>CM068374.1:171296496-171941496 GCA_034769895.1 Magicicada septendecula | reverse complement strand
GGTGAAGATCGGTTGATGGAAAGGGGTAGTTTACCTGCAACGGTTTTTTTTTATCAAGGGAAATTTTTTTTTTTTGGCTAACGATAACAGCCGCAAATTCAAACAGAATCAAATAATGTTTCGTATGCAGCCATGAATTGTAGAGTTCTCAAGACCTATTGTTTTTGGTGAAGATCGGTTAAGGGAAAGGGGTAGTTTACCTACAACGTTTTTTTAACAAGGGTATTTTCTATGGCAAACGATAACAGCCGCAAATTCAAACAGAATCAAATAATTTTCTGCATACAGCCCTGATTTGTAGAGTACTCAAGACCTATTGTTTTTGGTGAAGATCGGTTGAGAGGAAGGGGTAGTTTACCTGCAACGGTTTTTTTATCAAGGGAAATTTTTTTTTTGGCAAACGATAACAGCCGCAAATTCAAACAGACTTAAATAATGTTTCGTATACAGCCCTGAATTGTAGAGTTTTCACGACCTATTGTTTTTGGTGAAGATCGGTTAAGGGAAAGGGGTAGTTTACCTGTAACGTTTTATGTTTTAACAAGGGTATTTCCTATGGCAAACGATAAAAGCCGCAAATTCAAAACAGAATCAAACGATTATTTGCATACAGCCCTAAATTGTAGAGTTCTCAAGACCTATTGTTTTTGGTGAAGATCGGTTGAGGGAAAGGGGTAGTTTACTTGCAACATTTTTTTAACAAGGGTATTTTCTATGGCAAACGATAACAGCCGCAAATTCAAACAGAATCAAATAATGTTTTGCATACAGCTCTGATTTGTAGAGGTCTCAAGGACTTTCGATTTTGGTGAAGATCGGTTAAGGGGAAGGGGTAGTTTACCAGCAACCTTTTACGTTTTAACAAGAGTAAAGTACTTGCAAATTTATTTAAACTTTTTGAAACAATGGTAATTGTTAAAAATAAAATAATTTTGTTGCCAGGCAATAAAATTAAAATTTTTTAATTTTAATGTAATATAATATTTTTCATTTAATACGGCAATAAAAAGGCAGGTAAGACACAAACACACAATTCACGTTATTTCTGGCCTCACTCATGTTTATTTTCTTACGTTTGCACGCTTTTTAAATGGAAAGTGCCGAAACCCACACCAACATAACGCGTGCAAGCCGAAAAAATGGACATCAATTTGCTTACTGACGAAGCTAGTAGTTAATGAATGGGTAGGCAAAAATCTTATCTTAAATTTTTTTTAAGGAATCACTAAAAGGACGGTGGGTCAAATCGGACGCTGAGGTAGAGTTGCTGTAACCGAATGGTTCCACAAACAGCCGTAAGAATTTTACTAGCAGGGAATCTACAGGTTAGCGCAACAGTGGAACTCATGTCTTAATGTTATTGGAGACTTCTTTTAAAATCGTTGAATAAAAAATGCTTTACAGCTCTATACGTGTGTCTATTGAACAATCCTTGTATTAGTCATACACAATAATACAACTGATTGAACTTCAAATTTTTAAACTTGGTTAGTTTCTATATATATGTTTAATGTTACAAATAATTCAAATAACAATCTTGATCATCTGTTAGTTCAGCGGAATAACAGTGACACTTTTAATAACCGCATAAAATAAACACTTAGAAACAACACAGGCGCTTTAACTTAACTGTTTGGACCACAGAAGTGAGGCATGCCTCAACGCTCTATGTGTACAGCGCGGGACAATCCCCCCTCCCTACACTTCCCTATCACACCACTACATTGCTTACATACGATGTATACAAAAAACGCTGAGGCAAGTTCAGGTTGCCTCATTCGCTTTAAACGAACTATGCCGAATCTCACCTGTCACCATCTAGCGGTCGCTCAATAAAGCACGTTTCGGTTTAATAAATTTGACAGTCCCAGTAACAATGTATAATCTTTACGTTATGTAGTTCATACGTATTTATAATTTTTATTCTACAGAATTTGTTAGGGTAGGCATTGCCTCAATTGCCTCCATGTAACTTCGCCACTGATATATATGTGTACAACGTTATCGGCAACAAAGAAGTAGTTTTTGTTAAAATTCCTTCCCGGGATATTTGGCCGTAGTCCAATGTTTTCTACAAAATCAGACATTTCGGCAATGCCATCGACTTCCATCATCAGTGAAAATCGAGTGCGATAACGTGAGGTGGTATACGTTAGTGACCACAGTACTGTGGTTAAGGCTGAAGCAGTAAGTAGAAAGAAGTAGTTTCTATGGTAATATTTCATTTCGAAAATGATTTTAAATATAAATCTTAGAATATGGAAGTCATGTATGGTTCTCCATACCGATATTTTAATTTTACTTTGAAGTATGTGACCTGGGAGAAAATGGTTTTGCACAAATTAATAATTGGAAAACGCATTGAAGGACTAGTGAGTACGTGCGCTCTTTCTTGCGAGTTCAGAACAATAATTCATTACATATAGCTAAAAGGCGGTTAGTTGTAATTTTGTAAAGTGTAATTCTAATTGCCTCTAAACTTTCAGTTATACTTTCGACTAAAGCCGGCTACCTATTATATTTTATTCTTGTTATCGCAGACTTCAGCAGTCCTCAGTTTAGTTGAGAAATAGATTTACTACACAACATATTTAAAGACAATATTAAATCTATACGTTTCTTATTACCTTTATAATTAGCCTACAGTTAGCTTCAACAAGGAAATAAACAGGCTTATTACTATGTTGTACTAAAGGTTTTAGATTATAAACTTCAGATTTTAGAGCATAACAAAATTCATGTGTACTATTTTTTAGACGGTATATTCGATTTTATATTATGTTCGCGGACCCTACTTCCAGAATCACTGTTCTACAATCACTACAATTCTATTCACTTTAAACTTCTTTCAGTCGTTTGACTGTAAACAAAGTGTTCTTCTGAAGCTTTACTACATAACGTTCTACACATCAATTCCAGCTGATTTATTTTGTTTTGTTTCAGGTAAAGTGGCTTCTTTCAATTCTATGTATACTGTATGGAACTGTGTACACCGATAAAAAAGAGGGTAAGTCAAGGCACTGACCAACTGTGGTAATGGAGATTAGCCGCGTTAGTGCAGATTAGGTTAGATTTTAAGTTATACTATTTCTACTTAGTCTTTTAAGTCTGCCTTGAAATATACTTCGCGGACAGATGTAAGTCGAACGAGAAAATGGACTCGTGATTCCGGGAGACGAAAGAAAGAGGACACCCAAACAGAGATTGACATATAGGTTTGAAGTTGATCTGAAGAAACCGGGAACGATGTTGGCTCGGAACCGTGAACAGTGGGGACGTGGCGTCGTAGATAGTGCCAAAGCGTAATTACAGTATCCAAGTCTAACTATACACACTGGAATACTGGTCTTATGGAAAACTCTTCCTTTTCTGTGGCGTCACAGTTCTTTATGGATACTTTAACTTCAGTCTTCGAACATATCGATTTTGTGGCACCTACTAAATATTATTCTTTAGGAACGTGTAACACGGATTTCTTTAATCCTTAGTGAAGTTCTCATGCCATCCCGCCCGTGTTCTTCCCTTCTTCCTTCTTCCCCAAAATTATCTCTTTTCAACCATGCATCGTCGGTATCCTATCTTCTTCCATCCTCTCTATAAGCCCTGACAGCCTAAGCCTTTAAGTTTAGAAAATTCACCAACTTGCAGTGTTGTGATAAACTACGTTTATAAAAATTGAGCGGTGTGTATAGAAGCATTTAAAATTAAAGAGTTTTTATCAAATACCCCTGGCAGCAATTATCGCAGCCTAGCTATTACAACTCACAGTGTCACCACCAAATAGATAATGTGCGTGCGCTCACACAACGTGCAAGCTCGTTAGTCTTGCTTCACAGCATGTATAAATTACAGAGTTGTCCGCCTGTCGAAACTCATAACTTGTGAAGGACAAATTACTTGTCCAACAGTTCTCAGAAACACTGTTATAATTAACCGGCTCCGGTCACCTGAGATAAGCCGTCAGTAGCGGACCAACTTTAGATACTTGAGTTGTAATCTGCATTTGTAATTGACAGCCCTGTACACATCAGGTCACATGGGACCAGCCGTCTGTATACAATGGGTTTGAAAACAACTTACGGCTATTCACTCGTTGCCCTTTACAGTTTGGTCGTTAACATTACGAATAAATCTGTTTTTAGGTATATGTTCAAAATTTCAAATGTTAAAATTGTATAAAATAGCATCAGCTTGTTAACAGACGAGAGGTAATTATTTTCAGGTATCAGAGAAAAACATATATACGTACATACGTGTCAATCAGGATCGTTAACAAAAATGATCGTTAGCAGAAACTGGAGGGAACTATAAGCGAAAATCTTAAACCGAAGGTAACATGACGAAATTATAGGAAAAAACAACAGTGGCTTAAAAAAACATTTAAGACTCTTCACAGTGTACAAATTACGTTCCTGACTAATAATGGAATCGCTGAGAAAAGAAAAACAGGCATTTTCAGGAGGGTTGTCGTTCTCTCAATTACATATGAATCAGAATCACAGACAGTCACCGAAAAAAATACAAACTAAAAGAAGCGAGTGACATGAGATCTTTACAAAAACAGTAATAAAACAATCATCGATAAAGTAAAATAAATAAACATGTAAATAAAGCAAGATTAAATTTAAACCTACAGACGTCTTCCTACCGTTAGAACTACTAGTACTACTACTACTACTACTACTACTACTACTACTACTACTACTACTACTACTACTACTAGTACTACTATACTGCGACTAGAGTGTGAACTAGTACTACTACTGCTAGAGTGTGAATACTGGGCGTCTCCCATATCTAAGCCTAATTATTTATTTTAGTTAGTTGTCTCTGTTCACGTTTGGATGTCGTGTTGTCACTAAATAGATCTGCTCATCTCACTATACTGATGCACTGGTCCGACAGTCAGTAGAGGGGTTGGCTTGGCTTGACCTTGAGGCGAACCCACAGCACTAAACAACAAATGGGCGTCATGAAAAGCGAACCTCTTACACTGAGCTACGCAGCCATCAAATAAACCTTCGTACCCTCGAAAGAGGAGCGAGTTCTTTGGACGTCGAACAAGCTATTATCGGACTTTGGACCGAACTCAAAGGTCTCATTAAAAAAAAAGAATAAAAATTAAATACTAATACACATGAAAAGAGACTGCTAATTTTTTGGCTTCAAGATAATAAGGATATAAACGTATAAAAATATAAATCAGATTAAAAGAAGAACAGCAAATAAATAATAAAACGAAAGCCAATTAAAATCCTTATTTCGATAAGCCGAGGATTTTGACTGTGCCATTTGCAATTGAGAATGTTGATGGTGCAATGTTTTTGATTGGCTACGTTAATATCCGAGAGTTTGAGGTGAGGACATGGTGTCGTTTTGACTCCCGGAAGCGTATTTACATTCCCTCCTACGGGTTCAGCGCGCTGAAGTCGGAAGGGCTAAGTGATGGCCTTGGTAGTATACCTCAACATACCCCCTACGATCTCAGCCACTGATTCACCTCTTCCCACGCATTAACTTTTTTGTAGTTAAAAATTTTTTTTTAATACATCGGGCTAGAATATGCTTACAGTATGTGCTTCCTATTGTTTCATGCGTAAATACCGTCTAAAAGTGAAACATGACGAGGCATGTTTTGTGCCAGTTTTATCAAAAATAATAAGAAAGGACGCTTAAAAATGAATATTTACTAATTTAAAGAACCCTCTTAGGAAAGGAAGAAAATATTAACCTCTCCTCCCACAAGTAAACCGTAGACGGAAAAGAAGTTTCCCCTCTTCAGGGGAATGGCTTAGTTTTCAAAGTTTAATGGCCATTTCACTGATGTTTGGTTCAAGATGAACATAAGTGTCTTGTTGGAAAAATATTATTAAGCTGTATAAAAATAATCTATGGAAATTCAGACAATAAAATTAATTTTTGTTATTAAAAATTAATAGGGGGAAAACAACGACTAATGGTTGAAACTGATGAACGTTCAAGTTTACATACGATGAGCAAACTGGCATTTGATTCAAGTTGAATCAAGCTGTCTTAATAAATACGTCTTATGCCGCTTCATGTTTAAGTGCTAGGCAGAATCCAGCACTACTGGTAGGTGGATGATACCGTTGGGGGAATGTAGAAACGGGTGGAAGATTTGCGCGCCAACCGCCACCGGCTGAACTCGTACGAGTAATGTAAATACGCATTCCGGAACAGGAGCCCCACACTCGCTCACTCACTAAGTGAATAAGAAAAATACCAGTTGTGAAGCAATATTTAATTGAAATTAGGTATATAAATTTTAAAGAAATTTGCAATAATTTGATGTGTCTTTGTTAATACCTGAAAACTATTAAGAGGTAATTGACGAATATTCTGAATTTCAAAGAGCGTAACGCCCAATATGCATATTGGTTTATATCATATTCAAACTTGAAAAAACGATAATTTATTTCCTCCAGCAAAAATGTGGTACGTCACAACTCCCAATGTGCAAGTTCAATTTGTTTTGATCCGAGTTCAACTCCTGCCAGTTCAAAACACAAGGGCATTATTTCGACATATATAAAGCTTCATACAAAACAACTTGCCATGACCGTGTACGATTTCTGTTTTGTTTGTTGTTTCTCCATTATTTCCGTCCACTACAAACGTCGTTCGGACAATAGTATGGAAGTTTCTCCTGGCCATGTATTAATAGATCGACTTTGTTGTTGGCCGACGACGTAGTGCAGGTAGCAGCGATTTTCCTTAATACTCGGCGTCATGGGTTTGATAAATTGTCTCGGTTCACGGAGATCACATTAAGTAGCGCTCACGTCAGCCGCGTTTATATTTAATGGCCAGCAGTCAGCTGCAGAGTACTACGCACCACAGAGCGGCGTCTTAATCTCAACGACCGCCTGGCCGGCTTCGATTTTCCATTAACCGCCAGAGATATTACATGTTGTATTCTTTTCCTAGATATGAATTTGTAAAGATTTTTTAGGTTTAGGATTTCTGCATTATCTAGATAGTAAATTATTTAAGACTAATTTAACTTAAAAATTACTCTAATTTAACTTCAATATATTGACTAGAAATATCTGGTAACGTAATTTTCTATAATTAGAAATGAATTCCTGAAAGTCCTGAATACATATTCTCTTTTCTGGGATCACGATATGAAATCAATTTTCAAGAACTAGATGTTAACATCTTAAATGAAAATGCCATCGTTGAAGTCAAAATACTATGTTATAACAGTGAATTTTTAAAAATCTTGCAGTTTGCCAAGTTACAATCCTAAGTACTGTACGTACACGAGCTTTGCTGACGAGACGCCTGAGGAGCGTGACGCTACTGAATGATAGTGCGTGCTTGTGTTGGTGCGGTATTACTGTTTCTGAACACATTGTTCACACGTATTTAGTTGTAATGTTATGTGTGTATTAGATTGAACGTTCGTACATTGTATGTAAGAGTAATTTACTGAATATTTTGTTAAAGTGTTTTTTTTTATTCGCTACAAGAAATACCTTGTGAGGGACAGTCAAGTAATACCGAAACTTTGTTAAACGTATTTTAAATGTGTAGTATTACAGTGATGCGTGCAGTGGAATGGGATACGTCACCACATTCCTTGTTGAGCTGCAAAGGCGAACTGTTGATAGTAGTGATGACAAACCGAAAATTATTAAATTTTATCATAATACAGAATTGTGTGTGCGCGCGCGCGCGCGTGTGTGTGTGCATATATTGCTATCGATTAATACATAAGGTTGCGGTTGGCCGCATTGTATAGCAATACATAAGGTTGCGGTTGGCCATACGATTTGGGTTGGCAGGTGCCAGACAGGTGCAAAATTGTATGTATACTCCATTGTCATGTATAAGTATAAGTTACTTACTTCATCCCGGCTGATTTTTTGTCACCTTACTAGAGGATAATGAATTCTAGAATCTAACATTGCCAGATGTTTTGGAGCTGGAGGAGATAGGTGTGAGGCCGGTAAAATTGTGACGATCAATCTAGACAATCTACAGTTACGTCAAATGCAAATTAATCGATAATACTGTAAAGAATCGAAATAAAACAACTAAGGTCGGAATCGGTTCATTTGCTCTCGTAAGATACGGACTGAGAAAACACTGCTTGCGCGCGGGGGCTATCTATAATTACGTGTCGTTTTAGTATCTACGAATATAATTAAACAAAACTGCTAGAGAAGTGAATACTGCTGAGGAAAGGGAATACTGTAAAAAGCAGAAGTGAACATTAGAGCGAGTTGAGAAATGTCTGACACATATAATGCAATGGAAGCTGCATTAAGTGAAATATTAATGAAAACCTGTGTCTGAAGTATGGAGCAGAACAGCACAGCACTGCGCTTTAAATACAGCGCAGGCTTATTACATACGTTTGCACTGTAAGGAAAAACTTGATAAACACAATAAAATACATTCTATATTAAGGATGAGTAAGTAGTAGGAGAAATGAGAGAAAGAGGGAGGGAGGGAGGGAAAGAGAGCGAGAGAGAGAGAGGGAGAGGGGAATTAAATTAAAAACCGTGAGAAATTATTCCTGGAACTTTAGGAAAGTAAAACTTTTTGCTGAAAAGGGGTTTAACTAATAGTATGAAATTCTGACTACCTTAAGAAAGCCGTATGACAACAAAGAAACATCAACATCAAGAACCTCGGATATTACGTCTTTGAACTGTATGAATCTTGATTTCGAGCCCAGTTGGAGAGGCAGAAATTTTCTTACTGATAACCTGATTCTTAGATTATGTGCTGCGATCTGGGTTGGAGCCCAGAATCTTGGGTTGTTGGATAGGATTCCTTGTTGATAAGTGCTCAGTTCCACCGTGATGTATTCTTACATGTTTTTCCTCATAATTAAGTGAAGCTCGGATAATGAGATCAGCCATTCTGTTTGTCGATACACGTAGCCTATATACAATAGAGTTCCCTACAGTTGTCGCCACTTCTTACATCTTAGTTCCTATCCATTTTACTTCCATGTTCCTTAAGGAAATGGAAGTATGGTGATGGCAAAAAAAATCGTGTTCGAGATTATTGCAGAATATGATTGTACTACACTCAAAACATGAAAAAAAGTCATTTTTCGAAAAGTGTCTGTGTGTGTGTCTGTGTGTCTGTGTGTCTGTCTGTCTATAGATTTTTTTTCTATGGCAAACGATAACAGCCGCAAATTCAAACAGAATCAATTAATTTTTTGCATACAGCCCTGATTTGTAGAGTACTCGCGACCTATTGTTTTTAGTGAAGATCGGTTGAGGGAAAGGGGTAGTTTACCGTCAACGGTTTTTTTTTATCAAGGGTAATTTTGTTTGTTTGGCAAACGATAACAGCCGCAAATTCAAACAGAATCAAATAATGTTTCGCATACTGCCCTAAATTGTAGAGTTCTCAAGATCTGTTGATTTTCGTAAAGATCGGTTAAGGGAAAGGGGTAGTTTACCGGCAACGTTTTATGTTTTAACAAGGGTATTTCCTATGGCAAACGATAACAGCCGCAAATTCAAACATAATCAAATAATGTTTTTCATACTACCCTGAATTGTAGAGTTCTCAAGACATTTTGTTTTTGGTGAAGATCGGTTAAGGGGAAGGGGTAGTTTACCAGCAACGTTTTATGTTTCAAAGGGTATTTTCTATGGCAAACGATAAAAGCCGCAAATTCAAACAGAATCAAATAAGTTTTTGCATACAGCCATGCTTTCTTGAGTACTAAAGATCTATTGTTTTTGGTGAAGATCGTTTAAGGGAAAGGGTTAGTTTACCGGCCACGTTTTTTGTTTTATCAACGGTATTTTGTATGGCAAACGATAACAGCCGCAAATTCAAACAAAATCATATAATATTTTGCATACAGCCCTGAATTGCAGAGTTCTCAAGATCTGTCGTTTTTGGTAAAGATCGGTTAAGGGAAAGGGGTAGTTTACCTGCAACGGTTTTTTATCAAGGTAATTTTTTTCTATGGTAAACGATAACAGCCGCAAATTGAAACAGAATCAAATGATGTTTTGCATACAGCCCTGTATTGTAGAGTTCTCAATACCTATTGGTGTTGGTGAAGATCGGTTAAGGGAAAGGGGTAGTTTACCAGCAACGTTTTATGTTTTAAAATGGTATTTTCTATGGCAAACGATAAGAGCCGCAAGTTCAAACAGAATCAAATACGTTTTTGCATACAGTCCTGTTTTGTTGAGTACTAAAGACCTATTGTATTTGGTGAAGATCGGTTAAGGGAAAGGGGTAGTTTACCGGACACATTTTTTGTTTTATCAACGGTATTTTATATGGCAAACGATAACAGCCGCAAATTCAAACAGAATCATATAATATTTTGCATACAGCCCTGAAATGTAGAGTTCTCAAGACATGTTTGTATTGGTGAAGATCGGTTAAGGGAATAGGGTTGTTTACCAGCAACATTTTATGTTTTATCAAGGGTAATTTTTTTTTTTACGAACGATAACTGCCGTACATTAAAACAGAATCAACTACTCTTATGCATACCTTTTTGAATTATACAGAACTCAAGGTCTGTTGATTTTGTTGAAGATCAGTTAAGGGAAAGGGGTAGTTTACCTGCAACGTTGTATGTGTTAACAAGGGTATTTTTTCTATGACGTACGATAACTGCCGTACATTAAAACAGAATATACTAATGTTTTGCATACAGCCCTGAATTGTAGAGTTCTCAAGACCTATTGTTTTTGGTGAAGATCGGTTAATGGAATAGGGTAGTTTACGAGCAACGTTTTATGTTTTATCAAGGGTGTTTTCTATGGCAAACGATAACAGCCGCAAATTCAAACAGAATCAAATAATTATTTGCATACAGGCCTGAATTGTAGCGTACCCAAGACCTGTCGTTTTTGGTGAAGATCGGTTAAGGGAAAGGGGTAGTTTACCTGCAACGGTTTTTTATCAGGGGTAATTTTTTCCTATAGTAAACGATAACAGCCGCAAATTCAAACAGAATCAAATGATGTTTTGCATACAGCCCCTGTATTGTAGAGTTCTCAATACCTATTGGTGTTCATGAAGATCGGTTAAGGGAAAGGTGTAGTTTACCAGCAACATTTTATGTTTTAACAAGGGTAATTTTTTATATGACGAACGATAACTGCCGAAAATTCAATGAGAATCAAATAATTTTTTGCACCCTTTCCTGAGTTGCAGAGAGCTGCAAGAGAGAGCAGGTCTATTGATTTTGGTGAAGATCGGTAAATGGAAAGGGGTAATTTACCTGCAACATTTTATGTTGTAACAAGAGAAATGTTTCCATGACCAACGATAACTGCCGCACATTCAAACAGAATCAAATATTGTTTTGCATGCTTCCCTGAATTGTAGAGGACGGAAGGTCTGTTGATTTTGGAGAAGATCGGTTAAGAGAAAGGGGTAGTTTACCTGAAACATTTTATGATTTAACAAGAGTAAAGTACTTAATTTTTATAAATAAAGTATCCTGATAAGAAGCTCATAGTAATCCATTGTAGAAACGTAGATGAAATATCTATAAATGAAGAAGTTAGGTGAACGGGGTGGGGGTAATTTTCTATTATTAAAAATTATAGTTGTAGGTGGATGGTAGAATTTTTTGTATGTGTACTACGTTATCGGCAACAAAGAAGTAGTTTTTTGTTAAAATTGCTTCCCGGGCTCTTTAGCCGTAGTCCAATGTTTTCTGTAAAACCAGACTTTTCGGCAGTGCCATCGACTGCCATCATCGGTGAAAATCGAGTGCGAAAACATTAGGTGGTATACGTTAGTGACCATAGTACTGTGGTTAATGCTGAAGCAATAAGTAGAAAGACGTAGTTTCTATGGAAATATTTCATTTCGAATATGATTTTAAATATAAATCTTAGAACATGGAAGTCATGTATGGTTCTCCATACCGATATTTTACTTCCATGTTCCTTAAGGAAATGGAAGTATGGTGATGGCAAAAAAAATCGTGTTCGAGATTATTGCAGATTCTGATTGTACTACACTCAAAACATGAAAAAAAGTCGTTTTTCGAAAAGTGTCTGTGTGTGTGTCTGTCTGTGTGTCTATCTGTGTGTCTATCTGTCTGTCTGTAGATTTTTTTCTATGGCAAACGGTAACAGCCGCAAATTTAAACTGAATCAACTACTCTTTTGCATACAGCCCTGAATTATAGAGTTCTCAAGGCCTATTGTTTTTGGTGAAGATCGGTTAAGGGAAAGGGGTAGTTTACCTGCTACGTTTTATGTTTTAACAAGGGTATTTTATATGGCACACGATAACAGCCGCAAATTCAAACAGAATAAAATGATTATTTGTATACTGTTCTAAATTGTGGAGTTCTCAAGACCTATTTACTTTGGTGAAGATCGGTTGAGGGAAAGGGGTAGTTTACCGGCAACGGTTATTTTTTAATCAAGGGTAATTGTCTTCTATGGCAAACGATAACAGCCGCAAATTCAAACAGAATCAACTACTCTTTTGCATACACCCTGAATTATAGAGTTCTCAAGGCCTTTTGTTTTTGGTGAAGATCGGTTAAGGGAAAGGGGTAGTTTACCGGCTACGTTTTATGTTTTAAAAGGGTATTTTCTATGGCAAACGATAACAGCCGCAAATTCAAAAAGAATCAAATAATGTTTTGCATACAGCCCTAATCTGTAGAGTACTCAAGACCTGTTGTTTTAGGTGAAGATCGGTTAAGGGAAAGGGGTAGTTTACCGGCTACGTTTTATGTTTTAAAAGGGTATTTTCTATGGCAAACGATAACAGCCGCAAATTCAAACAGAATCAAATAATGTTTTGCATTCAGCCCTAATCTGTAGAGTACTCAAGACCTGTTGTTTTAGGTGAAGATCGATTAAGGGGAAGGGGTAGTTTACCGGCTACGTTTTATGTTTTAAAAGGGTATTTTTTATGGCAAACGATAAGAGTCGCAAATTCAAACAGAATCAAATAATTTTTTGCATGTAGACCTAATTTGTAGAGTACTCAAGACCTGTTGATTTTGGTGGAGATCGGTTAAGGGAAAGGGGTAGTTTACCAGCAACGGTTTTTTTTAAACAAGTGTAATTTTTATTTTCTATGGCAAACGATAACAGCCTCAAATTCAAACAGAATCAACTACTCTTTTGCACACAGCCCTGAATTATAGAGTTCTCAATACCTATTGATTTTGATGAAGATCGGTTAAGGGGAAGGGGTAGTTTACCTGCAAGGTTTTTTTATCGGGGGTAATTTTACTTCCATGTTCCTTAAGGAAATGGAAGTATGGTGATGGCAAAAAAAATCGTGTTCGAGATTATTGCAGATTCTGATTGTACTACTCTCAAAACATGAAAAAAAGTCATTTTTCGAAAAGTGTCTGTCTGTCTGTCTGTCTGTCTGTCTGTCTGTCTGTCTGTCTGTCTGTCTGTGTGTGTGTCTGTCTGTGTGTCTGTCTGTCTATAGATTTTTTTTTCTATGGCAAACGATAACAGCCGCAAAGTCAAACAGAATCAAATAATTTTTTGCATACAGCCCTGATTTATAGAGTACTCAAAACTTATTGTTTTTGGTGAAGATCGGTTAAGGGAAAAGGGTAGTTTACCAGCTACGTTTTATGTTTTAACAAGGGTATTTTATATGGCAAACGATAACAGCCGCAAATTCAAACATAATCAAATAATATTTTTCATACAGTCCTGAATTGTAGAGTTCTCAAGACCTGATTGTTTTGGTGAAGATCGGTTGAGGGAAAGGGGTAGTTTACCTGCAACATTTTATGTGTTAACAAGGGTATTTTCTATGGCAAACGATAACAGCCGCAAATTCAAACAGAATCAAATAATGTTTTGCATACAGCCCTGATTTGTAGAGCACTCAAGACCTATTGTTTTTTTGTGAAGATCGGTTAAGGGAAAGGGGTAGTTTACCAGCAACGGTTTTTTATCAAGTGTAATTTTTTTCTATGGCAAACGATGACAGCCGCAAATTCTAACAGAATCAAATGATGTTTTGCATACAGCCCTGTTTTGTAGAGTTCTCAATATATATTGGTGTTGGTGAAGGTCGGTTAAGGGAATGGGGTAGTTTACCTGCAACATTTTATGTTTTAACAAGGGTAATTTTTTATATGACGAACGATAACTGCCGTAAATTCAAACAGTATCAACTACGTTTTTGCATACCTTTTTGAACTAAAGCGAGCACAAGGTTTGTTGATTTTGTTGAAGATCGGTTAAGGGAAAGGGGTAGTTTATCAGCAACGTTTTATGTTTTAAAAAATGTAATTTTTTTATGACGAACGATAACTGCCGAAAATTCAAAGAGAATCTAATAATTTTTTGCACACTTTCCTGTGTTGTAGAGTGCTCAAGGACTGTTGATTTTGGTGAAGATCGGTTAAGGGAAAGGGGTAGTTTACCAGCAACATTTTATGTTGAACCAAGAGAAATGTTTACACGACGAACGATAACTGCCGCACATTCAAACAGAATCAAATATTTTTTTGCATGCATCCCTGAATTGTAGAGGACTGAAGGCCTGTTGATTTTGGTGAAGATCGGCGAAGATAAAGGGCTATTTTACCTGCAACGTTTTATGTTTTAACAAGAGTAAAATACATAATTTTGTTAAACATAGTATCCTGATAAGAAGCTCATAATAATCCACTGCAGAAACGTAGATTAAATATCTATAAATGAAGAGGCTAGTTGAACGGGGTGGGGGTAATTTTCAATTAATGAAAATTATAGTTGAAGAGGGAGGGGCGAAAATTTTATATGTGTACTACGTTATCGGCAACAAAGAAGTAGTTTTTGTTAAAATTCCTTCCCGGGCTGTTTAGCCGTAGTCCAATGTTTTCTGCAAAACCAGACGTTTCGGCAGTGCCATCGACTTCCATCATCAGTGAAAATCTAGTGCGAAAAAGTGAGGTGGTATACGTTAATGACCAAAGTACTGTGGTTAAGGCTGAAGCAATAGAAAGAAGTAGTTTCTATGGAAATATTTCATTTCGAATATGCTTTTAAATATAAATCTTAGAACATGGAAGTCATGTATGGTTCTCCATACCGATATTTATCTTTCCAATCTTCGTCAGTCGTAAGTCAGTACTTGTCGTTGCAGGATTAACTTCTGCACAAACGTTTTGGCGTACCTATATTTCCCCTTTGCTCTGGGTCAATTCTATTCGATGAGTCACATTTCTTCAGACATGCCACATAAGTGTCCATACCGTCCAGCATCCATTATAAGCAAATTAACTCTCATTCAGTTGCTTATGGAATCGTTATATAGGCTACCTTGCCTAGTGTTCCTGCAACACCTTTTCCAATTGTTTACCTCTGCTGCTTTTATGTGGATATATGTGGATATCGTATTTCTTTTATTAATACCATAATTCTGTGTTATCAGTTACACTAGTTGTCACAGGGTCTGCAGTTTTCTCAGCACGCAGTGGATTGGCTACCCATTTCATCGTTAGCTGAAGTCACCTCGTCATCAGTAAATGTAACATGAAAATCCAGTCCTCATTGATTATTACGTGTGTTAGTACATGAAGCCTCCGCTGGTTAAGAGCTTCGTTAAGAATATTTTAAGAAGAGTAGAAGCAATACTACATCCTTGACACAAACCCTTAGTTATTCTAAATAAAGCTGCAACTTTCTTTTCAGATTTTATTGTACCAGTTATGGTCCAACGTCTGGGTATCCTGAATGTAAATTTCATGTATTTTCCGATCTATAGAAATTGGCAACACCTGTTTTACTGGGACGTTTTTGATATATACGAGAGTAAATACGGTATTTTAGTAACCTACGGTTGCATTCAACCTCAGAATTCTTACTGTTAAAATATTGTACTTAAAAATACATGTTGAAATCTACATTAATATATGTGTACTCGCTATTTCCAGGTCATTCAGCCATCTAAGTACAGAATAGATCTCTATATACCATGGGCGAGTCACAATTCAAGGCCTCCTCGATCCATAACGGTTAATTAGGCAAAGGAACTAACACGCCACTGGAAAGAAAAATTTGATAAGGATAGAAATCACTGGTTTGTTTTAGACAAGTGTTTGGTCACATGATCAAACCGTCGATCCCACACCACGATCACTTCCGACCAGGTCATGTTAAATATAGATGAACGGTTTATCAGCACATGGGTAACCGTCAGTGACCATCGGACAGTGTTCGGAAAATCATGATATTTGGCAGGCTAAGCATCGTCTGGTTTTTGAGGTCGCAAAAGGAAATCATCATTTCATTTGTTCCTGCTTTACGGTTTATTTGAGAGTCCTCCTTTAGATGCGTTTTTAAATCTACACACATACCGGGAACAATTTTGATTACCTTTAGAGATTCCATAATGTCTCCGTTGGTGATAGGTTGTTGAAAAGTGAGATGGAATTTCGTGAACACTTAGAGGATTGCAAAAATTATGTTTTTGCTACTTGGTTATATTATCTTTGTCTTTTTATTTTCCTCTTCCTACTACCGTTTAGCGTTGGAGTCTTTCAAAACTCTCCTCTATCACGGGCGAGACGTTTGACTATTGTCATGGTTAGCCAGCTTCTCACTACAGTCGTACAGACCATTTCAATCTTGGTCACTACTCTGTGCAAGTTTCTATAATGAATTTTCCCTTGTTTACTCCATGTTTCGTAAATAACTAAACAAATACAATGCTCTTCACTCTGCTATCTCGATAACTTATTCCTGATGGAACAAATTTCCGATGGTTATATTCGCAATTCTTTCTTTTCTAGTTTCTCCTGCAGTCCCCCTCAAAAATCTCATTTGACTGGCTTGCAATTTTCTTCTCTTTTTATTTAGTAGCGTGAAGTTTCCCGTCTCGCTTGATTCTATAATAGACACTGTAAATATTTTTTTGTATTAAAAATGTTTAACACTTTTGTCTTGAAATTCCAGATATTTTAATACATGGATGGTCTATAAATGTAGTATTCTGAAATACCATTCCGTATTCTTTTGGTCTTACACTTCTCTCAGTACTTCTTCTAAATTTGTTTCTGTTTCTCTACAACTAGTTTCTGTCATGTTCGAAAATTCTCTAGTAGTAACGTATAGAGACTTGTTAGTAGGCTACTCTCCAATACGCGTTGTATGCTATACGCATAAGACTGAAAATTTATGCATAAGACTGAAGCGTAAATTGTGCAGTGTGATGAAAATTGAGCAGAATTTTTTTACTGATATCTCCTTAATATCTCAGTTGTTCTAGCAGGAATGTCATTTCTTGGTTTCACAGTGTCCAACTATCATGTCTATTATACAAATAAATAAGTCATTTATTAACGAATCAATTATTCAAATAGGATAAAAAACATTCCAACTGAAAGCTGAAAAAATTTTTGTTTTTTCGACCCGCGAGGTAAAACGTGGGAAGCCGAGCACACGAAATTTCTACGCTGTGACAGTCTATTTAAATTCGGTCGCCATTAGCGTTGAAACCCGCTCGTGGCGTCACGGTGTTGGCTCCGACTGCAGTGATACACTGCTCTAGAGGGCTGCGATGTATGCGTTACTGCCGAATTATACATTGTGTCTGCAGTCGTAAACTGCAGCCAACGCTGAGACAGATTTTAGTAATACTGATTCTATTAAACTTCGGTTAACATTAATGTGTTTAAAAGTAAACTGAAATTTGTATTTTTATACAAATGTTGTTTTTACACACTCTGATGTTATTAGATTGTTTGTTGTGACGGGAGTTTTAAGTTTCGCAGGCGGCAGATAATTTATCTTTGAAAGGAATTACTAAAATCAGTAACTGTATAATCATATTTTATCTATTTTATATAATATAAATTAAATTATCCCTGGTAACCGGTGATTATTTTAATATAAGTCATCGTCTGATTGATGATATAATCTGTAAGTGAAAACAAGTTTTTAAGAAATGAAGAGATGTACACACTTGGCCGTAAGTCGTTTGACATTAGTGGCACTTTTACCAAGGATTTATGGCCCAGTGATCTTACTTTAAAGGTAGAAACAAATCAAACTCCAAAAGGGAATTTTCAAATTTAGCAGATATGTAAAGTATACAAAATGACAATATTGGCGCAAGAAAAGCAAAGCAGTGACGTTTATGCAAAGAGACATGACAAACCAAGGTTGTCATTGAAAACATTGTCACTTAATTATCTAGCTCAGCCACTTCAATTATCTAGTCTCTGAAATTATCTATAGTTATACTAAGAACATAGGTAAAAAGTTAGTAAATTTACTCACATTTGCGGAACTACAGGTACAGTTTTGAAGAATAAAGTATGGAGAAAAAGTATTGTTACGACGGTCTACTTGATCGTCGTAGGTACAGTGGAAACAAAATACAAGACACCAATTAAGTCACTAATCACCAGCTTTAATTTTCACAGTTAAACAGTTCGTAATTAACAACACAGTCTCTTACAACAAATCAAGTAAAAATTGTTCACACGCAATAAAATGTCCACTAATATTAAACACAATTGTATTACAATTATACCGCCCGATTATAAAACGCAACACTTCACTAATAACCACTTGAACGTACACAGTAATATCGCCAGATAATAACTCGAACCGCACTGTAAATATATCGCCACTATACTGAAAAACTAAGGTCGCTGCCGCCTTGTATTTAGACCGCGCACAGACCAGAAGATTCCAAACTACGTCTTAGCGCCAGTGTGTACCACGTAATTAATGTCGGCCTTGACACAGTCCGCGCGGCTGGCGGCTTCGAGAAAAGTCTCGCGAATGTGTCAAGAGTCACGTACACCACCGCATTACATTCTGGATCCCTTTGGAACGTTCAATAAACACGTAGATTGTTCTGTGATGTCGTAACACTGACCCCTCCTTAAGCCTGTTCGTCCCGAACTGGCAAACCGTCTCTGAAGTAGTACTTAGCCAGGCGATCTAGGTGGACGACCTTGAATTTCCTGTCCTTCCTGTTGAATCCGATAAACAACATCGTTGATCCTTTTCTTCACAGAGTATGATCATTTCCAGTTAGACTGAAGCTTAGGTGAGCGACCACGACGGCGCTTTGGGTTGAACAACCAGACCTGATCTCCTTCTTGGAAACCCACACTATTGCTGCGAATGTCATACCAAGTTTTCATTTTATCACTGGCAATCTTCAGCCGTCCTCTTACCTAGCGATTCATTTCTCGCAGTTGGTTTTCTAATTGTGAGGAATAGTTCTGTGGCTCTTGGGACTGAGTCTCAGGTGATCCGAACATTAAGTCCTCAGGAAGACGAATCTCCCTCCCAAACACCAATTTTGCTGGAGTCATGCCGGTTGTGTCGTGTACTGATGATCTATACGCCATGAGGAATAGTGGTATACGTTGGTCCCAGTCTGTTTGGTTCTCGTCAACAACCTTCGAAAAATGTTGCACAAGTGTCCTTTTGAATCTCTCAATCATCCCGTCCGACTGAGGATGCAGAGGCGTTGTCCTGGTCTTTCGAATTCCGAGTAGACGGCATAATTCTTTAAACACAACTGATTCGAAATTTCTCTCTTGATCCGTATGGATTTCTATAGGAGCTCCATAACGGCAACAGAAGTTGTGAACTAACTGCTTTGCCACAGTGGTAACCTCCTGATTTGGAATTGCGTAAGCTTCCACCCACTTAGTAAAGTAGTCACCTACAACAATGATGTACTGGTTTCCATCGTCAGTAACTGGGGGGAATGGTCTAACAATGTCTATGGCAATTCTTTCGAAAGGCAGTCCAACGTTATACTGTCTCATTTTTCCCCTGCTTCTGGCTTGTGGGCCCTTGCTTGCAGGACATATTTTACACGTCCGAACCCATTCCTCTACGTCGTGGCGAAGTTGAAGCCAATAGAATCGCTTCCGTATTTTGGCAAGAGTTTTGTTAACGCCAAGATGGCCTCCAGATGTTCCATCATGCATCTCCTTCAAAACAGACTGCACTTTACTTCGGGGAACTATCAACTGCATGACCACGTCTCGTCCATCTGCACTTTGCCAAGCCCTTTTCAGCAATCTGTTTTCTAAGGTGAGAGATTCCCATTGTGCCCAGTAGCCCTTCAGAACGTCCGAACCATGGCAGATATCTTGCCAATCCGGGAGGCGACCTTCCTGTCAAGATCGGTCCAATGTCTTCATCAGTCATCTGTTCTTGTCGACAGCCTTGTGTTGTCCAACCGTCTGCCAGGAAATCTACAATGATGGCTTGAACCTTGAACATGTTCGCTTGAGTTTTGTTCTTCCTTTCTGTGGCAATGTCGGCAGTCTTCTGGGCACGGTCTTCGTGATAAGCCATCTGCATTACCATGTAGGCGCCCCCATCGATGTTGTACCTTGAAGTTGTACTCTTGCAGACGTTCAAGCCACCTTGCCAACTGCCCTTCCGGATTTTTAAATCTCAAGAGCCATGCAAGCGTGGCATGATCGGTACGTAGTGAAAAGTCTCTTCCATAGAGGTATTTATGGAAGTGCTCCAACGCTCGGACGATTGCCAGCAACTCTCTTCTTGTAACAAAATAATTTATCTCCCGTTTAGAAAGTGTCTCGCTGTAATACGATATTACTCGTTCTTCATCGTTTTGCACTTGTGACAAAACTGCTCCCAGTCCAGTATTGCTTGCGTCTGTGTCCACAACTTACTTCCCTTCGGAAGCTGGGAAAGCGAGAATTTGCTGCTAACATAATGTAATTTTCAAAGTCCTAAATGCTTGATCACACTCCCTCAACCATTGAAAGTTTCATTTATTTTCCGTTAGCTCATGTAGTGGTTTTAGCAGTAGTAGCAAAGGCTTTCACAAAACGTCTGTAATATGAGTGTAACCCCAGGAAACTCCGAACTTCGAGTTTACTCTTCGGCACTGGCCAGTCTCTTACGGTGTCTACTTTATTAGCACCCATGCTAACACCCGCTGCCGAAACCAGAAGGCTCAGATACTGTATTTCCTTCTGGAATAGAGAACACTTTTCGGGCTCAGCTTCAGTTGGGCACCGTGAATTCTAATTAGAATTAAGCTTAGCTTTAAGCTTTAAGCTTAGCTTAAGCTTTTCCAAATGACCTTTGAAAGTCTTCCCGATGACTATGACATCGTCTAAATAAACAAGGCAAATTTTCCATGTGAGGAATCGGAGTACCAGGTCCATCAATCTTTCAAACGTTGCCGGTGCATTACAGAATCCCTCTGGAACATTCGATAATCACGTAGATTGTTCTGTGATGTCGTAACAGTATGCTTAATTCCTATAAGACGTCTGCAATGCCTTCAACTAGTGTGTGGGTAACAACAAGAGCAGCTGAAACCGAGTACAGGCCAAAGAAATTAAATTTCTACTAAGGATAAAAGGGCGTAGTCGACGGGACAGATTAATATACAAAAATATAAGGAATAACTTAAAAATATTCAGCGTTCATGGATACATTCAACGATGGAATAAACATGTAGAGAAAAGGGCGTTAAGAGGTCGCCATTTAAAGCATAATGATATAAACAGAGTGGTTTTATATCATTTGGCGTTGGTAAACCATGCAAAAGATGGGTACCGTAGCAGACAAAGGTATATCAACCTTTTCCTTAAGTTAGGAAATTTATTAACACCTGTTGGAAGCACGGTCACATGTCGGAGGTTAAGCAGATTACAGTAGTTATCCCGTTATTTATAAAAGATGAGCTCATAAGATACATGCAGAAGTTGTACAAAACAGATTACACGTATTCGCAGAAACATATCATGTAGAGGAACAAATTGGTTTTAGACAAGTAAGGTTTTCTATAGATAGAACTTGTCTGCTTTGCCAAATAATTGAGAAACACAGAGAACTTAATCGTCCCACATACGTTGTTGTCATAATTACCACAAAATATTTGACAAGGTGAGCAGACACATTTTTAGTAAAAATGAAGAGATATGGCATGTCCTAACATATAGTAAAGTCATTTCACAGTCTGTATGTAAATTACAACATTAATGTAAATAGTGACAAACCAGGGAGGCAAAAGTCAAGAGATATCTGTCATGATAAAAGAATATCCACTTTCACCTGCTTTATTTGTAAACACACGTCGATTTTGTAAATTTGGAAGACAACAATATGGTTTCTCTATAGCATGGAACAAGCGTTTATGCTG
This sequence comes from Magicicada septendecula, assembly GCA_034769895.1. NCBI lineage: Eukaryota > Metazoa > Arthropoda > Insecta > Hemiptera > Cicadidae > Magicicada > Magicicada septendecula. The sequence goes on along the minus strand of CM068374.1, from coordinate 171,919,377 downwards.
AAAATATCGACGAGAAAACCAAAATAGTGGCGTTCCAGAGTAAAGAGTATCTCAGAGTATAAATAAACCTAGACAATCAACCTTGAGAGAGTAAACATTTTAAATTACCTTGGCAGTTTTTAATTGCCTTGGCTAATTTAATTAACATGACACAGTATTGTAGCTGTTTCGTGAGTTTTAGTGGGTACACTAAAACGTACCTTTCTTAATAAAGTTAGAATTAATGAAATTAGTTTGTTAAAAGACAAAGAAGGAAACAAGGATAAGGTTTTTTAACACTGTAGCGGTACCAGTTTTGATGTATGGAGATGAAACCAGAGTTATGACAAAGAGAGGCAAAGCAAAGATTCAGGGAGAGGAGATGAAGTTTTGAGGAGTTCTCTGGATTGTACCGTTCTCGATAGAAAGAAGAATGTTGATATAAGGACGGAACTGGGGGTCGACCCATTGTTGGAACAGCTAAGGGGCAACAAAAGAAGGTGGTGTGAACATTTGGGAAAAATGCCTGGTGACAGGATTCCAGTGCTAGCTGTGGAATATAGACCGGTAAGCAAGAGAGATGTAGAGTGGCCGAGAGGGAAGTGGGTCCCGGAACAGGTTCAGGATGAGCCTAATCCTTGAGGTTGATGACGATGATGTACGTTAAAAATTGATGTACGGTTAATTAAATATTAACACCAACTCTTTTCCCGTAATATCAAAGGATGCTGTTTTAAACTGCACAGCGAAGTATTTGGCATAAAAATCAGAATTGTGTAATGAGCCATGTTGCCATTTACTAAACAATTTATCAACTATTGCGACACCGGAAATATCGCCTACAACTACTTATTTCGTCGTTTTCTGAGGCTTATTATTTAACTCGACGTGTGTGCAACTTTGATATGATGACCAATGTGTAAAGCTTCACCCAGATTGGTATCTGCGTCAATAAAAAAAGCAACTGAGTTCTCCTTAGTCTTAATCGTGGTGATACATCTTACCCATCAATTCTTTAGTATTTCTCATCATGACCAACTGAACTTGAAAATACTTCTCTGTTCGAGTTTGCTCAATGTTACAGAGTTAAATGTGGCCGATACGTTACAATGTGAAGAAGCTGATGCTCGGAATAGTCATCGTGCAGAGTATTTACTTTAGATAAAGAAGGAAATAAAAATATTTGAGAATGCAAATCGCACTGATCTCTCCATGGCGAAATAATGTAGATCAAGTTAAACGAGGTAGTAACAACATGACATGGAAAGAAATCATCTACAATATCGTTTAAGACGATGCTAACAAGGGTGAATTTTTGGAAGGTGATGATTCATTTGTTGGTGATCTACAAGTGGAGCAAGAAATGCATCGAAATCGACTGTATGCTCCGTTAAGAATCGGATCAATTGTAATGGAAAGTTCAGAGTTGGGATGCCGCTTAATTGATGAGGCTCATGAAAGGAATAAATTGGGTAATTTTAAAATGACGAAAAGACCACCTGGCTACTAATCTAGAGGTCCCGGGTTCGATTCCCGGCCCCGCACCATAAAATCAATGTGCGTTTTTTATACCCCAGGTCGACTCAGCCTGTTGAAAGTGAGTACCTGGGATAACATCCTAAGGATAATAATGGGCGGCTGAAGCGTAGTGCTGGCCACACTGCCTTCCTTGTATGCCGTACGGCTCACATAAGGCAGCTTACCCTGCCTATTCCTAAGCTACTTCGGGGTACACATGGGAACCATTATTATTATTATTATTATTATTATTATTATTATTCTACGCTTCATGGTATAGGCAGAAATGCCTGTTCCGTCTCCACAATGTCATAGTTGGTCCAATCTTGAAAAAGGTCTTCCAACGTTACGCTTGCCCGTTGGTTTATAAGATCTTATTTGTTGTGGTAGTCTACATTTGTCCATGCGGTCGATGTGTTACCGCCATTTCCGTTTGTAATCATCTATTCGATGATTCAAATTGTAGATGTTTAGGGCATTCCGGACGTCGTCATTACGTATTCTAATTATTATTATTACGAAAGGACAAATTTTAACTTTCGTCAGTGATTGCAAAAGTATCATGTATGTATCAACCTCACAGTGGACAGAATCATCTATACGCCTGCTCTCCTACAACAATATCCTTTAAGAATGCGTCCGACAGATAAGACGTAAGGGTATGACCTGGATGTTCTGGATATGACACAAGAGGACATTTGGTGTAATGTTAAGCAGGAATAGTGAAATGCGCAGAATTAGTTAACGGAACTGAGAGAATTACAAAATGTCCTTCTCAAGGTTGTGCAAACTTTGTCGAAGTACTAGCACCGATAGATGCTGTCATCCTGTCGTCGTTAGTGTCCATAGTAAAACTAAGAACTAAGAATGAAGAGATGTCGACGAAGGGAAAAAGAGGCAGACAAAGGAAAAGAAGGAAGGAGATAGGGAGAGGAGAAGTAGGAGGAAGTGTAAGCAGAGAGATATAAACGTAGAGTGAGAGGAAGAGAAAAATGAGGCAAAGGGAGAGGAACATTAAAATAGTAAGAGATAGACAGAAAAGGGTGGAAGTGTATTTGAGAGATAGAAAGAGAGCGAGGGGGGGGACTTCATGCTAATCATCGTCTGTCGAGACTTACATGCTTATAATGACAGGTGTGGCAGATATCTGAAGTTATAATCCAACCAAACACGACACGTTATTAAATCTTCTAAGCGTGTTGTTATATACTAGACGCGGCCATGACGATTCTAATCTGTCTTCGGAATCTCTACTGTAATTCTTCTTTAATATATGTTATTCCTATACTGACAAATTGAAAATCTATTAACTTAACACACAATAATGAGTTTAGGATATTCGATTAATTCAGTATCGGAACGATGTTTGCTTAATGCTTCAATCGCTTAAAACTCCAACAAGGAGAGTCGATGTAAGACATGACTCGCCCGCTCAGTACGATTTTTGCCGCGTAATGGGGAAATTCAAGTTTATACAGGAATCGATACCACGACACGTGACGTGATTTGTAATTTCTATTCGATGGTGAAGTCAAGGTTATACAATTTTCGTTCCACGTATAGGAAAAAAAATAATAATAAACTCTTAAAAGACCGTGTTGTTTACTCCTTTTTCCCAAGGATCATGTAATAATAACCTTATTTATGCCAATTAAAAACGTCCGGAACCAGTTTCAGCTGGTGTGTCTCCTCGTTGTTCGTTAACTAAAATTAAGCGATATTGTCGGCCGAAAGTTATCGGTGATTAGTTGTGTCTGGTAGTTAGACGCGGTAGCGCGATTGTGGGCGTTGTCTGTGATGCGAGTGTTCTGTTCTCGTAATCAGTGCTATAGTGTCAATTGTGTATCTGTGTATCCGCGGCAGATTACAGAATCGAACAGATCTATTTCAAGTTGCGCAGATGGGATCATGAACACACAGAAAGGTAATCTTTCTCGTAAACTCTTGTGGATTTCATTATTGGCAAAAATACTGTTTTGGGTTAACGCCGCGTCATACGTATCACGCGTTCTCCGATACGGCATATTCGTTGGCTTAACTGACCATCCACAGGCACTGACGATGCCTAAACGTAGAACCTGTGTGCACAGAAAAATCATAGGACGTCGTAACTTTATAAGAGTTTACTTAACATAAATTGCAAGCGGCTTGAATACTGTACACTCCAGGAATTCCCCCTGGAAATATTGACAATACATTTTCTACCCCTGTTTGTATGACGTGTAGATTTTTACCTTTATTTTTGTGAACTAATTTTATACTAGTCTGTTGACATGATAATGTCTTTTAGCTGGACATCGTTTGAAACTTTTTGTAACATTTTATTTACCGTCACGCTGTATGACGTCATGATTGCGTGATTTCCACACTTTCGATTCCCCACAGTCTAGAAATCTTCGATCTCTGTCGTTTTAACATGATAATGTTTGTAATATAGTAAAAATATTTGTTATATAGTAAATATTTGTTATATGCACATTATACATTTCAAAAGCCTAAAAACATTATCATGCTTCGGTGTTTCGGTTTCGTCAAAATTTCTTTAATTTGTTTTGTTCTGAAACTTGTTCTGTAACAATATCCAGTTTTCTGTTCCTTCATGGAGTATGTTATCACCCCCCCTAAGTTTTATTTTCATAAAGCAACATTTTGGTAAGAAGTATACCAAGAGGTCTTTTATTTTTCCTTACTAATCCTTAATAATAATAATAATAATAATAATAATAATAATAATAATAATAATAGTAGTAGTAGTAGTATTAGTAGTAGTAATAGTAGTAGTAGTAGTAGTAGTAGTAGTAGTAGTAGTAGTAGTAATAGTAGTAGTAATAACTCTACAACAACAACAACAACTACTACTACTACTACTACTACAATTATTATTATTATTGTTATATCACTATAATATTGACGACTCGGAACACAAAGTTTTTTATAAGTAAAAACGTAAAGTTTTACCTTACAGCCTAAACCGGCTTTCACCTATAGAAGGCTTCATCAGAGGCTGTCGTTAGTAGCGCTGCTCGTCTTGTTGTTGGCGACGAGAAAGTGTTTCGAAAGATTGAAGCTGTGTGTGTGTGGTGAGATGTGTTCGAATAATGCGTGCGATTTGAATTGTGTCTGTTCGTTTAGGATGTCGTTTTTATTTGTTTTTGTGTGTTTGTATATTTCTAATTGTTCTAGAGTGTCTAGTTTTCGGCCTTTGTGTGTACGTGTAGTATGTTCATGTTATTGTCGATGTTTTTATATGTGTGGTTTGCTTCAATGAGGTGGTTTGCGAAGGTAGATTCTGTAGTGGTGTGGAGTGCTTTTGTGTGTTCAATGTATCTCTGTTTGAAGCTACGTCCTGTCTGGCCTATGTAGAATTTACTGCAATTTGAACAATTTAGTTTATATACACCGGGTAGATCGAATTTGTTTTGTGCTTTGGGCATGCGTTTTGATAGTGTGTGTTCTGTTTTGTTAGTAGTTTTGTAAGCGATTCTGTATCCTGCTTTTTTGAATTTGTGGGCAATTTTTTCTGTTTGTTTGTTGATGTATGTTAGTGTTATGAATTTGTTGTTTTCTGTCTTTGTCTGTTGTTTGTTTTGTGTTTTGTGTAGGAGTTTACTGACTATTGTTCTGTCATAACCGTTAGATTCTGCTAGATATTTTATCGTGTTTAGTTCGTCTTTGTAGTCTATTTCATCTAAGGGGATGTTGTTAAGTCTATGTATCATGGTTCTAAAAGCAGCTAGTTTGTGTTGTATTGGGTGATTGGAGGTGTTGTGTATTAGTGTGTCAGTTGTAGTTGGTTTTCTGTATATACTAGCTGCTTTTAGAACCATGATACATAGACTTAACAACATCCCCTTAGATGAAATAGACTACAAAGACGAACTAAACACGATAAAATATCTAGCAGAATCTAACGGTTATGACAGAACAATAGTCAGTAAACTCCTACACAAAACACAAAACAAACAACAGACAAAGACAGAAAACAACAAATTCATAACACTAACATACATCAACAAACAAACAGAAAAAATTGCCCACAAATTCAAAAAAGCAGGATACAGAATCGCTTACAAAACTACTAACAAAACAGAACACACACTATCAAAACGCATGCCCAAAGCACAAAACAAATTCGATCTACCCGGTGTATATAAACTAAATTGTTCAAATTGCAGTAAATTCTACATAGGCCAGACAGGACGTAGCTTCAAACAGAGATACATTGAACACACAAAAGCACTCCAAACCACTACAGAATCTACCTTCGCAAACCACCTCATTGAAGCAAACCACACATATAAAAACATCGACAATAACATGAACATACTACACGTACACACAAAAGGCCGAAAACTAGACACTCTAGAACAATTAGAAATATACAAACACACAAAAACAAATAAAAACGACATCCTAAACGAACAGACACAATTCAAATCGCACGCATTATTCGAACACATCTCACCACACACACACAGCTTCAATCTTTCGAAACACTTTCTCGTCGCCAACATCAAGACGAGCAGCGCTACTAACGACAGCCTCTGATGAAGCCTTCTATAGGTGAAAGCCGGTTTAGGCTGTAAGGTAAAACTTTACGTTTTTACTTATAAAAAACTTTGTGTTCCGAGTCGTCAATATTATAGTGATATTTAGTTAAGTAACGGACACGTCATGGACAACGAAATCCAAGAATTATTGTTATATTATTATGAGTGAGAACATGGAATGGAAAATGCTGTAGGGGAACAAATGATTCAAACTTGAACAAGCTGTATTCTGCCAGTTTATTTATCAGAAGCATTTAAAAGACTGTTTTTATCACAGTGGTAGTAAATAAGAATAAATTCAGAAATCGGTTACGAACTCCCTCGGTGAATGGAATATTTCTGAAAACAAATAAAAATTGAAACGTTCACTAGCTACAAATTTTGCTACTTTAAACAAATTTGTTGATTAAATAAAATCTAAGGTAAATATTCATATAATGAATAAATCATTCCACTGTTTGTCTTGTAAGTTGGAACACCTTATTCTAAATAGCCCATATTAAATTACCAGTGTGCTCCCTGAGCTACAGAACTTGCTCATAATTTAAACTAAGTACATTTGTTATCAAATAAATTTTGATGTCAGATAAATTTTAAATTATGGGAAACTTACTGAAATACCGATTACTCTATAATTTCTTTTGTAATATAACAACTGTAGAGCACACAGTCGTACAAGGAACTCTAAAAAATTAAATCATTCATATTTGGGTTACAATTTCTTTTAGATTTAACACCCTGCTGGAATTTTTACAATTATTTTCAAATTTTTATCTCTTTTTTTAGCCTTTGGATCCAAAATATTTTTAATTTCTTAAACTTAATGCTTAATTAATATTCTATTTAATTTCATGCTTTCATGAAGTTCTGCGATTTTATCAAAATTTTTCATTCATTTTAAGGGCCTCGACGTCCAAAAATTGTGAAATTTTCAAACACGAACATTATGTTTAGACTGAGGTTAAACTTTCTTTTAATTTGATACCCCACATTGGCTTTTATGATTTTTTGACAAGTTTTACCTCTTACATTAGTACCTCCTGCCACCATATTTTTATCAGGACCAATTTAAGAAAAAATACGATTCTGCACGGTAAAATGCGTGGCAAGTTTTACGAAAAATCGGTTAATGCGTTCAAAGGTTAACACTGTGCGTGTTACCTCCATATTTCTCTTATCCTATAATTAGTTATTCTGTCCATTCTTGATCTGCCCCCCCCCCAAAAAAAGGCCATTTGCGTTGCCTTCCAAAATTTTTTTCTGCTTTAATTTTAACAGGCTATACTTCGAGCTATAGATTACTATACTGTTGACAATAGTATGGTATATTCGCTTCTTATTTACTTTGCTAATGCATTTATCTTATACTGTTTAATATACAAATAGCTTTCTGTCCCTGTATATTTCATTTTAAAATTTCGTTGACCATTTTATGTAATATTTAATGCTAAATACTTATAGTCTGTGAAGGGTTTGATATGTTGGCCACCGTCGAATACTAAGTTCTGTTTGTATCTTCCAATACACAAGTATCCTGTTTATTAAAATTCACCTCTATCCTTTTTGCATTTTCTTCTACAAGCTTCCGTGGCATATAGCGATTCGCTTCACAATCCTGTGATATGGTACCTGAACATCTGTAAAACACAAACTGTATGGGAAGTTATCGTCATTCAGAGTCAAACATATACTTCGAGATTCCTTTTTCATTAGCTTAATCAACACTCCAAATGTATTTTAAATAAGGTTGTAAGACAAAATATCCTTGTTTCAGTCCTTTTATTACCATAGATCCTTGCGTGATCGTATTTCCTACTTTAATTCTTACCACAGTAAATATATGCACATTCATATTTATATGATTCCGCTGCTTCCGTTGTCAGTGTATATATCGTTTGCATGACATTACCAAGTGTCTGTTACTCAAGCGGCTTTGCTACATTTCGTACGTTTACATAAATACCGTGAGTACTAACAGCTGTTTGACTTCTGTCAAGTACAAAGTATCTGAGTACTTTCGCAACTTTTGAATATGCAGAAAGTGACAGTTCGTCTAACAGCAACAAACTTATGTTTTTCATTTAAAATTTGTTTTAGTCTTGTTAAATATTTTAATATAGTTCACGTATTCTATAAATTATGGTTTTGAGTTCTAAGAACGCTGAAAAGATCGCCTGAGAAAACGAAAGATTAATGAAGAAACTTGTGTTAGTGGTTATAATCACAAACAGAATTATTACTGTTGCACACCACTATAGAAAAATTATTCCGATTAGCGCTTTCAAGCTTTTCAGCTAATCGTCAGATCGGCATTAGCAAGAGGAAGTAAAAACCAAACCCTTCACACCCCCACCCCTCCTCACTGGCCAAACACAAGAAGCTATAATTCAACTGTCCCTTCCCTAACTCCGAGCCCTGTCACCCCCGTCTGTACAGTTACATATTTTCCTTGTAATATATGTCTGTACAGTTACATAGAAAAATATGTAATTGCACAGACGGGGGTGACAGGGCTCGGAGTTAGGGAAGGGACGGTTGAATTATAGCTTGTAGTGTGTGGTCAGTGGGGAGGGGTGGGGGGTGTGAAGGGTTTGGTTTTACTTCCTCTTGTTAATGCCGATCTGACGGATGAGCTGAGAAGCTTGAAAGCGCTAATCGGAATAATTTTTCTATAGTTATGTGCAAAACGAAAGATTGTCCAGGAGTAATGCACTGAACTGCATGTGTATTGTGCGACTGAATAATGTGGCCTAACTTACATTCGACACTAAATTCTGTTAAGGTTATAATAGTGACAGATTTAACTTTATTTGTGTCTATTACCGGTCCAATGATTAATGACATTAACTGAAGACATCATACTGACGACTTATGGCCGTTCGTCTTCCTATACCCTTTTAGGCTACGTAATGAGCCTTCCTCTACCAGGTTCCGTAGTATCTTAATTCAAATCTTTCTTTCCATGCTTGCCATTCCCACGGAAATAAATTTTGGAACTACCGAGTAGGCCCGCTTATTTAAATCGTTTCAATCACCGCCTCTTGGTTTTTCATATTATCTTGATCTTGGTCTTTCGAACTTCGCCTTCGGAATGAGTGCGCTGAGCATTTAACCACCTTGACTTGTCCTTCGAAATTTATTTTTCAGGATGCAAGAAAATTATTTATTGTTTTCCAGTTGTATTCCAATTGTAACATCAATCATCTTAATATCTTTCCATCTTTAAAACTAATTTGCATCATACTCTACGTTCGTAAACATAAGAGCGTTTACTGTTTCATAGGATGCATTTGAGCACCCAATTATTTCCAATCCAATTATCAGCATACAACGTAATCCTACTTGTATAAAACAGTAACGTATTATTAAGCGATAAGCGAGGAACAGAAAATGTTTGCTTCCAACAAAACAAAATACGCATGTTCGAGAATAAAATGAGACAAAGAAATATGCTCACGCCTCCCGGCAGTGATCAGTACGACCGGTTTTTAATATTATTAATCTACAAATATGCAGTAAGGATTATTTTTAGACTGTTTTTTCTTTTAATAAAACGTAGTAATGACGTGCGTCAGTTACTATTTTGAATATTAAATGTGTGGATTTTCGTCATCGTCGTTTTACAAGTTCTCCATTTTTTATATTTAGAAAAATTTTGGAAAAGATTTTATACCAAATGAAGTTCATAATTTTTTTTGTATGCAAAGTCTACAATAATATTTAAACGTGTTGTGCAATCGCTTTCCTCTGTTTCATTTTTGTAAACCATATTTTTGCTAGAAGGTGTAAATGAGAAAAATAGTCGTAATGAGCCGGCAACTGTCGTCGAGAATTTACTGCAATATATATACATGTAAAAATAAGAGACCACCAATTTTGGTTGACGATTTTGTAAAAAATCATAAAATCTTTAAACTCTTGGCCGAAAACAATTGTAATATTTATAATAATAAGACAAATTACACATATGTTTTAAAACTATTTTAAACAAAAATTTACTTTTTTTAGTACACACTTCCTTTTAATCTTCCACGAAAAAATTTTGTTTGTGTAGTTTCTTCTGACACGCAGCCTGGGATGTCTTGATCTGCTTGGGAAAGCATATAGGACTACCCCTTTATGTTAATCTGAAGAGGGCTTGATTTTATTTTGTATTTTTAACTGATAGTTCCGTGGCTTCCTTTCAAAGGCCGTGAGTTGAAGCCTACTTTCTACTCACATTAGGATTGTCAAAGTTTCATTTAAAAAGGCGAGGCGTTTGTCGCCCCCCTTTAATGTAAGGTGTCGTATAAATTATGAGTAATTTATGGAAAGCAGAAACACTTGAGTATCAATGTACAATCAAACACAGAAACAGTAACAGTACATTTTTTGAAAATAAATACAACATACATGGAGAAGTCACCCAGTACTGGGAAGCCCGTAGTTGACAGTACTGTATGATGTTAAAAAGTTAAGCCTAATTGATAAGGCCTGAAGATTTTTAAAAGGAACCCTTTAGTCTTCTTGAGGCTTGAGGATGATTGTTTATACGCATCCACGGTTTTACTTCGATACAAGTTGACCTTGCTGATGATCTTTTAATTTCTTCTTCCGAATTTGGGATTAGCGAGTCTTCGTGAATAACCATGTTGCTACTATACCATGGGGCGTCCAGGAGAAACCTTTCGGCGTCTGTGATAGCTTTTAAATGGTTTTCGTGTGAGATCTTTTTGGGCTACAACCTCACAGATGGGCATAGGTTTCTTGATGTTAACTGAAATATAAACTACCAGTACCAAGCAGTATTGGTAAGGAAACTCTAAAGTTTATGGAAAATTGTCTATAAAACCGTTCAATTTGAAAATGTCCTTAGTTAACCTACTGACTACGAAACCTATCAGTTATATTCAGCGCGAGGACGGTATGTAATGTGCTTGTTTGTTAAGTTATAAATGCATTTACTCATGCCTTAAGCGTTGGGAGAAACAACGCCGTGTTCAAACACGCACATATACTTAAGTTAACACTCCGTGCTTGTAAAAGCATCTAACATGAAACACAAATCAACTGTGTAAGTGATTTAACCCCGATTGTAGATCGTTGTCTTCCAATCTGAAAAACCGTCTCACTTATTGCTGATGATTATCTTAGTGGGAAACAAGCGTTGCGAGGATGTTTACAACATGTTGAAGTGCATGGAAAGAACTGCATGCTGTTGAATATTAGTAGCGTCGGCGCTTGGATGCTTATCCTTCGTGTCAGCTTTACGTTTGCCTCCCACCTCAACACTGAAACTTTTTTTATTTCTACTTTGCCGCACAATTGTTTATTTTTTAAGTAAAAATTGGCATACGTTAAACATACAGATTAAAATTTACAATGTAGTTATAAACGGTAAAATTGATAAAAAAATCGCAAATAGCGATTATTTACGTATGTCATAAGCTTGAAAGATGTGTACGCGAAAGAGCTGAATACATCATCAAATATTATGCTATATAATATGCTATATTATGCTATATATATATATATATATATATATATATATATATTATTGCAAGGATATAAATTTAAAACTGCATAGATAGGTATTATAGAAATTAGTACAACAGAGTCTATATCTGGAGGTAGGAAAATTTATTAAATGAAATCATTAAAATTTACTATTGTCTTGTCAATTTATAATATAAAATTGTTTATTTAAAATTTGTCTTTCAAAACTGAGTCTATGGCTTGCTTTACAATTATGTTACTTGTTCTGTCGAATTCCACTGTTTGCGTAGCCACACGACGTTCCGCGCACGTAGTTCGGCTGATGACTGTTAGAACTCTTCTCGGCGACCGTTAGAAGATCAGTAATGCTGACAATTCACGTCGTTGCACCCACGCACACTGCGATACGAACTGTTCAATAACAAGGAAATAACCTTAATCTCAGGGATTTAAACTGGGTAGAACAGATCTGTGTGTATTAAGCTTACACAAATCCGGCTTCTTGAAGTGTTCTCGCGTAAGTATCAAAATATCTCGGTAGATATTTTGTCCCTAGCAGATATCTTCTACTATACGCGAAAAACACTAGAGTATGATGATCTATTTAAATTGAGTTCTGTCAGTGGTAATGGTTACGAAGAACTCGAACCGTGAACCAACTTCTAAGACTACAGGAAAACGACCTGTCTGGTCATGAAAAACTCGTGGCAGCGAGTACGTCTTTCTATAATGAGTCTTTGGAAGGAACTACCCGAAGTGCTCACGACAGATGACAAATCTGAATAATTTTTAAACCGTCTGATTGGTTGAAACTTTAGAAATGTCACACACGAGAACACAGATAGACGGAAATCAGGCTTAAACTATGTCCGATTCTGCAAAGGCCTGTCTAGATCTAATCTATAAATTTTATCACATTCTTGAAGGTAACGAGAATAAAAGAAGATTTAATTCATTAAAAAGAACATATAAAACTTATAGGTGTGGCGAATTGAGTATATGGAAAATGCAGCCTACAACCATGAAAATACTCTGTCCAAGTTTCAGAACGAAATGTAAATTTTCATGGAAGTTATTAAATAAAATGTAAATCACCCGCGCACCCGCGTACTTACACACAAATAATTCACATGACATAAAAGAGAATAAATTGTGAACATTTTGACATAACATACTTTTTTAAACACAGATTGGTTCAAAACTTATGACTACTTTACAAAGACAGAACAAAATCAATTTAAAACATGTCTATGGCCATCAGAAAATGTTATATAGCAGTAGTATTCCACTAAAATGACTTTCATAACCTGCGTACTGATGCAATATATATATGTATGTAGACACACTATATATTGTAAGGGAAACATTCAATTACAATTCAAACAAACCTATGAAAATACAGAATTATTTCTGTGAAACGTGCGTCAGGTGAAAATAAACCTACTAGCAGGTTTATAAAGATTGTCCCATAATGTACGCAATATTTGAATTACGCGCCACTGTCGTCTTGTTAGGTTGGTAGCACTGCAACTGTTGTATTGTTGCCGTTTACTCGCCATTAGTCGTCATGGAGCGTTACACAAAAGAACAGCGCGTTGTTATTGTGAAAACACATTGTAAGAACGGTGAATGTTATGCGAAAACCGTTCGTAAATTGCTTGGAATTTTGGACGACGAAAAGCACCTAATGTGTCAACTGTGCAGAGATTGATTAAGAAATTCCAAGAAACAGTTTCGTTATTAGACGTTAAATCGTCTGGACGTCCTCGCGCTACCCGTTCTATTGAAAACGTCGCGGTAGTGAGAGATAGTGTCGTTGTGAGTCCAGAGAAATCAATTCGCCGTCGATCACAACAACTGGCCATTCCAAGAAGCACAACGTTACCGGAACATGATAATGGAGTTTTTGTGGCCTCAACTGGAAGGTATGGAATTCGAAGATATGTGGTTTCAGCAGGACGGCGCAACCAGTCATACTGCCCGCGAAACAATTGCTTTGTTATCTGAAAAGTTTCCTGCACGTCTTATTTCACGCAAGGACGATCAGAACTGGCCACCGAGGTCTTGTAATTTAACACCATGCGACTCCTTCCTTTGGGGATATGTGAAATCACGCGCTTATGTCCGCAATCCACGAACAATTTTTCAACTCAAGGAACAGATTCAACGAGTTATTGGTGAGATTGAGCCGGAATTGTGAAAGAAGGTCATCGAAAATTTCGATCGACGGACAACAGTGTGCCAGCAGAGTCGCGGGGGACATTTGTCTGATATTGTGTTCCACATTTAACCGCAGTACGTATACTTTGTATTAACATTAAAACATCTGATATTTTTCAATAAATAAAAGTTTTTACAACATTATTAAATCTTGTGTACTTTATGGGACACCCTTATATGTAAAACAGAGTATTACGTCTACAGTTTCATCATCATCAACATCGTCTAACTCATGGGTTAGTCATGAATTATGCCTATTGTGGCCTCACAGTTTGTTTCCTTATTGCTTCCTTAAGGAAGGTTTCTTTCCTGTCCATATTGCTTCCTTATTTAATATCGTTAAGAGTGAAGGTCCCATATTTTTTCGCTGATTTTCTATTTATCCAGCCGATTTCAACTGTCTCACTTTAAGAAATTTAAGTGTTATATATTATATTATCAAATAATAATCAGTGAATATATGATTTTTTCTTTTTTTTATCACTATATTTGTACCTGACGCACGTTCACACATTTAGTCTGTATCTTCAGGAGATTTTATATAAATTTATAAGTAATTATTATTTGAAAATGTAATATATAAAATACAAATACTACAAAGAGTAGTATAATATTAACAATAGAGTACAAATACTACTAATCAAGAGTTAATTACAAAGAAAAGAAATTGTAATATATTGCGCACTATTAACAATAGTCCCCTTTTCACTATACAACATACAACAACCACTGTCAGATATTTTTAGTATACGTACGTAGTCACCGAGTCACCACCAATCATTAACTAAAGATACTCACAATCTATAAGTCACCAGTCATCGAACACAAACTACGTCTCCACAGCCGAACTAATTGGACTGTAAACTGAGATAAAAATGCGCAAACATTGAGCTTCCCAAGTCGCTGTCCCTTTCCTTTACTTGACGAGGGGGCGGCAGTGGTGCAAAGTTGTTTGCCGGCGGCATTTTTCCGGTCAAACGCTTCTTCTACCTGTAGTGGACTAAGCGCAACTAAGCCGTGGTATTAATTTGTATTTAACAAACCATTTTCGGTGGTCAGATTTTTGGCGCAACTAAGGCTGCTTCCACACGAGACACTCAAGTGTCCGGACACTGAGTATACACATAAATGAATGGAAGCGTTCCCACGTGACGACAGAGTGGCTCGCGACTAGACATGTGTCCCATTGACGTCTGTCACAACGAGTAGCTCGGCCACAACTTTGTGTCTCGGTCGTTGCTAGGACCTAATGCTGCATGTTAGTGGTTAGACGGAACACAAGTTTCTCGTCACTCTTCACCGTTGTTTTCTGTAATCATCGCTTTTTATTATAAAACTGTGTTATAATAGCTATTATACCGGTGCCTATATAACTGTGTGTGCGCGCATATAAGCTCATTAACTGTTGATATTGTCATTCAAAAGTAATTAAAGAATTTTCGTTCACCTGATAACAGTTCACTGAAAAGTGTATAGAACACTCCTTTTTCAAGCCTACACGCAACGATAGGCTGCACCCATACCTTTCTATTACGTTTTTCTTTTTCATGACATAATTCACAATAGCAAATGTAGCAATTGCCTCCTCGGGTTCCAACATCACTACGACAGCAAAACCGTAAATGGAACTTCTCGTACGTGGGTCTGGGTGGAGTTAGAACGATGGCTCTGACGTCAGACATGTATCAGACAGAGCTGTGGCTTCCTCAGAGACCAGTAGTCGTGTCCTGATACTGAGTGTTTGAAAGCAGGCTAATGCCTACCGAATTCTAGCGATACGTTATGTACCAGCATTTATTTAATAAACTAAGCAACTACTTGGTATGTTTGTGTTTGTATGTCATTATAAACAATATATACTTTACATTATACATTACCTATGAAGAATCTGAGGGATTTCCAGGTCAAAAGTTTCAGGTACGAGTAAACAACTAATACTTTACCATAGAAAAATATCAACTATTTAAAGCTACTAAGCGATGGGTGATTTCTATCAGGTAAACGTTTCTCTGCTTCCATCGTAATACTTTTCACTTGACGTTTTGATAGCTATAATTTGGGATCGTCGGCAGAAGTTGTAAGTGCCGGTTGAGAGACAGTGTCGAAAGACTCGCAGTGAAAACAACATTATATTGTAAGAATGTAGAGTTGGAGAGAAAAGATTAACCATAACGAAAAACAGATTAGTACAGTGGATGAAGTGAACAAACACACATCATCCACTAAAATTAGAATCGAAGTATATAATATGGAGTGACACCACCGCTGCCATAAGTTAAATGACCAGAAGATCACCACTCGAGTCGTTCCAATTCCTGAATATATGAACAAGATGTTAATGAATTACACTAGGAGCAAGTCTTATTTAACAGTGTGTCTCGTATATGACATGCTTTTGTAAAAGATAATATTAGCATGGCTGATCTTGATGGTATACACAATTATATTTTTAAGAATACTGTTTTGAATATATCTCGTGCAGAGTTTCAAAAGTTGGTACAGCGCTATAAATAGACTCACGTTGTGAGGCGTTTGTGAATAATTATCGAGTTAATTGGAAAGAATTAGGAAAGGGAAAGGCTTACGTCCCATGCTTTTAGCGAGTGTTGGTCCATTATGATATAATCTTCTTTCACGGCAAGAACGATTAACAATTAATGGCGTCGTTATTTTATTATCAAGAAAATTTGTTTCTATATTTGTGCCAACGGGCACTCGTTTGTTTTTGGAAAATATAAAAAAGTAAAATAAAATTATTTACCCAAGTTAAACTGAAACCATTCGAAAGCGGCCAAACGTAACGTTTGATGTGAATTTCTTTTTGATCTTTTTTTCATTTTTCAAGGGTTAAAACCGTATTGAATTTCGTATTTCTTTATAAATTGATTAGCGTATTGAATTTTAGCGTGACATTTACCATCTATTTAGTAACTGAATTTTTTACGTAATAAAAGTTACGTAAATGAAAGGGTAAATATAAAAATTGAGAATTCTGTATAGTTTTCATTGCGATGAAATCGTTACGTAAGGTAAGACGTGCAGTGTATAACATGAATAAGTTATAAATCTATTGTGCTAACCGCGATTGAGTTACTTAATGTGTTAATTTAATAATTTCTTAAATTTACCTAGCCCTTAAGTTGGACGCCATTTATAACAATCATTTAATATGCGTATTGATAGCACAATAAATTAATTATTAAATATATAAATTTAACGATCACTGACAAGTATGTGTATAATTTAATCTTAATGATGATTCTAACTATCTACGTTCCTCAACACATACGTGATATCATTTATTTAATTGAACATAAGAAACTCTTAAAATCTATTTACATTCTTTCAAACTTTAAGTCAATATTCGGGTTGCATTGGTAATAATGAACGCATGTTTCTGGTTAACTAAAATACTAGTTTAATTATCGTTTATGACATATTATAATAGTACATAGAATACGTCGCTGTACCTGAAATACATACATATTTATAATAAACAAAGATATATCTCAATATATGCTGAAATAAAGAAAACATACATACATATATAAATCAAATGATGTTACAATTCAATATTCTACTTATTTAATGCGTTCATTAAATCCCAAATAAGC
The DNA here is from genome assembly GCA_034769895.1 of Magicicada septendecula. Classification (NCBI taxonomy): domain Eukaryota; kingdom Metazoa; phylum Arthropoda; class Insecta; order Hemiptera; family Cicadidae; genus Magicicada; species Magicicada septendecula. Next base: position 171,902,021 of record CM068374.1, on the reverse strand, counting down.
TTTTGTTTATACGTTCATTAACTACTTATTTCAATTTTACTCATTACTTTTCTTAATAAATTCTCAGGTGTGAATTCTTTGAAAGAAACCAGGTCAGTAGAAGTTACAAATTAGAAGTAATTATAATAATGGTTACTTGGTTAGTGAATATCCATTAGTTGTTGACGTAGTCTCGTTCTGGTGATGGAGATGGCTCGTAGATACATTCCGTCGTTAGTTGTTTTATCACTGCCACTTATCACTTTATTCTTCCGACCACTCGCGTAGGTGTTTGTATATGTGTGGGTAATTGAAGTTCAGTGTTCAATCAATGTTCTATCTTACTGTGTTTGCTGTGTGTTCGTTTTAAAGTCAATAAACATGTCTAGTTTCATTTGTCGCTGCTTCCACAAACGATCCTATAATTGGTTAGTTTGTTTAATGTTTCGTGTTCATTATGTTGATGATACACAATATTAAGTTCCACTAAGTTGTATATCGTTTAGTGATGCTGTCTGTTAGTGTAACGGTCTGATTGTTCACTTGGTGTAAATTTCACTAAGTCCGTTAATGCGCACGTCGGTAAAGTTCACTACCGCGATATGAATGTATTAAGTTTTAAGTTCCTTGTTATTTATCTACCTTCCGAATGATTTGAGTAAACAATTGGAAAGTTTATGATGTACCGTCTCTCGCACTTGAAGTTAAACTACTTGATAATTGAAATGTAAATTGTCTGAAAATTCTGTATGACTGACTAAAATTTAAGTATGACTGCGTAAAATTTGAGTATAACTGACCAAAAATTGAGTACAACTGACGCTCCGTCTTCCTGGACAGCTAGTTTTATTAATTCGTCCCTACTCAAAAGTTTGTCTCTGGCGCGCTTCACGCCCACTTCTTTTCGAGATTGGTCAGTTTTTGATTTTCTCGGAAACTACTGTCCCACTCTGTCAAAATCCGACGTCATAGTTCTTTCGATAGGTTCTTCGTCTCAGTTGCTATGGAAACATCCCTCACCATCAAATTTCTCGCTGGCTGAAGGTCTCTGATAGGTCCTTAGGTCTCCCTGCTCTCCGGCTAGACGATCGTTGAACCCGCTTCGAAGAAACTATGGCTATAAACATTTTGTCTAACAGCCTATTGTCTGAGTAAACTCTGCGTTTCTATAGATTCCCATTATCTGTACTTACAGTATTCCTGGCGTATTGTTCTATGCTCTTACCCCTTTTTTCTGGCTATTACTAATTTCGAACATCTGCTGGTCGTTGAAGTCACTCTAACTTTCCCTTCGTAAATTCTTGTCTGTCAATTTGACGATACCTCCAGCTGTGTAACATGACTTTAGTTTTTGTCAGCCTATCTTCCAGTATTGTTACTTAAGGTGCAGCGTTTCCGTTTCATTGTAGTATGGAGCATTACTTGTTTTTGTCGCTTATCGTCTACTGACGTAATACGGCCACATCTGCTACAATTCTTGGTACGGGTGTGAATGTCCTTCTTACTTTGTTACAGCTGCGGAGAGCAATAATTCTGGACGAAACTTTCCCTGTCATCTTACGCCACCAAATTCTATAGTTGGATAGAACTTAATGCGTTTCTATTGTCAAGTCAGCAACGCTTCACTGACACCTTCTCATTACTCCTTATTTATTGCTCCCCCATAAGTCGTTGACACTTGCCTCGTGTGAACGTACTCTGCCGAGGTGAGAATTTAAAAAAATTTTAAAATTTTCTGCTCGTTACAGTGTCCTCAATTTCGATTTGACGATGTGACCTCTGGGAACAACTCAAATCTAAATTCTGCGCCCTGTACGTCGCCTCGTGCCCATCATCTTCGGGGAAGGTATACACAATAACCTACTTTCAAAAGCTTATATGACCAGTGGTACACCCCCTTTTGGTTTTAATTAGTTCTCTGAATTTATTGCCAGCTATTTGGGATAGCTGAACGCATTTCACATTGTCGAATTGACATATAAATATCTTATCTTTATAATTTATAAGATAAGCCATAAATTCTATAAGTAATTAAATAATTTCATCAATTGAATAAGATCTTACCTTCTAAAATATCATATTCACAATATATTATCAAACAGTTAGGCGGTTCAACGTAACCTTTACATGATATCAAAGAAAATCTCCTATACATATACACCTTTGTGCATTATTAATGATCTTACTAATAAAATCTTTTAAACTATTATTTTAAAATTAGATTGTTAATTGACACAATCGCTACGTTAACTGTAATTATCTTAATAATTTACATACACGTATAACATTTAGTTTCAATGATTGACCTACTTCATGATACATCATTTATAATCCTAACCTACTAATTACATATATTCACATTAATAAAGTTCATTCACTATCTAGTTCGTTAAATATTATCACTTGTCTGATTTAAGTGTCCATTTTCTCACTTTGTCCTTTTAACTTATTACCATATAAATCAATTAATAGCAATTAAATGTCCTTTGCTTCACTGCAATATTTTTATAAAATGTCACACTAAATGTTAATTTATCTTATTATCTAACATTTACTTAGTGCTTAATTGACTAAATACAATTTTGATGTTATGTTACAACAATTAAAGTACATAACTTTCTTGGATAAGCCAGCTTGAATGATATCACCGCGTCAATTACCCTAACGCAGTTGATTCATCAGCATCGGCTAGCTTCTTAAGACATCTTCTTCTATTTCTTCCTCTTCCTTCATCTTCAATTCTCTGGTTCATAGTATTTTTTCAATTGTCTGGCATTAAATTTTCCACGGAGTTTCTTGTCATCATCGCAATCAACGAGTAGATAAGTAGCTTCTCCGAGAATTTGATGCACTTTATATGGTCCGCAGTACAGTTCGCAAAATTTTTCAATTCTTTTCTGGACCGCGTCCGATTGATGATATGTTCTGATTAACACTTTCTCACCAATGTTGAATCTTGTAATGGTTTTAGTCTCATTACATAATTTTGCCTGTTTTTCTCTCTTCTCCTTCATTTTGATATATATTTGTTTATGATCTACCCCTTTAACTAGGAGCATATCCTTGTTGATGTATTTTTCCCACGCTCTGGGAGGTTTTCTTCCGAGCTGAGCTTCGTACGGTGTTACTTCTATCGTCTCGTGGTACGTTTCGTTAATACAACTCTCGACGATTGGTACGTAACGCGACCACTTTGTATGTTGATCACCAACAAAGATCCTAAATAAGTTCCCAAGCTGTCTGTTGATTCTTTCAGCCAGATTCGCACAAGGGTTCCTTATTGCGGTAAATCGTGGTTGGATATTTAGTTCAGTTAATCCATCTAACCATTTTTTAGATGAAAATTGCGTTCCATTGTCTGTGATAATCACTCTAGGAGATCCTAGTTCTTCACAATATTGGTGTACTCTCCTCAGTGTAGCGACGGTCGTTGCCCTTCGAAGTGTGAAAAGTCGTACGTATTTGGTAAAATTGTCAACCATTATAAACAGATACCTCACCCCACTAGACGAAGCAGGTAACGGTCCGTAAAAGTCCGCGCTCACAAGGTCGCCCTTGCATAACGGTATTATGGCTTTTGTTCCTCCAAACGAATTTCTGTTGCCGGAATCCTTTTTTTTCTGACAAGTGTCGCAAGTCCGTACGTAATTTTTCACCCTCTTTAACATTCCGTCCATGGTAAAGTACTCCTGTAATAATTTGATACATCTCTTCGCACCGGGATGCCCATACATACGGTGTATTTCAGCAATTATTTCGCCAGACACACTGTTCGGTACGTATAGTTTCCACTCTCCTTTGCGTAATCTGTACAATTTCTCATCGACGAATCTATAAAATTTATTTAATTTCTTATCTACACAATTTTCCCTAATCTTATCAATAATATACTTAAGCTTATGATCTTGAATTTGGTGCCTTCCAATATCCATTAGGATCTTGCTTACCTTCTTATCCATTTTGATTGTCAGGTGGTTAATTAAATATTCGGAAATATTGTCACTAATTACTTCTGGTGTGGCATCTTCTGGATTTCTGCTCAGAAGATAGGCAATAATATTGTCCTTACCTCTACAATGGACAATGTCAAATTTGTACTCCTGAATACTTAAGATCCAGCGTGTAATACGCGAGTTGTTTAAATGACATTTATTCATAAAAGTCAGTGCTTTATTATCAGTAATGATGGTTAACGGTTGTCCTAGTATGTATATACGGAACCGCTCAAGACATCTTACAATACACAAAAGCTCCTTCTCCGTAGTGTAATAATTTATTTCCGCACCCTTGAATGTCCTGCTGGTAAAAGCTATTACTCCAATTCTTCCTTCTTCATCCAATTGATATAGTTGTCCGCCATATGCAAAGTTGCTGGCGTCACATTGCATATAATATCTTTGGTTTATTCGGGGAAACTTTAAGATGACTGTTTCTACGAATAACCTTTTAACCTGCTGAAAACACTCATTTAATTCCTGTGTCCAGGTGAATTTCTGTCCTTTCCGTAGCAACTCGAGTAATGGTTTAGTAGTTTCAGCGTATTTGTCTGTAAAACGATTATAGAAATTTGTCAACCCCAGGAAACCTTTTAATTGTTTTTGGTTCCGAGGTGCAGGAAACTTCATAATGGCATCTATCTTCTCGTCCGTTGCTCGTATTCCTTGCGTTGTTAGTTGATAACCGAGGTACGCGATTTCTTGTCTGAAGAACTGCGACTTCTCCAAATTGATGGTTAAATTTGCCCTTCTTAAATTAGATAATAATAAGTCTAAATGTAACAAGTGCGTTTCTAAATCTCCTGAATAACACAGGCAATCGTCGACATAAATAATGGTATTTTCTTTTACTTCTTCGTCCAATACTGTGTCCAATCCCCTGGTCAGTGCAGCAGAACTGGTACTCAGGCCAAATGGTGTAACTGTAAAACGATAACACTTGCCGTCGTACATAAAAGCGGTGAAGTCCCGGCATTCCGACTTCAGTGGTACTTGCCAGAAACTGCTAGTTAGATCTACGGTAGATAGGTACTTCATCTCTCCACATCTCGTCGCCAAAATGTCATTTATTGGAGGGGCTCCCTCGTAGTCCGGGATAGTCACACTGTTCACCTTTCTCGCATCCAAACACAATCGTACGCTACCGTCCTTCTTGATTACCGTAACTAGTGGGTTGATATATGCGCTGTTGCATCTCTCAATGACCCCATACCGTAACATTTTCCGAATCTCCTCATCTACCTTCCCTTTATAGGCTAATGGGACAGGCCATCCTCTCTGGAAGTACGGTGTCTGGTCGGTGACTCGGAACTCGTGGACATACCCATCGATTCTTCCGGGGCATTCTCTGAATAAACTACAATTTCTTATTAGAATCTCCCTTAACCTTTCCAACGTTCCTCTATCTCCGCATTCTATACTTTCTATCTTCTTGTTAATGTTTCTGATGATCTCTTCTTCTTCTTCTACGTCCACCACTTCTATATGCATCATAGGCACCGTGTACGTCGCTTCGTTATCCTCTCTTCTTATCTCGACGATTCTTCTCCCCATGTCAATGAGACACCCTGTTTCTTGAAGAAAATTGGTTCCTAATATGCATGGTTTTATCAAATCTGGTATTATTAGGAAAACACATTCATATTTAATTTCTTCAATATAGATATCACATAATATTTGTTTTCTGATTAGCTTTGATTTATTACCAACTGCGCTAACTATTAATGTGTTAGACATCGGTAATATTTCATAAGGTGTAATGTCATGTTTGTTTTGGTGAAACCACGACTCAGATAACCCAGCTATTACAGATCCAGTATCGATTAACGCTTGCACACTAACATTATTATTGAACTTGATATTTATCTCTGGACACTTAATTATTCGTTGAGAAATTTCTTCATCATCATTACACAATAAATCGCTTCGTAAGTCCGGTAGGATAATATTCGTCTGGTAGTCATTTGTTTTGATGGCTATCTTCGTTAATGGGTAGAGGGATTTTTTTTTTCTTCTTCTTGTTGACGATTTCTCTTTGGTTGAGTGCCCGATGCACCAGCTGTCGTGTTTGTAAACTCTATTGTGTTGACAGCGCGCCGGTCCGTGTTACGGGGCTGATTATTTATGGCGGGTCTGTCACCCCATGTCTTCTTCTGTATACCGCCTCCTTTGTTCAAGTTACTTTCACCTTCCTTATACGCATTTCTGCCCTCGTTTGCCGCTGCATAGTTCGCTTCTCTATTAATTCTTGGTTGAATCTGTGAATACTCGATGATCAGAGACTCAAAGTTTGGTATCGTCACAATTCCTCTTGTAACCACCGCAAGCTGGATGTCACGCCCAAAGTGACGAGAGATCTTACGTATTAACTGATAATCAGATAAAGTAGGTGTTAACTGCTTACTTTCCAATAAAATCCGTTCAATATATTGAATAGCAGTAACTGGTCCGCGCCAATCAAATCTGCCAAACTCCAAATGGTCCCGAATACTGTCCTGTCGTTCCTGGCCCCAATATTTTAGAGAGAACGCTTCCTTGAATTCTGCGAAGTTTGATATCTGGTCACGTATCACTCGCCACCAAATTCCTGCGTCTAACTCCAGATGTTTGCCAATCCACTTGATATTGTCAGCGGGATAATATAGCTCTTGAACTTCGGACAATTCTTTGAGGAATTCCATAGGGAATCTGTCTGTGCCATTATATTTGAGATCATTGTGGTTAGGTCCGTTAAATCGATTTAATATTCCACAATCACCTTCCATCAGTTGTCGCTGTAACCTCTCTTGGTTTTCTCTTACCTTATTTAAATGTCCTTTTAATTCTTCGATCCTAGTTGTCTTTTCTTTCGTAGTCTCGTCCAACTTCTGTTCTGTTGAACGTTGTCTACCGTCTACGTCTTCTAATCTTTGTATAATATTACTATTTGTTCCTTCTTGCTCCTGTTGTCTCTGCAGTATGGTATTATGCATCTCGGCCTTGAGTTCTTCGTGCTTCTTATTGTACTCCTTAACGTGAACATCGAACTTGTGATTAATCTTTTTAACGGCCGTCTGGGTAGAGTGTACCGCCGCCATCCATTCTTGTCGTTCATTATCTTGTTTTTCTTGTATTTCTACGTACTTCTTGTCAGCTTCTTCTCTCAATTCTCTCACGACATCGTCTTGTTTTTTCTGTAATTCATCAACCTTTCTTTCCCAAGTCTGCTGGTAGTCACGTATCTCGGACCTTATCTGCGTCAGCTGCTCCTCTGACTGTCGTTTCATCTCTTCCTTATGCTGGTCGAGTTTTTCATTAATTAATTTACTGTTTTCTTCCTGTTTATCTAATTTCTCACTAAGTAATTTGATACTTTCTTCGCTAATTAATTTAATATTCTCGTTCTGTTTTTCGTTCTGTTGACGGATGAACTCCATTAACATTTGTAGAGTCCCATCTTCTGGTTTCGATGTCTGTCCTCGCGCCCTATCTTCTGGACTCTCTACCACACTACTTGGTCCGCTAGGTGTAGTATTGTCCTCGGTATTTACTACGCCTAATTGGTTATTAATGTCATATTCTACATTGTCTGAATTGCTCGCCATTTTAGCCCTACTGCGTGTAATCATTCAAACTAACTTACACTAATAACACTTATCTAACTTCTACTTCTAAGGCACTACTTTTTCTACTACTTCTACTGCCTGTTCTTTACCTAAGCCGTACGTGTTAACAATCTGTGTTAATACGTATCATGCCGTGCGAATGGGCGCCGTTTTATAACATGAATAAGTTATAAATCTATTGTGCTAACCGCGATTGAGTTACTTAATGTGTTAATTTAATAATTTCTTAAATTTACCTAGCCCTTAAGTTGGACGCCATTTATAACAATCATTTAATATGCGTATTGATAGCACAATAAATTAATTATTAAATATATAAATTTAACGATCACTGACAAGTATGTGTATAATTTAATCTTAATGATGATTCTAACTATCTACGTTCCTCAACACATACGTGATATCATTTATTTAATTGAACATAAGAAACTCTTAAAATCTATTTACATTCTTTCAAACTTTAAGTCAATATTCGGGTTGCATTGGTAATAATGAACGCATGTTTCTGGTTAACTAAAATACTAGTTTAATTATCGTTTATGACATATTATAATAGTACATAGAATACGTCGCTGTACCTGAAATACATACATATTTATAATAAACAAAGATATATCTCAATATATGCTGAAATAAAGAAAACATACATACATATATAAATCAAATGATGTTACAATTCAATATTCTACTTATTTAATGCGTTCATTAAATCCCAAATAAGCTTTTGTTTATACGTTCATTAACTACTTATTTCAATTTTACTCATTACTTTTCTTAATAAATTCTCAGGTGTGAATTCTTTGAAAGAAACCAGGTCAGTAGAAGTTACAAATTAGAAGTAATTATAATAATGGTTACTTGGTTAGTGAATATCCATTAGTTGTTGACGTAGTCTCGTTCTGGTGATGGAGATGGCTCGTAGATACATTCCGTCGTTAGTTGTTTTATCACTGCCACTTATCACTTTATTCTTCCGACCACTCGCGTAGGTGTTTGTATATGTGTGGGTAATTGAAGTTCAGTGTTCAATCAATGTTCTATCTTACTGTGTTTGCTGTGTGTTCGTTTTAAAGTCAATAAACATGTCTAGTTTCATTTGTCGCTGCTTCCACAAACGATCCTATAATTGGTTAGTTTGTTTAATGTTTCGTGTTCATTATGTTGATGATACACAATATTAAGTTCCACTAAGTTGTATATCGTTTAGTGATGCTGTCTGTTAGTGTAACGGTCTGATTGTTCACTTGGTGTAAATTTCACTAAGTCCGTTAATGCGCACGTCGGTAAAGTTCACTACCGCGATATGAATGTATTAAGTTTTAAGTTCCTTGTTATTTATCTACCTTCCGAATGATTTGAGTAAACAATTGGAAAGTTTATGATGTACCGTCTCTCGCACTTGAAGTTAAACTACTTGATAATTGAAATGTAAATTGTCTGAAAATTCTGTATGACTGACTAAAATTTAAGTATGACTGCGTAAAATTTGAGTATAACTGACCAAAAATTGAGTACAACTGACGCTCCGTCTTCCTGGACAGCTAGTTTTATTAATTCGTCCCTACTCAAAAGTTTGTCTCTGGCGCGCTTCACGCCCACTTCTTTTCGAGATTGGTCAGTTTTTGATTTTCTCGGAAACTACTGTCCCACTCTGTCAAAATCCGACGTCATAGTTCTTTCGATAGGTTCTTCGTCTCAGTTGCTATGGAAACATCCCTCACCATCAAATTTCTCGCTGGCTGAAGGTCTCTGATAGGTCCTTAGGTCTCCCTGCTCTCCGGCTAGACGATCGTTGAACCCGCTTCGAAGAAACTATGGCTATAAACATTTTGTCTAACAGCCTATTGTCTGAGTAAACTCTGCGTTTCTATAGATTCCCATTATCTGTACTTACAGTCTTCCTGGCGTATTGTTCTATGCTCTTACCCCTTTTTTCTGGCTATTACTAATTTCGAACATCTGCTGGTCGTTGAAGTCACTCTAACTTTCCCTTCGTAAATTCTTGTCTGTCAATTTGACGATACCTCCAGCTGTGTAACATGACTTTAGTTTTTGTCAGCCTATCTTCCAGTATTGTTACTTAAGGTGCAGCGTTTCCGTTTCATTGTAGTATGGAGCATTACTTGTTTTTGTCGCTTATCGTCTACTGACGTAATACGGCCACATCTGCTACAATTCTTGGTACGGGTGTGAATGTCCTTCTTACTTTGTTACAGCTGCGGAGAGCAATAATTCTGGACGAAACTTTCCCTGTCATCTTACGCCACCAAATTCTATAGTTGGATAGAACTTAATGCGTTTCTATTGTCAAGTCAGCAACGCTTCACTGACACCTTCTCATTACTCCTTATTTATTGCTCCCCCATAAGTCGTTGACACTTGCCTCGTGTGAACGTACTCTGCCGAGGTGAGAATTTAAAAAAATTTTAAAATTTTCTGCTCGTTACAAGTGAGCTATACAGCTGTTATTGTATTAGTCTTGTAGAGTTATTTTGAAGTTTAGCTACAGATATATGTTATTTTAAATGAAAAACAGTCGTGCACTACATATTCATTAAACCGTTCTACGCCATTTGGAAATTTCAAATTTTGAAAGCATGTGATGCCTAAAGCATGTGATCTTGTGCTCACACCAAAGCATTTGTTTTTTCCATTCGCTTTAAATATACGTCCATGATTTCTGTCGTTGCTTTAACTTCTTTGTGTCTTATTCTGCCTGATTCTGCAAGGGTACAAGTAAATTTAAGTTCCCTGTATTCCCATTGTAACTGCCTAAATAGTTTAAAGACACTGAAGTAAAACACAAGAACATGATGAAAATTATCAACCTCCGGATAGATCTGGGATCGAAAGAGAAGAGTGAATTAAAGAGACTCTTCACGTCCGCTCATCTCCTCGTGTCAGAACAGCTCGATGGGGCCGCTATGATTTCCTGGAGAGTGTGAGATCGTCAGGATAAAAATCGCCTAATGTTCACTAAATACTACAGGAAATATCTTCGAATATTGTTCTCTCCCTGGGGTTTCTTTTTAAGTATGATTTTTTACGCTTTCCTCGGTTGTAGGCAATTTTAAAAGTATTTCCTTCCTCTCTCATGATATTATAAAGACTTTACTACGTTTTCTGTGGAACGAATATTTCACGTGAACGGCAAAAAAAATGTTCAACGTGGCTTCGAAAATCGAGTCAGCGCTATTTGAATTAACATGTTACGGTACCTATATACGTTTCTGTTCTGTTCAACGTGTATCTAAATCCTGTTCGTTAGCGACCTTTGGCTGTCAAGTTCCTTGTTAAGTCTATACGAGATAATCTTGCTCATACCTTATAGTAGAGGTGCTGTAATGAATTGGTCTTTAGTCCTGCAATTGTTGCATATTTTTTTTTTATGTAAAAAAATATTGTTTTAATTTTGTGTATGTATTCTTTTGTCTGATGCGTTAATTAAAAGCATTCTGCATTTGCAGTTCTTCAGTAAAACATATCTATACCTGAAGTCATCTGTCATTATTTGAGGTTCCCTTTCGTTCATATATCTTTGATCTCCATAAATTGTATTTAACATATTTAAAACATAATTTTCCATTATTGCTTATATTTACTTATTCCGACATGAACGTTTCGATTGTCTTCAACACTTCTTTTTTATGTTTATTGCCCACATATATTAGGCAATTGAGAACTCTTTTCTTGTGCTCACACCAAAGCATTTGTTTTTTCCATTCGCTTTATATACGTATTAATTTCTGTCCTTGTTTAACTTCTTTGTGTCTTATTCTGCCTGATTCTGCAAGGGTACAAGAAAACCTGCTTCTTCAGTTTACTCGTAGCGTTACGTCCGTCCAAGTTGTTTATTTTATGTAACCCTAAGCTTCTAATCTTATATAACCATACCACATTGGTCTTACTTGGGCGTATTTTCTAACTTTACTTGTTATAGTTCTCCTTCCCAGCTTTCTAACTACAGGCATCTCCCCAAATAAGTATAAATCTGGTTTCGGTAGCAATTTTTTATTAAAAAAATTACTTTCTTTTTGTACTTGTACTTTACTTACATACTCGTTTTTTAAATTAATAACAAACGTTAATTTAAGATATTCTTCTTGGAGTTTGTAGAGCATATAGCATGTACCGTTTTCGTCTTCAGCGTATGTAAATTGGTTGCTGCAAAACAGTGTGTGACAATAGTCTCATCTTCGATTTTGTGCCAGATTTTACAAATTGTTCATTTCCCAGCAGACGTACGATTGGCAATATTTAACAAGTTGTAACGCAAAAATTGAGCAATCGCAAATTTTACTAAATCAAACTATGCTGAACGCAAAGAAATGTGTAGCCTATGTTTTAGAAAGCGGGGCGGTAGTGAAACGCCTGTACCGTTAGACGGCGTTACGTGAAAGAAATTAACTTGTAAAAAAGCTCTAGAGTGTAGCGGTAGGTTAGCAACGCCGGCCTTGGGGCAGACGTCTATAATGAAGGTAATATTAGGCTAAGTCACGTTTTGGGACATAACTATCATAAAATGTATTATTCGCTAGGATATTAGGGGTGTTTGCCAATGTTGTAAACTTTAAGTGCATGTAACAATAGATACCGTTATGTTCGAGAGAGCGATGTAAGAGTGAGATTGATAGTGACGCTGGTTTTTTAAGCACGTGAGACGCGAAAAACGTTCGGCAAATCAGAGGAAGCGTCATGTGTTGCGCGGGAGGTTTTCGCTAAGGAGATTGGGCGATTTTGTATTTAGCGCTAGTCTAAACCTATGGGATTGTTTTCTATCGAGACTTGGTAAGGGAATTTTAAAGCCTAGTATAAAAATATGAATTTGGAGAGAAATCAAGCAGTCTTCTTTATATCGGCGAAACTACACTGAAGTGACTCGCGTGCGCTGTTTTGCGTTAATTATATAGATATAAATTTTATTAGTAATTTAAAGAATAAAGTAAATTCGCAGCAGTAAACAGAAGTATGGGAACGCGATAATTGCTAACGCTATATTTATAAAGTTTAATATACAGTAATAAGTTAATGAGTGAATGTTCGGAGTAGTAACGAACAACGAGAAGTAAATACTACATATAAATGTTCATCAATACGATATGTTGTGGTGAAATCACTGAAGAAAGCGAATTAGTTTGGGTTAAATTCACGACGGTATGAGATAATCGAGACGCACGCGACGCGAACTGTGTTAGATGCACTTAATGTAAATTCAAGAATACGTTGTAAACCAGAGTGTATAATTATACGACATAATTGTATGTATCACCAAAATGTCAAGTGTAGTGTACATCTGTGATAAAGTGAATTAGTGCATTCATAACCAGGATTAACGCGCAACAAACAGCTGCTGACGACTCACCGGCATGGAACACCTTAAGGACTACGCACATCGGAAGGATTCTCCACGCAAGTAACAAATAAATAAACATTTGATTCAATATTGTTTTATAAATATATATTTGTAATCAAATACAGTGACTCAATTTGTCTAAAAAGAACTCATTGCCACGAAATAATATTCTAATTTTAAGGCAAAACTATTCAAGTCATGTTAAAGAAATTTGTAGTATATAAATGCAAATGAATCATTAAAAGTTGAGTGATATATTTTAATTTGTGTTTATTATTACTGGCGCCCTGAGTTACAATAAAGAGTCGGTACACTGGAGTAAGTGTTATAGTCTATTGAGTAGAAATATTAATATTATCAGTGATTAAAGTAGTTTGTAAACCTTACTTCTTACATGCATATAGGCCAACATAATATGCAAATCAACAATTTAACTCTTTCGTAAAGGCCTATCAAGTCGTGTATTACAATGTATTGTATGTTCTTGTATAATTGTCTCTGTACATGTGAAGAGCTACTTTGTGGTAATGTGAATTTTTCTAGCGTGCGAAAGATTCCGTGTATATAGCAGTGACAGGTTATCAATAAGGTAATTTAATATACCCATAACTGAAATTTATATAAATTATAGATATAAATGATAACCCATAAAAGATATGTTTCATTTATATACTATTTTGTAATATTATTTTCGTATTAAAAAGTTTTAATTAAACTCTAACTAAATGACGCGTCGCTTACGAATATCGTTGTTATGATGGGTGGTAGTAAAAAGTTCATTCTTGAAAGTGAAACGTCTGAGACAGAGTTGAAGTCCATCTGATGTTAGAGAGGGATGAGGTCACTATCTCCATCCTTTACGTTGAAGAAGGGTTCCAACTAACCCGAGCTATGTTAATTATAATGTACTTTTACATAGCGCGGACACGTGTAACCATTTTTAAAAGCATTCGATTTTGTTTTATTTATTTATAATATACCTCAACTTCTTAAACGTATAACCTTTCCTGCTTGTTTGTAGTTATAGTGTCAACTGTAACTACAAACAAGCAGAGAATGCCTAAATTTTTCATACAATGTATACACTATAGCTTTATTATTCTAGAACGGCATTTTACACCCAAAACGATAAAGATTTTGTTTTATTTAATTTAATCCTTTAAATATAAAATGTAAAGTATCTGCAGTCTACTTCTGATTTATTTTGACGATTACATGCGTTGGTAAAAAGTATTGTATCATTTATTATATATTCATAATTGTACACAATTTGTTACTCCTGTTGTTATAATATTAATAGAAATATTTTTTTTATTACAAGAATATAAATATTTTTTATTAATTTGTTATCTTTAAGATGCAGTAAAGGAGACTGCAGAGATAAAACTCTTGTAATAAAATAAAACATATTTATCATTGACACTTATTATATGTAGCATAGCTCTTAAAAGTTGCAGTTATTGCTGTTAACGATCTAAATATTAAATACACAATAATTTGTAGTTTTTTAATGTTTATATTATATGCACACACACACACACACACACACACACACACACACACACACACACACACACACACACACACACACACACACACACACACACACACACACACACACACACACACACACACACACACACACACACACACACACACACACACACACACACACACACACACACACACACACACACACACATGCGCGCACGCGCGATTATACAAATACAAATCTAGTCATAGAGAAACAAAACAAAAATTGTATCAATAAAAACCATTCGAAAGGCAACGGCAGCGATCAAGAAACACACAGATATTTACCTCACCAGACAACAAACAACGACCATGACTAATGTTTGCGCATACTGATGAATGCTCGTAAAATGTATTAAGTTAGAAAAAAACACCTTCATAATGTATTAATATAGTCTAAATTATTTACCGTAAGGTTATCTCTTACACCTCATTACCTCTTGCAGTCTTAACAAAGACTAATATACCTAATGTGGCGATAGTTCTTGAGTTATTAAAGATTTCATTCTATATGACATTATTCATAAAAGAATAAACTTTAAATCAGGAATACTAATAGTTTGTCTTAGCTTTGTAACTACCAAAGCGGTCGTGTACCAAAATCAAACAGAACGTTTGATTACTTTTGAAAAACTTGCATGGACCTTTAATATAGTGATATGGACTGTTAATATGGCGATAATGGGGTTTTAAGGTGGTGATAGTAGGACTATTATCACTATATTAATTTTCAAGTTAGAATAGGCATTTTATGGAATAAAATCAAACTGCGCGTATAAATTGCTTTATTTAATGCCATAAAACCCTGCAGGACCAAACTTCACTTATAACTGTTTGTAGGTCGATGCTCTGTATGTTTTATTAATTCTTAAGGTGTGTTGCAACTAGGTTTACTGTCAATAACATTCAGAAATTTTGCAGATGAATCACCTTTACGTTTTCTTAGACTATTTTTGTAAGATCCGTTTACAGAAAATGTCGTAAGACTTTTTTCAGACAAAATACATGGAACACCGAAGTGGTGTGACCCCCATATAAAGGTCATTTTCCCACTTATCACTTTGAACACTTCACTTTTGGATAATGCATTGTCAGAAGGACAAAGTATTATTGTATAAAAGAAACAATTTAGTTTATTTATTTGTATTATTTGTAATTTTATTCTGTTTATACATTTTTTGTGTATTCTTCAGAAAATATAAATATTCAAAGAAGTTATTAAACAAATTGACACCCTGAATTTCAATGAAAGAAATAATTTAAACAAATATGATAATAAATTTATAAATTCATTAGTTAAATTAATAAAATCATTAGTTAATTTATAAAATCATTAATAAATAATTTTTTAATTCGATGTCCAAAACAAAAGTCATAAACTTATTCAATATGGTTTTACAATGAAGAACTCGATTTATTATTACTTGGTTATGGCGCGCAGTGCAGACTGTTCTTTACAAAGTAAAGAAAGACAAAAAAAGTAGTTGAAGGGCACATTGTAAATCTTTGGGAGTAAAATAACTTATTCGAAAGGCGAAAGTATGTAGCCTACCCTGGTAAAACAAAATTGATCGGGATTAGCGAAATCGAAAGTTAATTTGTGCGTATTGTAAAACTTCTTTTTGTTTCGATGATTGGGAGGAAAGTTAAACAGAAGTTTCTGACTGTTTTTGTAAAGTCTGCAAAAATGAATATCTGCTTTCGTTAATCTATTGTCTTGAAAGTGTTTATTTTTATACTTTAAACTTCTTCTGCTTTTTGAAGAAGTTATTAATATTCCTCATGATAGTGTAGGTTTTATTAATGTAATTGGTGTAATCAATTATTTCTTGTCTGTTACAGGGCGGTAAAAATATTATTGTTTTAATAATAAAATATATTTCTACTTTCTTATTATACTAAATGTTTTTATGAGACTTGTAATAAGTAATTTATGAAATTAGGCTACATCTTAGTTCCATGTAACCAATTAGTTGCAACGGTCGCATGGATTACAGTCTTACAATAATGTAGTAACTTACTGAATGCTAGAGAAATCGATACGAACAATTTTTATATACAATTCTAGAAAAAAGAGTCTTATTAGTACGATTCTCCTAGTTATACAGGTATGCAATACGGACTATCACAAATTATCACCATCACAATCACAATAAATATCACCCGGCTACAATAAAATTACAACTACATACGCTATCTAATAACACAAACTGAGTCAAGTCGTCTGCAGAAATCAACTGGGTGAACTGCCGATCACACCTTATATAAACAGGCCCAGTCACCTGCTGCGTACTGTTTTTATTTGCGATAACGGGAGAACAATTAGGGTTTGTCCCGGAAGGCGTGGAAACAGGTGGATTTTTCCAGAATGTTCTGTAGTAAGTGAGGCCTATCTAGTCGATCTCACAACACGTAACAAATGATCCGTGGATTTATGCATGGTGCCTAATCACAACGGTGTAACAGAATTACACGTAACTGTACCTTGTGCATTGTTTACTGTTTTTCTGTTTGATTGGTTTAAAATTTACACCTTCACACTTAGTTAAAACCTCATCTTCGTCTGAATTCTGCGTTGTTTAGGGGTCGAGAGGCAGCATTCTTGTGCTGATATAGTGTCCCTTTGCTTGAGAAAACATTTGATTTCGCTAGTCCGAGTATCGAAGTTTCACATCCGCGTATAAAATGCTATCGAATGTATGGAAACTTCCAACAAAAATTGTAGGCGAGGGATGTTGTTGAAGCTAAGGATGTTCCATTACTACGAAGACGTCATGGATTAGTTTCCCCCGTCAGGTTCTGTGTTGTGGCCAATTGTGGCCGTAACTACGGCTCAGATACAGGTATTGCTAAAGTGAAACCTCCGCGCTAATCGTTCTGGATATCGTATTGCAAATGCGCACATTGTGTGGGTGTGGGATACTAAACAGGAGCTCGCTTACAGTTTATTAATTGTTCCTTAAGAGGAATTATTGCAACCGAGCGTCTTCAAGTCGACTGTAGTACGTAACTCTAAGGTGACGAACGACGATGTCGGAGGATGACGTTTACAACCGACCGTATATACTGAGCTTATACTGTAGCATTCGTCATTAAATATACGGATCTTTTTGTACGCTGTAAGAATTGTGTACTTCCAATAGTGTATGATACATTTTTATCGGTCTTAGCCAGTCATTTAGTAACGAGAAATTATTTGTAGTATCATAAAAAGCGGCAATTTTTAAGACTGAATGATAATCACGAATAAAAGAAAAGAAAAATTTGTATACCAATAAACATTAGCAGCAGAGCAGAAACATATTATTACGTAGGATCACATATATTACAGGACAAGCTATTTATCCTAGAAGACTAGGTGACAGGTTTAGTACGACTAGGTGTAAGACCAAATTGCATATGTTTGGAACTTACCATTCACTAATGCTCTTCGCTAGCGTAAGATGCACAAAGACTGATATTCAGTTTAAAATTTGAGATCTTCTACTTTTTGATTCAAATATCAAACAACAGTAATTGGAGAGAGAAAATCAAGAGTTGTAGAGAAATGAAAATATCTTTAATTAACTAAAAGGAATCTGGAATGATTTCAGATAATACGATAAAGAAAACGAAAGTAGTTTGTATTGTTATTAACCAAAATTTTGGCTTGAAACCCGACCGTGAAGTTAAGTCGTTATAAATGTTCATATTTTTAGCGGATTCCTTTCAATATGATAATGTGGTATGAAGACACTATAGAATCATCCACATTTAAAGAACTCTTCTCAAATAATCGCTTTCCACTTAAAAAAGTAAATTGAACTTTCTGGGGAATCATGCCACAAGATATTTTAACTGGATATGCCGTCTAAATTTTGCAACGACGATCATAGATTTTCAAATTTATTAAAACGTTTTAAATGCCAAGTGGTATATCTATACTATTAACATTTTGAAAACATTGAATTTAGGACTTCCATCAGGTATCAATAAACACGGAGGGAGAATGAATTCCCTTGTGTAAGTCGAAAGCAGACGTCCAGTTAAATTAACATGCCGAAGTTCAAGCCCGTCATGAGGTAAAGACATGATAAAGGTCAGAGAATAACGATATACGTTAGAAGCAGTGCTTTAGGCGAAGGTAGTGGAATTCTCGGAAGCTTAGTTCCAAGAACTTGGAAACTAATAGAATACAACACATCTCCACCAACTATTGTGTATTGAAGTGGGTATTTTCTGACTGATTATTTCGAAACGGAAAGGAATGTGTAGCGATTCAAAACATGAACTGTCATAATTATTGCATTCTACGCTGTCTTTTACTGAGAACTGCAAAACAGAATTGTTAGTGCAAGTATTGTGGTGACATTAACGTACGGTACGTGTTCAAGAAGTGATAATGAATAGTTTTGTTATAAAATGGAATCTGCCAGTTTCCGTCTCTATTATTTAAGATTACTGCATCGGCATAAAGACTATTTATTGGTAATAAATATTATATTTGTCTAACTTTAATTTTGATATAAAATTTTAGTGTTGTTTAATAAGAGTCTGCAATTATTGCTGCGTGTGACTACTTACTGAAACATACACAAACACACGCATGTAATAATTATGTATACATTTTTTAAAAGTAAAATTAAAAATAATAGTTATAATTTAATGGTATTTATGAAACTCAAGACTTTAAACGTAAAATGTTAGAAACTGTAAGCCGAAGTAATTCTTATTTTTGAAAACGTAAATTGCAGGTTTTATAAACTAAATATATATATATATTTATCATTTTGATATCATTGTGTTGCTTCGTGTAATATATATTTCAAGCAGGATGTCACTGTTGCACACCACTATATAAAAATTATCCCGATTAGCGCTTTCAAGCTTCACAGCTCATCGTCAGATCGGAATTCTGATCTGACGATGAGCTGTGAAGCTTGAAAGCGCTAATCGGGATAATTTTTATATAGTGATGTGCAACAGTGATCATTCTGCTTGTGATTTCAACCACTAACACAACTTTCTTCATTAAACTAATATATATTTTGTGACGGCAGCGGTATTTTTTTTTTTTTCGCTCTGGGCTTTGCGGTTGTGCGTCGCAGAGACGAACCACACGGGAAACTGAGTTCCGAGCTACCTTCTGGAGCTCCTGCCTCGTGGCCCTGCCCAAGTAGGGCGCGTGCTCTATAGCAGGCCGATTCTCGGCTGTTGTGCTAGCCTATGCTAGCGCAGTATGCACCGAGGGCGTTTCCACGAATCACCTGGGCGTATACGGTACCTTCCCAGCCCAGTCACTAGAGGATTGCCTGGGAACCTCGCCGCACGTGCATAAAATTTGCGTGCAAGCCGCCTGAAAGTGTCGTCTAAGGAGCGGACGCCAAGTCCTCTCCTTAGAAGGCGAGATGAGAAGCGACGGGGGACTTTGGCCGCTAGCCGAAGCCCCCTGTCGAGGACGCTCTGCAACTTCTTTTTATGCATTGCGGCGAGGTAACCCCAGACCGGGCAGGCGTAGGTGATGACCGGCAGCAGATACGCGCCGACGATCATCCTACCCAATTTCCTGGTCATGGCTGAGCTGATCAGGAGTGGAAACAGTGCGCACAGGCGAGTGGATGCTCGCTTTAGAACTGTCTGTGCGTGGGTACGCCAGGTGAGCCGACGGTCGAGGTGTAAGCCGAGGTACTTGACCTCGTTGGACCAGCGCAAGTACGTTCTGCCGATACGTAGTTGCCTAACGGGGTTCTTCCGTCGCTTGGAGAATTCGACGGCTACGCTCTTGGTGGAGTTGAGTTGCACTCTCCAATTCTCAGTCCAGTCCACGAGCGTGTCGAGCTGGCGCTGCAGTCGTAGGACGGCCCTTTCCTCATGACGATCGGCCGTAAATACGGCCGTGTCGTCAGCGAAGAGGGCCATCTGGACTCCAGGCTGTCTCGGCACGTCGTTGACGTAGATCGAGAACAGAAGGGGGCCTAGAACGCTACCTTGAGGGACGCCGGCTGTGATTCGTCTCTCGGAAGAGACAGAATCGCCAACTCTCACGCAGAAGGTCCTCTCCGTCAGAAAGCTAGCAACCAGATGGAGGTAGCAGTCCGGGAGCTGGACTTCCCTAAGTTTGAATAAAAGGCCATCATGCCATACGCTGTCGAAGGCTTTCTCAACATCTAAGAAACAGCCAACGGTCCGTTCTCTCCGACACCCGGCTTCCGTGATGCTTTCCACCAGTCTCATCAGTTGATGAGTGGTCGAATGCCCCACACGAAAGCCGAACTGTTCGGGGACCAGCACGTCAAAGTTGGTTAGATGCTCTCGTACACGACGCTGCACGAGGCGCTCAAAAACCTTGGACGTAGCGGAAAGTAGGCTGATAGGCCGGAGGTTTTCCGAGCGGGTGGTATCCTTTCCCTGCTTCGGGATCACGATAACCGTCGCCTTTCTCCATTTCTTGGGAAAGTAGGCCAGTCTAAGACACGCGTTGAACAAGTCAGTCAAGAATTGAACTCCAGGCTCGGGAAGAAGTCGTAGAGCGGTGTTGGTAACACCGTCCGGGCCTGGAGCCTTTCTTGGCTGAAGTTCAGCGAGCCGATCTGAGACCTCTTCCAAAGAGATGGGTTCGGGCTCCGCCGTGATCGGAAGAGACAGAAAGTCTTCCACAGCCATCTCGACTTGTTCGTCGACGTCCCAGTCCATGGGCGGGTTGGGAGCGAACTGACGCTCGAAACACAAGCCCAAGTACTCGGCCTTCTCCTCCGGGCGACCCAGGAGTCGACCGAACGGTCCAACAATGGCGGGAAGTGGAGGTCGGCGCCTCCGTCCCGTCAATGCGGTAGGTATTCTGTACGGGTGAGATTGCGGGTCCGCATCCCCCGTTCGGGCCACGTCGAGTTCCCAACAGCTACGTCGGAACGCCTTCAGACTGCCACGCAGTCGTCCGGTGAGCCGATTGTATGCTGCCTTATCGGCCGGATCACGGGTCCTCTGCCAACGTTTCCGGAAGTAATTCCTCTCGCGAGCGAGAAGAGAGACTTCCTCAGGGATGCGTTGGTAGTCAGGCGTGAAGCCAGCTCGCGTACGTGAAGACACGCCTATAGCCGAGATGATTGCCTCTTCGATTCCCGCAACTGCTTCGTCTAGGAGGCGAACGGAATCGAGTGGGGCCGCTGGCGGCAATCTACGGCACAAGGCCGGGCCGTAGCGATCCCAATCGATGACCTTCTGCTTGTCAGAACGTGCATAGGCGTGCTGGGTAGCGACGTGGACCAAGATAGGGTTGTGGTCGGATGTCAGCTCCGTAAGTGAGAATACCTCGACCGGACAGACAATTCCTTGGGTCACCGCGATGTCCAGAACATCGGGAGCCGCGTTAGGCAGTGACGGAAAGAACGTGGGTTGCGCTGGACCAAACACCGTCGCCCGGCGCGATTCAACAAAACTGAGCAAGCGCCTCCCGTTCGGAGTAGTCAGGCGACTATTCCAAACGCGATGCTTGCAATTCAGATCGCCGGCCAAAATTACCCTTCGATGGGAATCGAAGATGACGTCCAGGTCGCTGACAAGGAGTTCAGCTTGTGGGGGCTTGTAAGCTGAGACCACGAGGACGCCGCCAAGAGCTCCGTGGACCTCAATGGCGGTGGCCTCTAGGTTGGTAAGCTGCGGCAAAGCGACACGATGATGACCTATGGAGGTCCTCACCGCGATCGCCGTGCCGCCTCCTCGTCGGCCAACTCGGTCATCCCGATAAACCACGTAATTAGGTAATCGAAACCGGTTCGCCGGGGTCAGGTGGGTTTCCCCGAGGAGAAGTACGTCGGGTTTGAACCGAGCCAGGAATTCAAGAAGGTCGGAATGCTTGGTACCGATGTTATTAGCATTCCAGGCTACGAGCGAGAGATCTCGTCTAAGGGCTCGGTTCATAGAAGACCTATGACTTCGCAGGCTTCCACCAAGAGCATGAATCTCTCAGTTGGGTCAGCAGTTTCCAGGCGGGCTCGGATGGACCTGAAGAGAGATGCGACTTTCGGGAGGTCGTAGCTAGACAGAAAGCCGCGGACGAACTGTGCGTCATTGGAACTGACGGACTGGGTGGTTTGCCTGGAAACTGAGGCCGCATAAGAGCGACCAGGTGTTACGGCAGATCGGGTCATGGTGGAAGCCATAGGACCAGGGCCAGACGGTTTTGGATCAGCGGCAGGAAAAGTACGCTGTTGCGCTTCGTCGGACTTATACCGGGAAGCAGGACTTTTCTTGGGCTGTGGGCAGGCAGGAGCTCGGGGCCGAGCATCCGGTGTGGGTATCCCTTTGTTCCTGGGTTTGATGCCTGCTCGCGGAAATCGCGGAGGTGGCAGGGGCGGCGAGGCTACCTCTGGTTCAGAGGCGGGAGTAGGAGGTTCCGCGGAGGTGGAGGGTTCATTCTCCGGCTCCAAAACCGAGATAACAGCTACTGGGAGTGTCTCTGCTGTGGAAGGAGACGCGGTACGTTTAGTTGCCTTTGTAGGGGCTGGAGGTGGAGCCGGAGAGGGCGCGCGCCGTGCCGGTTGTGCCTGAGGTTTAGGCCTAGCCTGCATTTTAGGCTGTCTAGGTTGGGGCTGCATAACTGGCTGCCGTGGCTTCGGGAGGGGCCCCTGCGGCTTTTGCTTCCGCAGGAGCTCCGCCTTATAGACCGGGCAGTTTACGTTAGACGCTGCGTGGCCTTGACCACAATTTATGCAGCGAAATTTGGTTTTGTCTGCCACAGTGCAGGCCTGTGTTGAATGTCCCAGAGAACATCGGAGACAGGCCGGGGCATTGCGGCAGACGTCGGTGTGGTGGCCGAACCTCTGGCACCGGTGGCACTGCGCAAGCTTGCCCTGGGGTCGACTGGTTTCCACCCGGACGCGGAAGCCAAACAGCCGCGTCAGGTGGAAAATTTTGTCTGCAGCCTCGCCCTTCTCGAGCTGGAGACGGACGAGCGGGAGAGGTACTAGGGTTTCTGAGTGAGTGTACAGGCGGAAAATTGCCTGCACCGGGTACCCGAGGTCGCGGAGTTCCATAAGGATCTCCTGAGGATCAGTGTGCGCGTCAAGCCCTCGCAAAATGACAGACAAGGGCTTGACTCGCTTAGGAGTGAAGGTGTGATATTGGAGGTTGTGTGCTTGGAGGAAGGCCTCGACCAAGCGATGGTCCTCGAGCTGGCGGACGACAATCCTGACCGTATCACCGCCAAGCAGCTTCAGGTCAAGCTTGTCGGCCGACAGGCCGTGGGCCGCGATCAGCCGTCTGTATAAGGCGGCGACATTGGATACGCTATGGACGTACAGGGGCGGCGCACGACCAACAGCGGCAGCAGCCGGAGCTGCTGTCGAAGTAGTCGGAACCGCGACCTGTGGGCCCTGAGAAGGTCCAATGTCCATGGCCGAGGTCTGTGAGGAAGTGGATCCAGGTGCGTGGGTCCTCTTGGGCTTCTTAGCCGGGCGATTTCGCCGACCAACGGTCGCGAACTCGCCCGACTCGTCTGCCGGCAGAGGGGGAAGCGGGTTGGGGAGAGGATCGTCCGTCTCCATCGCCCGAGGCGAATCGGGCGAGTCGCCCAGATGGGGTAGCAAGGCGGGGCCGAGCGACTCGGCACTTGGGCCGTTGCCTGTAGAAGGCATGCTGGCCAGGTGCGACGGCTGCCGGGCAGAGACTGCTAGGCAGTCACTGCCAGACGCCAGGGATCTCGGGTCCGGCCGAAGCCGGATTACCCGCGCGTCTTCCTTGTTCACGACGATGCGGGAGGAGCTGGGCTAACGACCAGCTTCGTTGAATACCAGTCCTTACCAAGACTGGTGTCCACTGGCCCCTTTACCCCGGCGATATCCTAGCTCGCTTACCACTGGTGGGGGCTTGCAAGGATCGTCCGGGGCAGCGCTACCTAACGGTCGTGAACAAGTTAGGAATTACACACTGGAAATGCGGCACTCACCAGGTGAGCCCAGAGCAATCTTCTTTCCTGTCCGGCAGATGTTGTTCCGGCGCAGGTGGTCCTTAGCAGGGCAACTTCGGCTAGCTGCTTCTTCTACCGGCTACTAAGTTCACCGGCAGCAGCTGGCTTGGTTCCCTCGAAGGAAGATATTCCTCGTCGGAAGGCGAGGTGGCCGAAGGCAGCAAAGCCGTAGAGAAGGTCCAGCGAGAGACCTGAGAGAGCAGTCTAAGAAGAGCAGTCCTGATCAGTCCAAGGCTGGAGCAGAAGTTCTGGGTGCCACGGCAGCGGTATGCGAACATCTGCTCTCCGGTACCAGCGGTGGACACAGCGAGCCAATCCGGCATCAGCGTTCGGAGATAGCCAATCAGCGATCCCGGTTAGTTAATAAAACCCGGGCCGGCAGAAAATTTTGAGAAAAAAAAAATTTTGAGCACTCTTCGCCACGCCATCGGACGCACTTCATCTCCTCTCCTCTCTCGGACGACATAGGCGCGGAATCAGCCGGAAGGAACGGCCGAAGAATAGAACCGGCGTTCTTGCGTCTTCGCCCTCCAGTTCCGCGCCAGCGATGGATTTCGCTGGGCCCGCAGCCGACTCTACAACCGGTGCCGGAAGAAGAGGAGGACTGCAGTACGCCACGAACAGCGGGCGCAGCCGCCTAACATCTCAGCGCGGCACTACCAACATCACCGTTCTCGCCACTCGGTCCTTTTTAGGGCCACCAAAATAACTAGAGTGTACGATTGGCGCCATTTGTCATGCGGCAAGCCTTTTGTCCGCTGACAATTTACTAAACGTTTGTTTATAAGAATCTCTTATAAAGTATAAGTTTCTTTGTTAAGAATTTCATGCACTAATTTTGAATTATATATTATCAAATTATAAATTGATAATATTACTTCTGAAATTATAATAATACTTTACTTCTGAAAGTCGTTGATTTTATTTTTTAATTGATCTGACGGACGTTTCACTGATATAATTCATTTTGCAGAAGACAAATGAAGATACTGATTACTACTGTGACAGATACTACGAATACGGATACTGTGAACGAAGATACTGAAGATACCGATTCTATCAGTGAAACGTGTGTCAGATCAATTAAAAAATAAAATCAACGACTTGCAGAAGTAATTATAATTGCATAATATACGCGTATAATATTATTAAAAGCTGTAGGCAATATGGGACTAAATAGGCCTATATGAAAACAAATAAACTGAAATTAAGGTAAGACTTATGATAAAGTTTATATATAGAAGTGTTTAAATGAAAATAACAAGGAAGTCTCTTCGCCTTTGTTACATGTTTAAATTTCGTATTTTAACCGATCAATCTTTGAACCTTGTTGTAGTTCTTATGTTCTTAAGTGCATCGTGATATTCAAGTGGATGGAGACGGAAGACATAATTGCACAAGTGAATTGCATTTTAAACTCACGAATTGGAAAATAAAATTAAAAACGAAGAGCCAAAGTATTCAAGAGGATAATTAAACATAAAACATATTAAACAAGAACGTAGCGTATATAAAGTAATAATAACAATTATAACCGAATTAAAAACAACAAAATATCGCCTAAGGCAAACATACTAAAACAGACAAAAAAATGTAAGATTAAGAAATCTCTTAATGGATTTGTCTGTCGGAAGTCCTAAATTGATTGTTGTACGTTTCTTATTTGTCAATTTCCGGCTGCAGAAGATACGAAAAATCATCAAAAGATGTAATCATATTCGCAAAGGAGAGACGACAGACTTGTATTTGCAGTAACTTTGACGGGGCACATCAAAGAGTGACCCCTTTCCAAATCGATATACCGTGTCGAATGTCTGTTAGCCTCTGACTACATTTCACGCACGTGCGCCCTTTTTATAAAACAGCGATGTACCGTTGGCAAAAATGTATCACTAACATATCGTCGCATCAATAATTCATAAAATATGGCACGCCCAATATTGGACACGGAATTTGTCAAATGTTCGGGTCACGCCCGAAACGTTCAAACGCTTCGGTACCCAGTGACAAACAATAATCAAAACGGTGTAGACGTCAAGTCGAATATTATTTACAGACGTTTACGTTAAAATTTGCCCGACAACCTTGACCTGTTACAAATACGACCGAGAAATTGTTTTTCAAAGGTCGGTCAAGTTTGCTTTCAGCAATTTGACGTGTGTTACGCTTAGCCGACGTTCTTAAGTAATTTTCTTGTTAACAGTTTGACATGACAGGGAGAAAGGAATTCCAAGTAATAAATAATACACAATACGATAGCAGTCCTTTGTAAAGCTCACATAAAAGTAATCTAAATTCCGTAAGATAAATTTGAAATTATTTTTAAATTTGATAGAAGAAAGTTAATAAGGAACGGTATTTCAAAACATAGTCATGTTTCAATAAGAAACATTTCCTAGCAACCCCTATTAGGAATGTTTTCGCAACAATTGTATAACAATCATACCAAAAAACGATTAAAAATCATATATCATCGTTTTAGTACTCTATTTTTAATGATAAAATCCTTATTTATTTTAGTTTTGTTTTCTACTGACTAAGTAAAGCACGAAATGCGTATGTATATGCAACTATGTGAATACTAGCAAGCACCTGATTACTCTGCGTCTTGCGACTTCGTTTAAATTCGCTTACAAAGCACGTTTCGAAGATAAATCTTCATTATCAGATAGTAAATAAAAACTAAATCCTTCCAGAGAAGTCATCAAAAACTTTAAAACAACAGAGTTCCGGTTGTTAAGTTAAAAATATTAGTACGGCAATTCGCGTCGCGACACAGTCTGGAGCGCACCATCTCGCTACTGTCGATCGACTGTTATGTCGTCATCTTCCGAGATTATTACTGTTACTCGATTGCCCGTAAGTAGTTTAGTATCTATAGCAGTACTGTATAAGTGGTTGGATTTAAATGAAAGTTTATCGTTAAGCAGCTGATCCGCCAACAAATATGAAGCCTTATAAATTTCGTATGCTATCTCGTATGTCAACGACCTTCATGTATGCTCCTCTTTTACTATTATGGAGCACCTTAACGTTCGTGTGGATACCCGTATAGTTGTGATTAAATAGCATTCTATAATGAGAAAAACTTAATTTCTTCTTTGAATTGTTCCTTGAAACGTCCAAGGAGCAGCTACCAGTCGTCTGTCGTCTACCAGTCTCTCCTATGTAAAATCTGTCACAGTCGTCGCATACAATTCTGTAAACATCCGAGAGTAATCATGTGATTGCTAGTATTAATTCAATTGTATGTCCATACGTGTGGCTTGGAGACTAATTACAATGAAATGTATAGGCTATACATCGTTTTCTAGAACAGATAATAATAAATAAACACTTCTGTTAACCTATTTTTGGCATTACCTTCTCTTGTTCTCTTGTTTTCCTTTATTCATCACTTTCATTTTACCTTATTTTTCTTCTTCTTCTTCTTCTTCTTCTTCTTCTTCTTCTTCTTCTTCTTCTTCTTCTTCTTCTTCTTCTTTCCTAACACAGTATCTTTCTTTCCTCTTTCTTTCTCTTTTCACCAGTTTTTCGCCGAATCGCTTTGGCTAAAAGTGAAGTTACAAGTAAATAAAAAATATTACACTTAAAGTGAAAATTACTTGTAACCTGCTACGGGTCTTTCATTTTCTGATTTTTAACTCTGTGGGATGTTGGGTATCATGTGAACAACTACTTGTCTCTGAACAAAGAATTGTACATAGTTGAAATTGTGCGTGTTTTAGAAAACTACTTGTAACTTGTAACGGATCTTTTTTTATTTTTTGGTTTTTAACTCTATGGGATATCGGATATCATGTCAACAACTAATTGTCTCCTAACAAAGCATTGTTCATCGTAGAAATTGTGTAAGCTTTAGCACCTGTAAATCATGTAAACTACGTCCCAGCAGACAGGTTAATATATTTTTATACGCACTAAAGTCAGTGACTTGCTCCCATGAAGCCAGATTATATCAGTCGTTTCTGTTCAGATTTTATTTTCGTTGTAGGGCAGCGCTCGCCATCCCACAGACGCACTTTTGTAGCGAAATACCGGCTTTCGAAGAAGCAATCACGTAGTAACATTTACACGTGAATCACAGTTAAGTGTAAAACGGTGCAGAATTATGACAAAACCCATAACTTGTGGTGGTGTATACTTCATCGGTAACAATTGAAGAGGTCGGACCTTGCAATTCGGTATACTAAAAACAAGGCACTGTTTTGAATTCACTTCAGACTTTTTATTATTTGATTTTAAATGTGAATTGATTTTGAATCGTGTAAATACAATTTTTAGTTTGTTTTGTTACATTATTGTTTTGTAACAAGATTAACAAAATTAATAATTTTACAATTTCTATTTCCCATACCGGTAGTGTCTGAATTATTTTTAATTATTTCCTAGTTACTTTTTACCTGTGGAGTGTTTCAAATTTATTTTACTAATTGTTACCACATTTTTTAAAACTATGAATTAACGTTCATGTTGTGTAACGTACATATTGTATTCTGTAATTATTTTCCCATAATTAATCTGACAATATTTACCATTATGTTTTTGTCTATGTACATTGTTTCTGTTATTTTATTTTTTTATATTGCTATTTTTTGATTAGGTAAAGTAAGGGAATATACGCATAATTATTGATGGTTGTGTAAAGTTTTTAACATTATGAGTATTCACAACAGTGGTGTAGGCCTACTGACATAGGCCTTGTTGCGTGTTACTTCGTTCTTGTGACATCACTACTACAATCCGTTCTCTTTGCCAGTTGGGTTTACCTAATATCTGGATGAATGTGTTTATAACAGCAAATTTAAGGGTTTATCAGTAATAGACAACTGGAGATTTTTTATACGGGCTCCGCATCTCCGTCTGTGCAAGAGTAGCTAGCCACCTTGAGTTTTTAAATTTTTGATATATATTATTTTGGTCCTCCTTCATTTCACGATTATGATCATAATACTATGTAGTTATTTGTAATATATGTAAGTTACTGAATCCAAACTTAAACATTTCATCTTGAATTAAGACTAATACTGATAGTCCCTACGTGTAATACAGGTGGTATTCAGCAACTTCGTTACACCTTATGTTTGTGTGAAATTGGTTTCTCCACAAACATTGTAGAGAACTCTTCAGTCAATCTCTCAGTGTCTACTTTTCTCAGACAATATAAAGTTAGTTAAGTGCAAGCGCGCGCGTACACACACACATACATCAACACATTTTTAAATCGACGATTTTACAATTCATGGTAGAGTTTAACTAAATTCTGACACGATGACTTTAAAAGGAACAAGCAAATGTAAAGAAAAATACTTTTAGAACGTAAATGAGCAGAAAGTAAGAAAATACTGAGCTAGAGAGAACGGATACAGTTGCGGCAAAAGGGATTTGGAACTTTTAAAAAACATCTTTTGTTGAGTCGGATTGAAAACAAATCGAGTGGGAATTCATTAATGACATTGTATAAGGACAACAAAGACTGTAATGATTTGTCCAAACCCTTTGTTAATGTCCGTATTATTTTTCTCGACTGTTTTAATATTAAACAACGTCTTAAAATGTTGAATTATTAACTTTGTGGGACTGTGTGTTAGCGTTGGCTGACGATGGCATTAATCAGCCTTCGGGTAGCGTGTAATTCCGAGAATCTTAGATTGAGATTAGCAGTGGATGGGAATCTTGCATCGAAAATGTACTTCTGTTAACATGGATAGACATTATACCTTCATACGCAGTTTTTTACTTCTTCCGATTCTGATGTTTCTTGTGGATGGAGACCAGAGGGGTATGAACTCAAATGGACAGAGGATTAACTTATATGCCTGATACGATATTGTTTTAAGATCCTTTGTTTCTGTGTTTCTCCCCTGTTTTTACAGGATTCACCGAAAATAAATAGCCTAGATTCTAGTTATGGATATGAGACAAGATTTGGATTTATATGAACTGAGCGACAAAATCCAACCAATATAGACAGCACTGGAGAAATCACTGGAAGGATGATGAACGACTTGTTAAACAAGTAGCATACTATCCCTTACGAAAAGGGTGTCTCCTGTAGAAAATCCGTGAACGGTTTCAATGTAGAATGCGTTTTGTGCACTCCAGATTTTCATATAGTATAACCTCCTTCCAATTTCAAAAAGTATTGTCTAATCTTCCTGTTAAGAACATCGGTTTGGTAGCTGTGATTCAAAAATTTTACGCTTTATTCTTCTAGAGTGTTTTTTATTTATGACGTATTTCATGGAATTTTTTCAAAAACGTGTCTTTTGTTTCTTTTTCCTGAGTAACTTTAATTATCTGTTTCCTTGACTATACATACATATTTACTTATCCTGCCAATAGAGGCTGTGCGGAATTTGGCCAAAATTTCTTTTTCCTCGCCAACACTCTCCAGTCATCTATTCCCATAATCCTCAAGTCCCTCAACACATCCTCTGCTTAGCATGTCTTTTGTTGTACCTTAGTCTCCTTTCCCTTCTTCTTCTATCCACTAACGAACGGAGATTTTACCAGCGTAGTCTATCTTGTGGCATTGTTTTTGCGTGATCACCTAATGTCATGAAATTTGTATACATTAACATACTGGACAATGTTTTATCTAAACATGATAGTTTATTCTCCATCCACGTTTAGAATATTCTCCATATTACTCTTTCTTTCAAATACCATTATAAAATCTGTACCATCATCGATTCAATGCGTTTAAAAAACTTTCATAACAAACATAATTTCCAATGTGTCTCATTAAAGGTAAGTTGACTTGTCCTGGAACCGTCTCCTTCATAGTCCGCCAACATCTCTCTTCTCATTAGCCTGATATCTCAAGGCTGCTAGAAGTAGTCTGTTATGTGTCTTGCGGTCAAATTGTTCATAGCGTCTTATCCTGTTGTCCTTAATCTTTCTCCGCAAAGAATCGATTTTCAATTCTCTTCTAATTTTGTGATTCCTGTTCCTATATGGGAGGGAATATGCTTGTGTATTTCTTAAAAATTTTATTTCAGCCCACTTTTCAAAATTTGGATATTTTTCTTCTTCTTTTAACCGAGGATCCGTATTTCACCTGCATACAGGAATGCGGGAGACTGTTTTGTAAAACGTCATGTGTTTATACTTTCTTGTTTTATTTCTTACGCCTCTGTGGATTGTTTCACAGATACTTCTATAATTTTCCAACTTATTGCCCCATTCAATGTTGTTTACATATGATACGTCAACTTTATACACATAATTTTAGCATTGTTGAAGATATCTTATATTACAAAAATTTTGTGTTAGCAAAGCAAATTTTGTTCCTTTAACAACTATTGCTTATTTCTAGAGTAACCGAAAACCGAGATCGATAGCCTTTACGTTTTATTTTGTAATGTGAGAGCTAAGTATACAGACTTTAGTGACATTGTGAGCTCCTGGTTGACGTGTATGTATCATGCATTGGTTGGATCTAAAATAAATTTGGGGTAGCGTAAACTAACAAATTTCCTTTGAGATGACGGTGGTGATAAAAACTCCTCCATATGCTGGGTTGGCGAAGGAGGCCTCGCCTGAAAGCAGCCGGAAAGAGGTCCCGGTTGTAACGGCAGCTCAATCTACTTCTCTTAACTTTTATTTTAGAAGGACACCAGCGGAGATCGCTGATATAAGTTAAAGTTATCGCTACTATATCTCCGACATAGTTTAAGGGTCGGCATAGTTTAGGCTAAATAATTTTTACCTCTACGCTGTATAAGTTGGGAGTAATATAGCTAGCACTGCGCTAAACCATTTTAATTTCCTCATATGACAACCACGTATACTACTGGGATTGTAATTCAGAGTTTGTAATAAACGGTCAACGCTGAGTTAGATTCAGAAAGTGTTCTACAGTAGGACTTAACAAAGAATGAAGAATTTTCTTTTTCTGTTTCGTTAATTTTGTTTGCAAATGTTTTCAATCAACCCTATTTTAGGCCAAGAAATTACTATTACTTCAACCCTCGGATTATTAGTTGTTCATTATTTAACTTTCGAAGAGGTAAAACTAAATCCATTTTTGCCCTAAAAACGTAATATAGACAGATTCATTTTCTTGTTTGTTTAAACGCGTTTATAGAATAGCCAATAGCCAGTTTGGTTTTCAAATAACAGATAATCAGAATATACTAGCTTAACATCGTCTGGTAAAAAAAGTAAATCACAGCCCAAGGGAACTGGAAACTTACTCGATTCAATGAACCTGTTATACAAAGTACACCTAATTATCAAACTGCCGAACAGCGGCAAGTTTTTATTTTCAGCGGTTCGGTATCTAATATAGAGTACTTCACAAGAAAGTCGTCTTTTGTACGTCTAATTAGTATTGTAAATTTCTCCAGAAATAAACTGGACAGTCATAACAATATAAAAAGTTATACTCCCACGATTTGCGATGTATACATATTTTCCTTTGTTTATTTGTTCACTCTACCAAAAAAGTTCGTTCTATAACGTGACTTTGACTTTTAATTTTCCAAATGTGTAACTATACGAGGGCGAGTTGAAACGTTTGCGGAACGACATCTGTAAAACTAACATTTTTCGTGTGCTGCAAGATTTGTATTTTATGTGAACTCCTGTTAATTTCAAAATCTATATATAAATTTATTCATTGTTTATAAGCTGTTTAAAATTGACGTGTCATGCGTGTTTTGAAAAACGGCAAAATCAAACATCGTGGTGTGCTTATTTGTTAAAAATTGTTTAGCGCCAACGGAAATTCACAACGAAATTTTAAATGTGTCAGGAGATGCTGCGACTTCAAAACCATCGGTCTGTAATTAGGCACTTGAATTTAAACGTGGTCGTACGAGCATTGAAGATGTCCCCCCCCTCCGCACTGGACGCCCAAAATATGCAACTCCTGATGTGGCAGCCATTTTGCACAATGCTTTTTCACACCAAGTTCTTGAGTTAAAGTATGATGCACACCTCATATGAGATCCCTATGATTTCAGCAACGTCATCCACTCCTCAATCTGCGGTCTTCCAACACCCTGTGAAATTTTTTCAATAATGTAATTTTTTGTTGCACTTTTTGGACGTCAACTGCTGGGATCGTCTTCAGTGCTTGTACGACTACGTTAAACTCGAGTGTGGCCCACTTACTTTTGTTTCTGAAGGCGCAGCATCTCCTAACACATTTACAATTTCGTTTTGATTTTCAATAGGCGCTAAAACGTTTTTAATAGAGAATTCATCACAACACGATGTTTGATGTTTTGTGCATTTTAAAAACACGCGTTACAGGAAAATTTAAAACCGATGTTAAAAAATGAATAAATTTGCAGATGTATGTGGAAATTAACAGGTGTTCACACGAAAAATACGTCTTGCAACACACGAAAGATTTTAGTTCTTCCATTGAGTGTCGCTCCGCGAACTTTTCAACTGACCCTCGTAAGTTGTAGATCTACAACGTACACGTAGATTCAATTATACATTATCACTTTTTGTTACAAACACTATATCAATTAATGCAATACGTTTATATCCGAACTGCTATTTACGAAAACGGAATCGGGATAGAAGTGACAATGGAAGGTTCCTTTGATCGCTGACAGCCCGAATGAACAACCTTTATAAGAACGGACGACAGACCACATCAGCTGAATACTGTAGGAAATATCATGCATCGTGTATTGGTATCATGCTTGTAGATTCTGATCAGCAAGTTTTCTGAACAAAAATATTATAAGAAATCGAATTTTCGTAAGAATTGACATAACTCTTTCTTCAGTTTACTAGTATGTCCTTTCCATGAGAGATTACTGTCTATTATTAAACAAAGGTATTTTATTTGTTCGGTTTGTTCAATCACTAAACACATACAGTCAAATTTCTTTGCCATGATGATTCGTGACAGAACAAAGATCGTGAAATTTCAAGCTTTTCCCTCAAATGGAAAATCATATATTTATTTTTTTCACGTCAATCCTCTGTTGAGAGGTCGCATCTAAAGCCATACTGAATCCAAGAAAAAATTTATCGTTTTTAAAAATAACATCATTATTCTTATTTCAAAGACATTTTTAAAATAATAGAAATGTTGTCTTCAAAGATATTGGGCTGTTATTACTTCGTTCTTTAGGATCATCACATGTTTATACATTAAAACTATAAGAGTTTTAAATCCACTTTCGAGGATTCAGAAAACTCGCTACTCTCGAAACTAGAATTATTAATTATGTTAAAAATCCATACAATACTAAGCAATATGGCCTTAACTGTAAATTATGTAATTTCTTCAATTCCCGCAGACATACTATTTTTCAATTGTTGTCTTACTGTTGATACTTCAGAGACATGAGTTGGAAAAAAAAAGAATTTGATTTATATTTTGCTGTAAACCTATTGTCTGAATTAAACTACCTTAGAGGCCTACATGCTGTTTTACACCCCATTATATTTGTTATCTTGTCTTTAGTGAAGATAAATAAACTACGAAGAGCAATATACCAGATCTATCTAACATAATAACCTACAGTGTTAAATTTTTCAAGTTCAAAACTAACATACAGCATTTTGTGGAGAGGACATTATTCGGCCAAAATTTCCATTATTATTTTTGAATAGAGTTTACCTGTTACAAATAAACCGTTTCATAGGTTTCATAGGGCTATTGGAAATGAAGTACCTGTATTATCTAGAACGTGTGGGATTATAAGGAGGACTGTAGGTCCGCATTAAAGAAACAGGACGCAATTGAAATTTTATAAAATGATGGAGCTAAAAGCGTTATTATATGGGCGTAAGAGATGAGAGATTGGGCATAGTTGATGAAACCAGTATTTACTCAACAGAAATGAAGTTCCTTCAATCTGTTAATGGTTGCTATAAACAAGATCAACTTAGAAATGATGATGGTCAGTAGGAGCTCGGCATTTTCTCTTTAGTTGAATGAGTTTACCTTTGTCGTAAGCGATGGGATTATCATGGAAGGTGACAGGTTGTCAAAGAGAAGTGCCGGTCCTCCTACGAAGGGGCGGGTTGTGAATCCGGAACAGGTCGCAAGGCCTAATCCTTGAATTTAATCCCGGCGTCTGTGTGTTCTGCGCAGTCCCAGTTCAAGTATGTTACTTTCCTCGTTAATCAAACACCACTGTTATTGAAATATATTTACTTATGATTCAATTTTTTTCAGCTCGTTTCAAATTCCTAGACTACTTTTTAGGCATCTGACTACCAGGTAAGCGTTTTAGATACTCTGATGATCTTGTTCATCGGTGTGTCTCTCGGTATTCCCACCATTTTATCAGCCACTCGTGTTCTTTTTGTTGTAATATTAAAATCGTGGCAAAGATAATGTTAGTTTCAGGATCAACTGTTTGTTTAAATTAACGCGAGTTATTTGTGGAAACAATTGAGATGTAGAGACTTAATGACAGTGCTCTGAATAGTAAATTATTAAAGGATAATAGACTTTATGAAGTAACATCAGTTTTACATCATTTTACGAGGCATGGGCTTGTCTAGAAACAGATACAACCTACCTGAGAAAAGTTAAAACATCCTCTGTATTGAACAAAAAACAATATTGCCTTTGAAATGCTTGTGGATGAAAGTTGAGAATATAATTTTTGTGACAAACAAGGTATATTGTACGAAGCGTTAGTAAAATACTTTCGCTTTCTCTTTGTTGTGTTAAAGTTATGACTTAAAGCAGCTTTTGAAGTGTTGTTTTCTATTTCCCCATTACACCGCTTACGTTAATGAAGCAAAGTTTTATACCAAAAATCTTAGTTTTTTTGGGTATAAAATATCACTGTTAATTCAGCTTTACCCTTCAACTAATTTGTATTGAAAAGCATTTGATGTACGCTTTACCCACAATTTTAGATTATTGCTTATGCATAAAACGTGATTTTTAGTCTGATAATAGGTAAGACCTGTAAACAGCGCACTATTTAATATTAAATCATAACTTAATACGGATAAATGACTGCATTATTTCCATTTAAAGTCGACCCTTTGACGCAAGTTCATACAAATCTTTGTTTTGTGTTTTCTTTATAGTGAAAAGTTGCATACTTTTTACTATCTTATTTCTTCTTCTTCTCCTCAACCTAGAGACTGGTGCGCATGCAATTTATTCCTTTCGTAGACAGCCTCTTTATCATACTTTTACCTCATCTATGTACTCTTGCCTTGCCCTTTCCTCCCACTACGTCGTCGATCATTCCCTTGATCACGAACTTACTACTGTACCGTACGTTAATACTTCTTCCTTTTACTTTCGACAGAATGGCCGTTCCGATGGGGATGGTTGTGGGTCATTAGAGATAAAGCAGCATTGTATTATTCTAGGTTACACAATTAGGACCTGAACCTGAACCTCTTAAACGTCCTTACTCATAAGAGACTGTGGCTACTCACTGTCTCGGTCAGAAGTGCAATATTCGGAAGCCTTTGATGTAATTGCGAGGCTCTTACCAGCATTGTCTCTGTGTACAAAACAGACTGTAACGTTAGTAAGACGAGCTTACGTTTGGAA
The DNA here is from genome assembly GCA_034769895.1 of Magicicada septendecula. Classification (NCBI taxonomy): domain Eukaryota; kingdom Metazoa; phylum Arthropoda; class Insecta; order Hemiptera; family Cicadidae; genus Magicicada; species Magicicada septendecula. The sequence goes on along the minus strand of CM068374.1, from coordinate 171,865,105 downwards.
TCCACATTACATCTGAGTTGCCACCATTAGTATTCATAAACTGGAGCTATCGCTTTCAATAGAACCAACTTATTCACGCGCAGAAACAAATTAACAACGTACCTACACTTATGCAAGGTGAAAAATTAGTTACGGCTGATAATAGTTGCTTTGATACCGACTTATCCTTACGGCCGAGGGAGCTATAATTACCCATTACATCAAAGTCGGCTGGTATCTAGTACCGGAGCGGGATGTATTCCATTTTCATTCCATTTGTGGAAGCGGCCACAGTTGCACATGTTCCCTAACATTATAGGCCTACTAGGTATGTTACATCAGAACGTAAAAGCAAAACTTCATGGATAGGTCTAGTCTCCTAGTCAAGGAAATAAAATGTTTGTGTCCTCGTCTTGAAAGTAATAAACGTTTTCCATTGTTGTCTCATTCTCAAATCTAACGAAACGTTCCAAATTGTACATAAGATAGTACATAAGGTCATCTTATGTTACCATACGAGCCACAGAACTCTATATTGTTCTGACACTAGACGGAATACTATGCCTATTTAAACTATGCATTTCTCCCTAATTATAAGTTTGAAAAATCAATTAAACGTGAAGAAACTGAATCATAAAATTTGAAGTAGAATTATTTTGAGTTTAACCTTGGTGGTTATTTTATCATCATTATCATTATCACTTCCCTTAACCATTACCCCCAAGTCCTGTTTCGCCCTCTAGCCAGAAAGAGTTCGTTGCTGGAAACAAACAAGCGTGGGTTTAACCACGTGCGGTGTTGTGCGTGTTCACCTGTAGGCCTACTATCTGTTTAATGTAGTAATCCGAATCGACAGTTGGAAACGAAGGAGGAGTGGAGATTTGGCACTCATTTACTTAGCCATTTATAGCTGATATTTAAGAAGCCTCTCCCATATCAACAAACTAACGCTGGCAATCCTTATTGCTAAATTGAGAAGTGATCAATGTGACTCTTGATTAGATAAGAAATAAGTAAGTGCCTATGTGACTCTTGACACGCGGCAACGCTCGAAGCTGTTTCAGATGTCTGGGGATCGTCCTGCTAGGCAGAAATACGTAACGCTCTGGATAATTCGTTATGTCCCTTCCACACGTATTCTACCGGCACCCAGGCCTGCTGTGTCACTTTAATGCAAGGCAGGCGAAGTATTGTTACAATTATTCGTCTTCTGCCGAATACGACAATCCGCGAATTGTACCTTGCCCGACGCCCTGACGTCACGCCCTCCCTTTTACTAACCCTAACGTTTGCTTTGTTAAATCTCGTCAGTCTCCCATCAAACGCTGTGAGCAGAGCGGCCCGTCGCCGGACTTTCGTCAAGTATGGGAGCCTCAATAACCAAGTTCAAAACTTGGTTCGACGTTCCGGACCGAAGACACGAGAACACGAACTTCGTACAGTTTTTACACGATCTTCCAGCACAGACATAGCAGTGGTTCAAAGCAGGTACCGAGGAACACGCAGCCGTAGCGACCAGACACAGCAGGTTGCAAAAGGACTTATCCGGATTGCCAAGTAATATTTTTACCTTTAATAACTTACGGTGGCAGTTGCTGCATAATCACGAAGCAAAAACGAGACAAACTAGTTACTCATCATAAGTGTCAGAAACAATTTTATAAACTTTTGTGATAGATAAAAGTGTCAGAAACTTATAAGTAGATCACAGCGTGTACGCTGAACACCATTTTGTAAACTAGTATTGATTTATGCGACGCCCCATATTTAGCATTTAACATCTTCTATACTCAGTTTTTCAAAAAAAATTAGCTCAGTACTGACCGTTGCTGACTGGCACATAATTAGGTACATTTTAGAGGCTCGTAATGTTTTTGAAATAAACGGGTCGCATCCGGCTCAGCTCACAGATTGATGCTTTCAACAATTTCTTTTACTTGCACCTCCTCCCTTTATAGAATTATGTTAATTATAGAAACACTTGAGAAATAAGTTACAACACAGAAAAAGTGTCTTAAGCATTTTGATGGATTTAGATATTATATTATGTTATTTGTGTGTATGCTGGACACTTCCGGGGCCCAGCAGCGGGAAGTGCTATAGCAGTATGAATAATGTACTTCGAAGCGGCCTAGTTCAGTTAGACCTGACGGTATTACAAGTGGGATCGGAGTGGCTGTTGCGGTTTAGTGGAAAGTAATGAATGTTTTAATTAGTATTACTGTTGTGTGTTGGACAACAAATTTATCTGTAATTATTGATATAAAAGCGCCTTTGTTTATTTCTAACTGTTGTTTGTTTCTAACTAAAGTCGTAATTTGTGACTTAATTCGTAATTCGTATCGTAATTGGTGTCAGTTATTCTGTTTCCACTGTACAACACGATAATCCGTGCGACCTTCGTAACATTATCATATTACAGACAGACGGTGCCTGTTTTAGATGCGCACAACACATTGCGTTTTGGTTCCATTAATAGTTTGTGTGTACGTGGTTAGTTTTAGTACTGTGCCATTAGGTTCATAATAATTATCAACCACATAAACATTACAAATGTCACGTGATGGTATTGCATCACGCGGCAACACCGTATTCCCGGACTTGAACTGTCAGCTCGGAAGTTACATTAAACAAAATATAGATGTTGCGCCGTTAATGACTGAGGCCCGCCTACCTCAGCCAGACAGTCGTATTATTTCCCCAATAGTTAGTAGGTGAAGAAGGACTGATTCGGTTTTACGTCACGCAAAGCGAGCTCTTAACTACACAGTTATCAAGCCGTAGGTTTATTTGATATCACATAAATAAACTAGAGAATTTACTTCATTAAAGTTGTCGCTTTATAAATAATTTGGTTTTAAATTGTTTAAGTAAACTGAAATAGACGCGCGTCAGTTAAAATGGTAGATGTATACACGTATATTGCTGTATAACAGAGTTCAATAAATGCGTGTGTTTACATTGGACGACAAACTACAACGAGCGTGTCAGAAGGAGATCAGCCTGTTCTGAAGTGTTTACGGAGAAACGTTTATAAAAATGTCTTTCCAGTTGAGATTTTTGTAGGTCAACGTATATTTGTTTACTTTAAGCTTTCTTCGCACATTTGGCAGTAGTCACTGCCACGTTAGGAACAGTGTATAAGTTACTAAGAAACTCGTGTCATTTTGTTCGTATCACGTTTTATTGGAAGCACGGGCGGATTAGCAGCGCGTGGTGCCCTATGCTGCCATGAGACTGGTGCCACCTCTCCCGATTCTAAATTTAACCTGTTACCCATTATTTACACTGACAAATGGCATACACAATTCCGAAAGTTAACAATTATTTTATTTAACAACAAATATTTTGCTAAATAGTGATTACAATGAGCATAGTAGTATTTAAGTTTAGAAAATACTAATCGATCCATTTTTTTGCCTTAACGAAGTCTTGTATAATTTCTTCTAAATCGAGCGAATCAAGTATCTTGCTTTCAATATTCAACCTTGCTAAAGAAGGTAATCTCTGATCTCCCGCAATAGATCTCAACATATCTTCAATGCGTTTTAATACAGACAATGATCTTTCAGATTCGCAGTTAGCTATTGAAATCGTCAAAAGCAGACGATAGGCAATGAATGTATTCGGAAATACATTCATCATCATCCTCAAGGTTTCAACCAAGGTTTGTTCCGGTCTCAAATAGGCAAATATTACAGCTGGTCACTAGAGCGCTTCCTCGGACGTCCCACACCACTCCGTCCCCTGGGCTTATAGTTCCATAGTTGTTTGGGGATGTGGCAGTCATTCATTCGGCAAAGATGTTCCCACCAATTCAGCTGCATTAATCATTTTACAATCAATAAACCAGTTTAATACTATGAGGAGACAAACTGTAGTATCATCTTCATTCGAACAATCTGAAAAAAACCTTTCTTGCAGTTATACTCGTGGCACAAAGTGCTTGAATTGTATTAGAAGATAGTTATTCAAAATCGTTTGAAAACTACTATAAGAGATTTCATTTAATTTTCCAACTCGACACTCTCCATGATTAATAACTGCGTTGTGTGATGTGATCATAAGCTTTGCTTCGCTTAGTCAATTCAGATGGATGGAGCCCTCTCTCATAGTTGAGACCCTGGTGCCCGGTGCTGCAGCATACCCTAGCGTTATGAATAATCCGCCACTGATTGGAAGAATAAACAATTCGTGTTGTTGACGTAATTCCTGGAGTATTCTGTTGGCCATATACTGTTTATTTGGCTTTAATTATAAGCAACCAGTGTGGCGACGTATAACATCTGTACTTTGCAGTCGCGATCGTTATTTTGCGTTGGTTACAAGTGATTGTACACAGTTCTGTTAACAATAAGCTCTTATTTATTTTATAAAAGTAATGCAATTAAATGTTTCTGCAAAGCCGAGTTGGTTCACAAAAGTTGTTTATACACAATTTGCGTTTGTTGAAGGTAATTTAATATCACGTTTCACCGAAACGAATGGCTTTACCATTCCCTCGTTACAAGTTAACAAGTTGCCTACGGATATATTGTAATAAAGGATACGTTTGTTATGTGAATGATAAATCGGAGGGCCACTTGAAGAATACGCGCTGTACCACTTGACATTTCCAACATAAGAACTGTTATTAAAAACGACTGTGCGAATCCGTGGCTGCACAATTTCCTCGAAATACAGTACGTTATGATTCACTTTAGACAGTGCTGGCGAAATGTGCCGACCGCTAGACCGTATGAAATCTGATCGTCGATACATATCAACGTATGAAATGTTGTCTCGCTTAGGTTATTTGATAAAATTTTCCAGAACAGTTTTCTCTTTACAGGTTAATAGTGAACTATAAATATACTGACTGGCAGAATGTATGATAAGGGACCAGATTTACTTTCGTTGACAAGGTTCAATGGAAGTGTCATAAAACTTACTGAAAACTAGCGTACAATAAAGTACGATAAAATATCGAGTGAGTCGTTTTTACAGGCGTGTAAGACATGAAATAATCCATGATTATAGATACATGTAGGAAGAAACACTCTAATTTTCAGGATTAATTTTTTATTAATCTTCAAAAGAATGTTTCACGTAGTAAATTTATTAAATTTTAAGTTTCAAATTCTCTTCTTCGTGGTATAATTCATACGTATTTAAAAATTATGAACATTTCTGTTGTGTGGGGAAAACCGACTTAAAAAATACATCACAAAAGTTTTCACTTATAGTTGTCTGGAGCGGCAGTTACCAAACATATTAAAAACCGTTAAGAATAATAAACACTTAATAACTATATACTGTCTAAGTCCGTATATTCTCTTAAAAATCAAAACCGACCTATAAAATTGAAACAATTGTTTAAGTTTTATGAAATATAAAATTATTGTGAAACAGTTACCAAGTGTTTAATATTCTAAAAAATTCTTTGTAATTATGACAGATGACAGAGTGTTTGAACAGAATTGACAAAAAATAATTAACTTTAACGGCGATATTATATTTAATTTTACGGAAAAGAAATTAAACGTTCCGAAAAAGTGTAAAACTAAAATTAGCTAAATTAATACGTTTCTTAAATTAATTGTATCTGATCATACGGTATCGAGAATGATATGATTGTACGGTGTATGCAAATTTTCAGGGTTAAAACCTTTCAGGGCTTTCGACTAAGCCTGTACGTTAGGATTTCTAATTTAATTGTTTAGGATGTTACATCAGTAGAACCACAAAATCGTCAAAGATCTTCAAGTTATGTTTGCTACTATTCGACAACCCTTGAGGAGAAAACATATTTAGAGGTGTCTACTGTGATGTACACAGTGCTATTCGGAAAGGAGCGAATTTGAAACTTCATAAATTTATAGCAGCATAAACGCTCTTTTATCGACGTCAAGTACGGGTTACAAAGGAGAAAGACATAAAGCGCATTCCGAATACAGAAATGATGTTTTTGAGATCAGTTAGTGAATATATACAAGATTGTATATTAAGAAAGATTTAAGATATTTGTAGTAATGTGTATACCCGATCGATTAGGATAGAAGAAATGTAGACAACATTTTGACAAAATGCTAAACCGTAAAATTCAAAAGACAGGTTTTCCAAAAATTTTAATGAAAATAAATCTGTGGAGCAGTAAAAACAATGCCAGAAGGTGCGATAGGTTGAGGTTCCTAAGATACAAAGGAGAAATCGTCAGGTTAGTACATATTTAACGAGACAATGCACGTACCCACAAACGTGTCATGGCAATGAGTAAATTAAGGAATTTGAAATTTGGATTGTTCGGACATCCACCCCATTTTGCAGATTTGGTTCCCACCGACTCCACCTCTTCCCAAAACATAAACTCGTTCGTGGTGGTCGGGGTTTTTCATCGAATCAAGAAGTGATTGCAGACTTTACGGACTATCACTCCAGGGGCGGGACTGTGGCGTTGGAGCACCGCTAGAATTAATTTATCCATCTTAATGGTTTACGTATTGAGAACAAAAAATATTTTTGAAATTATAAACTCGCGCATTCATTGTTAGGCCTAGAATTGTTCAGACCACTCTCGTTTTCATGTAAAGTCTGGAGAAATATATCGCTTAAATTATCGCATACTAAGAGATCTGATCATTCAGTCGTCAACAGAATTTCATGTTTATTTGCAAAGGTTGGTTAAATACATAACGCTTGTGCACCTTGCTGTTGTGCTTGTGTTCCGTTACTCTAATAAGTGGGCGGTGTACGGCTAGTTCAAGGTGGCGGTGCACACACACCAAATCGTTGTTTGTCGATACCGCGACCTTGATACCAATTATTACAGTATAAATATACTGCAGGCAGTGGCGATTGTTCGCTACCGTTATGTTCAAACTTCAAAACGTCTGTACGGTCCATTAGCGCGTTCAGCTACTGCGTATCAGGTTTTACCACGTCCTTCTATCACGCGATACAATAGTGGTGGGTGTGAAAACGATTGTTAGCATTTCGTACGCTTGGGGAACATAAGGGCGCAGTAGTGTTTGTTTCACAAGCGTATACGCAAAAAATGACAGTGCACTCTGTATACGATCTTTAACCATTACATCATTTGTAAGACTGTTTGTGTTAAAGTACTGTATCATGTAGGCCTATCCTATTATCCGGTTCCTGGTTCTTGAGGCTGATAACCTTGGCTGGTTACGTAACGAGCATTGCACGCTTCACGGTGTTTGAAAGCGCACTCATCGATTTGGATACAATCTTCTACAAATGTGATGGCATCGCAACGACTATTAAGTCACATTCAGCTAATAAATGCTGACAGAAAACTTTAATGGAAATGTTTGCAACGGATCATGGGTTTATTACCTCATTAACTTGTATCCGCTCCTTTGTCTGGCGAATAGAAAATTTATCTCGTAGTCACTTCATTCAGTCACAGTGTATCATTGTTGTCTGTGAAAAATTTATTATATGAATATTATGACTCTTTGTTTTCTATGGTGCAGTGAACATAATAATATTGTACAGTGTTTCCTATAGTGTCATGCAAAGCCTTCACGCGGTGTCCTCTGTTCTGGTGGGGGAGGGCCGCTCAGTGAGTATCGTCGAATGGTTGTCTGAAAACCGCCAGGTGGGCCTGTGGATACGGCTCTGGGAGGTGGCGGGTTGGAGCTATAGCGCTGAGATTACCGGTGGCCCTTCTCCTTCCGAAACACGCACCCTGGCGTACGCTGCCTTCACGGACGGTCTGTGTAACCGGTGCTTCAGGAGCCTGTACCTGACAGGAGTTCGGTGGTTTGCCCCCATCGTCCGCTTGTCTCGGCACCGAAACGCCGCCTCCACAAGTCTCCCGCTGGACAACGTAACTTGTCTATCTATCTATCTATCTTGTAAACTATCTAAGATGTATTATGGAAACAATTGAATTCAATGTTTGCAATTTTATTAAGTAATTCTTAAAAGGAGGTTTACAGTGTTGAGAAAACTGTGAAGAAACTCTCACTGAGAGAATAGCAATAAAGGGATTCAAAGAACAAAAAACTACACCCAACAGCGAAGTTAGAGAAAGTTCAAGTGTCGGCATTGGCTCTGTGTTATTCAACACTAAAACTTACCTCGTTCAAACAACTAAAAAAGCTGTACGGTGACTTAAGCAGAAGAAGAGGGCTCCAGGCACTTGGCCGTTGATATTGCTCGAATTCAGCCAATTGTCGTAAAGCCTTGCGCAAACGTTTGTTGTTCGTTTGACCTTCAACCGTGTTTTGACCGGTACTCGAGACAAAAAAATTCATTTAAACAACAGTAAAGAGAATTCCTATTTCGTGTCTTAACTTTAATTCGTATGAATTAATGGTATATGCGTTAATAGGAATATATTATTGTCTAATGAAAATTTGTTATCTTATTTTGCGATAAGGCATTGATGGTGAGGGTATAATGGAATTTGTTTCATCGGGAGCATTTAACAAGTGGACAGTAAGATACTTTGGAATGTTAATAATAATGGTTGAAAAATGTCTGCACTCGTTCTGGGCGGGCGCGCACAACATTTTGAGAAACGCTGTCTTAACGGTATATCTCTTGTTGCTTAAACGATAGTAAGCCTTTAGAAACTATGTTTGTCCTCATTTGGAAAAGGACAAGCGTTTACCAACGTATGTAATAGTTGTACATCAGTCGGAAAGAAGTTTGTTCTCATCTCGAGAGCACATTTAGAAACACATCCAAGTGCAAGTCGAGTGTTGAAAGCGAAAACAATGAAGAGTGTTATTATGTTCTCTTCAGCGTAACAAATGGGCTTGCCACCTGACCCACATTTCTTCGGTGTGTTCATTCTACTTATTTTCTCTGTGTTCACGTTTACTATTATAATTCTACCTTCTTGTGCAGTGTTTTAAAGAAACGTCTGATTACGATGTACTTGTATATGAAGATTAACTTAGTGACTGATTTTTACTTATAATAATCTACCGAATTGTTATAATATTACAGAATATTTTCTGTTCGTCGTGAATAATCTGTTGTATTTGTATATATTTGTTGTAATGTATTTCTATATTAGAGTGGCGAGTTTGGTAAAAACTATATGATACCGAGCAAAATATGGAGAACTTGATTAGGATAAATGACGTGATATATAGGCGGAAACTATACTGCAGCCATTATTGTTTCAGGTAACTATAATTCTGGCACTAAAAGTTTGTACTGTGAGCCCTCCATTTACGAAAATGTCCATATTTCGTAAATTTAAGCGACGTTTGCGAAAATTTCAATACAAACTTAGCGGTTTATGAAAGATTTATGAAAGAGCAAGAAGACAAATCGCCAGCTTCTGAAAAATTAAAGTCAACAAGAAACATAACAAACAATTTTATAACGTGTTTACGCTCACAGTATCTACATCACCTCATCTCACTCTGTTTCTCTCCCCCGCACATACCCTACTTGTTTACAACATGCGGACATTTGCTTTGTATCAAGAGGGAGCATGTGTGACTGTGAAAGGGATTCCAGATTGTAAACTTATACTCGTATTAATTATAAACTTAACTTTGATTTCGTATTAACTGCTCAGTTACAGTAATTTAGTTTTGTTTTAGTATACGTATTTACTTACATGTATCGCATGTTCAAATTTAATTCAAGATATTCTTCTTCTTCTTCTTCTTCTTCTTCTTCTTCTTCTTCTTCTTCTTCTTCTTCTTCTTCTTCTTCTTCTTCTTCTTCTTCTTCTTCTTCTAACTGGGGACGTTATAACTGGTAAAATTTAAGGTATTCAAATTTCTTAATTAAAGATATAACAGTTGTGTACTCTTAAATCTGAACTCCTGCTGGAAAACAGTCTGAAGAAAATCAGAGCAACAGATACGTTAACAAATAGCAGCTAGTAGACTAGTTAGTAGAAAACATCAAATGAATTTTTTGGCCATGGAGGCGTACTGAAAATGATATACGACAGCAGACGAATATCTAATTTGACACCACAAGATTCCGAAAGATTTGGAGACAGAAAACTTGCAAAGAAATCATTGTAAGAGAATAAGAGGAAAATTTTAGGGAAGAATTTTGTATACGTATATAAAAGGTTTTTATCGCATACCGTTTAAAAATTCATCGAGACTTTTCCCTATAGTATTATCCTTTCAGATTGAGAAAAGCCTTTATGTGTGTGTCTGCGCGCGTGCATAAATTCATAATACCTCTTACGTAACCTACTGGAACATTACGCCGGTATGGCAAGGATTCTGTCAAATAACTATCGTTATGGGGAGTTATATCCGAAATCATTCGAACACGTTGTAAGGAAATTTAAATATCATCTTTTGCGTCAAGTCGCTAATATTTCGCTTGCAATACGTCTCTACTACAGTATACTATTTCATAAAATTAGTTTTTGTTAATTATCTCTAAATAAGATGATGAAATTGTACTCATTCATCATCATAATATGCGTAATCTTGTATGTAACAATGAAGATAATATTTTTGTTTTATTTTTTTTTTCAGGTAAGCCGAGGTTTGTCCGAATTATTGTGATTATCTTAGGAATCGTCGTTTACCGTGTTAGCCGTACGGACGAGTCGATATACAGAAAAGTGTTTTGAAAGGTATGTTTAAAAAGAACCTTATTACAATCCTGTGTAGTACAAACATTGAGGAAGAATATTAAACATATTTTATACTAAAAATTATGTACAAGTTCTCCTTTGAAATAAAGATAGGTTATTATATAGTGTGTTATTATTATAGTGTTCATGGAGGTGTATCAATGAGTGATCGCAAACAACTTACTATATGCTGATTACAACATTCTTATCATTCAACAAACTTTACATTTTGTCAATAATGAAAAAAAAACATTTTAGAAGAGATGTTTTTGATATACGGTATGCTTTTTTTGTAGAAGCTATTCTTCGCTTTCTTATATGTAAGTTGGAACGACCACGACTTTTTGATAGATAACCTGTCTTATACTTTAATATTATTTTAATAGTACTACAGGAATAATTAAGTTTGTTTAACATTTATTTAGTATACAACCTTTCTTAAAAGCGATGCGTTAACTCAAACAGTGAAGATTGGGACTTGTTCCGAATTTGACCGTATACAATGATTTGTTGTTCTTGGATATTCCTTTATTTTGTATCAGATTTAAAAAATTGTAATTTCCGTAGTTTATAAAAAATATGTACTGATATCACTATATGACCAAAATGTAATTGATAACAACTTAATGGCCGGTACTACTGTTAAATGAAACATGCTACTGAGTGTAGTGTACATATAGGATGATTGGTATCAGCTTTGTGTGTGACAGACAGTGCAGTAAACACCGACATGCAATTGCAGCTGTTGGAGGAGATTGTGTTGTGTACTTAATGGTATCGGGAAACGGTTTGTCCTCCCATCCACTTCGTAGGCCTACACGCAAGCAAGCTTGGTTACTGGAATCCTTTATACAATATGTTCACGACAGGAACAACGATATTAAAGTGATTACTGTGAGTAGTACGCACACAATTTTATATATATTGTAACGTCACAGAACGTTCCATAAAGGAAATTATTTGCATAGTAAATTATCATAAGAGGAAAGTGAGGTGAACAGTATCGAACCCAAGTAATCAGAAAAATTTTGTAATATTGTCTGATAATTGGTATCATTAACATGAAAAAATAAAAATAATAAAAAATAGAGAAGGACACCTTCCACCAAAGGCAAAAATATATATGTAAGATATAAATTTATTTCCAATAGCCAAGTCAACGTATATTTACCAACTTACCCGTACTTAGAGAAGGAGAGAAAGGAAAGGAAAGGACATAATTAATTAAATAAATTATTGAACAATCAAATAACAATTGATATTACTATGGAGGAGAAATACTGTCATATAATTGATACTAAAAGGAGATGATAAATGAAAAAAAAGGGGAAACAGTGTGTTACATAAGGAGGTAATGATGAATCTATAAATATACCTATTAACATTGAATGATTTTAAAAGATAATTTTACCTGCGGAGAACAGTATATTAATATAATTGAGAAATAATCAGAAGAGTTTAAGAAAGGGAATTTATGTGTAGGAGCCTATGATCTTTGAATATTATATTTTTTTATTATTAATATTTGTTGCGAAAGTGCAATTATAAGTACGTCTTATATATTTTCTGGACAGAGATGTGTTGCCTCTGATTTCAGTAATTATAGTTAGGGAAGGGCGGAGAATGTATGCCACAGCGAGCCACTCTGACTTCGAACCGGCTATAAAAGTTAGGGAATTGTTAGGGAGTTATATCGAAGATTAAATAATTAACAGCAAGGTAAAAGGAAAGGAAAAGGAGATAGATAAAGAATGAGACATGAATAATGAGATGGATTAATATATTAAAGGAGTAGTACAGGAATTTAATTATAAGATAAAAGAATGAAATATAAAGAAGCTAATAAAAGGTTAATATAGAAATGAAGATTTCATCAAAACTGAAGAAATATTTTTTCCCAAATTATCAATTTTAACGGAGAGGCATATGTAACGTCACAGAACGTTCCATAAAGGAAATTATTTGCATAGTAAATTATCATAAGAGGAAAGTGAGGTGAACAGTATCGAACCCAAGTAATCCGAAAAATTTTGTAATATTGTCTGATAATTAATATCACTAACATGAAAAAACGACAAGACTATGACTAAGACTCAAACCCCATATATATTATTTAAGTGAAGAACAGTGTAAAACTAATAATATACTATAAGAGAGACAGATAATATCAGAAATAACCAACATGAGGTCATTACTTATTAAGAAATGTAACTCTGAATAGGGTATAAAAAACTATTTATTGTGAATTAATGGACGAGATCCATTATTATACTTTGTAATATAAATAAAATAAATGTAATAAATGATTTGAATACATTATTAAAAAGGATGTAAGTTAAAATAAAAAAATATATAAATGTTATGAAAAAAAATCTATGTTTAGGAGCTGAGTCCAATCACTCAGATTTTATGTGAAAATTAATTATTATAGAATTAATATAAAAACTATATGTATATGTCAATTAGACAAAGACGAACAAATTATCGTAAATAGAGAAAGCTGTAAAGGGATTAGAAATCAGTTAAAATAGCCAAAAACAGTATTAACTGAAAACATGTGATGGACCTATAATATTGTAATATTTATGAATTTAATGTTGACAAAATGCAACCAAATTGCATTATAAACTTGAAATACAATATAATGTGACTATACTTATATGTTTGACCAACTAAAACACTTTAACAGTCGAGTTAGGAAACTATTTACCTATACCATACCAGGCTGAGGCCAAAAACAATCACAAAAAACAGTCATATTTGACAGAATAATTGCAGAATATTAGCAAAAATGAAGGAAAAATGTACAATCCTATAGTGTACTATAGAAACAAACTTACTCAGTTGAAAACAAGCTTAATTCTTAAAGGATTTGAAATATGAGAGTGAAATTTGTCACACCAAGAAAATGAATCACTTATGCAAACCAATATGATGCTAAGTAATCTTACAGTAAAAATAATATGTATCAGGATAAACCAGGTATTACCAAGGATAAACAATGTAACAAACTCTCAGTGAATACCCAAAAAATCCCATATATGATACCGAAAAAAGACAAATTATTGTAAAGAACCAGTGACAAAAAACATAGGCCATATGTAAGGCCTATACAAAACTGAACTTATTTATATGTTATATGTGTTAATATTTGTTTATTTTGTTATAAAAAGATAATTATGTTATGCATTAATGTTGTAGCAAGAACCAAACAACTTCACAACATTTTTATAAGTAGAAAATTGGAATTTTGTGAAAACATTCCACGGTAAGAGTTGTATTTTATGTTATTTTATTAGAGTCAATTTGTTCAAAACCAATCGTAATTAATATCATTAGATTCAGTTGAAAGCAGAGAATCCAAAAATAGTAATGGCATGCAGATTGTAAGTAGTTATGTAAAATTGTTTGACAAATACCAGAATAATTTCAGTAATATCCTTTAGTGTGAAGAATAAGAAGTTTTTGTTCTAAAGCTTCTACGGAAGTCAAATTTGTTCCATGATGTTCCATTTGATTATTCTCGAACGTTCTAGAAGGAATTTTTACACAAATACACCGGAAGTTCATGTCAAAAATTAAAACAATGCCCCTTACAGAGTATAAAAGAAAGACGAAATTTGACCAAAAAACACTTTATGCTTTGAATCCAGAAGAGACACATCACCCACGAAACTGATCATCACATCCGAGGCGAAATAGAAGAACGAGAAGTCGACACGAGAACACAGAAGGGCTTTTCCCGTACATGACAAAAGACTGATTTAAACTATACAAGGAGTATACGCCAACGTGTTGTTGAATAGAGCAGCAACACGCCATATTTAATAGAACGCACGCAGCCAGAATATCAGCGGCCCTGAAAAGGACCAAATTTTAATAGAGAGAATTAATTCTGCTGGTATCTGCTAAGACAAACTGACTTTGACAAAATTCCCAAAACAATTACTGACACAAGCCTTTCAACGTTGAATCTGGAACTAGCGCTGCGACGGCCGAATCGAGAAACCACGCAGACAGCTGATCACCGCCGGCAGAATTCAAAGCATAGATTCAGTGGGAAACTTATTTCAATCGTGCGGAGTTTTAAAAAAACCGTATTTTGACTTATAAATAATTACCAGTGCACGAGGAACGTTAACACGAAGAGGCAAGATTGAAAACGTCCACAAGAGAAGTGTCCAGTGCACGAAATAATTACCCACCGGAACGTGAGTTGTTCAAAAGTTAAAGTCATTTTTACCTGGTATCATTTGTCACACAGTTGTACTACACATGTCACACACCTTCAAATCACACAATTTTTGTAAAGCATCCTATTGATTTGTCTTGGTAGTTCAAAAGAGTCACGTCCTGAGTATAAAGATTTTTCATACAATAAACTCATGCTTTTCAACTGAGTAAATAAAATAATTATTAGCCGATACTTGATTGAAAAAACTTGTCAATAATAATTTTTTGTAACTCTGCAATTTTATTTAATACGAGTGTTAGTCCTTCAGACGATTTTTAAGGTTCATTAAACATACGTTATTTTCAAATTCAAACTGTCTTGTTCAAATTTTTTCATAGAATTAATTTAACAACTAAGAAATCAAAATTTAATTTTAATAATAATAAAATAATTTCTTGGAACAAAAAATCCAAGTGGCGCCCACATACACATAGTAGGCTAAGTTGTTTTGCAGGACGACATCATCGCAGAGGAACCAGTCATCAGTAAGTATCAAAAGTGCGCGGAGTGTAACACCCGACATACACAACATAACACGTACACAACAAATATTACTATTTTATAATGTAATAAAATATATATATTTCTATTATATTACTATATATAGTTAAGTAATGCGGAAAAAGTGTTACACCAATACAAAATATTCTACGTGTTTCTCGGATGTTCCAGTGGAATCCGGCTGTAATGTTGTGTGCGTACGTGATCTCAACATGCGTAAGCGAGACTTTTCTAGACGTCGCCAGCCACTCGCATTGTGTCAAGGCCGCATTCAATTACGTTCTAGTGTAGTGCTGATGCGTAGTATGGACGTTTCTGGATTTTCGGCGGGGTATAAATACAAGTACTCAGCGACGCTCAGTTTTATTTTTAGTTGAGATCAATTCTAGTGCAGTTCGAAGTATTGTAGCGAAGTGTTACGTGTTTTTATAATTGTGCGGGACAATTGTAATACAATTGGGTTTTGTTTTATATTAGTTGACATTTCAAAATTGCGTGTGAACAACTTTTATTTGATTCGTTGTAAGACACTATCTTGTTGATTACAAACTGTTTAATTGTGATAATTAAAGTTGGTGATTAGTGACTTAATTGGTGTCTTGTATTTTGTTTTTCACTGTACCATACGACGATCAGTTAGACCGTCGTAACATATATATTGGTATAGAATCGTAGTAGGGATACTGTGCGATTGGTTATTATAATTTTTATAGTTATAATCAAGCGACTAGAAGACATATAACCTTTACCGTCACCATCTACGTGGATTAGGGTCAAACGCTCCCTCCACTATTCGATCCACCTTGTTCTTGGCCGTCCTCTTGCAAATCAATGCAGCGCCCGCCTCGTTGTGTCGCTGTAGATGGGCTATTTGTTTCTGTCTATGTTATTGTATTTTACTGTAAAGGTTATAAACATTCAGTCCAGTCCTGGTATCGACATTCTTCTTCTGGCCGATAAGCGGCCTGTATACTCTGGTAGTCCTTCTTAGTTAAAGTAGACGTTTCACACCGACTGCCATCACTTTATAAAACTTAAGCAGCGTGAGTCTCCGAGTTTTGTTTTTTAGAGTGCTTATAATTGAGCCATACAATTTTGAAATACGGCTATTTTCTTTTCCAAGTCATAATTAACATTAAAGCTTACGAGACAGTCAAGATAATTAAAAATATTTATTGTACTTGCTCAATTGCTTTAATATTACATAGTATTTTCCGTCTTACTGCACATTTTATCTGAAAAGCGAATAACTTGGTTTCACTAGGTTGAAATCGTTAGACTATACTGCCTAGAATTGTTACCCAAATATGAAACGCTTTCTGTAATCGTTTATATCAGATCTTGGTCGTCCGCATATGAAAGAGTACATTACTTAAAACTATATTGCTACGTTTCTGCCAAGAACGAATGGCGTCGTCGAGATATAAACTAAACAAGACCGGAGATAGAATCCATCCTTGCCGCTAACCCCAATTTTTCGGTATTTCTATCTTAACCTTAACTTTTACATTAGATCCAGCATATAAATTTCTAGTTACCTCAATCGATTATTCCTCTTCTATTTAAAATTTTCCATAATCTTTGTCTGATTAAAAGAAATACTCACCTAATTTAGCGTGCTCATCAAGACTAGAAGTGACTGATAGCATGATTCCTTCAAAACACAGATAACATTGTAGCAGCCATACACTAAATAGGCTACTGGAACACAGTGACTGTACGCATGCCTGTGAATCGGTCAGGCATTACCTTTATGAGCAGTTCACATTCAGGCAAGTTTGCAACCGCTCCGTTTGTTTACGCCCATTGTTTCGTCTCGATAAATACGATAGTAAGCTTCAAACCTCGTAGGCCAATACAGTGCTCGTACTTATGGCATCATTTAAATGACCCTGAATAGACCATTTTTTTTTTGCAAGTCGAACTTTTGAGTGTTAGCGTGTGTAACTTTCGTGATCATCTTTACGTCATCCAAGCGATTTATTTATAAATCAAATTACAATTTACAATTTTTTTAACTACGATAAGTTTGATTTTGGGGGTCAAAAAATGAACATAATTTAAAATTCTGGAAAATCGTGAAACAACATTAAAGTATTTAGATTAAATCTAGAGGCATCTAGAAATTTTATACTGTGGTATTTAATTCGAAAAAGGTGTTTAAAATGTTCCTGTAACGAGCAAAAATTTAAAAATTTAAAATTTTCTCCTCGACGGAGTGTGTTCACACGAAGTTGTGTCAACGACTTCTAGTTGACGCAATAAATAAAACGTAATGTGAAGATGTCAGAGCAGCGTCGCTAACAAGACAATAGGAAGACGTTAAGTTCTACTCAACTATAGAAATTGGATGTACGAGATGACAGGGAAAGTTTAACTAAAAATTATTACCCACAACAGCCGAGACAAAGCAGGCGAGGACACTCACACGTGTACTGGGAATTAAGGCATACGTTCAGAATACGAGGTACTGCAAAAAGAGGAAACAAGATGTTTACAAAGGAGCGTACGTACAGCACTTTCAGAAACAATGAGTGAAGCGGAGAATAGACAGGACTCCAATCATGCTACACAGCTGGAGATAACGTCTAAGTGTCAGACGCAATTTACGAGTAGAAAGTTAGGGTGACTTCACCAGCTAACAGATGTCCAGAATTATTAATAGTTACAAAAAAGGGGTGTAAGAGAGAACAATACTTCGGAAGGACCCGAGAACAGATGAAGGCAACTTAGAAAAACACTGCGTATACCTCACACAAAAGAGTGATCGACAGGCGTATAATAGCTAGAGATTCTACGAAATAGGTCAACGTTCGACAGAACAAAATCTGGGGATGTCTGGCAACCTATCAGAAGACAAGACCTGCGAAGAACACTGGTGGAGAGGACAGTTTCCATAGTAACCAAAAGCAAAAGACGTATCAGAAGAAAGATAACGAAGAGTCCTAACGTAGGATAACGTAGTGGGATAAAGTATTCCGAGAAAACTAAAAACTGACCTATCACGAGTAAGAAAAGGCGTGGACAGCGCGGAAGACAAAATTTGAGTAGGGACGAATTGATAAAACTATATGTCTAACACGGGGACCAACCCAGTATACTTTAATTTTGCAAGCCAATATATTCTAATTTTCGGAGAGTATATCTCAAGTTTCGGAAGCGAGTATATCAAAATCGTAAATTAACAGACTTAGTGAAATCGTCATGTCATAATAGTCAGACTTAGTGATCTTCTAATAGTGAATTTCAAAGTGCGATTTAACGGACTCATGTAGTAATCATTTAAAGTGAACACAATCTCGACACGTACAAATATCATTACTTGTGTATTGTACAAAATAGACGAACTTAAAATTACTCAGTGCTACTAAATCACATTAAACATTATAGAACATGAAACATTTGAACGAACTAATCTAATCACACATACATTGATAGAAGGTGAAATAAGTGGCGAACAGACATAAACATTAATGTTAAAAATGAACATACAACACTTATTTTAAAATGAATTATTCAAACGAACACTAAACCCATTACTTATTTACACAACTCTACTTCGACGCGAGTGATCGTGGGTGTATACAAGTGTTGTGCTGTCGACGGGAGTCAACGAGATGTGTCTTTCTGTCATCATCACCGCAAGGACCGGACATCACTGGACACTAAACGGATATTCCATAAAACTCAAGTAACCATTATTAATTTATTACTTTAAGTTGCTGCTACTGACCTGATTCTTTCAAAGAATTCCTACCCTGGGAAGTTATAAATAAACGTAATGAATATAATTAGAGTTAAAAGTATAAATAACGAATATGTTAACAAAACTATCTGGGATTAATGAACGCATC
This sequence comes from Magicicada septendecula, assembly GCA_034769895.1. Classification (NCBI taxonomy): domain Eukaryota; kingdom Metazoa; phylum Arthropoda; class Insecta; order Hemiptera; family Cicadidae; genus Magicicada; species Magicicada septendecula. The sequence goes on along the minus strand of CM068374.1, from coordinate 171,845,961 downwards.
AATAATTAGTATTTGAATTGTTATAGTATATGATTTATGTATGTATGTTTTCTTTATTTCAGCGAATATTTAAACTAGAACTTGTTGATTGGAAATATGTATGTATTTACAGGTGCAACGACGTTTTATATGTACAGTATGATTATAATTTACTATGAATGAATAATAAATTAGTTATTTAAGTTGATTCTACACATGGGTTTATTATTACAGATAACCCAGATGTTAACTTAATCTTTAAAGAACACAAAGTAATTTTCTAAGAGTTTCTTTTGCTCAGTGATGTAAATTGAATTTACAATATTAATTATTAACATATATCATTTGTTGAGCTATAAATAATAAGAGTAATTATTCAGTTTATACAAAATAATTAATGGCCACAAATGTAAATTACATTTACATTTATTCACTATATTAATTTCGTTCCAACACGGGACATAGATAATTAGAGTAATAAACATATGATTAATGATATTAATCATAAAGTAATTAATTTATGCAAGTAATTTGCATATTATTTTCCCAAGACATTAAAACTAAGTCTGAATTAAGCGGTAGTATTTTTTAAACACTTTTCTAAACTAAAAGCTAAATGGCAGTAATTTTATGTAATATCTTGTGTTCACCGGTTATAAAATATTAAATTACTAGCACAATATTTATTTTCTGCGTATGTATGTGGTCGCGCGTTCGATCTTAGGGAAGCATTTTATATAGACGTATTAAGTATGTCAGCGTACTCGTACATCTATCTTTTAGGCGTAAACGTGCTCTTTAGCGTCTATGCCGGGCACGCTAAACACGCTAGGGCTACCTATGTGTTTTGTATACGGATGTTAATTGCATTAAACAGCATAATTAATGTAGACTAATAAAAGGTATTAAAGACAGAGAACGCTTGTGTGTCTTGAAGAAATCTTCCGCCTTCCATTACTTTAATAAGTGATATATTTGTCCTTTGCACTTGATTTGTCCGTACAAATTCAAGGTGGCAGTGCACACACATCATCGACACTGAGACCTTGGTACTGATTACAGTGCAGACTGTGCTGCAGGCAGTAACGACTGTTCGCTGCCGTTGCTTGAAAATACTGTTGAAATATCAAAACATTTGCTCCAGCTTTCTCAACGTTTTTGGTTATCATTCCCCTTCTCAAACAAAACTTTTTTTCAGCGCTCCTATCAGTAAGCCCCTAGACTCTACCGCGGTCTCAACGAATAGTAGGTAACATTTTACCTGCATTTTGTGAGTTTTTTAAATTTCATCAATTTTTAAATTGTGTGTGTGTGTGTGTGTGTGTGTGTGTGTGTGTGTGTGTGTGTGTGTGTGTGTGTGTGTGTGTGTGTGTGTGTTTTAAACTTAGGAAAGCAAATTTAAAAACAAAATTTGAAAGTGCAGTTGTGAAGCCATTTAGACCGAAATTGTAAATTGAACTGTATACAGACACCACTAGATTGCTCACTGTTATTAGTATTTCAGTGAGTGAAATACTGAATATTAGAAATTCAGTGTCAGTCAATTAATGAGATTATAATAATAACCAATTTTAAGGATGGGCCTGCTGTTGTCCGAGTTAGACTTTACAAAGTTCGAATCCTTACTGTTATTGTGTGTTTATAAATGCAAACAACGATGATCGCCGCTAAACCGCATAACAAAGGAAAATCTGTTTGACATGCGTTTAAGTTGTTGTTAGCAGAGGATTTAGGGAAGCGGCGCTTACTCTACGCCATTGAAACCATCTTCAGGTCGAGACCAACGGACCTGAAGTTCGTTTAAATACATTAAAAGCTAGCCAGATTACAACGTTTTCATACACTAGTTAGTACGTTAGGTGACTGTAAAGTTTCCGAAACACCGACCATGAACACCGCGTTTTCCTAAACTCATTCGCTCAATAACAATCATCAAAATGATATTCCTTACAGAAGTCGTTGACGAATGGCATGTATGATGTTCACGGTGGCTCTTATTCTGAAAACAACAACCACTGTTGGATGCAAACGTCATTTTCTACAAAGACAATATGGAAGAATCCTGTGTGGAAATGTTTGCTATCATGTCATTTATGCAACTTAACTGATTCTTTTCAAAAAGAAATTACGATGTTGTTCTATACTATACACCACTATACAAAAAAAAATCCCGATTAACGCTTTCGAGCCTCACAGCTCGTCATGAGATCGGAAATACATGATACTTCCTATCATCAGATATTTCCGACCTGACGATGAGCTGAGAGGCTCAAAAGCACTAATCGGGAAATTTTTATGTAGTGGTGTGCAACAGCGTAATTTCTGTTTGCGATTATAACCAGTAACAAAACTTTATTATTTAAAATATTGTTTCTTTCCAGCTAAGTACTAAATGTTTATACTTTCTTAAGAGGAATATTTGACTAATGAGTATGGAATGGCAACACAGAACCGAATTAAAGCTAGTAAAGTGGAACACAATTAGGGATCAAGTAGATTTAAAGATAAACTTGGATTTCTTTTGTCGATTACAAACATGAGAATAAATTCACTAAATGAATGTCAACTTTTCTGTATTCACTATTATTGCGCTACTGGCAATAGACTACAATGATGATCGCAATTGGTGATTTTGCGATTACATTACTTTAATGGCTTCTTTATCCTTTATGAAAAGCAGGATACTCTTCTGTCTACCCTTAATGTTTAACCTGAATTCCTCTACCCTTAGTGTATCTTAGAGTATATACAGTTTCTGTGGATCGTCTCAAACGTCTATGATAATCCGGTTTGTACACTTGCATTTATCAATTTAATCTAATCTAATTTCACTATTCACTTGATTAGATCTCCTAGTGAAATGATTATAATCCAGTTCAATCAGTGCCCAAAATTCAAAGTTGCGCATTAGTTTTGAGACAGCAGTAGTCTTATAAACTTCATCTTAGTATCTGAACGATTTATAAATATCAATTTATTCGAACTTCAAACACAACATTCGACGGGACATGAACATTATCAGAAGCGTTAGATCGGACAATTACCATCGCCAGAATTTATCACCCAATGTTTCGACTACTAAACGATTTATGGTCGTCTTCAGTTGTAAGTTAAACTTGTATCGTTGGGCGGAAAAGTAATACTAATGAACGTAAAATCATAGCGTCATCTTTTAATGCCTGTAAATGAATTGTTTCAGTCAGCCTACTAAATGTGTATTTAGGATCCAGAATAAGAATGTAAAAGAGTATATATGTCGGGGTGGGGGGGGCGGTTAGCTGTGGGTGGGCCCAGGGTGCTTAGTTTTGTATTTAAACGGAGGACGTTGCTTGATTCTAACGTTGTTCGTTGTGTGAACTTGCGTCAGTATGGTTGTCTTCCCGGTTCCGTCCAGCGGACTTAGAGGGTAAGTAGTGTTTTTTTTTTATATAGTTTTGCTAAATTTTTGTTTAATTTTGTAGGTGGTGGTGGTTTATTAGTTTTTTCGGTTTACGTTTGTTTTCGGGTAGGCTTAAGTGTGTATTTAATGCACTAGTTTACCTTACACCTGAAGACGACCACAGATTGTTTAGTGGTCGAAACGTTTTGCGTCAATGCTGACGATGGTTATTCTGACCGACTTAACCATACTGATAATTTAAATTTATTAATTCATATTCATAACCGTAATTTGTTAAATTTGTATAACGTTCTTAACATAATCATAAAAAGAGTCACAATCAATACAAGTACAGTGAAACAATTGTTCAATTATCCAACACTTTATAACATACTTCGTTCTGGTTGGACCCTTTCGTAAAAAAGTTATCGTTCTTCTTTTGCTTTCGGCACATTAGCATACTTAAAGCAGCCGATAGATTCCACTTTGCAGGTTGTCTTTATTAAAAGGTTGTCTACACGCAACAATGTTCAGAGGAGTTCTATTCTAGTTTTAATTCGTATCAAACTTTATTTTATTTGAATGCAAGAGGTAATATTACAATAATTAAACACGCGAATGTACCTACTAACTCTACTAACCTACAACAAATTTTCTTGTACTAATGGCAGAATTTGACAGTAAATTATAACTAAGCTCGTTTTACAAGTTACCCTGAAAACTGTAAACACCAAACACCAAGTAAGGTAATCTTTAGTAAGTTCATGTTTGCTTAGGAGGAACTTGGGCTGGACTTACTGTTAACGTTCTCGGATTAGTGTTATCGAAAACTGTATCTTCCTTTGCTTTTGCCCCTCTCCGCATTAGCAAACATCCCTTATGCACGGTTTGGTTAATGCTTTAGTTCATTAATATTAACGATAATCATGAATATTTATATCGTTAATATTAACGATATCATAAACGTGAATCTGTTTTTGTCGTTTGATTGTTGCCGATCTATGTGTGATTTAATGTACGGAAATAATTTGACCATAGTTCTAGCGAATTTTCGGATTGAGACACTTCATATGTTTTTTTTTATCATCTAACAGAATATGAATTGCTGTGTCCGGGGTAAATTTCTAATACATTTTTTTACAAGTATTGCGAAAACACTATGTGACTCATTAATTGCTCTTATTTTTTGATTCATAAATCGTCTACTATTGGACATAAGCCTCCCTTAACTCTAAAAATCATCTGTGCTCTGTATCCAGTTTTTTACAATTCTTTCTTTAACTCTACCTTCCCTGTATTTATTTTCATGCACTTTCTGCTTAAATCACCATTCGTTTACTCGTTTTGACCTCTGTTTCATGATATTTTTGTGACATAGTCGACCCATTTCCACATCATCTTTGTTATCATACCGTTTGTTCTTTGTCAAACGGTGGCGCTTTGATTTCTAATACTTACTGGTGTCACCAGAAGTCATCGTTCTTTGCTGTTTAGATTACACAAACATTATGTACCATAGTGTGTGTTAGCCTTTCAGAGTCATACGTTACATCTGTTAACACACTCAGCAAACAGGTACACCTAACTTAAGAACGTTCATTAACTTTTGTGGGCCATCGATGCAGGTTTTATTCTTCTCTATAGTTTTATATTCTTAATATCATAATCATCGTAAAGCCTTGACATCCCTTGCAGGATTACTTATCTAACTCCTCAACGTCAGCGGAAGTTACGAGTCGTTTTCCTCCCATTCATTCAGTGATGAGTATTTCATTCCCCTTGGTATCTTCCACCAGCCTACTATAATTCTTCCTATCCTTGGTCATTTCCCTACACCGCTCCTGATAGTCCTCTAACCCCTGATCTTCGTACCTTATCTTCGGTTTTTCTTTGTCTCCTTACTTGTACTCTTCATTCTGTAATCTCTCTTAAAGTCGTTTGCTTTTCTTAGCTACAGACATGTACATACTCCCCCCCCCCTTCGCTATGTTTTAATTAGCCTTACAAGATTCTTCCCCCACTAATTTTCCCTCAACCTCTGTATTTGATAATTTGTTGTATACTCCATCTTCTGTATTTGTCAGTCAGTATATCCAGCTCATCACTCTTCTCTCAAATAGCCTCTCTTCTTCTGTTATCGTGAGATTGTGTCTTCATTCCGTACGTTACCAGCGGACCAAGTGCTGCTTTCTACATTTTCACTGGTTCTGCTAATTTTCATACTTCTCATAATGTCTTTGCTTCTGTAATCCTCCTACAACTGAATCCTTGGCATAACTTCTAATCTTCTCTCATTTTGATTGTTTATCACTATTATTTATTTAAATATTTAATTTAATAATACACATATTTCTAAATTTAAATAACATCAGTTTATTAAAACACATTTCCAAAGGTCTAAAAATGACCTTATTTAGAAATATTTAAACATAAAACAAATAATAAATTAATATCAGAACAAATCGTTCGTATCATTAATACGAAAAATGATAATGGGTTTCAAAATTAATAATTTAATAAAATGATAAATCTTTGTATATTATATTTTTTACAATTACAGTTACACATATAAAACATTAAATTTAGTCTTCATATAAACAGATGTTTTGAACAATTAATTTAAAAATTTTATTTTAATAATTATATCTTATGATGATAGCTGAATGCTACTGAAACGCTGTAATTTACAAAATAAAATATATTCTTATAAAAAGTTATATTATTAATAATAATATAAAATATACAATAAGAAAAATTGAGCACATACGAATATATAATAAGTAACTATCATTGAGTCGAATCTGCAAGAATTTTAGATTACATATGTCCACAATGAAGCCACGGTGATGGCTTTTTATGGAGCTGCTTCCACACTAGCAAAAACTGTTGTATATGGTACTGTTCTAAAGCTGGTCAGTAATTTTGAATATCTAGGCTATAATGTGTCTTACATTACGAAGAATGATGTGGTGAAGAAGCTACACAAATTCAGCCATATGTGTGAGAACATCAGGAGAACTAAAATCAACGTAAAGAAACATGTCTGAAATTCTACGCCCTACCCACATTTCTTTATGAGTCTGACAATTGGACTTTTACGAAGTCCCAGTCAATCGCATTCAAGCAGCCAAAATGAGATTTCTCAGGCACGTGCAGGGTATACTCTTCAAAATCACATGGGCAATGTTGATGTACGGCAGGAACTGAATAATATGAGTACACTTGATAGGATTACTCATTACTGGGTAAAATTGTTGGAAACTCTTAACCAAATGGATGGCTGCCGCATCCCCCCCAAACAACTTTTGAATTACAAAACCAAAAGTACGGAGAGGTGTGGGACATCCAAAGAAGCGTTGGAATGGCCAGCTCTAGTCTGTCTGCTTGGGATCGGAACAAAGCATTTTTCGTTTAATCCTTGCTGAATATGATGTTGACAAACAATGGTAAAAAATTATTTATTAGGTATCCTAATAAATTAGGTTCCTAAATATCCTTAATAGGTTCCTAAATGGTATTAGGAATTTTAAAAAGATTTATTTAGGTAAAAAACACATTATTACCTCAGAATAAATATAACACAAACTTCTTTTGACTGTTAGATAAGAAATTTAAATATATATTTTAATTATGTTATTTTCTATGAGATCAGAGGAAATAGAGTATCAAGTAAAGACTAACTCTGATGTAGTATTACCAAAGGTCGGATAGAACTGAAAAACGTAAAGTTAACCCTAGACATTACAGCCGAGTCTGTGAAAGTTCGAGTATCGGCATTCACTTTATGTCATTCGGTCTTGTTTGTCCACAAGTGACTTGACTTCTTCAAGCGACTAAAGAAACTGCGCTGCTGACTTAAGTAGCAGAAGGACCCAAGACCACCAAATTGTAAAACAAACGTTTGTAGTATCTTTTGACCTTCAACCAATTCTTCATGGTCCAGTATTTGCTTTTAAAAGTTGTGTCCAAACAATAAAGATTCATGTTCCTAAGACTTACTTGCTTCATTTATTTCTAATTAGTTTACATTATTTCATCATATGTTACCTTGTTACATAATATTTATTGATTATTATCGTACTTATTTCGTGAAAGCTTATGATTAAAATAAGTATGCATGTAGGTACAGAGAAGGTTTCTGTTTGTGTTTGTCTCCGTACTTCTCTCGTGTTCTAATCATCTTTAAATGTAATGTTTATTTTTACTTACCATTCTTTCCTTTTTACCATCTTGGGTTTATCTTGGGTTCCTTTGGTAAGGCAGTAATTCTATATTTTCATCGGTATTTGTTTTCTGTCATGTGATTTGCATGTCCGTATAGTGGCATTCATTTCCTTTAATTTTCCTCGTATTTCTAACTTCGACTTTCATTTCGTTTGTCGCTTATTTCTTACTCTATTCATTCTTCGAAGCCGCACTTATTCTCCGGTTGTTCAGAATGTCTGCTGATTTGAGATGTGTGCTTAGGCCTATCAGCTGATTAATTAGGGCTATATTGTTTAAACTCTAACGTGACTTTAAACAGTACAGTGATTGTATAGAGCAATTCAATGTAGTGACAGTTTGGCATTCTCTATATTTCTGACAAAAAAACAATAAAATTTAATGAGATTTATAAAATAAACGATAAATTAAACATAGATTTATGCATTTTCTTCTTACTATTATTAATATTATTTCTCATCTTCTTCTCCCCTCCTCCTACTCCTCCTAATCCACATCCTCCTCTGCCCACAATTTATTTCCCTTAATTCTGTGCCCTTTTATCATTCCGTCAAACAAGATAGTGAAACAGCTAGACTGTCGCAATAAGTAGCCAACCTTATTACTTCTCCCACCCACAATTGTTTTCAGCGCTTCCTCTCTCGTCCACTTTTCAAAAGCATCCTGATTCAATATTCCCTCAGTTATCACAGTATCTCCAGTAAGCTTCTCTAAAACCACATTTCCAAGGCTTCTTCTCTGATTTTCTGAAAATCCAAGTTTCTGAGGCATAAGTACAACTACTCGAAACTCCATATAAATTGCTTTCACGTTACCCACCCAGAGAAGCAGTTCTAGATCTCACGAACCTCTTTCCTTGAAAAACGCTTCATTAGTTTGTGAGTTATTCTACTTTATGTGTCTAGTATACACATGTCACCCGATGTTATAGAGCTACCCAAGTACTTGTAAGTATTAGCTTGAATGAGTTCATCCATTTCAAGCCATTTGTCAGTCTATTATTTTATGTCTTTTATACACTGTATGTGTTTTTCCTTTCTACTTACTTCCAAACCATACTTATCCCTAGGAAAAACATTCATCTTGTGCAATGTTCGCTGTAGTTCTTAACAGCATCACTGTTTTCTACAAGCACAACGTCACGTGTGGTTCTACAGCGTTTACCGTGTATCCGTATCTCGTTCCGTTGTATACTCAACTGAATGTACTGGTTGTTCAAAACGGAGGTAAGCTGTAGTCCTGTCTGACACTTCGTCTGTCGTCCGTCCTGAACTTTCTGATTAATGCTGATATTAATCATTACATAATTAATAATCATTTAATAATTAATGCATTTAATAACACACACACACACACACACACACACACACACACACACACACACACACACACACACACACACACACACACACACACACACACACAGTGTGTGTGTGTCTTGCCTGCCTTTTTATTGCGGTAATCATAATAATAAAATGGAAACGTAAACATTAGATAATTGAGATATGCTTGCCTGCCACGAACGATATATTTTCTCTCATACATGATTTAAATTAAAATGAAAAAATAAAGAATTTTGTTAAAGTTAAATGAAATGTATCCATAGAAACTACTTTTTTGTTGAAAATAACGTATTAAACATATAAAACTTATAAAATTTACTTTCTCCATCATCAACTACCATTATAATTTATATCCCCTTCCCCTTCAACTACCCTTTTCATTTATAGATATTTCATCTACCTTTCTACAGTGGATTATTATGACCTTCTTTTAAGGATACTTTACTTATTAAAATTAAGCACTTTACTCTTGTTAAAACGTAAAACGTTGCAGGTAAACTACCCCTTCCCCTTGACCGATCTTCACCCAAATCAATAGGCCTCGAATCCTCTACAATTCAGAACTGTATACAAACAATTATTTGATTCTGTTTAAATTTGCAGCAGTTATCGTTTGACATAGAAAAATTCTACATGCAGACACAGACACACACACACAGACGCTTTTCGAAAAATGACATTTTTCATGTTTTGAGGGGGTAGTACAATCAGAATCTGCAATTATCTCGAACAAAATTTTTTTCGCCATGACCATACTTCCATTTCCTTATGGAACATGGAAGTAAAAATGACGGATAATTTCTATACCTCGACATGTAGAGGCGTCATGCAAAGTTGTAAAGACAGTGTTTAGACAGTATCAAACTGGACATATAGTGACTTGATTTTGTAAATTGTGGTGAAAATTATAATTTATTTCTTAACCCTACATGAAATTTTTAACAAAAGGATTTAAAAGTCAACTGTTTTTATTTCAGTTAATACAGAAAGCAAATAATTAGCTTAATGAAATACCGTAAACGGTAACGATAAATTATGAGCTTAAGAAAGCGCCAAGATTTTAAAAGAGCTTTAAAGTATCAGACTGAAACGTATATTAAGTACACAATCATACGTTTCCGACTTCTGTACAGATTGTTATCGGTTCTGCACATATAATCCGGATGGAAAATCGTAAATATAATTTCCATCAGTAAGTACTACGTGTTGTGGTAACGTAAGCAAATCTGGGTGAAATTACATATTCTAATACAGTACAGCGATAAACAAGTGGTGTAACGCCCAGCGAGATAGCGCGCCTCACTGAAATGTAGAATATCATATTCTGTCGTTTACAACGGAAATGTATTGTCACGCTAGTACTCTCTGTCTGTCTGTCTACCTCTATTCCCCCCTCATTCTCTCTCTCTCTCTCTCTCTCTCTCTCTCTCTCTCTCTCTCTCTCTCTCTCTCTCTCTCTCTCTCTCTCTCTCTCTCTCTCTCTCTCTCTCTCTCTCTCTCTCTCTCTCTCTCTCTCTTATTATGCTATGAGTATAACATAGATCTTCACATGTTGTTTGTGGACTTACCTAAGATATAGTGTGCGAAGGGTAAAACTTTATGAGGCGATGCGGGATACAGGAATTCCTTCGAAACTTATGAAGTTAACGAAGATGGCCAAAATTAAATATGAAAATATGCAAGGTGAATCATGCTAGGTTATCGGGCACTGTCTTTATTATTGTGCTACACTATGCTATTGAAGACATAGATCAGGGAGAAACGATATTAAATAAGACAAACCAAATATGTGCTTACGCTGATGATGTGATAATAGCTAGATGAAAACGGTTACTTGAGGTTTACAAGGAGTTAAATAAAAAATCCACTGGAATGGGGTCGAATATAAATATTCGAAAAAACAAAATAAATGCTAATTTTTGCATCAGAAAGGAGAAGAAATCTGTATAATTTATGCATAGAGGGTAATTCATTTGTTGTAGTTAATAACTTCACATACCTGGGCAACACGATAGATAATGAAGGGTGCATAAACACGACAATACACGACAGAATGCAAATAGAAAATAGGGTATATTATGCCAACAGTAGACTATTGAGAAGTAAACTCATTAGTCACAACGCAAAAATGAAAATGTATAAGAGACTTATTACAGCGGTTGTTGCTTATCTAGGCGAAACGTGGACATTAGCAAAAAAAGAACAAGAAACACTAAAAAAGTTAGGAAAAAAGATTGTACGACGTGTTTATGGCCCGGTTAACGAAGATAATGAACGGACAATAAGAAATAACCAGGAGTTAGATGAGCCGTTGAAATATGAGAATATCGTAAGATTTGTAAAGGCTCGACGAATACAATAGTTAGGTCACTAAGAACGGATATTTAATTAATAAAGTTGTGTTAGTGGTTATAATCACAAACAGAAATAACGCTGTGATGGCAATGATACGAGATATTGGAGAAGATTGGTGTTGGAAGCCAGGACTTAGGTTGGGTTATAATGATAAAAGAGAAGAAGAAAAATTGCAGACCTAAAAGTATTTGTTCCAGAAGAAAATATTGGTATTTTCAAATACTGGATCACAGGTTAGGATGAAATTCTTGAAATTGTATGTTCAAAGCATCGCGAATCCCGGATAAGAGAAAGCTGTTAGATGAACTGTGGAAACATTTAGAATTATGTCCTATAGAAAAAATGTTGAATATAAAATGTTAAATGTAATAAGACAGTGAAGCAAATGAGTGAGTTTTGAAAATACAGTAAACTCCCTATTATTCGCGGAGTTGGGTGACGCGATCGCCGCGAATAACCGAATTCCGCGGATAATCCACAATATGTACAAAAAGGGTGGAAAAACTGAAAATACTTTATTAACATTTATCCAAACCATGCGGCTGTTTATTTAAACCAATACACTAATAACCCGTTAACAAGCTCATCACGAGACCTGGTAGGCCTAAGAGCAAGATATTACCATGTAGCAATACATATAGGCCTACATACTGAAACTGTTGAACTCGATTTTTTATGCAGTTGAAATACTAATTCAGACGAACTGACATTTCGTCAGAAGACGCTTTACTGATAAATTGTCTTATGTGTATTATTGGTGTGTCATGCTCAGTGAATATTTCTGAAGTTACTATCTAAGCGTATATACGTACAAAAGTTGTTATATAGACCTATACAAAATCCAAGTAAACGTCTCCCACGGGATGCACTATCGCAAACGAATAAATTAAAAAATATCATGAAATACATGCCAGTAAAACGACTGTCGGTAAATATCACAGATGGCGTTCAACGTCAACATCTAATTTTTCAAATCCGTTAGATGTGACATCAAATATATGTAAGGGTGTAGAGTACAATGGTTTTCAATTATACCGCGTAAATGTACAGATAAATATAACTTACTGAGAAAATTAAATGTTTCCAGTAAATGTTCCCACAGTCGCAGTAAACAACGTGTGCCCGGATGACTTCTGGTAGCCAACTGCAGAGCGACAAACAATACCGTACATGTCGGTGAGCGGTGACATACTCCGTCCCTCGGACATCCCTTTATATAATTTACATAATTTTAAAACAATATTCTTTATGGCAGGTAATAAAATAGTGAATGAAGGGTAGTGGAACAGAAGGTTTATTATTCAGTTGAAATGTATTTTCGCTTATAAAACAAAATCCGCGGGTTGCCGGGATATAAACCGCTCGTGGATAATCGGGAATTTACTGTAATAAGAGAAAGAAGTGTGTGGAGAAGACATGAGAGATTGGTGGTGTGTTGCTTGAGACACTCAGTATCCACTTAGACAAAAAACTGACTTGGCCAACCACGCTTGGATGAAGAAAAAACACAATCAGAATGATCAATATTGCACACCACTATATAAAAATTATTCCGATTAGCGCTTTCAAGCTTCACAGCTCATCGTCAGATCAGGAATAGACAGAAAATATTTAATACCCAACCCTTCACCCCTCAGCCCCACCCTGCTCACCCACAACAAACTAAAAATTAATGACCCTTCCCCATCCCCTAAACTCTGTCACACCATCTGTACAGTTACATATTTTTCTAGTAAATTCATTGTGTTTGAGTGTGTGTGTGTGTGTGTGTGTGTGTGTGCTTCCTCTCCACACACATGGGTCAGTCACACACCCTTATTTTAAAACAACCAATTAGTACTATGAAATATAATTCTTAATCTTATCTATCTGCCCTCTCTCATTTATTTCTTAATCATGTTATAAAATATTTCTTCATTATCAAATTTAATTTTAATATTAATTAAATTGTCTAACCCTTTTTCTCTTTCTTTCAATGTTTCTAACTCCTCTCTAAGCTTCCTTTCAACTGTGTTATTTACTACTTTTACAATTTCGTATTCTTCCAAAGGATTAACAAACTTGTGGTTGTCTTCTATGAAATGTCTTGCATATAACGAATTGGTTGTTCTATTACCTTCTCCACGTTTGTGGTCAGACAACCTGCATGCGAATTTTCGTCCTGTCTCCCCTAGGTACACTTTGTTGCAGTCTTTACATTTTAATTTATAAATTCCGCTTTTCTGTAATACTGGAATTTTTTCTATATTCTTATTCCTTATCTTATCAAATACCGTTTCACATTTTTTAATAGCTATATCTACTCCATATTTATTAAAACATTTTATAATTTTTCTAGTATGTGAACCTATGTATGTCAATGACCCTGCATAATTCTTTTGTTCTGGTTCTATTTTAGCTTTTTGTATGTTGACCCTTTTCATAACTTTATCCACTATGTTGGTGCTATAATTATTATTCCTTACAATTCCCTTTATCGTTTTTAACTCCCTATCTTTTGATTCGGTCTCTTTTAAACACTTCTGAGCTCTGTAAGAAAAGGAATTGATTGCCGCCATTTTATATCTGTATGGGTGGTACGACTCTCTTGGTATAATTATATCAGAATACGGCTCTTTCCTAAATATCCCAAACTGTAGTTTCTCATTATCTTTAATTTCTATGTTTAAGTCTATGTATTTTTATTTGCTTACGTCCTATCTCTTCCTTAAATTGTAAGTTTTTATCCTTCTTATTTACCTCCTTTATAAACTCATGCACTTCTTCTATGCTTCCTTCCCAAACTACTAATACATCATCAGCGTATCTAGACCATAATTTTATATTGTCTTTATACTTAGTAGAAGTTATTAATTGCTTTTCAAAATCATTCATGTATATTTCAGCAAGAATAGGGGATAATGAAGACCCCATAGGTAAACCTTTTTTCTGTATATAAAACTTGTTATTAAACCTAAAATAGTTCTGATTTACACATTCTTTAATTACTTTCATCAACTGCTTTTTATACCTGTATTCTCCCATATTATTATCGTTTATTAACTTAATAACTTTATTTACTGTGATATTAGTAAACATGTCCTTAACATCCAGTGATATCAATTTTGTATTTACATTAATGCTAATATTTTCTAATTTTTCTATCAATTTTATATTATTCTCTATGTTGTATTTTGTCCCAAATTCATATTTCTCTTTCAGTACTCTGCTAACTTCCTTTGATAATTTATAAATAGGTGCATTAATAAAAGAAACAATCGGTCTAATTGGTTTTCCTTCTTTATGTATCTTAACCTGACTTTTAAAAGTTGGTGCTGTTGGATTACTTTCCAATAAATACTTTTTCTTTTTTTCTTCTATAAATGTTATCTGCTTCATCATTTGTTTTATCCTTGACTGGTACTTACTTGTATAATCATACTTTATTTCCTCGTATGGTCCTTCCCTTATAAATTCTTCCGTTTTCTTTATGTATTCTTCCTTTCTCATTAGTACCATTGTATTTCCTTTATCCGCCTTCGTAACTATAATATCATTCTTCTTTATTTTATTCTTTAGTTTAGTTACAGTTGCTTTGATTTTTTGTTCATTCTTTGAATTATACAAACATTTCTTAAATATTTTATCTACTACATTCCCTACTTCCCACCTTATTCTTTTTTTATCATTTTCATTTCCTTGTTTGCGTATTTTAAGCCTTTCGCTAACATTTCTTTTTCTTTCGTATTGAAATTTACCTCTGTAAGGTTTATCACTCTATTTTCATAGTTATTCTTAGAGAGGTGTTCATTTTTTACTTCGTTCTTTCTTATTAATTTATTTAACTTATCTACCATTTTTTTATTTTTATTTTCCAATTTCTTTTCTATGTACCCCAAACCAAAATTATATAATATTTCTTCTAACTCTACATACGAGTAAATTCTTAATAATTCTATGTGTCTGTCATATAAATTCCTATTATATCTATTGATTAAGCCGTAGAGTGACCTTATTTCCAGTTTTATCCACAACTTCTCGCTTTGTTCTTTTACTTTTTTGGCTACACTGTTCTTATTTTTAAACAGATTGAACCATATTTTACTTAAAACCCTCTTCATTTTAACTTTTAACTTAAGATATTTAAAAACTTTACTTACCTTATTGTTGTCGATTATTACCTCATTGTTGTTGTCCATTACCTGTAGTCGATTGCACATCTTAACAGACGTTTAATGAAGAAATTTGTGTTAGTGGTTGAAATCACAATCAGAATGATCAATATTGCATTTATTGGAAAGTGTTTATTGGAAAGTAATCCAACAGCACCAACTTTTAAAAGTCAGGTTAAGATACATAAAGAAAGAAAACCAATTAGACCGATTGTTTCTTTTATTAATGCACCTATTTATAAATTATCAAAGGAAGTTAGCAGAGTACTGAAAGAGAAATATGAATTTGGGACAAAATACAACATAGAGAATAATATAAAATTGATAGAAAAATTAGAAAATATTAGCATTAATGTAAATACAAAATTGATATCACTGGATGTTAAGGACATGGTTACTAATATCACAGTAAATAAAGTTATTAAGTTAATAAACGATAATAATATGGGAGAATACAGGTATAAAAAGCAGTTGATGAAAGTAATTAAAGAATGTGTAAATCAGAACTATTTTAGGTTTAATAACAAGTTTTATATACAGAAAAAAGGTTTACCTATGGGGTCTTCATTATCCCCTATTCTTGCTGAAATATACATGAATGATTTTGAAAAGCAATTAATAACTTCCACTAAGTATAAAGACAATATAAAATTATGGTCTAGATACGTTGATGATGTATTAGTAGTTTGGGAAGGAAGCATAGAAGAAGTGCATGAGTTTATAAAGGAGGTAAATAATAAGGATAAAAACTTACAATTTAAGGAAGAGATAGGAGGTAAGCAAATAAATTACTTAGACTTAAACATAGAAATTAAAGATAATGAGAAACTACAGTTTGGGATATTTAGGAAAGAGTCGTATTCTGATATAATTATACCAAGAGAGTCGTACCACCCATACAGATATAAAATGGCGGCAATCAATTCCTTTTGTTACAGAGCTCAGAAGTGTTTAAAAGAGACCGAATCAAAAGATAGGGAGTTAAAAACGATAAAGGGAATTGTAAGGAATAATAATTATAGCACCAACATAGTGGATAAAGTTATGAAAAGGGTCAACATACAAAAAGCTAAAATATAACCAGAACAAAAGAATTATGCAGGGTCATTGACATACATAGGTTCACATACTAGAAAAATTATAAAATGTTTTAATAAATATAGAGTAGATATAGCTATTAAAAAATGTGAAACGGTATTTGATAAGATAAGGAATAAGAATATAGAAAAAATTCCAGTATTACAGAAAAGCGGAATTTATAAATTAAAATGTAAAGACTGCAACAAGGTGTACCTAGGGGAGACAGGACGAAAATTCGCATGCAGGTTGTCTGACCACAAACGTGGAGAAGGTAATAGAACAACCAATTCGTTATATGCAAGACATTTCATAGAAGACAACCACAAGTTTGTTAATCCTTTGGAAGAATACGAAATTGTAAAAGTAGTAAATAACACAGTTGAAAGGAAGCTTAGAGAGGAGTTAGAAATATTGAAAGAAAGAGAAAAAGGGTTAGACAATTTAATTAATATTAAAATTAAATTTGATAATGAAGAAATATTTTATAACATGATTAAGAAGTAAATGAGAGAGGGCAGATAGATAAGATTAAGAATTATATTTCATAGTACTAATTGGTTGTTTCAAAATAAGGGTGTGTGACTGACCCATGTGTGTGGAGAGGAAGCGGGTAGTTTAAAAGGATGCACACACACACACACACACACACGCACACACACACACACACTGAAACACAATGAATTTACTAGAAAAATATGTAACTGTACAGATGGTGTGACAGAGTTTAGGGGGTGGGGAAGGGTCATTAATTTTTAGTTTGTTGTGGGTGAGCAGGGTGGGGCTGAGGGGTGAAGGGTTGGGTATTAAATATTTTCTGTCTATTCCTGATCTGACGATGAGCTGTGAAGCTTGAAAGCGCTAATCGGAATAATTTTATATATAGTGGTGTGCAATATTGATCATTCCGATTGTGATTTCAACCACTAACACAAATTTCTTCATTAGAAGAAAAAACAACTAGACACCAGGTTTCGCAAGCATTATTGGCTCCTGGGTAGAAAATCATAACTGTCGATGCGATACAAGCTGTTGGTGTACAACACGGTCTTCAAGCCTGTGTGGGCATACGGCTTACAGCTTTGGGAAACTGCATCTAAATCCATTATCGCCATAGTGGAAAGGTTTCAGATCAAGGTGTTGCATGCCATAACCAACGCACCGTGGTTGATCAGTAACAAAGACATCTATAGAGACGTGGACCTGCCCTCAGTCAGTGGAACCATTGCGATGTTCAGCGAAAGATGTATGAAACGGTTCGAAGAGCACACGAATCTTTAGCCATAAATCTACTAGACAACAGCCACCAGACAAGACGTATAAATTTAACATTTCCTCTGGACGTAGCTAGACTTTAACACTGTAAATATATTCTATATAATCTGTTACTTTTAAGTACTCATAGAGAACTAGTCAATGGAGTAATTCCCTTCATGCCATGTATTCTGTAAACAATTATGTTTATTGTTATGTATTAACAGATTGCATAAATAAACGTAAAAAAAATATGACTAGTTGATGCAACGAAAGAGAAGAACTGCAGGGAAATCACAGATTGAAGTACCTGCGGCAGACTGTTAAAAACATGTGGTATGTTGTAAGTACGTATTCAGAGATGTAGAGGTTATCTAAAGATGAGAAGAACTGGAAGAGACCTGTATCCAATCAATCAGACAATTTACGACAGGGAGAGAGACAGAGAGAGATGGGAGAGAGAGAGAGAGAGAGAGAGCGAGAGAGAGAGAGAGAATTATATTACGTATATTACATGTGACGTTCATCCGCTGATTCACTGCCTGGGGCAAGAGATTGCATTTTTACGTTTTAAAAGCCATATAATGTGCCCCGCTCGTAATCGTAAAGACTTTACGGTTAATATAAGTGGGAGTACGATTTTCATCCATATGGTGTATATGTGGAGTCATGTGGCTAGCAATCCGCCACATACTTTATTTTTCCAGTGCATTATCAGGCACGGTGTAGAGCCGACGTTTGGCTGCATGGCACGCCTTTTTCTTGACTATTTACTTAGCATTAATGTAAAGCACTTACCAAACATGATAATAAAATAATAGAAATAAGAGTATATATCACAATAGTAGTAGTAGTAGTAGTAGTAGTAGTAGTAGTAGTAGTGGTAATTAGTAGTAGTAGTAGTAGTAGTAGTAGTAGTAGTAGTAGTAGTAGTAGTAGTAGTAGTAGTAGTAGTAAGTAGTAGTTGTAGTTAGTTGTAGTTAGTAGTAGTGGTAGTAGTAGTAGTAGTAGTAGTAGTAGTAGTAGTAGTAGAAGTAGTAGTAGTAGTGGTAGTTAGTAGTAGTAGTAGTAGTAGTAAGTCGTAAAAATACATTTACAAAAGTAAACGGGTTTTTTTAATACGCATTTTGACGTATCGTTGCTATAATTAAATAATAAACAATTCACCTACGTCTACACAATAGTCAATACACATTTAAAACACCACGTGATGGATTTCGGTAAATCGTGTAACCATCTTCAGTCCAAAATGAAGACCGATTGAGAATTAAGACGATGAACTTGATTACCTATATTTCTGTTGCTCTCAACATGCCTTCAAATGTGTTTAAAAAGCCTTCAACATGATACTTCATTTTATGTTTAAAAAGCTCACGGATACATAAACATTGTAAAGGTATAAACAACAAATTTCAGAATTGTAAAAGCGTTTAAATCAAGTAAAATCGTTGGAGAAATTAATTTAGTAATAATCAAATAAAACACATAGGCCTAAAGATAAGGAACGCGATATAAAATATAAAAAAATAAATTAACATCCCATTTGAATCGCTTGTTTTCCGAAAGTGGGACAACGATGTTCAGTGTAAGGGAAATTACAGGTGATGTGCAATACTTAAAAGAAATAAATATATCTGACGTCATACAGCACTATCTGGTGGTGTCTCGAATTCATGGGCCGACAGTTAAGCAAGACTTTGAAATAACACACAGTGGATAAATTAACCTACAAAACTAGTAATCAAGTTGCAATTAAGACGGCAGTCAAGTATAGGGTAGTATGATTTATTGGTGGCTTGCAATGCAGCTTTTTAAAAATATCAGCAGCTTGCTACCACAAGATATATTTTTAATTGCGGAAACAGAATAAAATATGTGTGTGCGGTTGTTTACCTTGAACCCGTGTTAGTCGTTTAGCATTTTACTGACTTCTGTGGTTCGGGAAACTGGTAGGTGCAACTCGTAATTTCATGCCCTGTTAATTCATGGTTTACTGAAAACTATTTCCATCTTTATAATACAGATATATTATAGGTAGTAGAAAACAAAATTCTGTCTTGTCCTGTCTGCGTCTTTCGTGTACGTTTCCTATTTCATGATTTCTCTCTCTCTCTCTCTCTCTCTCTCTCTCTCTCTCTCTCTCTCTCGTATACACGCAAACACACGAAATAATTAATAACGCATGTTGTGTAACAAGCTTCTACTACTGCTATTATTAGTAGTAACATAATAGAGTCGTGGGAATTTTATCTGTGATTTCAGTGCGATTTCGACAGCTGACGTGTTCACAGTGTCCGGTTGTGATTCGGATACCGTTTTACCTGTAAACTGCGTGTATCCAAGGATGTTTATTTAACAAGTAAGTTTAACGCTAGCCTCACGCAATGACACACACACACACACACACACACACACACACACACACACACACACACACACACACACACACACACACACACACACACACACACACACACACAGATATTATACCATGATGTTTCTCTTGTGGTTATCGTAGCCGTCGTCATTCTTCACTTGTTCCTCTTTTCTTCTCGTCTTATTTTACTCCTCCTCCTCCTATTTCTTCTTTCTTTGTTCTTTCTTCTTCTCTTCTTCTTTTCCTTCTTCACCGTTTTTCTCCTTTCAAGGACCGTATGTTTTGTTTCGTTGTTAGTTCCATATTTTTAGCGTCATAGTTATTATTTCCGCTGTCAGCGTCATTATCTCCTGTTTTTTCCGCCAACCTAAATATGCTATTAAGATACGGAACACAATTACTTTAGATAACAATTTTTACCTCAGTGCCAGAACCAGTTTTTGCTTGTTACGAACTTTATCAGAGCCTGCTGCTAGGAGCGCTGTCCGTCCTATTTTTGTGACGGCGTCGTTGTTCGAAAGATCGTTGTGTGTGTGTGCTGTGTAATATGTCCAATAGTATCCGTGATTTAAACTGTGTGTTCGTTTACGATTTTGTTTCTATGCGTTTTTGTTGTCTGTGTATTTCTAACGGATGCCACCGAACTTAATAAGAAAGTATACAGACGAAGGAAGAACTAAACATTTCATTTAAATGAGAAGACAATATCGTTCATGTCTAAAAGGAATAAATCCCAAATGTTTAGTACCAAGCCACGTGTTGTTCAATCAAATATATTGGAACTTACCGTCTGCGGCTTTCCAGAAACAGCGTCTTTATAAATTTACATGTTTCGGGACCCTTGTCCCATCATCAGAATTTAAAAAGTAATTGTGTATCGTTTAAATATGATACACTTGTCAAACACATAAAATATTAAAATCTAATATAAAACAACTTAATATAACATATTATAATATTTACAACGAGTACGAAGGTTACCGATGTACATCGTATGAAAACCGACCGCGCACTAATCTATGTCTCGCTCCCACCACGACAGTAGCGCAAGGCAGTGTTGTACAATATTTAGGGTCCCGAAACAATACAATAAGGGTCCCGAAACATGTAAATTTATAAAGACGCTGTTTCTGGAAAGCCGCAGACGGTAAGTTCCAATATATTTGATTGAATAACGTTCAGATTAGACTGGAATTGGCGTCTTTAGTAAATGCAATTATATACAAAGGGAAAGGAATACCTAGATAGACCGAAGTGAATGGAAACAATAATGGAGAAGAGTGCTTAAAAACGAAATGGGATAGAAGAAGCAAAGACAGTTTTCTGAAGCTGGAATAAGTTAACTTTTTATATTATGACAATTCTATGTATTAAAAAACTCTATAAACATGTTAAGACAACATGGCGCTTGTAACTCTTAAGTAATTCTAGTTCACGCCTTTTGTGCGTACGCGTAGAATTTTCATGTTGTTGTTAATGTTCGTTCATGTTTGTTCGTTCGTTCTCTCCCTCAATGAGATGGTTTGCAAAGGCGGATTCGGTGGTAGAGTGTAGAGTTGTAACACATGTTCAACGCAGCTTTGTTTAAAACTGCATCCTGTCTGTTTTATGCAAAAATTTAGTTATGCATCCTGGCTGTTAGTTTCTGAGCAGTTTAATATGTAAATCAAATTTGGTTAGCTGTTTGTGTGTATTTTTTAACAGTCTGTGTTTTGTTTTGTTTGTAGTTCCGTATGCAATGTTGTATCATGTTTTTTTCACATTTTCGGGATATTTTTTTCAGTGTGGTTATTGATATATGTTAGTCTTATGAATGTTTTATTTTCTATCTTTGTCTGGTGTTTGTTTTGCGTTTTGCGTAGGAGTTTGTTAATTATTGTTGTATTATATCCATTGGCTTCTGTTGGATATTTGATTGTATTTGATTTGTTCTGATAGTCTCTCTCTTCTTGTGGAATGTTGTTTAGTCTATGTGGCGTAGACCTGAAAGCTGATAGTTTGTGTTAGATTGGGTGATTGGAAGTGTTATATATCAGTGTGTCAGTTGTAGTGGGTTTTCTATATATACTGAATTCGTGCCTGTTTTCCAGTTTTGTAATGGTAAGGTCGAGGAAATTTATGCTATTGTCGTTTTCGTATTCTACTGTTAAGGTTATGTTTTTGTGGGTCAGTAGATGTTCACACTGTCTTGCGTTTCCTTTGTAAAGACGTATGACGTCATCAACGTACCTATACCTATTTTATATGAAAATCTGTCAATGTTTGCAAGAATTCTTTTTTTTTCTATATTTTGTTAAAAGATTTCAGCTAGTATGCTGGATGTGGACGAACCAATGGGTAGTCTGTCATTTTGTGTGTAAAATCTTTTGTTGTAGGTGAAGTAATTGTTTTGTGATTATGTTGAGAGTTCGGTTCTGTGATTAGGTCTCCTGCTGTGTTGTTCTGTTTGAGCATGTCATGTAGGAATAATTGTTTCAGAGACAGGAATCTTTGTGTATACGTTTTTAATTTTATTTATTTTTGTTAAAGAATATTTTTTGTAAGTCTGTTAAGAGATCTGTATTGTTTTTTATTTCGATATTGTCCTCGGGACGTGTGTGCTGACTAATGATTTTGTCTAAATATTTAGCAAGTTTGTATGCTAATTCCGATAATTTATAATAGGATTGATTGAAATATTTTTTTATAGATTTTGGAAAGTGCTTGGAGGTAGAGGCTGATGTTTTTATTTGTTTCAGGTTTTTGTTTATTGTTATTATGTGTTTTTCTTTGTCGAACAGTTGTTCTATTGTGTTTTGGAATTCATCAGTGGGGTCATGTTCTAGTTCTGGAATATTGTTTTGTCTCATGAATTACTTTTACGTCCTGTCCTGTTTACTTTTGTCCATACTTTTTGTGTCGGTCGTCAGTAGAAATGATTACTGTAGCGTTGTCTTTGTCTGCTTTTACAAAGGTGATGTTGTATCTGTGTGCTTTTACTCTTAGTTTGATGGCTGTGTATACTTCAGAGGTGTGGTTCTTGCTGTTCGGTGTTTTTATACGTTCCAATTACATTGTTTATATCCTAGTGTGTCTTAATGTTCAAATGTTGTTTTTTATATATTTGGCTCAATGTAAACTACGGGTTCCACTAGTGTATTGTTATTTTGTTTGTAGTGTAGGTTATGCTTTAGGCCCTCATCAATGAATGTTTGTTTATTTTTGTATTGCAACGTTTGTGATGTTTACTGTGTGTGGGCGAAATCTGTGTATGGGAATTATTTTTGTGCCGGTTGGTGTGATGTTATTTATTTATTTATTTTTTATCACGTTTCAAACATATGTTTTCAGTTTGCCTTTTTGTGCATTCATTCGTGTGGGGATATTAGTTTGGTCATAAAAGTGTGTCCATACGTCTTTTTGTCTCATTCGTCCCTCTCTTCATTTTCTTTTTAAGGTTTAGGGCTTCTGAGTTGTTTTGGGTATTTCTTTTAATTTTCAAAATATCGTGTCAGGTCCCTCCCCCTATATATTTATCGTTTTTGATTGGTGTCATATTTTTCAGATCTTTCAAATCCATTATTGTAATCTTAAAAAATCTGTACTTTTGGTCTAACGATACTATTTTTCCAACTGTTTCCTCTAGGTTTACTTGTACTTACCTCTTCCTTTATCGCCTTTATTTGGAACTGTAATTTTACTTTTATTTAAACTCGTACGGTAGATATAAAAATTTTCCGATTTTTTGGACTCATTACATCATATTTAATTCCAAAGAATAGATCATGTCTTACGTTATAATTTCGTTTATAAGTAGGCCTATACATTTACATCATGACATAAACTTTTATTTGGCGATTCTGTTTAAACTAGATTATTTTTGACTAATTCGGAACATTTCGTTTTCACATCTTGAACGTAACAAGAGATTACGACTTTAACATCTCTGATAACTTGGGTGCGTGTTTTATTACAACATTGAGAGAGAGAGAGAGAGAGAGGACGAGAGAGAGAGAGAGAGAGAGAGAGAGAGAGAGAGAGAGAGAGAGAGAGAGAGAGAGAGAGAGAGAGAAGGAAAGAAAGACGCATCTCACTCTTGTCGGTAAAACCAAGGTTACGGTTCGTGTGTTCTGAAGCGGATCCAATACGAAAATCTGCACTGAAGCTGTTCGCTGCCGTTGGGTGTTAGGTGATTCGTTTATCACTGCATCAGACTATATAATTTCACTGAGGTCTGCATACATTACCGCGATACATACCACTTACAGACGGAGATTCTATCCATGTCAGAGTGTTTCAAACGAATTCTATCTTATAATGAAACAGACGGCACCGGCATAACTGATAGGTAGCAGGTGCGCGTAGCTACAGTTAATCTATACAATAGGCCCTAATAGATGTCTTCGGATGTGTTTGAGATTGAACGTAAAAGGTGTATAGTATATTAATCACACTTTCCCATATTTGAACAACGTAACTTTATTAAAACATGTTTCCTAAGGTCCTAAAATGAACCTTTGGGAGACTATGGAAATTTATAAACAGAAAACAAATAATAAATTAATACAAAAAACGATAACATATTAAAGATTATTAACTTAATAAAATAATGTAACTCCTACGGAACTACCAAAATTACATATTCCAATTTTTTTTTTATATAAACATAATTTAGATACCGGTAAACATAAAACAGATACTCCAACAACTATTTTCAAATTATCTGAACGATTTATTATAAATTATAATTATGATTATAACAGCACATTTTAAAACTGTTGAAACATTATTAACAAAAATAATATAATCTTGTTCAAAATATTATGATTTATTATAAATTAGAAGAACATAAATAATATGAGGAAATATAAATATTATTCTATATTAATTGCAGAGTATCTTTCTAATACTGAGAGAGACCTGTGAACGAATTTTACCGTTTCTTTTTCTTTTGTTTCGACAAAAAATCGAAGGTAACAAAATCAAATTGTCGGGTGTACTTTTAGTAATAATTTCATAAAACGTAAGGATTATGACCTCAGGTATAGTTTGCAGTGTCGTTTTTAATTGTTTAATATGCTGCCTGATAGCTGTGCACTTTAGGCTGTACGTCATATTGTCATACTAAACACACATACATTCTTACGTACTGTACGCCGTACCAGCTTAGCTACCGAGACGCCCTGAGCAACGGGAGTCTACTGAATGATAGTGCATGCTTGTGTTGGTTGGGTATTATTGGTTCTGTAAACATTGTTCAGTTGTTAAGAAGAGTATTTAGTTGTGATTTGGATGTGCGTATTGGGATTGAGCGTTCGTACATTATATGTCATTGTAAATTATTTAATATTTTGTTAAAAGTGTGTTTTCATATACGCTACAAGAAATACCGTGTGAGAGACAGTCAAGTCACACCGAACCTGTGTTAAACATATTTTAAATGTGTAGTATCACAGTGATGCGTGCAGTGGAATGGCATGCGTCACCACATTCCTTGCTCGGTAAGCAAAGCTGCTGCGACTGTACTACATACACAACATGCGTTTAAATTGTAAATTTTTTGCAAAAGAATGCGAATTTGGTAAACATTCGATCTTTTAGTCCTCTAAAGTGTAATATATATTAGTTTAATTACAGATTTGAGATTAATTATCTGTATTATCATCTGACACTTAATATGCAGAAAGAGAGAAACACACTTCAGAATTTAATTATAATATGGTTTTAAAATACTTCGATTCTAACCATATTTAAAAGCAAATATGGTTTATTGATTCTACCTTTACTGTAGAGCAATGGTTGTTAGTCTCCCTGTTGCAAATATTAGAATATTCATGCACTTTTCCCTTGCTTCTTTTCCTCAGAACCCTCTTCAGGATCTTTCCCTGAATTCTTCTGTACCTCTGTACTAATCTATCCATCTCTCACTTTTGGCAGTTCCTCCATTTCTCAGTTAGTTAGTGAATGATGATAGGAATTTGAAAAGGGATACAAGTTTTGCGGGAACGGCTACTATACGTAGACATACAGTTAAGTGTTATGTAATTTCGCATAACATCTTTTCAGTATTCTACTTTGATGGGAAATTCCTCTTATATTTTTCCTCTTTTAGCCAAAATTATATTTCATCTAGAGCAGTTGTATAGTGGTTAATTTTAGGCACATGACAGTTCATTTGTCCAGAATTTTCTGGCTGTCTTACGGGACTGCATATTTTAACGGATCTCGATTAAAATTGTTTTGATTAAGATTGTTTTCTCTAGTTGTGTCACACGACTATTTTCTGCGGAGGAGCGGCTGGCAAGCTGACCGCTTCTTCTCAATCCATAATTCTAAACGTCCCTACCAATACGTTTTACGGTGACAAGTGGACACTGTACAGATCTTTTCAAAAGACTTATAACCCATACCTCTCGTACTGAAGAAAGCAAGTGAGCGACGGGAGAGGTCTGTATTTTTATATGTGGGGAGAGGAGCAATAAATATTGAAACTCTTTTCTTCCTTTCGAAATATTATAAACAGTTCAGAAAAGAAAACATTACATTTACTACATTAAAAAATTATTAATTTAGTTACAGATTTTATTAGTGTTTAAATATTTTTTTTTTTTGAACAGCTGTCACATATGCTAAAGCAGAAGGTAATTTCTACACAAATTTGTAGTATATGTACTGCATTTGAATTTAATATATTTGAATCCAAGTAAAAGCATATAGTACCGTATCATTTATACTGTCTGTAATCTTTGGAAATGATTGTCAATTTTTGCTGTATTGTATATACTACAAAAATTAAAATCTCTATTCTTTCTTTCTATTCTATTCATTTTGGTAAGTGAATATGAGTTCTGTAATGAGAATTCATATAGTTTAACTAATTACTCACAACGGACAAAGAACCGAACATATTTTTTTTAAATTGGAACTCCATGAAGACCTACAGTCTTTTGTGTAACAGACGTATCAAAACAACTACTCAGATAAGCGTTTACAACATTGTACAACGTAGAATTTCGAAAATGTAGTAGAAATTGGCTGTTAAACAAACCTAAGATGAACAACATTATGACAAAAAATTAGAATTTCTGATCAGAAATACAGGCAATCAGAATGCCTTTATCATCTTGGAGGAAATGAAAAATAAAGGAGAACGGCGAAAGGCACAAGATATAAAAAATAAAGACAAACACGAAGCGGACGTGTAGCGAAGAGCAGGCCTAGGTGAACGGTTAGTAACAGATTGTAGCCCTGGAGGAGAAGGAGAGGAAGACGCTAGAAATCGTGAGAAATGAAGGAAACGAGGAGGTGGAAAAGAAGATCGAGACTGAGAAAACAGAAAAAAAAAAATTTAATTGTGAAAATGCAAGCACTGTTGCTCTGGACAGCTTCACGTGTATTCTTATTTCATCTTTGCAAACATGTTCATAAACACAACGAATTTTTTTGTGGACAACATTTTTTCGGGGTACGTTTTTAGCATTGTATGTACCATTGTTCTGTCCTAGCTGTCTTCACCTGTCGCCTGTCGGCTTACTGTGAACTCCTTAATTAGTCCCCTGTTTCCGTGGACTCTGTGACCGCTTTCATTTCCTTCTCTCAGCGAGGGTCCTCTCTAGAAATTTCAATAGGCGCCTTGAATTGTCTAGTCTTTTAGACGAGCCCGTACCAAATAAGGTAGCCTCTTTTTTATCTGTCTGTTATATCGGAATCTTCATTCATTACTTCCTTCACGTCAGCGTTAAGGATGACTTTAGTTTTAGACTTCTTCTGAGTACATCCATTAAGGATTTAGTATTTTCATAGGATGTTTTTATACCAGCACAACATAATTGTATAGCATTCTATTTTTTATTATCTAATAGTAAATTTTCTTCCTGATGTCTTTTGTCATTCATTTATACCACCACGATGAATTCTTCTGTTTTATAGCTCTCTGTCCTTGCCATGTACGACTTCCTATCTCTCTCTCTCTCTCTCTCTCTCTCTCTCTCTCTCTCTCTCTCTCTCTCTCTCTCTCTCTCTCTCTCTCTCTCTCTCTCTCTCTCTCTCTCTCTCTCTCTCATGTTGGAATTTTACTAAATATTGAGTCTAAGTTTCAAACGCCTTGCAGTTTTTGTACCTAAGTTTTCTACTTTTACTTCAACTACCAGACATTCTGCTTTCTTCAGATTCATTTTGAAACATCATTCTTCATATTGTTTTTGACGTTTTCTTGTCGTACACGCTAGAACGTATTTTTTTTCTCTAAGACAAAATAACCTGGTTGCCAGCAAACAGCAATGTAAATAAGGTCTATTGGATTACTGGACTATTGTAATCCTGTAGCAGCAGTATAATTAGTGTTATAAATAAGTCTGCCATTCAGTAGCAAGCGGTAGCCGTTTATCTTATGTAAGTGAAACAGTGTAAAGAAAAGAAACTTTTGAAAAGTGCACTGGGTCAAAGATAGAACGAATCTAGGAACGATGGTAATTATCGTTTAGGAATCCGCTGTAGAGTGCCCAATTGAAACAAATTCTGCCCTCATGTCGAGAGCATGTTTTAGAAAAGCTTCGAAGCGTGCGTGGAAAGCTAAAAACAATGACGATGGTTATTATGTTCTCGGGACGGTAACGAATAGACTAACAGCGCGGCGTAGTGGCGCGAATTAGCTACCATCTGACCTAGATTTACTGTCCTACGCGTTTGTTCCACTCGCACGACATCATTGTATAACGCCTTTGTAGTTTTAAAAATAGGTCTGAACAAAAGAGAGCTGGATATTAAGGTGGTATCACCATTTCCCTTAGATATTAATTTGTAAAATTAGGAATATTAATTACTTTTTAATAGATTTCTTTTTAGCTTTGTAGTTTCTGTTTTCCGCATTCGATTAGCCTGAATATTTTATAAAGCAAGTTAACCCACTTTATAATCTAATAACTACTATGCTCTCTGAGCTGGAAATCTCACTCACAATTTTGAACGAAGTACATTAATTATTGGATAAATTTTGGTATTAGACAATTTTTCAATTTGCAGAAAAATTGTCAAAACTCGTTTACCCTACTATTTTTTGTTTAATATATTAACAGTTGTAGAGCAATCATACATTAAAGGCTAAGAAAACTAAACAATCGGATTTGTGTTAAAAGTATCTTCAGTCTGACACCCGGCTGGACTTGTACAATTTTTCAAATTATTGATCTCACTTTTGGGCTCTGTGACAAAAAAAAATTCGAAATTTCCAAAACTTAACATTACATTCAAATGTTAGTTAAAATTCTCTTCAATTTGATGCCCCACATGAATTTTTTCGATTTCATCAAAATTTTCACCCACTTTTTCAATCCCGGCATCCCAAAATTTTTATGTTTTCAAAATGAACACTAAATTCTTAGTTCCGGTGAAATTTTCTTTAATTTAATACCCTGCGATTTGGCCTTTTGCGATTTTTTTTCTTCAAAAATTTTGAATCCCTCACATTTTCCACCCGCTCCATCCTTACTTTTTGGGGGTCAATCTCATTAACAATAACTTTTTATAGGGTAAAAGTATGAACACGCATGCCGGGTTTTACGGAAATCTGTGAATCGTTCAAAAGTCCCAAATAGATAGATAGATAGGTAGACAGACAAATGGATAGACAATCAGACATATGTCAAACGGTCGAGCTAAAACTGAGAATTCGCTTCGCTCGTTTAATTATGTTATTTTCCACGTAGCTCCCTATAAACAAATACTGTATCTGCCTTTATTAGCACCCAGAAGACGCGTAAAAAACTGAATGTCAGTTATGCCTACACTCGTTTGGAGACCGTTAGTTTATGTGCCTAATGTAACATCACAGAAAAGTAAAGGGAAGATTATTCATAGTAAAGATAGTGTTAAGCGTACGGTGTAATTTATGAAATTTGACTTAAAAATTTGTTTTAAAATAACGAAGATAACGTATGTGTTGCAAATGGTGTTGTGACAGACTGAGGCGTGATTGAGCCGTCGCCGAGAGTTTGTTTCGTGAACCCTCCATCAGGCGACGAGAATAACAACGGATACTTAGTGGTTTATAAAATATTTATGAAAGACGGATCCTTAGTTTCTGAAAAATTAAATTGAACAAGGAACGTGATAAACAACGTAAAACTCTTGTTTGTGTAAAGAACAGCCTCATACTCACCCCCGCAAACACTTGTTTACAACATGGTTTGTATATCGTGTATGTATTTCAACACTTTTGTACGAACATCTGCTGAATGTTGAGACAGCACGAGAGCAAACGCGGAAAATTGCTTTGATCGATGAAGAGAGCTAGCTAGCTGCTTTGGAAGTTTGTATGTAGTTTTGTTTGAACTTAAAACAGTGCAATTATAATGACGTGACTTCAATATATAAATAACTGTTTCTGTTTTGAAGTGTCCATCGCTACGGTTAAAACCGACCAGGTTTGACAGGATAATCAAAATCAAAACACATTGTTTTAAATGAGTGTTGTTTACATTAGAGTAAAAACGCACAAATGGATGGATGCTGATTTAGAACAGAATCACCCGACAAACGCGTGCGCGAGGGAACGCATGATTTTCAAGTAAACTCATCAGCGTTTTCAACTTCGTGGTTATAATTTATCTCGCTTTTTACATTTCATTTTATAGTTTCGATTTTATAGGTGTAGATTAATTTTTCTGATTCTTTTTTAAAATTAAAAACTTACGTCGTCATATGTGTGTATCAGTTTTAATACTTCATGAAACGTTCGATTGCTGTTTGGTATAACTGGATTACCCAATCCTGGCTCTTTGAATGATCCCTCTGCTTCAACTTTTCAAGGTAATTTTAACTTTTAATCCATTACGTAATTTAATCACATAAGTAAATGAATTAATCAATATATTGTCTTTAAATATAAATATACAAAATAAATAAATACTAAAAAAAGTACTAATATGTTTATAATCAAATATATTTATACTTACCTACATTTAAATACAATTATATATTCATTTAAATACATTTATCTACATCTATATATTCATAAATATAAATAAACAATACGGTAGAAACATAATTAAAATGCAGTGGTACATTAGGTAAATTGAATTGAAGAATGTATCCTATTGTGTGAGATAAGTGCGACTCGTAGCAATGTTCCTCTCATCCCCAAACATTGTAATCGCAGCGGTAAAAATTATGGTGCAAACTGCCGATCTAAAACCGTGTTTATATACGTCTAAAAGCAATAAAATTGAATATTTTTCCCACAAAGTGGCAACACTGAGACAAGGGATGCGACGGCTGATAGGTAGGCCTTCTACGTTTGGATACTTTCATATCAAGGTTTCGTGGTAGCCAGACTGTCAGTGAAATTTTTGTGGATGATTTCAGTGTTTAGTTTTGTACAGGACATTCTCGATGCTCAGTGGCACATCGCCCATTTAGAATAAGTATGTTGCCAAAAATTGTTGCCATTCTTGTGGTATCCCAGTTCCTTTCCTCCCCTAATCTTAGCCGAGGCGATTGTTTCCTGTTTCCAAAAATCGAAAGCCAACTCGTGGCCGCCATTTAAAAGATTTATGTGGAAAAGGTCAAAAAATTTCGTGGGCAAGCTAAAGGCATTGAAGACTTCTGCTAATATTTCAATCAGTGGGATCAACGTCTCTCTAAATGTGTAATGTGTGTCTCCTCAATGAATCCACTTTAAAGGAGATAAAATTGTTTTTCCGTTAGTGTTCAGTAATTAATTTTAATAGCCAATCTTTGTACTAGACAGACCTTACACATCGAACGACGACACGAAGTTGAACGAAAATTGGGCGTTTCTTTGGGTTTCAACGTAACGTATTTATCCGAGACTGGAGAGGGTCTTGAGAGTTCCTTCTTCAAAGGTGAACGTATATTGGTTATAAAAAATTATCTGCAACGACTGAACACAGAGAAACTTTGTATTATTAAAGTTATCCGGGCTGTTTGGCCGTGGTCCATGGTTTATTTCCAAACCAAACGTTTCAACAGCTTTAATGGCTGCCATCATCAGTGGAATAATAAAAATCCTGAACGTAGTGTTCACGTCAGGCCCAGAGTACTGTGGTATAGGCCCACCACAGTGTGTATATGCCTATACACACAGTGTGTGTGTGTGTGTGTGTGTGTGTGTGTGTGCGTGCCTATACCACAGTACTGTGGGCCTGACGTGAACACCCTACGTTCAGGATTTTTATTATTCCACTGATGATGGCAGCCATTTGAGCTGTTAAAACGTTCGGTTTGGAAATAAACCATGGACCACGGCCAAACAGCCCGGATAACTTTAATCATACAACTGACACCGGCCGTGAAACCCTGAGGACAATGTTACAGAGAAACTTTCACAACAATCATGTAGTATACAAATGTATTCGGTGTTCAGGAACGGTGTAATATTCGCTTTGCCGACTACGGTAAACGTGAGTAGCCAATCTCTCACTTTCGGTGGGATTGTATGCTTCCTTTTAATGATGAACGCTGATTACTTTCTATAAGTGTGTTCATCAGATAAATTGTTAATTACAATTATAATTTCATCGTGTAATGTTATAAGTGAAGGCGTGTTCTGCCATAGACGCGAGAAGAGGAAAACGAGATTGGTAGATACTATCAGTTTTTGAAAGTGAAAGACGGGCTTGAAGGATATGCTTACTGCGAGAGACGGAGTATGGACTTCTCATAATTTGTGCAGATGAAGGTACCAATTTTAATAGTTTAAGTATTGATTTGGACCCAACAAAGGAAACATTGTCCACACTACCAACAGTCTACTTAAGAAATTGTGGCAAGGCAAGTGACGTTCGTTACTACTTACACATTACGAGAAAGACTTTGTTAGTTCCCCATCGTTCGCTGTGAATACATATACGAACCAAACGATAGTCCTTACAGAAACAGTACTCTTGCTAGCTATGACACTTGCTAGATTATTAATGATATTGTACAATCAGGTAGGCATCCTCATTGACTAGACTCCGGTCACACTCGGCCCTGATTACCGTGATTAGATATTCATCTTTTATTTTCTGATTTTGCGTCATTGTTTAGATGATGCAACTGTGGCAATCCAAAGGAAAATCCTAACAATAAACGTTTACAGAATACGGGAGTATCATTTCTTCTTAAAAGGCAAAATGATACTTGTAACATTTTAGTATTAATCCACTTTGTATTATGATCACCTGTTAGCCTTCACCGTTTATGATTCCTATTTTATGATAGTCGGACAGTTCGAAATCTTTGTTCCAAACCGTAATATGTAATGAGAAAATAATACATTATTATATTACACAAAATGATACGTTTTAACAACTCTTATTTATTTATATGAACTCAATATTCATTTACATGTTTATTTATATCAACTCTGTTTCTCTGTTTTATTGTTTGATAAATGTTTTATTTTTCCCAGCACCAAATTTTAACCCCATTCTACGACGACCCATTGCGAATGTCTCCCCTGAGACTAAACACAATGACTGATTACCCACTCCCCATTTGCAAAGTAATCTCTGTCCACAAAAAATCCCGTATAATTATAAGGAAGCACTCGCTGCCCAAACAGACAAAAAAAGAGCAATGCGATTACTCAAATTAATTAGTAATTACGTGCATAAACAAAACACAGTATAAGGTTTTGCCATCGTCACAATTAGTATAAATTATTTTGTAATCTTATTTATGAAGCAATGATTTTTTTTTAACAACAAGTAATTTTTAACTAACTGTTTAACATTATTTTTCAGTTTTTATCGTTTCTTTATTGGGACCACGAAAACAATTTTATATGTTCGTTATGATCTTGGACTTTGAAATAAAATTTGGTGTTGTGTTTCATTTGAAATTTTGAAATGTGTATTGTCATCGGTATGCTGAGTGTTTCAAAAAACTAGGAAGGTGATTCTACAGCCAAAAATATGGAAAAACTATCCCATTAATGCACGAAAATTGTTTGTTCATAATTACGGTTGGGTAAAGAATGTTGCCCATATTTATGTTCAAAAGTTAAAGATAATGCAGTACTCAAAAATTCCTCAAACACAAATTATGAGATAAAATTAATATTTCCGTACATTCTTTGGTATGATATACAGCTATACAAAATAAAACAGAATTCCAGTTGTGTATGGTTAGTAGTTTTATAAAAATTGCTGACACGTTCAAAACAGCAGATTCAAAAGCATAATATTTTAGGTTTGTCTTACAATAACATTGTTAAATTGCTAATAAGCAAAGAATAGTTTCAGATAATATACCCACTGTTACGACGATCTCACTGATCGTCGTGTGGTACAGTGGAAAACAAAATACAGACACCAATGAAGTCACTAATCACCAGCTTTAATTAATCACAATTAACAGTTTGAAATCAACAACATAGTCTCGTACAACAATTCAAGTTAAATTTGTTCACACGCAATAATAATGTCAAATAATAGGGTTCCACACTAATTATAACAATAACACTTCGCTACAATACTTCAACCGCCACTCGATCCGTACTAACGAAAACCGCTAGTTACAACTGAACTCTAAGCCAGCTGCTGTGGCTTTTTATAGTAGCGCATGTTTTCTAGAATTAACTTTCCACGCTTAATGCGGTATGAGAGGTGATGTATATTTTAAGTGTTCTCTATAGTATTCTGAAACTTACTTGAATGAGGCCCTGAAGAAACACGCATCTGCTGGGCTAACGGAGGAACGGTGGAGGGCGCTCTCTGCTGTTCTATAGGGTTCTCGTTACAAAATAAATATATATTGCGACAATACAAGCAAAGGCTGCAATGCGCATACATAATATATTATAAATACTTTAGTTAATTTCAATAGTATATAATAGACGAGCAGGTGTGAGATTGGAAGCTGGCTTTCAAGCAGGAACCAACAGGTAAACATCACGCGATTACCAATGCATGTGTGTATACAAGTAAATAATGTGTGTGCGTGAATCCTGTCTGATCCTGAAAGTTGCAATCTCACCCCTCAAGTCAATGCTAAATTAAGAAAATAATTATTTTTACGAAAACCATAAATGTTAGTGAAAAAGTAAAAACTTCTAAAAATGTGTAAAAAACGGACACGAGTGCAGTGCGAATTTTACGTAATTCGGACAATCAGTGCGAATCCAGTGCGATTTTTAATGCTTCATAATTATGCTAGTAGTGTGAGCATCATGATAATTACACATATCATAAGTCATTAAATGAGACAATATTTTATCGCCGTGAAATCCGTGTTAGACAGTGCGATTGGCGAAAAAGTGCAATTATGTAAAATGAGACGAGAGTGGGGGCTAACATGCAATGTTTCAAATGTCGACAGGCTGATTCCTGAATCGGCATCTGCAGTTTTCTGGGTGGATATAAATAGAAGCCCAGGAGAGACGAACTTTCTTCTCTAACAAACCACAGTCGCGGCGGTAAGCTATGCCTGTCCGAGCCGGGACGCGAATTTTTTAAACTACTTTGGACGAAGTTAGACGAGAAATCTAACATCAGTACGATTTTTGTAGCTGAACTTATAAAGTATTACGGTAATGTTTTTAATTTAAAGTAATAAAAACAATAATAAAAAAGTACCGTAACGAAGAAATCGTCGGACGTCTACAAGCAGTCGCCAGCTAAGAACATCAACTCCTGACAGAGTACGAGAGCTCGACTAGCAGAGGAAGGAGATGCAGAGGACTAGAGACGTTTCTATAATAGCAGCTACAGATCGAGAGCAACATGTCATTATAGTCTACAGCAGCCAAAGTACCATGGAGGACGAGAGACGAGAGGACGAGCAGTGAGGACAAGAGGACGTCCAAGAGGATCGAACCGAATGAATCACTGGAGGACATGGGACAACTCTGCGGAATTTAAGGTGACGAAAAACCAATACATAATTTTCAAAGAGAAAGACATTAAAAGACTCTAATAAAAAAAAAAGAGAAAACAAAGACAAAACATTTTTGTAAGCGTAAATAATAAGTATGTAGATAGAGATAAAATTCAATGTGATTACATTCATATGTAATCAGAAAATTATTTAATTATTTTTCGTAATGAACATAACGTAGAGTCATTGAAATTAGAAGTTAAATTATGTAACTTTTCTTAATAAAAGCACATAAAGTGGAGTCATTGAAATTAATAAATTAAATGTGTTAAAATGATTTTAAAGCGTAGAAACATATGAAGAAAAATATAGAATAAGAATGTAGTAACAATTTTTTAAGAAGCACACATTTAGACTGAGCAAGCAAGAAATCTTAATTAATGAAGAAAAGTTTAAATACAATTAATAATATAATATCTAGAATTTAAGATATATGTTTGTAATGTTAACACGGCTAGTAAAGACACTTTGAAACCATAGATAATGGATATCATATGGCGTACTGATCATGATTTTTATATTATTATTTTTTATGTTTCTTTGAAGTAATAAATGAAGCATATTACGATTCATAAAAAGAGTTACTCTTATTATAATTACACCTGAACCCCAATTATACACACACGTTGTTAGTAATATTATATATAAATATTATATGAGTATAAACACATCACTAAATACATTAAATACAGCAACGTGTACCGTTGTAATATATATGTATATATAACTAATTTATGTTTGGTCCATGGTACATATAACTAGGTATATGAACTATTTGGAAGAACTAGTTTATTTTAATCCATGGAATCGTCACAGTACACGAAATATAGAAATGTGTTTGATGTATTAAATATTAATGTCCAACATGTAAAAAATGTGTTGTGTTCTACTAGGAAAGTATCGTCTTAGCTAGATTGGAATCAGATTCTTGCAAACAATTCTATTGTAAACACAGACACGCAACCGCGGTTGTCGAGATTGTGATGATGGCGTAGGGCAGCGATTTGTTCTCGCATGCACTCCGAGCCCCGGTAACTGCAGTCTTGTATGTTAGCTTTATCTAAATCTTTCCTGATATAAAGTGCATTTGTAAAGTGGGAGTATAATGTTCTTATAAAACGCAAGTCAAAAGGAAAACAGTCATTATTACTAGGGCACGGATAAAGTATGATTACATACAAGCAGAACAAAAAAAATATTCAGGGAGTATTCTTGATACTCCCGTCGGATCTTTATTTCGTGAATGCGAAATTACATACGTTACTCTCGTTATTGGGAGATTCTTTTGTTTTGTTTGTCAGAAAGAAAGTTGAAATGAAAGAAAGAAAATTACGCTATACATAACATTTATTCATCGAAATCATTAGTACAAATGGCTAATCTATGAACAATTGGTCGATGGTAACTAAAATATGAAACGTAGGGTATAATCGTCGGACTAAGTTGACGTACAAACGTTAAGTCGATTGTGGTGTTTCCAAGTGTAGTCGGAGAGGTTTGTACAAGTTGTAGATCGTATTCTTGTTGCATATATGGAACCAGCCAATCATTTCTCGGATCATTGGGATCGACATTGAAATCACCAGTAAGAAATATTGGCGTTGTAATGTCGGGCTCAATTTCCTCAATGACCTTAGATATTGAGCGCCCAAATCTACAAAGACTTCGAAAGAGGAGAAGTTCAATGTATTTTGTTTCTGCATTTGGATGAATATACAATGAGGCAGCAATGAATCTGAAAGAATTGTTGACTGTGATTTGTGCCAATGCAATATCGCCTGTGCCAGGTTCCACGTATACACCAAGTCGTTGGGTTATATTGTTTGGTATATTGAAAGGCATAGCACATAGCTTGTTGCTACGACGTTGATAAATTGCAACACCGCCAGCCTTTCTCTTTTGTTGTTGTTGTTGTTGTTGTTGTTGTTCAGTAGGGTTATTATACATGGCTTCGTGTTCATATGAGATGAGATTATAATTTTCAAGCTGCACAGATTCGTAATTTGTAATCCATGTTTCTGAAACTATAAGAAAATCAGCTCTCGTTAAGACAGGATCCGTTTCAATGTCAAGTTTGTGTGCAACGAGACTTTGCGCATTCATTCCAACGAAGAATATTACAATCGTGTCGTCTTCAATCAAACTGTCGGAGCAATTCATAAACAGTTCAACACGTTTGGTAAGTGTATTAAGTGGATGGCTCTCGAGTCGCAGATATTCATTTCGCATTTCTCTAACAGTTGAGCTGTCGCAGCCAAGTCCGTGATAGAATTTAAAGTCGTTGCGCGAGTTCGTAATGTAAAGACCTTCGATGCTTGTTACTCGACTCATTGCAACACAGACCAATTGTATTTGCTGACTTTTGCTGTAGTCATACACAACCGTGTCAAATGTGCCTCCCTGACTTTTGTGTATGGTTATGGCACAAGCGGGTACAATTGGAAATTGCATTTGTTTACAACTTATAGAACCACCGAGTTTGATGTTAGCGATACGCATACAGATGGGTGTCCAGGTTCGATTTATTAGACCATTGCTGCAAATTACTCTTGGTGCTGCTTTTAGTCTTGCCATTTTGCCGATGTGGGCTTGTGGAAAGTGTAGCCACAATCTGATATAAGGATTGATTTGTGTAGACTCGTCGCGTTGTTGGACTAATTGAATTGCTTTCTCATGAGTTCTCATGAGTGACTTCTTCGATGTACTCAAGTATTCCTATTGCACCATTAACAGTTCCATCGTCCACATCAATGTTAGTTGTAATCATATAAGGCACTCTGTAAATTAAGCAGATACGGCAAACCGCGTTTCCATCACACTGAGCTTGTGTAATTTGACTCGTGCAGTGCCAAGTTGAGTGCTGTTATTGTAGCCAGTGATCAAATCGGAGGCACTGCTACAAATTCTGTCTGATATTGCAAGTCGGTTGTAAGCATCCACATCATGATTTCTATGGAAGAGACGTATTGCATTTGGTTCGAGTTCCCTACACCATTCAACTGTTCTGAAACGAGACTCGATCGCTGCCATTTCTTCAGAGTCTAAAAGTTTTCCATCACCAATCTTCGTCAAAATTTTAGAGAATAAGAGGTCGCTTTGTCTCATAACCTGAGTGAGCGGATAGAAATCAACTGATTGCCATAATACGCACCCACCCAAGTTGTTTCGTGGTGATTTATAAACGGGGGTAGCATTTACAGGCGGTAGTTGCCGAAAATCTCCAGTCAGAATGATATCCATGCCGCCAAATGGTTGATCATATACGCTCGTAATTTCATTCAGTCTAGAGTTGATTTTATTGAAAACATCGGACCCAATCATACTTATTTCGTCAACTATTACACATTTTACTCCAACGAAGGCAGTTCGGAAACACTGCAAAGCTTCATGGGGCAATGAAGTTGATGTTCGCATTAGACTTATACGAAACGCAGA
Organism: Magicicada septendecula; assembly: GCA_034769895.1. Classification (NCBI taxonomy): domain Eukaryota; kingdom Metazoa; phylum Arthropoda; class Insecta; order Hemiptera; family Cicadidae; genus Magicicada; species Magicicada septendecula. The sequence goes on along the minus strand of CM068374.1, from coordinate 171,806,529 downwards.
GTGAACGGTCGTACCCTGCAAATTTACAGCGGCCTTTCCAGTCGACGCACAAGCAATGTAAGCATCTCGTCGTGTAGTGTGTTGTTGAGTGTATCGATTATAGGTCTCCATGGCTACACGTAACACATAAGTTTTTGGCCACTACCGGCTGGCCCAGTGAGATACACTTGGATTGGCGGCGAACCGAATGTATGGATCCGATGTAGGGCATATAATTTCCAATACGAATTCTCGCTGGCGTTTATTAGTACTGCGTAACAGTTTGCAGTAGTCTTCTTTTGAAAGCACATTCGATCGTTTTCGTACAGCAGGTATGCCCACAGACGAAGCCTGTGCTGCATCGATGTCATCGTTATTCTCTTGGTTGCCATCATTCAACACGCTACTCACAAAATTATCTCGATTTTTTTGCTCCTCATTTGTCGCATTTTCGTCTATATCGTTATGAATATATAATTCTTTAATTTCTCGCATCACTTCTTCAATATTTATGAATATATGAATATTCATATTCACGCCGTTTAGTAAGAATTGCGGATTCGTTGGTGTCATAGATCTCGACAAACCTATTACGATCGAGTATATCAACTGTCTCATTTCGAAAAGGATAGTATAGCGTAACCATTTCCCGTTTGTAATTGACCACATCACTTATATCATATTGTCTGTAACGTATAACACATGGAACTGACCGCTTCTTGTTGATAAATCGAACCTCATCATTCTGATCGGCGTTTGGATCGTCACATTCGTCTGGCTGCTGTTGTACTGACTTCTTTCCAGAATACCAAGCTATGAAATCAGCGAGGCATAGATCTTTTAACGATTCATCGCGTTCCTCATAACGTTCGATTTTAGTTTTGGTCCACACATCCGTACTATCATCAGCCAAATTTTCCAAGTCCATTTGACGTTTCAATTTCCTTGATCGTTGTCGTTCTTGTGGCCACACCGTTGGAACATACACAACTTGACGACTACAATGGCTCATCGATTGACGAAGCAAATACCAGGCCGCCTCCTGTGCCGACATTTCGACCGAATTAAGAACTTTCACACCAATCTTGCGTACTAACTCGGTGAAGTCCAACTCCGGATTCTCTTCTTGTAATTTTATGAGTTCTCGTTGCAAATGACTTATTCCACGATTCGCCTTGTTAACATATTCTACAACATATGACGCACAACTCTATTCGTCCAGTATAAATTGCAAGTCACTATTTCAGCCCAACACTCTGGCTAACCACGGATTGAAAGTATTGGTGTAGATTTCAGACATATTACGGTTGAACAACATCGTCGGCCGTCGCAGTGAAGCTCGAATTGTATCGAGGTATTTGCGCTCTGTCAAATGGTTGTCTACAAGAAATTCTTCAACACTGTCATACACTTTCTGCTCCAGTATTGTTTTTAAACGCTCAGCTGATTTCTGCATGGTAGCTTTCCTTGGATCACATTTAGCGAGCGGCAACAGTACCATTGTCTTTCGCATTGGCCAATACGGGATTCCAAAGCGACACGTTGATTCTTCACGCTTGGTACAAGTAAACGTATGCTGGTGCGTTTGATTGGAGTACATCTCTGCAGGCAAATCTCCCCTCGATACGCTCGCCAATGTATTCATCAACTCAATTGTACGTGGCATATCTTCACTGATTGATTCTTTAGGATCATTGTTCAACCACAAGAGTATATGCGCATGTGGACTGCCTCGATGCTGGAACTCGATGCGCTTAAAGTAATCAACGACTCGATACCGATCACCAAATGGATTCGCCTTTGTCTTACTGCACAACATACTCATCAAAATGTCGACCAGTTTGTTAAACACAATGCAACATGTAACTGGATCTTCATTCACCAAATGACACCGCATTGATCTGCTAAGTGCCTCAACATTTTGCACATCTTTATACGAATCACTTATGCGATGCAACACCGACAGCAAACCTGGCCAACGAATTTCATTTGCACTCAACGTAAGAAACACAGTAGGCTTCCCAAGCTGGCGCATCATGGCAAACAAGTCACGCTTACGATCCTGCCAATACTGCATCGAATTTGGAATGGATTTAAGTAAGGACAAATTCTTTTCCATGCAATCACGTATGAACTCCTTATCATTTAACATAGCACGAGTCACATTAACTGTGCTGGACGTTTTGAAAGTATGAAACATTCCCTCGACGACTCTCATTCTCAAGATTTTCATCGCCATATACAAGATGTGTTGTGGGGTCACACCTCGCCGATCTTTACGTCTAATTTCACTCGTGGCCATCATATAAGGAGTCACTCTTACACCACCTTTGTAGCGACGATCTATACCCAAGTAAATATTTTGAAACGACAATTCCTCTGCGTGTGTATCGTACACAATATTCAACGGCATACTGTGTTGTCCAGGCGCTATATCAAGACAGTTCTCCTCGTTCCACAGAAGTGTATGTTGCCTGGCCACAATGCAATCCGAGTCTAACACTGGTGCCTCTTCTAGACAATCCCCATCATCGTCAATTCTGTCGACACATATATTGTCCAACAAAGTTCCATCGATGGTAATTCCATACATACGGTACAACGGCTGTTTCACCAAGTACTGCAGCCATTGCATTACATTGGATTTCCGAACATACCCGCTCAAATATGATGATTTGTGCATTAATTTCCTCTTGATGTTAACATTTATCGCATAATCGTCGTCCAACTGTCGAGGCAATTGTTTCACCATATTGTTCACATCAACTGGAACATTTATTACTTGACCAATGATGCCATAACTGCCCTCGTGTCGAAGTCGGCGAATTTGCATGAAAGGCAGCCTAGGTGATATCAACCGTTCCTCTACCGGACTCAACACTGGCAAAGTTTTAGGCCGATCAGGATATTTGAAACCGTTAGACACACTCATGGATGGGATTTTATTAGTATCCAAGCATCGACGGCAATTTACACATGCTACCATAGCCTCCACTACTTGGTGGAAACTCGCTGCGCAAAATGTTACAGTGTTTAACTTTAACGAGCTTAAGATCCTTCTTGAACCAAAGTCGATTATAAACATCAAACAACCAAGTCCAAATTCATTGTCAAAGAACATTTTCACAAAGTGGCGATCGCATGCAGCATACTTATTTGTCAAATCGAGCGAAAGTCTGAACGCGCCATTGACGGACCGATGTTACCGTCCGTACGAGTCTCAGTATTGTCATCCTGCATATCAATGGAATCGTCGTTGCTTTCTACGTCTATTGGACCACTTTCCAAATCCATTCGACACGATGACGAAGTGCTAGGTTGCTCCAAACGTTGTACGCACTCGCTACTTGTACTGGGCGCTCCACTTCCACCATCCAAATTCGAATTCTGGCGTCTTCTTTCCAATTCCTTTTGTTGCAATCGACGTAGCCGACAACGTTCTATATTTGTAAGTCGTGGTGCACGCATTTTGTTCGGAGTTCCAGATTTTACAGCCTTCTATCTCTTCTGAGGACGCGGCATTTTCACAATATCTCAATATTTTCTGCTTTCCAATGTTAATTTTATATTTCTTGTGTTATCAACGTCTAACTCACGTTCTCAGCTCTCCGTAGACACCTCGGTCACTAAAATCTACCAACTCGTTCCGGAGATACAACTGAACTGAGCGCGCGCCGTGCCCACACAAGCCCAAATTTAGACCCCCACGCGCAGCGCTGTGACGTCACCGCGCAACCCCCCTTCCGCTCGCGACAAACCATTTCAGGTAGTCGATGAAACGTCCAGTCATAGTTTTAGATATTCTGTAATCCTTATAGTTTTTGCACACGAGGCCCTAGAAAGTACACAAATATTGGTCGCGGCAAAACCTTACATGACACTGAGAACGAACCATAAGCTGTTCATTCGCATTCATATCAAAAAGAAGAAATCATAAATAAACTGATACTAAGATGTTAAGATCATTTATTTACACTAAACAATGTATACGCAGGTCTCTTTAATTAACATTCTCATTTCAAATTGCTTTTTTCTTTTGTACAGTTGTTTAGGCTTTTTTTTGAACTGTAGCTTATCAGGTAGGTAATCTTCTTAAATTGTCATACACACTTCCGAGTGTCACGAATCTATATGAGTAGGTGATAACTGAAAAAGAGTATATTACATTCTGAAAAGTATTATGATGTAGCAATCCTATCTATCCTAATATCGATACACCGTTAAAAAATAACCTCATAGTCAACGTAACGAGATTATTCAATTTGTGATTATTCTCTTTGCTTCCTTTCGTTTGTTTGATGGTGGTCTTTGTGTAAACACACAATCTCGGTTGCTAGTAACACTCCGTGTTTTCTGCTTGCCTAATGATTCGTAGAAGTTTTTATTCCTAGAAGGCAGTAATTTATCATAACCGAGCCCTTGTGTTCCGTTTTTAGTTTCATTGGCTGTAGAGATTATTAGCCTTTTAATAAAAATACGATCTCTTTGCCTTGTAAACAAATACTGAGTATCATCGTGTTCTGTTATTTCCCACGGCACAATGAATTTTGTCGTATTACTTAACGAGATAAGTAAAAGGGAATCTAATCTCTGACAGGTATAAGTTTAATTTGACTAACTGAAGTATAAAAATTCAGGAAAAAATTGTTATCCACCATAAGACAACGGCTATTGACAAAGATTTAAAAAAAAAACTGTTATGTAGATTGCTATCTTTAGTATGGTGGGATCAAAAAGACACCACAGAATGGTAAAAGCCTACAATTTATGTTACACACTTTAATTCATACTACTCTAATTTAAATAATTCTTCTTCGAAATACTGTATCGCTGATGCGACGTATAATGCTGGCTGCTTAATTAGTCCGTCTTGCACAATCACCAGATGATGCCGAATTTGTTTATAGAATATTAACATTTCCTGACTCTACATGAATCTAAATTTAAATAAATGTAACTTACGTTTATCGAATTGTCTAGTGAGGATTCTCTATCTAGCAATGCATACCCACGCCTGAGCTTCACTTATTTCTAACCAAAACTACCTTTTCTTCTATGCCATGCTCTTCTCTAGGTTTACTCATTCTTACATTCATTTTTTGGTTGCCATCTCTTGTGATTTCTGTTGTAAACTGTTTGACTTAAGTGTCCATTTATAGATGGTACATGACTGACCTATCTCAGTCATTGCTGTTTCCGTTTTACGAAAAATAATTTTCTTTCTGATGTCTCCACTCATAATGTTGTTTCGTCTAGAGGCATTGGAACTACTTCGACAATAATACAGCTCCAAAACGTTAGTCTTCTTCGTCAAGTCTGCGTTTAGTGTCCAACGTGTACTCCCATATGCTATGATTCCATCTATTATGCTTTCTATATGAGTATTGTACTTTGTTAATAGTTAAGTGTTTGGCAATACCTGGTTAGCCCATCTTTTGTATTAACACGCGTGCTAATAAAATGATTTATTTCAATTAATTACTATATTGCCTAGCGGAAACTAATAAGTAATTTTGCTCAGTTTTCTTTCAGATGAGGTTTTTATTTAAAGAATGTTAAAATACACATAATTTTCTATGGTGACGTAGAACTATTTCCAGTTAATATGTCTTTTATTGAAGGTTAAAAGCAGTCTACAGCAGAATTACAAAACTGAAATAATAGAATTTTTGGTGTATTTTTCTTCTTTCCTTTCTTTATAGTCTTATTTTAACGTCATGGGTTAGAAAAAACTGCCTTGTCTTGATTCCACAATTACTTCTTTCTTAGCCACAATAAAGTCAGAGGGTTAATAAAGTTAAACTTTCGTCTACACACGGTGGTTATTGATTTAAAAATTTCTGAATCTGTCCAGTCAACTGAACAAAAATTGTTTTGTATAAAAATAAAAATAAATTTATCTAAAATGGTTAATGTCTGATTTTATGGTTCACCTGATTTGTGGCAGTAAAATTAGTTACTTTATTTACAGAATTTATTGTGAACCTAGAGTAGCGGTTACGCCAGCTGTTTGCCTTGACTTCGTCTCGTGCGTTTTACATTTCATCACAACTTGTCATCACCGTAACCGGACAAGTGATTTTGTTGGTTTTTAGATCAACGTGTGTTCAAAATATTTCTTGAATAACAAAAAAATATGTATAATATTAGGTGACAGTTTGTGCTAATAAGACTTTCAGTGACTGAGTACTTAGCTGTTCCTATTTTGTGTGTACATATGTAAGAAAGACGGTAAGAAAGAAAGAAAGAGAGAGAAGGAGTGAGAGAAAGAAAGAGAGAGAAGGAATGAGAGAGAGAGATAGAGAGAGAGAGAGAGAGAGAGAGAGAGAGAGAGAGAGAGAGAGAGAGAGAGAGAGAGACGATTCGTGTTCTAAACATATGTAATTACCAGCATACGTTAGCTGATTATCTAATTATTGTAAATTAGGTAAAAACAGAAATATATTAATGTACTGGTTAAACCGTTTAGGTATGTTTGTTTTCTTATTAAAGCTTCCTTCGACATGAAACCCGCTGGCTTCAGGTAGGCAAGAAAACACACATTTATTTACTGTTAGACAACATTTTAGTTTGATAAGTCCAGTCTCGTCAGGCTCAACTTCCTTGTTTTCTATCTGAGGAGGATTCGGAATATAATTCCTTACGCTGTTAATGTAAGGTGCATTTTCTATTAAAAAGTTGAACTTTTTTCTGTCATGTAATACATACACAATTTTAACACTTTGTACTGCAGGAATTTCAATATGTTTGTAATTTTTTCTGCAAGATATTATGTACATAATCATAGAAAAATATATATATACGGCAGGAACTGAACATTATGAGTTTACGCGACAGGATCGCCCAGTATCGGCTGAATTGGTGGGAACATCTTTGCTGAATGGATGACTGCCGCATCGCCAAACAACTCTAGAACTATAAGCCGAGGGAACGGAGATGTGTGGGACGTCCGAGGAAACGCTGGCGTGACCAGCTCTAATCTTTGCTTATTTGGGACCAGAACAAACCATCCTCGGTTTAATCCGTGAAGATGATGATGATGATGAATTATGTATACCAAGTATTTTATTGTATTTTGCTACATAAAACCTGACGTGAGATTACTGAAATCAGATTCGCAAAAAGGGATAAAGGTTAGGTAAAATAGTATAAATAGTTTTTCAAATGTTTGGGGCGGATGATATAAAAATGGTGTTATAGAACTTATTAAATTGTGGCAGACAGAAGTCAGGAAAGATTTACTTATTGAAAAAGGAGACAAAATGAAGATAGGTTAATTATTTTAATATAACGAATAGTCTGAGTGCTCATATAAGGAATGATGAGCAACTTTGTACTGAGGAATGTACTACAACGTTTAAAAAATAAAACAGTAGTCTACTTAAAATGTTTACCTTCACATTTGTTAAACAAATTTTTCTATACGATAAAGTGAAAAAAAAATGATAAACACGTCAGACAGTTAAGTGTCTTCATATTCATTTTACCACAGTACCACAGTTATTGCAAAGTACAGCCACACTAGTAGATTAATGCCAGTTGTCCAGTAGGCCTAATGCTACATAATTGTCTGTCGGGTATAATTACTAAACGAGTACTGTGCCACACTTTCATAATGGAAATTTGAGTATTTAGTTGGAAATTTCATTCGCTGCTATGAAAATTTAATATTGTCGGCTATTCAAGTTTAGTAACTGGTTTAAATGTTATAAAATATTTAGGTCACTTGAAATGCATTTTTTTAAACAAAAATAAAATAAACGTTAAATCTTGGAATATTTTAATTAATTGTTTACAATTTCAGTTTTTATTATCTTTAATAATGGTAGTGGTAATACTGTTCCAGCAAATAGTGTGCAGTTAATTTGATTAAACCTTTTACGGTGAACCATAATTTAAACCATTTAGTTAAAACAGCAAATTGTTTATTATATTATTAATATAAGCTGTTAATACAGCCATTTTCAAAGCCATTTTGAGAGTGACAGTGTGCACTGCTTAAACTATAGAGTACTATGTGTAACAGTGATACATATTAGTAGGTGAAATTAAGAAATAAATTATTAATTCAGTCTGGAATTATATTGTAAAAAGTGCCATCAGTCAGTATAATCAAACTCTTCTTCTTCTTCTTCTTCTTCTTCTTCTTCTTCTTCTTCTTCTTCTTCTTCTTCTTCTTCTTCTTCTTCTTCTTCTTCTTCTTCTTCTTCTTCTTCTTCTTCTTCTTCTTCTTCAAGGATTAGGTTATATAAACCTGTTCCGGCACCCATTTCATCCTCAGACAACCCACGTTTCTTCTACTAATGGCTTCATACTTCAGTGCCGCTTTCGGCAATCGATCCTCTGTCATCCTTTCCAGATAATCCCACCACTGTCTTTTGTAAATTGAAATAATTTCATTGATGTTATTTACTTCGAGTTCTGTTCTGATATCTTTATTCTATCATGCAATGTATAATTTAAAGAGTTTTTAATAAACTGCATTTCAGCACTCTGAATCTTGCCGCTTCCCTTTTTTGCCATGACCCACGCCTCACTTGCGTAAATCAATGTGGATTGCAACTGTCTTATAAAATTTAATCCTTGTGCCGTGTCTTGTTTATTTATAAGATTTCTATGAATCGTACTACAAATAAAAATCAAACTTAATATTATTTTAATGCTGTACACTGGCTGAGCATTATAATGGAGACTAGATGTTACCGTGCTCTTCAGCCAGAATCCAAATCAGCATACAGATTATGAGATTAATATTATTAACTTATAACACACCTAATTTGTTAAACACTTCAAACGGCCAACTTTATGGCCGTGTCGCGTCCTTCCCGGTAAATTGTAACGAGTGCTGGCTTCGTTTTGTTGCGGTTACTTTCCTTTAAATAATTTTAATAAAGATGATTCACATAACAGCTTTGAGATTTAAAGTTATAAGCGATTCAGACTGCCCAACTATGGTCTTGACACTCCTTGCTGTGCCCAAATAATACTTTTTCCATGCTATCATCTCCAGCAATCATTGCTTTGTATTTGTCCTATAACGACTAATAATAATAATAATAATAATAATATTAATAATAATAATAATAATAATAATAATAATAATAATAATAATAATAATAATAACAACAACAACAACAAATAATGCAAACAAGAGACAAACAGAGACATTAAAAAGAGATAAATTTAAAACAATAAAAAAATAACGACACAAAACTTAAATGTTACAACAAATATATTAATGCGGGCTGGCTTAATCAGACGAAAATTTGAGATAGGCCTATTGTTTTTTTTAATTATCCAACTTTTATTTAAAACTCTAAGCGTTATTAAGCTAAGGCAGTTATAACCCATGAAAACGCGGCATTTTTGTTTAAAAAAATAAACTACGTAACTGTTTAAAGAAGGGTAACCGCAGCAAACTCGGAGCCAGAGCTGAAACTCACAACTGTCCGGGGAGATATTGTATGGTGGCAATTGTCTGGGATCCGTAGGCAATAGGAACAGTTATCAGTAGACAATTGTCCGGTGAGGACTGTGGCGGAACCACTTATGACACTCTATCAAATCAGATTTTGCACCATTAAAAGTTGAACTCCCCATAAGTGTCATTTACGCGATTGGATTTATAAAACCCCATCTGCACCATTCATCGTCAAATTTTGCCTGAATCCTAGGCAGGAATACCAATACGGTTTTATCATTCATGCCAGATTTAACTTGTTTTGAACCTCCTCCTCCCCCTACCTTTATATTATTTGTGTGATGAGACTATAGGATTAGTAACTTGTGGCTACACTTACAATCTAAAGGAGCCATGGCCCAGTGGATGTGTAAACCACAGGAAGAAGAAGAAGAAGAAGAAGAAGAAGAAGAAGAAGAAGAAGAAGAAGAAGAAGAAGAAGAAGAAGAAGAAGAAGAAGAAGAAGAAGAAGAAGAAGAAGAAGAAGTAACATTTCTTTATTATAGAGCAGTGGTTTTGGCATGTAGATAGAATAAAAGAATAACAACCACAAAGGCCGACGTGATCTAATACGGTCAAAAAGTCTTCGAATGGATCCATGTAGAAGTCACAATAACCAAAAAATGAAGGCTAATGAAAAATATGCGGAAGTATTAGTATATTAGGAATAGTAAGGAAGATTCTTTTTAAATGTGCCATTAAAAATAATATGTAAGTTATTTTTAAAAATTAAGTAATTAAGAAAATAATTATTTTGATACTCTGGCTGGACAAAATGAGGGAGAGGGTGAATGGGATTTTTATCTTTTGTTACAGAAGCCAACAACACTTTTTTCTGTTTCAGGTAAGCTTTGGAGTTTAATTTCCGGCTTTGCAATTCAATTTGCCCGCGTCGATGAGCACTCTGGAAGTCTGCTTTGTGAAGGTGAGCGTGGAACGAAAATAGGTCCCTTGAACATGAGTAACAATTGCTTAATGGGATAACGAAAGCACTCAAGTGAGGGAGACAATCTATAGAACATTCTATAGAAATATTGCTTTTGTAGTAGCTGTTCCGTGTTCTAATAGTTTTCTACTAAAACAGTATTGTAGGCTTGTGGAGATTATTAACACTTTTATGTCTCATATGTATCTTATATACTGTTTGAACAACTTGTTTGATCTTATTTTATATTTGCAGATAAAATGAGATCATTGTAAATATATTTACTTTCTATTCACTAAAATCAATTGACTTTAATTGAAAATTTGTCAATATTATTCTTTTTTAATTTGTTTAAATGAAGCACCAATTTTTAGTATAGAAGAATACAGTATCGGTAAAAAATAATACACTCTAAGGATAAAATTTAAATTACATCGTTCAACGTTTAATTGTATAACATACTGTTGAATTAATACGATGGCGTCTGGGTGACGCTGTAGTCAGTGCACTCGGTTCCAAACTAAGGGCTTGAAAACATCAAGGGTACATTGTTTTCCTCGACGCCCACACTTTGCAAATAGCCCATCCCTAATCGATGCCTGTCGTTAGCTGGTGAATTTACAGACCGTTTCGGCATAGTCGCACTCCTCTAGTTGATAACATTAAGGTAAAATAATGTAGCCTGACCTCTACTCACCCTAATTCCTGTAAAATGTGTATTCATCGTCACCCTTGCTACTTAAGCAATAACCCCTTGACTGTTACAGTCTCCGGCCTAACACCGCCAGGTGCAGTGACGTGCGGTAAGGGTGTTGTTATGCGTTTTTACGTGTAGATGCGTTCCTATTAAGAAGGCCGCGTACCTTAGCCAAGCAATCTGTTTGCCCTAACAGTACATAGCCGGGGGTTGGATTGATTCGACTTTGAGTTGAAAATATAGAAAACAATGACGGAATAATGACGGAACGCAATGCAAGCCGACCTTTCTATCCCGCAGTGTGAAAAATGCAAGGGAAATTAAAAACGGATTTGCGAAAAGAGAACATATTATGTTGTTGGATATTAAACGAGTAAATTAAAAAACTAAATGTTTATACAATTGAATTTAGATGAAACTTAATGTTATTTAGGTGTTTTAATAAAATATTTGGTAAAAATTGTTCTTATGGAGCTTAATAAATTAGGCATCTTACTCTTTCCTTTACTTAACGTTTTGGACAGAAAATTCCATGATTAGTGGAAGCAAGAAGGTAATTAGTATCTAATAGTTGCAAATTGATAACAATAATGAACTTACAATATACCGTTTGTGATACTTTTGTTGAGAATAACACTTTGTGCTCAGCAGTGGGATAGAAGTACAGTACGGGAGTTTGAATAAGATTCGTGAAAGAGGCTGTGAGTATCCTGGTTGATAGAATATTGTGGTTTTTACGATGGCAGAGAGTGACGAGTCAGAAGGAAGCAGATTCCAAGACGGAGCGGGAACTGCGGGAGACTTTGAACGTGTAGTCGGTCTATTGGAAACACGACGCTAGTCAGTCCTATATAAAAGCTGAATTTTTATAGACTCCAGTTGCCTTAAGAATGTTTCGCCTAATACACAATCTGAGAAAGAATAAAAACTGACATCACTTGCATTAATATGTCGTTGGCCTTCTAGAATAAATCCCTTACGGTTACAATAAAACTTGAGTTTTCAAAATAATCTGTCACTGCCCTGCTCATCCGCTGCTATTGTTAACCAGCTTTTGCAGTAGGCTATATTATTATTTTTTAATTAAATAAGCATAATATTTGACTTGTCCTGAAGATTACTACTCCTCAATCTACCCACTTCTTTAAAATTCTTTACTGTTTGTAGCCTGTATGTAACCGATCCTGGTATAGCCCTTGTATATAATCATATTTATATATGATCTACTTCATATCACGGCATAGGCAAGATACTGGCTGTTCTGCTTTCAAAGCTCCTCCAGCCACCACTTCCTGAATCTACCCACATAGATGTGTCCCATAGGTTTATATTTTCGGACTGGACTTGTTTAGCCAGTCTTGAAACCGACGTTCTTTCTAAGTGTTCTTTCCATCGTCGTTTACCATTAACACCGTCCGGCTGTTTTCTTTGAAGACTTTGAGTGTGTTTACAATTAGAGGCTACCAGCTTAACCCATAAGACGGGTAAGTCATGTTGGGCTGCCCGCTTTCGGGGCATGACTTCCGGTAATTTATATTCAGGTTTGTCTTCCCTTAGCCTTTGACTCCAACATCCAACTGCGAGGCAGCAGAAAAATATAATCCTATAGCAATAGGATGCAGTATCACAGCTGACTAAATCCAACTAGATTCACGCCTGTAAAATTCCAAAGACAAGCCGGTCTAGGATCATTGGCTTACGCTTTAACTTGGTACTGGTAGCTACTGCTGCCCTTCTCCAGGAAAATCTATCGACCTTCCCGTCTAGATATGTACTGTTCTGCATCAACAAAACCACCTCTTGTAGGGTGTGGTATTTTCCGCAGTATTATTTTGGCTGGAGGGAAACTGAGGGCTCCTCTGAGTGCTAACCTAACATCACTTCATCCAACCCTGGGAACTTGTCTGGAAGAGCGCCTAGTCAACCCGGTATAAAGGTACTACCTCTCCAAATTCCCTCGACCCCTCGTGTCACATTCAATTTATTTAAAACACTAGCTAATTCAAACATTTACTTTAGTAATTAGTTCATGTAATTTTTTTAGAGTATTTATTGTCTAAAAACCATCAGAGCTTAGGAAATTTGTCGATAAACATTTTGACAAGGTAAGCAGTATACAATGATTTTATAAACGTTAATTAGTCAACATTCGTTACTGCACATGTGAGTGAAAACTCTGTTGGTTGTTATTTATTTCTAATTAAATTTTTCTTTCGTTATACGTTTGGTAACAGTGAATTGTTCAGTCGAGATCAGTGAAATGTAAATATATTTTTTGTTTTATTTCAACAGCGACAGCCTTTGCCTACGTAAAGTCAGTGTTGTGAACTATTATAATTGACAGTGTGGACGATATCTGTTGGCTTTATCACGTATATTTTGAAATATGCCAGATAGTGTACTAAAAGAAAAGAATCAGAAATGACACTGGATTAAGACTGATGGCAGTTTTCATTACTACGTCCATGCATCCAAATGTATGCTGTGAATAATTATATTTATTTATATTAAGTGTTGTACAGACTAGTACAGGATGGTACGAATGTATCTACGTGTCTCTCAGAAACATGGGCGTTGAGGACGAAAGAGGAAAGATCTTTGGAAAATGTTTAAACGTGGATGCGGAGGAAACTGGAAATGATTATTTACGTAGACAGGATTAGGAGGTTTCAAAAATGGGAACTCAGAGAAAAGTTTTGCAAGTCATTCCAGGGGATGAAAAAATTAGGCTTTGATCGGCTACGTACTGAGGACCAACTGCATACCGAAATTAATAACTGAACATAAAATAGAGGGCGAAATAGGCAAAGAGAGAAGAAGGGGCGTATGTCAACGCGGATGAATGAGGGAATCTATTAGCCGTAGTGAACATGGTTGACCTAGATAGGAAAGCACAGACGTCTGTGCTCAGCAGAAAATTAGTAATAGGTTTTATATGGTATGCTAATAAATATTTATAGACCTATAATCGTTAGAATGAATTTAGGTAGATGCGAAAGAAATGCACAGGAAAATAATGTAGAAAAATGGAAAACATATCCTTGGAAGGGAAACATATACACTGTATACAACTGATATAAATAATAAAAACCATTAAATGATTCCCGTAATCGAGAATCTGTACACTGTGTGAGTGCGGGGACAAAACGTCTTTGATGCCATTAAGCACATATCAATACAACCCCTACCGCTGCAATTGCATGTCGGTAGCCAGACATAGTTTTGCCTTAAATCCGGATAAAATATCTTAACAATAAAAAGACAGATTGAACTGCATTTCGTTCAGAACTTACTCATTGCTGAAAACTTATAAAATACTAGGCCTACTGTTATAAGGATCGCAAGGTAGTTAACGACGTGTGTTAAACCGAAAATAGAGTTTTCCTTAACGAAAACCATAAACGTTTTTGAGCGAGATTAGAGAGTAGTTAGTTAAGTCTATCTCCTTATCTTTATAATGTACCCATTCGCTAGTGAATGAGGGTAGCGAATGTAAGACCCACTTGGGAGACGATCCTTTGGAAGATCAAGGAAAAGTTGGTTAGAGAAACGAAGGCGGAACAGACACTTTTAAATCTATAAGTGAAGAAGAAGAAGAAGAAGAAGAAGAAGAAGAAGAAGAAGAAGAAGAAGAAGAAGAAGAAGAAGAAGAAAATATGCAAGACTATAAAAATACTAAATATGTAAGCACTGTAAATGAGGAAACAGGTGTGGCTTTACGAAGTAGCTAGACAAAATGTTATTGTACATTTTATATATGGTAAGTAATATGATTACGATAAAAACGCAGTTAAAGAGAACACGATTTCTCTAGTGTGTCAGTACCACGGCGTCTTGAAACAACTCAAAATATCCGTACAGCAAAGTCCTGAAGGACGACTTCCTTAAAAGTAAGCTTATTAAAATATAACGTACTGAAGTAAAAACCAACTGGCTTCATTACATACGCGCGCGCACGTGTGTGTTTATGTGTGTTTTAATAATATATTGTTTACAGAATAAGGATTAGTTTGCGTTTATTAACGAGTGGTTTGTGTAACCTGAATAAATAAGAGCGACAAGCAAAGCAAGACAAACACAAAGTTCCGTAATTAACAATTTATAAGTTCGTTTGTAAAACCATATAAATTAACGTACAAACGACTTTAAAACAGAACAAACAGCAAAATTAAACAGAGTGTGCTTAGTTTATAAAATATATGCAACTGTGTTTATCGTGTTGTTTCATTAAACGCAATTTACACACAATGCATTCTAGCACGTAAACGTTCCCATCTCTGTTAACCGACAGCATTCGTTTTACTTAAATACAGAATCAACATTTGCCATGTTGAACAAACATTAACGTTTTATTAAGTATACTGAATAAATGTATGGCTATTTCACACGCATTGCCTTCTTGTGCTCTAATTGTCCAGGGCAGAACAACAGCTATTGCGATCGACGCATTAATCGAGATCTTACAACAGTGAAATACATCACGAAATATCAGAGAAATCGATAGTCACAATTTTTGCAACGATCTCGTAAAACTATGACGTTCGTAGCCTATCACAATAATTCTCCTAGTAGTTATATGAGTAATTACAACGAAATGGAAATCAGATAATAAAAGTAACAAATTAAATTCAATGGTCCATAATCTGTAACCGCACACGGGTAACTCTTTACAATACACACGGTAATCGCTGGTGTAAACAATGCATAGAACTGTCTGCTGTTACAAAACGCAAGTTGACTTGTTTAGTCTTCGCCGTTAGAAACAAGACTATACCCTGATTAACGAAAGAAAGTGACTGGCGGAGCGGCCGCGCGGCGACCGAGTTTGTAGTAAAAACATTCCACTTTATAACCTCGTGGAAACGTAAAATACAGAGCGAGAAATGTCTAATGAACTGTATTTTAATCATCAATTAAAGACGTTTTTAACAAACTTTTCTAATTTTTAAAATCTCTTTTCAATAAATTTACATTGTGAGTTAAAGAAAAAAATACACGAATTTGAATTAAAAAATTAGGGTTTATCGTTTTTATTACGTAAGAACTCAGAGGTTAAGCATCGGAAAAAAATTTCTTGTAGACAAATGGTAGTCCACCTTCTTTAGTACAATATATCAAAAATTGAGATTGCTACGATTAATATTAACGACGTTATTAATTTTTTCCGAATGTACTGTTAACTCCGTTATTAATAATTTTTTTCATTGTGTTTTTTCACAATAAACATAACAAAATTGTATTCATCAATACAAAGTGGTATGTAACCTTCAAATATTACGAAATATAACCGCAATCAGTTAATATAGGAAAATTAGAACTAACATCGCTCAACGGCGCGCGATCGAGTCAAGGTACAGTAACAGCCCAAAGAAAGTGGTGCATACGCTCACGGCTCACACATTGACACATAGCCAACTTACTACGAGTCACCAATCTCTCATAAGTATATACTTAGTTATCTGTCTACTTATTTAATCTAATCTTCTACCTGGAGATCTGTCAAAAACGTACATCTGACCAGACTTTTGTGGTTTAGTTGAACTACATGCTTTTTATAACAGTCTTGAATGATTGTTTATTACTCTTTTGCGGTACGGTATTTATTGTTTTCTTGTTAATAAACTGTTTTTGTTTTGTGATCAGCTTTAATACTACTAATTGAAGTGCAATGTAATTACTGGGAAATTGTTAATGCCATTCAAATTTCTCAATAACTAATTATTTAACTATGAAATGTAGTTTACAGTTTAAAACTACCGAGCAAAGCTCGGTCTACCAGATATTGCATAATTATAACAGTATTTTACTGTTATAATGTAATTGAAATGTAAAAACAATTAGTAAATTACTTGTTATTAGCATTGACAAATAAATAATAAATACAGTACGGTACTTACAAGTATTGTAGTGTTCTTCAGCTTTTATGGAATCCGCTCATAAAATATGTGTATAAATCATAAAAATACACTATTAAAACACTCTATAAAAAACACTTATAGCTGTGAGTTAGTAGTCTTCAAACGAAAGTTCTCTGATACCCTCCATTGGATCGTCATCACTATTATCATCTTCTGAACAATTATCATCCTCGGAGCTACTGCTGTCTTCCACGGATATAATCATTTCCTCCACAGCTTCTTCCATTAGTCCTTCGTTATTCCATGCATCGATAATAACTTTTTTGGTGTGGTCCACTACTTGCTCCCACCTCTCAGCAGTAATTCGATTAAATCCGTCTTTAGTCAGTCGTTCAACTTCTTTTAAAGTAAACATTTTGTTGTTTTCGGCAACATACCCCTTAACCTGAGCCCATATAAGCTCAATGGCGTTAAGATGGCAATGGTAAGGTGGTAGCCTTATCACTTTGTGACCTCTGCTCTCTATCAATTCATCAACAAAATACCTTTTGTTCTGGGGCTTGTGCCATTTCACTAATTCCAAAAGTTCTGATTTTTTCAAGTCGGTTGTAGATTGAATATTTTTCCTATCCAGCCATGCAAGTATGTCAGCTTTTTTATCTTTGCTTGTGGGAGCTTTATCAATTTGCTTAGAATGGTAGGGAGCATTGTCCATGACTATTACTGCAGGCTCTTCTAGGTTATTTAGCAAAGTTTCAGAACACCAACCGAAGAATTTGTCGTGATCCATATCTTCATGGTAGTCACCGGTTTTTTCGATTTAAATAGTAGAAGGGAATTTGGAACAAACCCTTTTGAAGAACCTGCATGACATATTATTAATCGTTCACCTTTCCCTATAGGTGTTAACATTGTCCCCTGAAGTGACTCATCAGTCCATCCTTGTTTCAAACAATGCCCAGCATTGACCCAGGTCTCATCGAGCCAAATTATATTATCGAAATTCTCGTCTTTGATTTGGCGAATAAAACGACACCTCCAGGCAGCGACATCGCTTCTCTCCATAATCACTTTTCTGCCCGAAAATTTTCTCCACGTAAATCCTAAACCTTTTAGCACGTTTCTAAGCGAAGACAGACTGCCATTAAACAGCTCTTCATTTTCCAACGATGATAAAAGTTTTTTCAAAGTGGGATATTCTTTTCTTATGTAATATTGATATACATGTCTTCGTATAGCGTCTTCCTGAAAAGTGTCAAGTTTTGTCACAGTTTTCTCCCGTTTCCTCTGTTTGCCCGGAGTTGAAAGTTGGCTATTACTGTCATCTTGTATTTCTTTCAATTCTTTTTCCTTGCAAACTCGCAGAACTGTATTTTTATGTATTTTCAGAGCATCTGCAGTTCGCTGTATTGCATTATTAACCGGAATCAAAGGACCTTTGTTCGCCTTTTCTCTATCAAAATATTCCCGCACTTTGCACACAATTTCTCTTGACTGTCCTTCCATAGGTACGCCTCGGCCCGAAGTTTGTCTTTTCTTTGGAGTTCGAGTCCTAGGTCTTCCCCTATGTTTCCTTGGTTCAGCCTCGTTACGTTGCTCCATGCTCAGCCACCGAAGTATATTCACACAAAATAACTTAAAAACATGTCAATTTATAATGAAAGCACAAGAAACTAACACTTAAAATCAAGATAACCAACAACCGGACATCACTCAACCACCACATCAACTAAACTGAAAGCTGGAAATTTCCCTTACCCTTAGTGTGCGTATAACGGTTCAGTTTTCCTGGAAGCGTGTGCTATTTGTAGACATAAAGGAGAGGCCGAGACGCTGTACGGGAATGACGGTAGCGCGCGAATAAAATGGGTCCAATAGGTTCTGACTGTACTTCCGCCGCAGAGCGCCACGCATTGCTCTCTGTGAAATTCACTTTATATATTAATCCATTGTAGTATTCCTATCACGTACAAGGTGTAAGTTGTATATGTCTTCTACATTTAGTTATCTAAAGAGAGCGTCACGCAAATCTCATTCGTGTACAACTTTTAACAACTGAGTTAACAGGACATTAGAAAAAAATTAATAACGTCGTTAATTTTAATCGTAGGAATCTCAATTTTTGATATATTGTACTAAAGAAGGTGGACTACCATTTGTCTACAAGAAATTTTTTTCCGATGCTTAACCTCTGAGTTCTTTCGTAATAAAAACGATAAACCCTAATTTTTTAATTCAAATTCGTGTATTTTTTTCTTTAACTCACAATGTAAATTTATTGAAAAGAGATTTTAAAAATTAGAAAATTTTGTTAAAAACGTCTTTAATTGATGATTAAAATACAGTTCATTAGACATTTCTCGCCCTGTATTTTACGTTTCCACGAGGTTATAAAGTGGAATGTTTTTACTACAAACTCGGTCGCCGCGCGGCCGCTCCGCCAGTCACTTTCTTTCGTTAATCAGGGTATAGTGCTGAGAAAAAAAACGCACAACTGTTTGAAAAAACAGTTTTCAGAAAAAAAAGAATGATCTGTTCTTTTCTGCGGATGCAAGCTGTTCTCCTTTTTAAAAACGAACATGGCGTTGACAACAGTATTGACAACACAACTGTTCTAGTACAGTTCTCTGTTTGGAATAATCAGTTCGTTTTCAATGGAGCTGTTTTCGTTGAGCTGCTCCATAAAAGTAACAAGTTATAAAAGTAACAAATAAAATTCAATGGTGCATAATCTGTAACTGCACACGGGTAACTCTTAACAAACTGTTCTCCTTTTTAAAACCGTATGACCGTGACAACAGTATTGACAACACAACTGTTCTAGTACAGTTCTCTGTTTGGAATAAAGAGTTCGTTTTCAATGGAGCTGTTTTCGTTTAGCTGTTTGGCGTAAACTGTTTTTGTTGAACTGTTTGGAATAAGCTGTTCGTTTTCATTGCAACTTTTGTTGAACTGTTACGAGTAAACAGTTCGTTTTTTGCTGCAACGTTCGTTGACTTACATTCGATTATTGTACTGACCTCATTCTGTTTAGCGCAGAATTAGGCTATATTCAGTTTTATTTCAGTTACTATAAAAATATTATTCAGATATTCCCCATGTGTTTTTATGAAACAATTTAAAACAAAAAAGATGTAAATAAGAGAAATGTTGACTTAATGCCATTGTTTAAGTTCCATAACCATCCATTTAAGAAAAATACTAAAATTAACAGTTATTGAAATGCTCAAAACAAGACGTTTTAACAACATAATGGTAAAATCAGTAAATGTAAATAACAACAGTTCATTAATTCAACCTGATTTTTTCCAACTGTTTTTAAAAACAGTAGATTTTTAACTAACAGTTCGTTTTCGTTTTGGAAAAACAACAAAAACGAAGTCCACTAAACAAGACTGTCATCGCTGAGAAGCATACAGAATTGTTTATTCGGTCATTATGAAATATTGAATAATGTTACGTTCATAATGAATCCCGATAGAGATAAAAAGTTCCGGGTGTTGGCGTAATACGTGCTTGTGTGACGACTTAATGACAGCTGTAAGACTAATCAGCAGTTCAGAATGCAAGCCGCATTACTACGCGTTTCCTTCTCTTTTTCAAGTAATTTTTTTCCGTGGCCTGCAAATATCCTCTTCTCCAAGTACTTAATTATGAACCTGATACTCATGTATTCGATATTCTAAGTTATGAACAAAAATTCGGACATGTAGAAGATAACTCGCTAGAGCAATTATGACGATCCCACTGTGATTGTTGAAATCTCAGATGATTCATTGCTTGTAGGGTAGGCCTATTAATGGTTTTAGCCCCTGGTTAATTCGTAGCTAGAAGAAGGTTGCAGCTTTCAAAAACGTTTCTTTAATTAAAGAACAATTGCCTTGGGTTGTCTACAATCGTAAGTTTAGGTCTAATAAACCGCTTAAACTTCATGCTGATTACAAGGCAAAACTATATTGTCACAAAACGTTGCAGTTACAGTTAATAGCTGTTACAGTTATGTTCTTTTAATATAAACCACGCCAATTTCTCCTGAGGCAAATGGTTGAAGGAAAGCGCTATTTACAACACGTTACGCTTACCGGTGTTAGTTGAAGAGTCACTGATGTTTTCAAGTAAACAAAAACTCTATCAGTGTTAATATGTCTTCTCTGGCCCTATAACACAAGGCGAGCCTTGGCCTCCTCTATAATTTGTCTCTATTGGTCAGAGTTCCGAACCAGCATCATCTAGTTTAGAACGTCCAGCGTCCTCAGGTCATCGTATCCAGCTTGTTTTGGTTCTGACCCTTCATCTCCACGTCCCTGTGTACTCCATCATGACAGTCTTTTCTGGTTTCATCTAACGCGTGCAGGTGAAAAATCCATTTAACCCATTCCGTCAATTTTATAAACCCATTTACGCCTCATCGACTTTTTAAACGGTGTTACCTATGGCTCTGTATATATTTCATCTTATATATATTCAAACTTTCACTATGAACACTTACTTTTGGTTTTATGTCCCAAACGTTTCGACGTGGTGTCCGTCTTCCTCAGTGGGATTTGAAATACAGAATGTCGGTACAAAGTAACCGTTATGGGTTGTAGGTGTGTGTGGTGGGGGTTGCTGGTCGGAGGGAATTGGCGCTGGGATTCAAAGTGTGTGTTTGTAGAAGTGTATCAAAAAGTATTTGTGATCTATAGTGTAATTGTTCATTTAATATGTTGTTTGGTTGTAGTGTGTGATGTCTGTATATAAGTGAATGAAGAGGATGTACCAACAAGACAATCATATTTCATCTTGTTTAAAAACTGTGTTACCGATGGCTCTTTATATATTTCATATTGTTTATAACTGTAACACTTCCATTCTCATATGTAACTCCTAAAATCCACCTGTTTTTGCTTTTCGAACATGTTTTTCAGCTTTTCATACTTTCTTATAATCTCCCAGATCACAGAGTCATAGGTTAGTATGATATGGGTTTTGGCAATGTTCACTACAAAGTTTTGTTTCACTATAAGTCTATTATTGACATTATTAAAAGACCGTAATAAGCCCTATTTGCCGTTATGAATCTTATCTCATTTCATCCGATACATAATGTTTCCAGCTTACTACGGATTACAGATAAGTAATATTTTATAGCCTGTCGAGCGTAGTTTGGTAGCAAATAGCATACATGGTCTGCGAGT
The DNA here is from genome assembly GCA_034769895.1 of Magicicada septendecula. Classification (NCBI taxonomy): domain Eukaryota; kingdom Metazoa; phylum Arthropoda; class Insecta; order Hemiptera; family Cicadidae; genus Magicicada; species Magicicada septendecula. Next base: position 171,784,433 of record CM068374.1, on the reverse strand, counting down.
TTATCTTGTCGCCATGTAACTATTTGGCTTTAGACTGACTTATATGAAACCTCAGTTTCTTAGAGATTTCATCAGTCACCATGAAGGATTTCTTTATGGTCCAACAGTAGCAGTCCCCATATTTCTTCTATTAACATCCAACGATCAGCATTAATAGTTTCCTACTTTGTTTTCTCTATCTCCACGGCAACGTATACGTACGACGTTTCAGATTATAATTCCAAAAAGTAAGCATCGATATTTGTTTTTGAAGAGTACATACAATCTTATCACCCTGATGCAGCAGGCCTTTTCTGAAATTTCGAAATGTTTACTTAGTTAGCTTAGTTAGAAATATGTAAATTTATCAGTTAGGCTCGTTGTTAAACTTATCTTTGTAGCCTATATACCGATGTAGTGTTGTTTTTCCAGACAGTGCACGGCTTTTAAAGCAAACTATTCGTGCGAAACGTAAAGAGCCTTCGAAATGAATCTCTCATACCTAGACGAGTCCTTTGACAACGGCCTTTTCAGTTCAAGGTCAGACGTTACGTAACGGCTTGGATTATAAAGTGTGCGACGCCATGTCGCTAAAATCAAATGTTTCACATAGTTTGCCGTCCCGCTCAGCTGGTTTACAGTCGCGTCAAAGACAGAGTGCAGTGAAATGCGATTATTACTGACAAAGCAACCGGGCTCGGTACAACGAAGTGCGCAGCACCTTTGCGCTTTTGGGAAATTGACTCTTGTATCAAATGCGTTGCATTTGATCGTGCACATTCAAGATAAGGCAGTAGTAAAAATATTAATCAGGCAGATTTATAACACTTTATAATATCGTAATCGTATAACATCGTATAAAGTAGTTGGTGATCTGTTATTAAAACCCGATAAACTCATCTGCGAACTGTACATTGACACCTTCAAATTTAACGTTAATCGAAAACAGCATTTCTACAAAAAATTGTCAACAATATCTTAAGCAATGTCCACAAAACTCAAATAACAATCGATAATACGTAAGTAACATCAAAGAAGCCGAAGAAGAGTTCTTGTTATTTAATGATCCTAAGAATAAAGAATGGAATTTCCAACTGCAACGAACATTACTAAACTTTGTAGTGTCATCGAAATGTATGGAGAAGGAACATTCAAGTATTGCCAATCACATTTCTGTCAGTTTTTCTTTTTTGATGTTGTAAAGAATATGAGAATTCCTTTAGCACTCTGCCTATTGCCGCACAAAATGAGGTATAGTTTTAAATAATTTAAAAAACAATCACCAATACGCATCATTTAAGTTTTTGGCTCAAAAGCAAGTATTCGTCATTTCATAATTTTTATTCGTAATTCTGTGAAAGGGATGTGAAGTGCATGCTGTGTTAAAATTTTGTAAATCTAGTTGTATAATTTTATCGATTTCTACTTAATGGACATACAAAATTTCATATCAATACATCAGTTGGTTCCTGAGTTAGTGGTTTATTTATATTAAAAACATGATTTTCGAAAGAATAAGTTGAGAAAGACATACAAACCATCAGATTACGCTGTCTCAGTGCTAGTAGCTAGTAGAGTAAGTATTATATCGGATGATTCAGAGGCACTAATAACTTTGCACTCGTTTCATGATTGTACGTTTGATTATCCTGTGCAAACATGTCCATTCTTTTCAATTTCCTCTTCTCACAAATACCATCCCAGTATCCATGATTATCTGTATAAATATCCAAGTATCTGTATTTGATTTTTCACGCTTGTACAAAACGTACTGTATAATTTACGACGCTACAACGCCCATTAGTAATCACATTAATTGTTGTAGTTGAAGTGGTTTTCATTGTCAGACGAAAACCAAAAATTATTGCTAGTACATTAAATGGATTTACTAGCATTCATCTCAGCTATTATAAAATAGTGAGGTCGAATTGTGTGGCTGAAAAACCATTATTGGCACCGTTCATATTTTGCAGAGAGAGAGAGAGTCAAACGCGCTATCCCGTGCACATGATATACGAAAGGCTGTTGCAGAGAGGTATCACCCAATCTCCCACTCTTCGCTCGGTGCAACGTATTCGCTTTAAATTAAACATTAATGAATGAGGAACCGATAGTTTGTATTTCCACGGTTTCACCGGATAATGCATGGTGATAATTGCATGGTGATATTGATGATTTTTACTTCATTATTTATATAGGCCTAATCACAACTTTTATGTATAATCAGTCAGTTCATTTTAACACAAAGAGAAGCCGTGTGATTAACACAAAAAATGTCTTGTAAATAAATTAAAGGCACAGAAAGTGGGGAAAAGGACATCATGAAACAGACTTAAATACAACAAGAGTTAGCAAGACATTATGGAAACTGATACTGACTTGTTAGAAACCGTGAATGAAAATTTTCTTCTTCTCCGTCTTCTTCTTCCTGTTCTCATTCTTATAATTTACCTTCTTCTTCTTCCTATCGATAATAGGTTTCTCGGAGTCTTTCGGCTTCAACTATGGCCACCGCTTCATTCATTTTCCAACATCTTCACTACACTGGACCTACAAATACAAATTAGCTTCGAATACTGTTATCCGGCATTCTTCTGTATTCAGATCACTTTTCCACTTTCACTTTATTTTATTGTAAACAGAATGTATTCTACCTCTGCTTGTATACGATGGGAAAAATCTAAGTCGATGATGCGTGTCCTACTCGCTTAACATACGTAGGTTACGAATCATACAGGAGAAGATTACAGATGGATTTTTACGCGCCTTAGAATTCTAACAAATCGGCTCAGCCATGGTAACCTCTAAAGAAGAGTTCATGACTCTCGAAAATGGGGGACTATACAACCTTATAATAGCCCGTATGCGTGAGAAAATTTCTAATTCAAAAGCGTGAAAGGAAACCGCCGGTTTTGGAGTTATCAAGAAATCAAATCATCGCTTTTTGCAATCTTCAGTTTTTCAAAGCCTGTCTAATACTATCATTTCAGAGTCGCTGAAATTTCTTGTTCTCTTTTCTGACGATCTCTACAGGTAGGTTTCCACTTCTCTCTGTAATTTTATCACTATGCACATTGCCAATTTAAGAGCCAAATGAAAAGTGTTTTTTACACAACGGAAGTCCAGCGTTAGGAAAACAGGAAAAACTCATGTTCACGCGCTTTACACATATACGAATTTTATGCCATGTAAAAATAATGATTTATCCCTCCCTTTACTGATTTGTCCACCCTCCGTCAGAGTCTCTCTCTCTCTCTCTCTCTCTCTCTCTCTCTCTCTCTCACTCACATTGTTGAAAACAAATATTTAATAGCAATAAGTATTGAAGTAAGCTGATTGTAACAGGGAAAGGATACGTTTTTACACGTGTAACAAAAGAAGCAAAGTCCGATGAAATGTTCGTGGGCGGAAGTGGTATAGAATCCTCTATACCTACGGGGTAAATCACTCTAGGCCGCCAAGCAGCAGGCTCCAAGGGCTCAAAGCGTGGAAAACATGTAATCGCAGGAAAAGTTTAAACTTATATAAAATACCATTAGTTCGTGGGGCGCCTTTTTCACTGAACCGACAGTCTTATCAGGGCACACTGAAAACATTTAGAAATGTAACTTCTCTACATTTGAATACGGTTTGTTTTTATGAAACCATATTGCGGTGTTTCAGATTTAGAATTACTTTACGAGGGGTTCTAAAATTAGCAACGCTTTTGAAATGGGATGTCTCGTAATTGTACTCTTGAGTGAGACAAACTAGAAAACTGTTCCAATGCGGTCAAACTCTCCTAACTGTATTACTTACAACTGTATTATTTACGTTTACGAAACTATATAGTACGTGCATTACGTTCGGTTGTTTCACAACTACTGTAGGAAGATTTGATCCCATTTGTTTTCTGCTAATTTATAACAGAACAAACAACGATTTTATTAAAAACTATTGAGGATTCTACGATTAGATGGCAACTTAGATGCTTTCTGATTTGCTGAAAATATTTTATCACTTAACAACCACACACATACACAGACGGACAGACGGATAGACAGGCAGACACACACACACACACACACACAGCTGGAGAAGAGTCGTTGATATTCTCAAGTGTCTTCCAGCCTTTGTATTAAAAACTAATTGCCTTCGGAATGTCACCTATAAGAAGAAACATAAAAAAATAAACTATGACGACTAACTTAAAGTCAGTCGGTGTTGAGAATCTAGTGTGTTTTTATATTTTTGCGAAATGATAAAACAAATTTAATAAGAAATATAAATGGCCTGTAAACGAATAACCGTTGGCCTGTTGGACTTAACCGTTTTGGTAAGATGTAACAACAACGAGGTGAGATAAACAACAACTACAAGAGGGGAGATAAAGTTAAAAATGATGTAAATACTACGCTGAAGTTAAGAAAAAAGAGAAATACCTTTGCATAACAAGACGCTTATGTAGTTGATAAATGGGAATCTCTTGCTTCTTTGGTATTATAGTCTGTACTGAAAACGTTTGTATTATTCCCCATCAACGGCATCTAACATTTTAGGTTTTTCTTTTCTTAATATATAGGCTACGCTAAATACGCTCCACTTGTACCTCGGTTACACAGCTAATAAAGCTTTTTGGTGGCTTTTCTGAAAAACCTATCCCTACAACGGATAGTTAACAACAATACGAGTTGTTAACCTGTCATCTGTACATGCCTTTGTTAACACCAAAATAACTGCCTTATATGCTTCCGTTACGAACTTATAAAACGTTCATATAATACTGTGAAGGGCTTTCACTTCATTTTAATGTAGTAAAAATGTCTTCCATTATTTTGCCTCGTTGTCAATCGTTTCGCTACATCCCATGTTCCCATTTTTAATAAGAGTTTTTGCAATCCCACATTCATAAATGTCTCCTCTTTCCTTATTTGTCTCAATTTTACTTCCATGTTCCATAAGGAAATGGTCATGGCGAAAAAAAATCGTGTTCGAGATAATTGCAGATTCTGATTGTACTACCCTCAAAACATGAAAAAAAGTCATTTTTCGAAAAGTGTCTGTGTGTCTCTCCGTGTGTAGAATTTTTCTATGGGAAACGATAACTGCCGCAAATTCAAACAGAATCAAATAATTTTTTGTATAGGTTACAGTTCTGAATTGTAGAGGAATCGAGGCCTATTGATTTTGGTGAAGATCGGTGAAGGAGAAGGGGTAGTTTACCTGCAACGTTTTACGTTTTAACAGGAGTAAAGTGGTTAATTTTGATAAATAAAGTATCCTTAAATGAAGGTCATAATAATCCACTGTAGAAAGGTAGATGAAATATCTATAAATGAAAAGGGTAGTTGAAGGGGAAGGGGGTAATTTTCTATAATTTAAAATGTTACTTGATGATGGAGAAAGTAAATTTTATAAGTTTTATATGTGTAATACGTTATTGACAACAAAGAAGTAGTTTCTATGGAAACATTTCATTTCACTTTAACAAAATTCTATATTTTTTCATTTTAATTAAAATCATGTATACCCACAGGCAAGACACACACACACACACACACACACACACACACACACACACACAATTCGCGTTATTTCTGGCCTCACTCATGTTTATTTTTTTACATTTGCACGCTTTTGTTATCGAATTGATTCCTGTGGATCGCTGAGCAGTGTAACTGCACGTGTTTACAGAGGAACGGTTCATAGACAGACTTTTCGTCTTTAGGGAATGAACCCTCTGCAAGATTCTGAAGGTCCATGAGTGACTTTGGAGCGCTTCGGAGGAGGGATGATTATCTGCGTAGTTCGGTTTCTTTGTAAGAATAAAGTAAGCCTACCTAATGTTTATGGATAAAGTGACTGAAAATAACATTATATTAAACGACTATCCCATAATAACAAAAATATCTATAAATAGTGAAATTAGTTTGTGGGTGGACGATATTTTTTTAGAAATTACCGAACCGAATTCAAGTAAATTATTTTAAACATAAATCTTACAACATGGAAGTCATGTATGGTTCTCCATACCGATTTTCCCTTCGCTAATTTATCTCACTTGGTCTCGTCCTTCTATACGCTGTAAATTATAATTGCAAAATAAACTGCAAAATTATTATAGTTAAATTAACTGCATTGCTAATTATAATTAATTGCTTTTCTTGATATAATTTTCTAAGAATCTCAGATTGTTTCATATTAAACAGATTAGACCACGGCCTAACACCCCGGGAAATTGTGACACTGTAAATGCCGGCCGTGAATGCTTACGTTCACATATCAAATTTACTGGCTGTAGGCCTACGAGTTAACACAAAATGAAACATGCAATGCAGAATTGTAACACTTCCAGATTTTTTCTATTATACACAATTGTAAAATAGGGGAAAACAACTCTTGATATTTACAGTTTTCTCCTCTGTTAACGTGTTAGTAATTTAAACGTGTGCGCCTATTAACATAATTGTAGAATATTTTGTTTAACTTTTTTTCATAGTGTCTTTAAAATTGTATCCATAGTCATGTTTTTTGCTATCTTAGGCTTATTTCATTGTTTTACAGTAGACCTCAAAGATCAACTTTGCTTTGTACAATTTTTATTTTATAAAAATTGAATATATGATTTCAGAAACTGCATAAGTCATGTTTTCATGATTTTTCAGGAAGAAAGAAAAACAATTTTTATCATACACTACATTGGTAAAATTTTAATATGCACTTCTATTATATTGTTTTTGCCTCAGTTTAGTCATAGTCTTTAAGTTTTGCAATTATAATTCATTTATAGCACTTTTTTTTAAGAAAGAATTTTTATGACTTAAGATGTTTCTGCACTAAATGAGTTTCATGATTAATAAAACACAGTTAAATTTTTACAAAAATGTATTAAACACAAAATTATTCATTATAAACAATTTAGAAATAGTAGAAGTTTAAAAAAAACATGTATTTCATTGAATTTTATAGTGTTATAAAACCTTTTTTACGGCGGCACTTCTTCAGTTTCCTCTTTTTCTTCAGTTACTGGCCAGTTATTTATAACATCATAAAAATGCTGGTGTTCAGGAACAATTTATATGTACATCTTCTTGATATCTTCTATTTTGTATCTGTTAATTGGAATTTTATTTTAGGGATAAGCTAGAACTGTAGGCAAGCCTACTACACTGTTCACTGATTTGTTTTTACGCACATCGAAAGTGTGTTGTTGTAAGCCATCAATGAAACGTTTAGCAAAAATCACTCCTTTGTTTTTGTAACTAAAAGACATAAACTCAGATGGAGCCAAAGTTTGTTTCCTTTTTTTTGGAAGACTTTTTCCGTACGACTCAGTAGACAAACAAGTGCGTTTATAATGACTAGGCCACAATTCCTTGAACTTATAAATTTCTTTCGTTTTAAGTTGTTCCACCTCAAATTTAGAACTGGAATTTTGTATAATATCTTGATATTCTTGTGGTACATAGATTCTGTCACACTTCTTCAGTTTTCGTTTTACAACACCAAAGTTTCTATCATTTGGTAAGTAAGAATGTCCTCGTACTGGAAAATAATGTGTTATTTCCTTGAATCGGCCACTGTTTACAAGGGCTAGGCAAAAACGCATAATTGTGTGATTTTTGTTTTGCCCTGCACATCCATCTGAGAACAGATACAGAGTAGTCAGAGTCAGGAATAGAGGAGGTAATATATTTGTAAAGCATAGAAAAAACTTCATTGACACCCTTTTTCCCTTCACCTTCATGATAAAGGTAAAACTTAGACTTTTGTGTTTGCATATTGTGAATTCCAAAACAGTTTACCCACAGTTGTCTCAAATAAAATATATCTTGGACAGGAAGATTTGGTAAAGGGAGGTTTTTGCATAAAATCAAAACTGAAGCCAACGACATTTTCATTGTTCTTGCACATATCAGATATCTCTTTAATTTTGGTGTAAAACTTTTTTGACCGACGAACATGTACAATTTTTTCTGCAACAGCAGCTCGTTTTGCTGATTCTGAGAGACTTGGGCTTTTTATTTTAACAGTTAGCTCTTCACATTTAATACAAGTATCTATTTGTTGTCGACCAAATCGTAATTCAAAATGTTCTTTAAAATATTTAAGGAAAAACTCATATTTTACTGATAACGTTGTATGTTTTTTCAGATACAGTTTATGGATTATTTTTACGTTTAATCTGCTATCTAAATACTTAATTTGATGCCCTCCATAATGTGTCCTTTTCGTAGGAAATGACTGTATATGGTCATGTACTGCTTTACATACCTCTGGTTTAATAATGTTCACTTTCTCATTTGTACCTCTTTTGTCTTTAGGAGCACAACCTTGAAGTAAAAGTGCACACAATCGGCGAATTCGCCCAGGAGATACTCCAAATAAAGAAATATATGCTTGTTTACAAACATTTATTCTGTTCCCGTTTTTCAACACAAAATATTCGAAGCTACACTGTCTTGATTTTGGAATTTCTGTACGAGGTCTACGAGTTTTTATGTCATGTTTTTCAATCAGATTTTGCAAAAAAATGTCCTGTTCATCTTTAGAAGCAAATGAATTAAAATTAAATAATATGTTTAACTGTTGATCTTCATTAAATTTATCAAAACACTTCTTATTACATTACAACTTTCACCGGTTTTCCTAGCCTGAACTATTTTACCTTTCCAATTTGTGTGTTCAATACCTTTAACCTTTGCACTACGGATAATGTTGTTCTTGTGACTTTCAGGATTTTTCTTTCTTCTCTTTAAAGCAGGTTCATCACTGTCACTACTTATATCACTCATTTTAAAAATGACTTAATAAGCGTAGTATATAACAAACAAAACCTTCACAAATAGTCAGAGGTTAGACTAAAGAATAATATCAGCTGTTAACAATAATGCTTCTCAAACAGCTGGTTGACAACAGCGCTGCCACCACACACAGTGAGAGCAGAAACAACACAAGTCACTGACTGAAGTATATAGTTTCTGCTCTCAATCAATGGTCTACTACCTCTACATTTCCATGACAACACGTGTGACTAGTGTTGTTTCTGCACTCATTGGATGTATTTACACATAAATATCAATGTTCTACAAAAAGTCAGTTTTCAAAAAAAAAGTTTCTGAACTCACCGATTCAATTATCTTAATGAGCAGTTTTTATAAGGGCCGTCGCGACTTACAAATCTGAAAGGTTTTGTAAAATACTAATGTGACATCTCAGAGATGCAGTAAAGGGCGACGTTTCGTGCCCATATTATATGGCATTGAAGTTATTTAACACATGGCAATAATGTGTTTAATAAATCTGAAAGCTACATCGTCAACATCGTTACCTTTGTTTAATCTGACCTTTACTGACTGCTGATTTTAAACAAACGAATTAATATTAACCCAACTTAAACACTTATTGTAGAAAGATGTAAATGTCAGGCTAACGTACTGTTTAAAACTTGCAAGCCTACAGTGAATAAAAACCAGAGAATGGGCAAAACATTCTTTGAAATTAATTGCCTTTTCAGACGCAGAAACCTTCAACAAAATGAAATTGTGAATTTTAGGAAAGACTGTAAACTAAATAGTTCCACACGGTGCATGGAATCCTAAACATTAGTTAGCTTAAGTATCAAATCTTGTAATGTATTTTCCAGACAGCGTCTTCATACTACAGCATCCCTCCTCCGTCGTGGGTATTATACACAGAAACACACAATTTAATTACCTACAACGTAAACCTGTTTAGCCGTGCTCACTAACACAATTAATTATAGCTTCTACTGTTCCTACTGACTCTCTTCCTCCATAGAACTCTCTCATCTACTCCTTTTAAATAACCGGTCACCCACTCTATCGGGTTTTAACTGACGCATGCTACTAACTGCAAGCGATTATTGGAATGTTGTAGCAACAGAAAAATATGCATCCAGGAGAATCGAATAGTGCATTCTGTACTATACAAATGTACGCCTTTAGTGACGACATACATACGAGGCTAGTTTGAACCTTCTCTGTCTGATATAGAAATAACACCATGTGGATTAAATGGCTATAATTGGTTCCAAACTAATTTTATGAAACTAAACAATGTATAAAATTACAATAAGTACAGGGACTCGCTACCGAAGTAGTGGGTTCAAATCATCTCAGTGCGGATGCCTCCTTAGGACGTTAGGTTACTGAGCCGTAATAATTTATTGTCCTCATCTTCTGGTGAAATTCAAGTGGTCTAGGTTAGTAGTCAGACGAATGCTAAGTTGCCGGCAAGAAGTGTTTCTAAAACAGGTTTAATGTTTACTATTGACCCACGGTACGATAAGGTACTAAAAGTCTCAGTACGACAAATATCCCAGTGATAGATAGCTGAAGTAACAGACCAAATATCGCTTAAGGTCCTCCCACTCATGCGTCTTCGTTTGCCTCCATTCGTTGAATGAAGCCGAACCTTTGAGTCTCGTCATTTGGCATGCTTCGCTACGTTTCGACACGCTTGCCGAACGGGCACGACACACTCCCATACATACGTTGCTGTGTTCTCGACGATGACCAACGTTTCTTTGATTTGTACAGGGAAAGGTGACGAACGGACGTGAAACGAGGCGAAATGATGCAAACTGAGGTGAACCGTAACGAAACGTCTCCCACAGAAGCGTCTCAATTCGGTGAACGTTCCCGCACTTCCGGTTTTGTTTCCACTCAGCAAACGAAGGCACATGTGTGGGAGACCCTTTAGCTTCGGTTCCTACATATAAAATATAATACAGTGTTGTGCAAATAGGACAGATACGAATTATTACTTTTTTGTAATAGGAGGTAATAAATAAAAGGTAAATTTTTATTATTTTAGGCTTGTAAATGTAGGATTAATGTGACGACTCTGTTTCGAGACTCTTAATGGGATTCAATATTAAATTTTACCTTTGGAAAATTCCCCCTGTTTATACTTACAGAGACTGTTTTTACGGAAGTGCCTTTTTTTCCGAAACACTACTAAATATTTCAAGGTAAGGTCTCAAGGTATCATATGTGAGAAACGTTCAGCACACGCGGAAAGCCATACCAAAAGGGCTTGCAAAGAGCCCGTGAAAAATTCGTATCACCAGATATTGTCAAATGAATTTAATAAAATTACTATCGACATGGTATACGTGTATGGCATTGAATTGGTGTTAATATTTGTGTTGTTACCACGGCCGCAATTGATGATATCGTAAGGTTCGTAAAGGCTTACGAAGGCCACGTAGAATGGATGGCTGATCAGCGTATGCCAAAGAAAATTCAGAGGGGACAGGTTTATAAAAGCAGTAAGAGGGTCAGCCTACGATAAGATGGCTAGATGGTGTACTAGACGATCTCGTAAGAATGGATATGAGGCGTTACGCTGAGATGGCAACGGAGACGAGACGTTGGCCAAGATTGGTGTTGAAAGCCCGGGAGGCTCACGTTGGGCTATAGTGCTTCAGAAGAAGAAGAAGAAGAAGCAACGGTGACAATGCTTTGAAAACTGCTTTTGCTTTGATTTCCGAGAAAAAATACGTATTCGTATTTTTGCGTGAAATTTATATTTATGCCTAAATTCTAGTTAGCAATGATCTCACTTAACTTTATAAACTCAAAGGTGTATAAAGTATCTATCGGAGTATCGACTTAGGTTCTGTTTTGAAGAATGAGTTACTTTAGATGCGACAATCCACGTAACTTTGCAATGAAACTAATTTAAGTAGTTCAGCAAAGGAGGGATATGAAAATGTACTAAGGCTGTAGTAATAATGTACTAAAGTAGGGTATGAAAAGACGAGCGGTAAATGTACTAAAGTTGCACACGAGAGGCAAACTTCTTATCAGCAACAGGAACTCAATACTGTCAATCAGGTGTCAATACTGTCAGTGCTTAACCAGGGCATCCGTCTGGGAAAACTGAAGGGATAATTTCGGGAAAACTGATCTAGTCGTGGTTTAGCCACATTGACATATTGACCGCCTAGGGTTAAACATATTGATGAATAAACATATAATTCATTTTCAGCCTGTTAGCTGTATAAAAAGTATTAAGTTGCATTTAGGCCTAGTAATAAAAATATGTAAATTATTTCCTTTATGATAATGTGTTTTTGTTCAAAATAAAACAAATTCTGTTGGGTATCGCACACTCACATTTTGTCAGTCGTCAACGTAACAACACACACACACACACACACACACACACACACACACACACACACACACACACACACACACACACACACACACACACACACACACACACGTTTTCCATTTACCGTAAACGAATTAAATGTAAATTGCTTTGTTAAAAAGATCAGACCGGTCGCGACATGACAGGGTTTAAACAGCTTAGGTAAATCCGTTTCTCCAAAACGCTTTGTTTAGCAACAACGGTGACGGTTAACTAGATTTGAGATACGCTCAGAAAATATACGAATAAAGAGAGAATATTATGTCGTGACTGTATAACTGTCAAGGTTATTTAACCGTGTTTTGTAAATATAGAAATAACCATTTTTGTGCGGACGAAAGGGGAAGACTGAGGTCGTTGTAGCAGACAGCTCGGGTACTACGTGAGGGGAGTTAGCTTTAACGATAAATCCAGTTTACCTTCGCAAAGTCTCGTGTACACGTAGATACAAATGCTTTTACTTTCTAGAAGTAAAATTTGTATACTTTACATTTATATAATGCAAGTTTTATGGATAAATATTTTAACATTGAAAATGTTTATAAGGACGTGTCGTACATTTGAAGACGACCGCTGGTGCGTTATCGAAAATGGGAAACGGTGAGTTTCCATAGAAACTACTTCTTTGTTGTCAATAACGTAGTACACATATAAAACTTCGCTTATGAATGCGACTACATTTAACTTATAATCTGTACATTGGTAAATGAAGAATGAATTCATTGATTGGTGAATAAACATAAATATATATATATATATTTGTTAGATTTATTGAAGCATTTTCAATGCCCTTCTCTGTGCATTGCATTTGTGCAATGCCTGTACATTTTTTATTTATAATTATGTATGTGGCGTATAATTATCGTTTATGTGGCGTTTTACAGCTAATCTAGATGTCACGGTTCGATGGCCGGGAGAATTGACATAAGGTAATGATGGGTGCACTTTCAGCGCTCGTGTCGATTCAGTCTGTTGAATCCCGAGTACCTAGGGAAATTAACAGATGGGTGTAGCGTAGTGCTGGCCACATACTATACGGTTAACGTAAAACTTACCCGGACACTCCGGTACAGTTTGAAGGGTACAACTGTTATCACTATTATTATTAGTTGTATAGAGTTCCTGATGCTCGCTCTCACGGCCGGTGTCAACACTATCTGCCGGGCTGTTAGCCCGTTGTCTATTGTTTGCGTGGAGAGAAGTTTCGGCCCCACCATCGGAGGCCATCTTCAGTGTCGGAAACAATTGGTACGGTGTCAGCCAATTCAACCTAGTGCAATAGTCTCTGGAGTATACCGGCAGACACCGTACCAATTGTTTCCGACACTGAAGATGCCCTCCGATGGTGGGGTTGAAACGTCTGTCCACACAAATAACAGATCTACGGCCCGACAGCCAGCCAAATAATGTTTCTAATTATTATTAATTGTTTATGCTATTCATAATGGAAAAATATAATTTTTTCTCGGACAACAATATAGAACGGTTGTATATAAAATATCACAGTTTTTATAAAATATTTTATACAAGACGCAGAGTCAAGTATTTTATACAGAGGTACGTAACGCATCTCCTAGAACCTATCTCCAATAATTACAAAATATTATGCACATAACATTAACAGTTTTCTGTTAACATGGTGTTAATTAAATTCTATGTTGCTTTGAAAATTGATTACCCGAGTATGCTATTGCTGAATGCTGAGTATTGCTGAATACTACATCACTATTATAACGGAGTTACTCCGTTTATGTCTCTGCCAGAATCACTTGAGTCACTGGATTCCGAGTTTAAATTTATATCCATTTGCTCTACAGCATCTTCTAAAGTTCTTTCCTTGCACCACCTGTCATCAATTATTTTGTGTGACTACAATTAACATACCAATAATTAAGAAAGCACAAAATGTATTTATTTTACTTAGATGCAATTGAAAAATATAAACGAGTGCCGCACACCTCATGTCAAATACGTATAACGATCTCAAATATTTGTCGCCCTTATTACTCCTATTATAATTAGTAAGGGATGGCTTTTCATGGAACCAATCCTACCCGAGCAAAAATTGTTGTAGATGGTATTGTTCTTGAACAGGTCAACAGGAACAGTAATTTTGAATATCAGGACTATAATGTGTCTTTCATTACAAACGATGATGTGGTGAAGAAACTGCAAAAGTTCAACCATATCTGTGGCACCATCAGGAGAATTCTAAAATCAACGAGTAAAGAACAACGCCTGAAGTCTACAAGATGATGGCCCTCCCCACACTTGTCTATGGGTCTGGTAATTGGACTTTAACAAAATCCTAGGCCAGTCGTATTTATACGGACGATACGACAGTTCTTATGCACGTGACAGGATAGTCTATGCAAGATCGCAAAAGAAATTTCGAGGTATGGCAGGAACTGAATATTATGTGTATTCTTAATAGGATTGCTCAATGTCGACTAAAATGGTTAGAGCATTTTAACCGACTAGATGACTGCCGCATCCCCAAACAATTACGGAATTATAAGCTGAAAGGACGGAGAGGTGTGGGGCGTCCGAAGAGTGACCAGCTATAGTCAATCTTCCGGGGACCGGAACAAATTATTTTTGGTTTAATCCTTGCTTTTGCTGCTGCTGATGGTGACAGTTATATTTAACATTCACTATTTATAACATTCACTGTATACGGACCGTTTCAATTTTCCTTCATAACTTATGATTATAATTTTGTGTGAACGATTCCGCGGGTAACCGTACATTTCTTCTCAATTACAAGTTTCCTCGCGTCTTTGTTAGACGGAGTCATTCTCCACTTCAACACCTCCAGCGTTTCCGCACCCGTCTACAGCTCATCTTCCCATCTTGATTGTGATAGCTAATTGTTCTTTTTTTTCCAGTAGTTTTCGTGTAAGTTGTTCCTTTTGTTATTATCGCTTCGGATGTTCTTACATCTTTACTGTATTCTCCTCACCCAACAGCTCCTCCGTATCATGACTTTCCGGCCGTCTACTTTCACAGTCGAACAATTTCGTCGTGCTGTTGTGACCCTCGTTAACTTTCTTTCAGAATTTCTTAGTTTACCTTCATAACTCCCCATCATTTTATCATGATTCTGGTACACATGTCGCTACATAACCTACTACTGCTTGTATATTATATAATATAATCTTCATTTGACTACATACTGCCTCTCATGTATGTTTTGTATCTCCGATGTAGGCCTGCTACTTATTGATCTTACGTCCGTGTTACCCGTAATATTAACCAAAACATGATGTCAAAAACAATTAGGCTTTATTAAAATATTTATAAAGTTTTGATCTTATTCTTCTGCCTTCCAGTATCAGGCTATAGGTAAACATGTTTCGATTCCTCATTCGATCATTCCCACGGTTTCTGGGATTTATCAACGACTCACCTACTTCGGGATCTCTGTCATTCGCAACCTTCCCCTCTCCATCATATTTTTCTCACACTCATTAGTTCCACGGACAAAACCAAGGTTGATTTTAACATTGAAAATGTTTATAATGACGTGTCGCACATTTGCGACCGATCGCTGGTGTGTTATCGAAAATGGGAACCGGTGAGTTTTCATAGAAACTACTTCTTTGTTTAGTTTATAAAACTTCGTCATATATAAAACTTCGCTTATGAATGCGACTACATTTAACTTATAATCTGTACATTGGTAAATGAAGAGTGAATTAATTGATTGGTGAATGGACATAAATATGTATATTTTTTAGATTTATTGAAGCATTTTCAATGCCCTTCTCTGTGCATTGCATTTGTGCAATGCCTGTAAATTTTTAAATTTTTTAGTTTCGTGTAGACAAAGTCTAAGGCTGGTCACTCCAGCGTTCCTTCGGACATCTCACACTTCTCCATCCTTCCCGGTTAGAATCCAGTATTTTCTTGGGAGCGCGACAACTTACCATTCGGCTGAAATTAACATATTCTCTTTCCAAGTATTTTTGGCTTTCTGTATTAAACGTATTACCAAACAAGTTCCCAAATCGTGTCTTGAATCCTGATTCCTTATTCTGCCCTCTCTGAAGTTCCGCTTTACACCTCAAAGAAAACGCGTTTCGACTGGAGTGATTTTACCAAACCCCTTATCTTGAAAGCACCCACGCGACCGGACGTGTTACAGCCGAAATATTCTACACCAATAGGTAAACCTACAGACGGATTTTAAAAGTATAGAAACCACTGACCAATTCTAAGTAACAGTTAACTACGTTTACTAAATTTGTGATTAAATTTAGCAAGCACTTTATCAAAGAAAATTTTAGATATTAAATAGATATAAAATTTGTCAAATTATTAAAGATATGGAGTTCGTATTTTAAATAAAATTCCTTATAATTTGGTAGCCTACATCACTTAACACTTGTGTATGTGTGCGTTGCTTAGAAGAGACGTAAGGTTGCAAGTACAGTATATTCCCGACAACGCTTGAGGTTAGTCACGTGCGTCTCTTTAAAACGAGAGAGTGGAAGGTAGCGAGATTGTTAGTCGGGGGGTGGGGGAGTGAGAAAACCAGCCGGAGCAGTAGAAGCTATAATTAATTGTGTTAGTGAGTACAACTAAACAGGTTTACGTCGAAGGTAATTAAATTGCGTGTTTCAGTGTACACAATACATAAGACAGGAGGATAGTGTAGTATAGTATAAAATTCATCATGCGATACTTAGGCTAACTCATGTCTGGGACTCCGTAGCCCGGTCAGTTCGGTTTACATACCGTTGCCGACAGTTAACTGGTTTTTATTGTTACTCTATTTTTGTACTCAACGTTTTTTTCTTTCTCAGACAAATAACGGGAATAATTTTATGGTTAGCGAAATATGTTATTTTCCACATATAATTGCTCTTATTTGTCTATTAATTATCCCGATCTGTCATAGGAAAGCAAGCCAAAGACTACATCAAGCAAATGTTATATTCTGACGTAACAAACATAAAGTTCTGTCATTACTATTTATCCTATAATTTTTCTACAATTTATTTGACTGTGGTTCATAGAAAATTTGTCAAGAAACTGCAATAGTATGTAAATACAGTTGGGCAATAAAAAAATTTATACGCGACTGGATGATACTTCCTGTGTGGTAAGAAAGATCATGATGAACTTTAAAGAATGGAAAATATTTAGAAATTTTTGGAAGATTGGAAAATTTTAAAAAATTTTTAGAAATCTCAGTAAACGGTAAAGTTGGCAAGATAACAAAAGAACGAGAAAAAGTACAAAGTATCATAATGGTTTGGAAAGTGTTTTCTAATGACGGAAAAATGTAATAAAAACGTTCTACGAAAACTAGCTAGAGGAAGAATGTTTCCATACAGACTCAAGTAGATATGAAATAAGAGCATACGAAGTAAAACAGAGCTGCAAATATCCAAATCGTTAATACGTATTAGACGCTCTGCGGCTGCGGCGCGCATTCGGCTATGAAATTTGGATACTGGGTAGAATTCTTAAAATAAAACAAATACCATGCCGTTTAATAAAATGTTTACTTTGTTAGAATAAACAACCTATTAATACAGGAAAACTACATGTTAGGAAAATTACATGTAAAGAAAACATTATTACACAGAATAAAGGAGAAATTAGGATAAAGTTAGGAACATGTGAGACAAATAGAAGAAAAGGGATTACCCAAAAATGTTTTTAAGTTATACATCTAGAAGAAGAAAACGGGCCGTCAAAGAATACGATGAAAATAGGGACCTAAAATAGTAAGATTTCAATGAATTAAGCGGAGACATTTGCGAAAATGATAAAAAATTGCGCTTAGGTCACAACAGCAGTCTTGTACGCTTTGATACTTAAGCATTAAGTTAATTTGGGTAAGCTCTATGACCGCTGTAAGAAGAAAAGAGAAGAGAGTGACATTGAGGGGGGGGCGAGTGAGAGAGCCTTGGAGAAGGTGGCTATGAATTCTTGTGTGTCAAAAATCTAACGAAATTTTTTTCTTTTCAGGTGAGCTTTGGAGTTTAATTTCCGGCCTCTTAAATTAAATCTGTTTGGGTTAACGGCACACCGAAATCTGCTTCGTAAAGGTAAGATCAGCAGTACATCTTGATCGTGATTAAGAAGTGCAATGCATATTGTGTTCAGTGAAATGCGTTGACGGCGCCAAAGTAAAATTACTTTTTCTAATTCACTCCCTATCAATAATATTTTCTTATGACATATTGGAGTTCATTGTTAAACAGTTTACATATTTTGGAAGTTATAAATTTTAATAAGTATATATTTTTGCTATTCGTGTATGTAAAGCGATACATAATAACAATCTAATTTTTATTTTTTCTGAATATTCATTTACAGTAATTATTTCAAATAGATAACAGTCCTTTAATTTTCACTTATATATTAAACATGAAAAATTATATATTTTTATAAAAATAACTCTTAAAATTTTATAGAATTAAAGCATCATGTAGTAATTGTGGGAGAGATGGCGCATATTCTGTAAAATCACGTAATGCACTGAAGTTATTTTCTTTTTATCCCACCTTAATCCACACAAAATTGTAAAAAAGTAGTGCAGTCTTCACGTGACTACAATGCATGTGTAGTTCAACGAACCCAGTCTGTTTCCTTTGAGGTTTACAGATAATATTCACGCCACTTTTTACGAGAATTCAGATACTCCTTCCCATCTTCACTCTTTGGTCCCCACTTTTAACGTATTTTTTCGAATTTTCGTATCTTATTTTTCACGATGTTCACCCAATTTCTTCAATACTAGCTTCCGGTTTCCTTCTGACGTTAAAACAATTCCCCTCTTTTTGACTTAAGTGCCACGGGCAAACTAAAAAACTAAATATTTGTATGGGTGATATTGAAGACAAAATTATTTCTTTCAAAACGTGCGGCATGTCACCTTATTACACCGTAGCGTCTCTCCTACGTTGCAAGGGAGAGGTGCCGGTACCTCGTGGCCGTACAACCTTAACGCACACGATAGCGGGCATCAATCCTAACAAATAGACAAGCTAACATTTTTTAATTCGTTTTGTGACTTATTTTTTTTTTTTTTTACTGATGACACGTTTCAAAGCATATCCTTCATCATCAGATCTTAAAACATCCCTCGTAGAAGGTCGTTATAGGTTTAAAATCCAGTATCATTTGCACTGTATACGCGTCAGAAAGTGCGCAACTTTTACGAGTGGTCGACCAAAGGTAAGCACTATTGACGCGTGTACATTGCAAATGATATTGGATTTTAAACTGATAATGACCTTCTACGAGGGATGTTTTCAGGTTTGATGATGAAGCATATGATTTGAAACGCGTTATCAATATAAATATCGGTATGGAGAATAATACATGACTTCCATGTTTTAAGATTTATATTTAAAATCATTTACGAAATGAAATGTTTCCATCGAAACTACTTCTTTTCACTTTTGCTTCAGCCTTAACCACAGTACTGTGGTCACTAACGTATACCACCACACGTTATCGCACATTCTATTTTCACTGATGATGGCAGTCGATGGCACTGCCGAAACGTCTGGTTTTGCAGAAAACATTGGACTACGGTCAAACAGACCGGCGAAGGAATTTTAACAACAAACTACTACTTTGTTGCCGATAACGTGGTACACATACCGGTATAAAAATTATCCCCTCCCCCTTCAACTATAATTTTCATTTATAGAAAATTACCCCCACCCCGTTCAACTAGCCTCTTCGTTTATAGATATTTCATCTACGTTTCTACAGTGGATTATGAAGATCTTCTTATCAGGATACTTTATTTATCAAAATTAAGTACTTTACTCTTGTTACAACAAAAAATGTTTCCGGTAAACTACCCTTTCCCCGTAATCGATCTTCACCAAAATCAATAGGCCTTGAGTCTTCTACAACTCAGACGCATATGTAAAAAATTATTTGAATCTGTTTGAATTTACGGCAGTTATC
Organism: Magicicada septendecula; assembly: GCA_034769895.1. Taxonomy (NCBI): domain Eukaryota; kingdom Metazoa; phylum Arthropoda; class Insecta; order Hemiptera; family Cicadidae; genus Magicicada; species Magicicada septendecula. The sequence goes on along the minus strand of CM068374.1, from coordinate 171,764,348 downwards.
GTTCGTCATGAAAAAATTTCGCTTGTTACAACATAAAATGTGGCAGGTAAACTACCCCTTTCCCTTAACCGATCTTCACCAAAAACAATAGGTCTTGAGGACTCTACAATTCAGGGCTGTATGCGAAACATTATTTGATTCTGTTTGAATTTGCGGCTGTTATCTTTTCGCATAGAAAAAAATCTACACACACACACACACACACACACACACACACACACACACACACACACACACACACACACACACACACACACACACACACACACACACACACACACACACACACACACACACACACACACACACACACACACACACACACACACTTTTCGAAAAACGACTTTTTTTAATGTTTTGAGGGTAGTACAATCAGAATCTGCAATTATCTCGAACACGATTTTTTTTTGCCATCACCATACTTCCATTTCCTTATGGAATGTGGAAGTAAAAAAGAAGTCGCAAGGCGGATTGAAAAAGGTTAGTTTGTCTATTCATACAAGTGACTTAGATACGTAACAAAGTCTAGTTACTTCCTGGGATTTACCAGGCAGAGTGCCGTAAGAAATGCCCGATAAAACTGTTCCGCCATAGCCTTGTTTCTGTGAAATTACTCTTATCCCTTGTTTGCCGTAGAATTTTTTATTTTGCCTTTGCTGGTTCATGATATTTGGAGAACTCGATACCGACACCACAGTTTGAAAGAAGGGTATCTTTATTCGACAGTTTTAACCTGGAAAATTTGGTCGTGTAAGTGGGGTGTTCATGCAAGAGACAATAATTATATTCAAAATGGTTAATAGACGCGTACTGGACTGCAACTGTTAAATATGTAAATAACAAAACAAATATTGCCGTTTAACAGAGTAGTGCCCGGATGTTGTATGCAATGCATTGTCTGGAAATGACTAATCCTGCTGTGTTTTAATGAAACGACACTATAACTACTGATGCAGACGTTTTATAAACTGTACGCACGTTTTGTGTTCATTTCGCCGCTTGTTACATTTTAAAATGGGTCGCGTTAATTATTCCGTTTTATAAATAAAAGTACAAATTGTTAATTATAAGCGCATTGTTGATTGTTTTTGTTGTCACTCATGTTTGTTTACTGTACTACCGATCATTCAATTATAATATGAATTTAACAATCAGAAATAAATTATTCGACATATATATTGTGACCTATAAGAGACGAAGCGCAGTGCGGTTATTTCAATTAACAATAAATTTTACACGCGATTAGGTAAGTTGTGATTTGTGTGTGTAGAGTAATTTATAATGGTTTAACAGCTTAATCACAGAGTCTCCATGCAGCTGTAGTTAAAAGTACATGCAATACGCATAAATGTTTTAACAGTGTTTTTGTTATTAGTAACAATGTGTAAATAGTAACAACTGTTATTGTTATTATTATTATTGTTTTAATATCGGCATAATCATAATCATCATTATTATTAAAGGCAATGGGGACCCGAACTCTCCAGCATATTACAGCACTCCAGCATACTACAGCACCTTTTGCGGGCTAAATACTGCCAGAAAACTATTGTAAAGATTACTTAAACCTCGTTTATCATTATCCTTACAGAAAATCATTCAAATAGACAATAGGGTTTTAGGCATGACAGCTACTGTAAATGCTATAGAAGTTGTGAAAGTGGATAGTATAGCTCAAGAAGGCACTCATTACTCATGAATATTGTTTTACATGTAGTGTTTGACATAAACAACGTCCTTAATTCTGCCAGGCAGAGTGACATTCTCGAAGCACTTAAACACACGTTTAGTGTAAGACAGTACCTTCTCCGCGTGATAGAAAGTTACCTCAAGCACAAGGTGTTGCTCTACTATAATTTAGATAGACCACGAAGGAGGAAAGTGACTGCAGGAACTTCCCAGGGGTAGTCCCTTAAGACTAAATGTCTGGAACATTTCTTATAATGGTATTCTCCGCACGGAAATGTAGAGAACACCTTCTGGGATATCCGGATGGCATTGGTGCAGTAGTTGTTGCGCGAGGATTAGAGGGAGTGCAAAGGAAATTATATCAGGTGAGACGTGGCATCTGCTGGTTAGAAGACCAAAAATGTTCTCTTATGACGTAGGAAACATGAATGGTCCTGCTGAGAAGGAAGAGGTTCCTGCCATGAAAAATTGTTCATATACATGCGAACAATAAGACGATACAGACTATAAGCTCTGTATAGAACCTGAGAATGTTTTAGGGACGAAGCTGACTTTCTCTGAAGAGATAACACGAGCCTGTGAGAAAGCTGAAAGTGTGATAACAACACAGGCTCATGGTTGTCGTTGGTGTCCCAAAGCTGTGCAAGCTTTGGGCTGCAGATGACAGCAGTAAATCAATTCTGCTGTACGGGGCAGAATCTGGCACACTCACACAGACTCTGCCACACTGACACACTCAAGACAAAATAATACCGCAAGAGGATGGCATTAGTGCAATGGCGAGGGCACTGCTGTAGCTTGCGAATACCGCGGGGTGTCTGAACAGGCAACGTTATTAACAATTAGATACTATTGGTACGACCTCTTCGACACTATTGATCTGCTACCACGAGAGGTTATCTAAAGATGACCCGAGATTACAGATCACACACAGTGGGCAGGTTGGTGGAACCAATACTTTAAAGAATGATGGACTGTCCAACTCGTTAACATCTAGACAGATGGATCAATCGAGGTCAGGTATTAAATAACGCAGTTTGTCTCAAGTTATGGATAGTTGTGCCTACCTAAATAAAACGGGAAAACTGGAAGATCGAGAATGCGTATATTGTGATTTGCAACTGGATGATGCTTTTCACAACTCTTTGAATGCCACAGACGGGTGGTACAGCGACACCGTCTTGAAACTGAAGTAGGGCAGATTAACCCTGATAACATTACTGATGTAATGCTCAGTAGTGAGAACGGTGGGATAAAGTGGGTACATGGAGGTGCTTTACGCCTCAAGACGAGACGCGAAAATGAAATCAACGCACTCCACGCAAAAACCATGAGTGAGCTGCTTGTTTTATATGAGTAATAAATAAATAAGTCGGCGCTTTTTCGGGCTACGTTTGACTGACACCATCCTGAAGTAATGCGAAAACGGTTCCGGGGTGGACTGGAAGTAAAGGTTTGTGGTTTTGGTAGGTGAGAGTCTCACACGTCGTAGGAGTTCGGACCCTTCTGCGGCAAACTTTATTGTCCCACAGCTTCTCTCGTAAACAAATAACTATTATTATTACTAATGTATATTATATATTTTTTATAAAAATTGGATTATCGAACGATTAAATACAATAAACTCTCGATTATCTGCAGAATCGGGTGGCGTAATCGCCGTGGATAACCGAATTTTGCAGATAAAACGTACACATACCGAATATGTACAACAAAGAGCAGAAAATAATTAAAATTCTTTATTAACATTAACTGTTTATTTAAAGTAAAGCAATACAGTAAAGCCCCTTTAAGACGCTCATCAAAGGACCTCGTGACAACCGCACATTAAGCGAGATCTTACCAAATAGCAATATACTGTACAGATAGTGAAACTGTGTTAACACTATCAAAGCGAGATCCCCCAGCGAGTGACAATGCGTGTTGGTGGTAATGGAAGGTTAGGATTTTGGTTTTTGAAAAGGTCAGTTATCATAGGGGATTTAACAATTTCTTTCTATTTTGATACTAATCTCTGTATATTAGGATACAAGGATAGTCTCGCACACTCAGTGTAGAGCATGCACAACACAGGTGACGTGTATCAATTTCGGATAGCTGACACAAAGGGCTTCCACTGCTTCCTTCATATACGACGCTGCATCGGCAATAAAAAGCAATACTTTATGTTACTTAATATCTTTCGGTCACTTCAAACGCATACTGTTACGAAGGTCTCAATGATCGTCGTATGGTACAGTGGAAACCAATGCAAACACCAATGAAGTCGCTAATCACCAGCTTTAATTATCGCGATCAATAATTTGTAACCAACAAGATTAGTCTCGTTCAAATTCAAGTTAAATTTGTACTCACGCAATAATAATGTCAACTATTAGAATTCCACACTAGCTATAACACAATAACACTTCGCCGCACTTGAGATAAATTGGCATGCGAACCGCATTAAGGAAAATCGCTCAACGTAACTAATCTGACAAAACCAGACGCTCTGCTTTTATAGATCGCGCAGAGGTCCAGAATAGCATACCCTCCTTACCGCACGCCAGCTAATGCGTATTTCAAGCGTTCTCTAGAGTATTATGGAACGCACTTGAGCGCGGCCTTGACTGAGGCTACACCTGCCCGACTCGGAGAGGGACCGGTGGAGGACGTTCAAGACTGTTCGATAGTTTTCTCGTTACAAGACTTTCATTGAACAACCTAGCGACTCTAATATGATTTTCTGCTGTAATTTTACTTCCATATTCCTTAAGGAAATGGAAGTATGGTGATGGCAAAAAAAAATCGTGTTCGAGATTATTGCAGATTCTGATTGTACTACACTCAAAACATGAAAAAAGTCGTTTTTCGAAAAGTGTGTGTGTGTGTGTGTGTGTGTGTGTGTCTGTGTATCTGTCTGTGTGTCTGTGTGTCTGTCTGTGTGTAGATTTTTTTTCTATGGCAAACGATAACAGCCGCAAATTCAAATAGAATCAAATAATTTTTTGCATACAGTCCTGATTTGTAGAGTACTCACGACCGATTGTTTTTGGTGAAGATCGGTTGAGGGAAAGGGGTAGTTTACCAGCACCGGTTTTTTTTATCAAGGGAAATTTTTTTTTTTTGGCAAACGATAACAGCCGCAAATTCAAACAAAATCAAATAATGTTTCGCACACAGCCTGAATTGTAGAGTTCTCAAGATCTATTGTTTTTGGTGAAGATCGGTTAAGGGAAAGGGGTAGTTTACCAGCAATGTTTTATGTTTTAACAAGGGTATTTTCTATGGCAAACGATAACAGCCGCAAATTCAAACAGAATCAAAAGATTATTTGCATACAGCCCTAAATTGTAGAGTTCTCAAGATCTATTGTTTTTGGTGAAGATCGGTTAAGGGAAAAGGGTAGTTTACCAGCAACGTTTTTTTAACAAGGGTATTTTCTATGGCAAACGATAACAACCGAAAATTCAAACAGAATCAAATATTTTTTTGGATACAGCCGTGATTTGTAGAGTACTCACGACCTGTTGTTTTTGGTGAAGATCGGTTAAGGGGAAGGGGTAGTTTACCTGCAACCTTTTACGTTTTAACAACAGTAAAGTACTTGAAAATGCATTTAAACTTTTTCAAACAATGGTAATTGTTAAAAATAAAATAATTTTGTTGCCAGGCAATAAAATTATAATTTTGTCATTTAATGTAAATTATGTATGAGTTAATATACGAGGTGTGTTCATAAAAAGACCAAACTTTTTGAGTAACACATCAATCCGCACAAACAACGCGCCGCGACTTTGCGCGCACCTAGCGATAGTTTTTGACAACAAACTACCACTTAGTGTGTTCCGCTATTAGCAGTAGTCTTTGAGGTATATCACATTGAGTGGGGACGTGCACACGTTGGCCGGCGGATTAGTGACAAAGCGATTAAGAAAGACCGCGAGAACAACGTGTACGTATGAAATTTTGCAGCAAAACTAGGTTAAAACTTTTCAGAGACATTCTGGTTTTCAATTAAGCATACGCGGAAGTCTGCGTGAGGCGAACGATTAGTTTAAGAATTTTTAAAGAGGGAAAAACAATGGTCAGTGCAGATCAAAGCGATATCGAAGATCATGGAAAGAGAGCTCGTGATGTGGTAATTGTAAATCATCGTTTAAATGCCGATACTTTCTGACAGAATCCATTTAAGATCGTAAAATTAAATTTTGATAGAAAAATTTAAATGTATCGTATCACTGAAAAATTCTTACTGTGTTTGTTGACGACGATAAGAAAGAGACCCGTTTTGAAATCGGTCAACAACTGCGTTCCAATGCAAATGGTAATGAAAACTTTGGAAGACAATGGAAATAGCTCTGTAAAGATTTTACGAAGTCAGCAGCAAAATTTTATACACACACGTTGTGTTAAGATCTTCATTCTCACTTCGTTATAAATCCGCCGGACGGTGTGTGCCCGTGCCCACTACAGCGCGTGTAGCTCGAAGACTGAAAATCGTGACGGAAACAGAGAAAACGGCATTCAGGCGTCAAAACCTGTCGCTAGCAGCACTTAATTCTGCATCTCGCTCTATGCGCTAGTTGACGTGCTACACAAATAGTTCGGTCTTTTTTTGAACACACCTCGTACATGTATAAAATAATATATCGTTCGTGGCAGGTAAGCATATCTCAGTTATGTAATGTTTACGTTTCCATTTTATTATTATGACTACAGCAATAAAAAGGCAGGGAAGACACACACACACACACACACACACAAAATTCGCGTTATTTCTGGCCTCACTCATGTTTATTTTCTTACATGTACACGCTTTTTAAATGGAAAGTGCCGAAACCCACACCAACATAACGCGTGCAAGCCGAAAAAATGGACATCAATTTGCTTCCTGTGGATCGCTGGGCAGTGTAACTGCACGTGTTTACAGAGGAACGATTCATAGATAGACTTTTCGTCTTTAGGGAATGAACCCTCTGCAAGATGCTGAGGGTCCATGAGTGACTTCGGAGCGCTCCTTCTTTTTCGCGTGTTTGTTCTGTGAAACATACACTGTAGATTCGCAGCTTTACTCTAAGCAACGCTCAATAGGAAATGTTGAAAATTTTAGTCCACGGTGTACCCTCATTCACACTAAACCTGCTCAGATGTTTTAATTACGGACATCATAATATTAAAACTTTGGAAACTTGAGCACTACTTAATGGAGATAAATCATTAACTTATACAAGCCATTAATTTTATGCATATTTTTATATATATGTGTCTTTTGTATCGGCAACAAAGAAGTAGTTTTTGTTAAAATTCCTTCCCGGGATATTTGGCCGTAGTCCAATGTTTTCTACAAAACCAGACGTTTCGGCAATGCCATCGACTTCCATCATCAGTGAAAATCGAGTGCGATAACGTGAGGTGGTATATGTTAGTCACCACAGTACTGTGGTTAAGGCTGAAGCAGTAAGTAGAAAGAAGTAGTTTCTATGGTAATATTTCATTTCGAAAATGATTTTAAATTTAAATCTTAGAATATGGAAGTCATGTATGGTTCTCCATACCGATTTTTTTTTACAAGAAATCAAAAAAATTAAAGTTTGGAAACTATTTCGTAATTTTTAAGCACACCAATAACTACTTTCCCACTTTTCTTCCTGTCGAGTGCGTAGTTTCATCAACGCTTACCTATATTTTATCATTTTTACACACACCTCTGATATTGTCTAATGTTTCATCATAGCAGTGTAGAAGATAGTGTTTCCTTAAAGTAGACTCATCCGGAGAATATAAGTTCGTGTACTTCACGAGAAAATTTACTTGCGCTATATTGTTTACTTTGTGTAGAGGAATGTAAGTTTTGTCTGCTTAAATGAAAGCTCTACACAAAATAAAATAAAATTCACGACACTTTGTAGGTTCCGAATGTGAGGAGAGAGAGGATCCTCTTTCACATAAAACCACTTGTTGCACTTTTAAAAATGATAATGGAAGAGAATCTTAAAACGTCAAAAATTCAGCAGCTTAGATTCAAGAAATCAGGGTGGGATATAAGAACTCACATCTCAAACTAAACTGTCTATGGCTTACAGATGATTAACAACCCTTTAGAAAACACAGATGCAGCCACAGTACAAATCAACCTTTTAGAAGAGTCCGCAGAAAAGACAAGGTTACAAATTGTATTTGATAAAAAAACGATAATTATATTGTCGTTATATTATATTATATTGATAATTTTATGACAGAGATTAAAGATGATCCAAAGTTACTGAACATAATGAATAGGAACACAAGAAATTAAACATATTTATGTACCTTGGAGAAATAATACAGCTCAACTGTCTAGATAATGAAAATGGAATTACCTTATCACCTAACGATACGTTTTTACACCACAAAGTCAGTCTTTGTAAAAGCGAAACTCCATCATTGTAGAGCAATTACAAAACCGCAATGCCTGTACGCAACAACATGTATAGCTTTCGACAAAATAAGATACGCGGGTTTTGAAACTCACTAAAATAATGGCTGCATAGACAGAAATCTGGGGCAAAATAAAGTATGTCTTTGGAGAATTTTCTTGCGGAGAAGAATTTTTCGGTATGTGAAGATGTAGGCACGTACGAGAAGATAACATTTTAAAGTATGGGAGACAGAGAAGCTCTAAAATATTAGTACAGTTAAATAAAATCTCCTCTACTTTGGATAAAACATGCTGAATACGTAAACTGTTTAAAAATATTTTGCAAGCACACTCAAAAGGAAAAAAGTGTTGAAAGCCCTTAAAGATGGCTAGACCTTTAAGACTTGAAAGAGTAAATTTATCTAATCTTTAAAAAAGAAGAAGCAAACATAACGTAATATTCTATGCTGTGTTAATTCGTGTATGGGGTAGTGCATTGGGACTGCACATACCGCCCTGAATACACAACGGATTAAATGTTGAATTAAATACTCATGAATTCGGCCCTCTTGTGAGGATTCATAGACGAGGATTGCGGCTAAGTTACTTTAGGACTTTATGTAAAAGCAGTGTTCCTGTGAATGATGTCGATAAACTTACTTCTCTCGCCCCAAAGAGTTTAATAGACACTTTACGTAACTAGTTAAATACCGTGACGCTACAGCGTAGCGTGCGTGTGGTTTTCCGATAACCGAGCGACTGTGGTATGTGTGGCTACCGGACGGATAGATTTATTGGATCTGCGGTCACACGAACACAGTCTCCGACTGTGTGCACAGACCTCCTCTTCCTAATTTAGTTTTGAGCGAGACTGCAAATTTGTACATATAAAATTCTTTCTGGCCATTGTACCAGGTGACGAGATTAATTCTGCTTTCATCGATTCTGCATTGAAGTGTGCCCACTATTTTGGATTCCTTCAGAAGGATTACTACAACACGTTACAGTAAACATATTCGATACCGAATTCATAATTTATACGCGTAACGTTAACGAGTGTTCAAACAAATGTACAACTATATGTGGGTTAAACTTTATATCTGAATTAGATGGGGCCAGAAAGTAACTGACATTCCTTATCCAATAAATGACGTATTTCCTTAATCTAACAAAATCATGTGTAAGTATACCAGTGAAGATAAAGCTTATCTGAGTAATACTTGAAAATACGGCTGCTATCTCTCTGCTTTCGGAGGCTGTCAACAGAGGCAGCAGAGATGCGTTTCCTTCGAACGTTACAGGTCTTACAAAAATGAACACCATCGTAAATTGAGTATGTTAGTTTAGAACTGGAAATATACAACTTGAACGGGAGATTTGCCCAGCACAAGAACAACCAGAATGTAGGTACCTACCATGTAGGTATCTACCATGTAGGTACATAGAATATAGGTTCCTACCATGTAGGTAGAATGAACGGTAACATGAAAAAAACTTCACTATAAACAGAAGGTTTTAGTAATGAGGGGCTGTAAAAGAAAGGATAGATTGACATGTTCGATTAGAATAAGTTTGTCTGTAATAAGTTTCAAGTTCAGAGTTGATGATGTCGTTTAGTACAAAATGTAACAATGCGAAAATAATGCACCGTAATAAATTAAATACATTAACCCTATTTAAGATAGTAATAATTTCTGTAGCTTCAATGTGGAACAAAAAAAACATCTCTGTCAAGCAATCAGTGAATGTAGTTTGGTTGACACTGGCACCCTATCACTCTGTCACAAACTCTTGAATTAATTTGTCCACTTGTTTCTAACTTTTGCAACTCCTTTTATCTCGTTCCTTCCTTTATCTGTATATATCTTAATCTTCTTCCAACAGTTCTCTTTTGTGTCGTCTTAAATCTTTACACCTCCATATTTTCTAGTGTGCCATAGGGTCTGGCTTTGTCGGTGCGAACAGAGACTCTTGGTCGGTGAAACCATTTTTTGGGTGCATTCTACATTGCAACTCCCATCGTATCCACTAACCATCGGCATATTTTCATATTGGTCCCTGCCTTCTTGCTAAAAGATTTTCTTCAAAAATAATAAGAATATGTGTATTCTAAACGCTTAGTTTACTATTGTCATTTTATTACTTTTAAGAATTTACTTTTCATTTACTTGTTTTAAAACTGCAGCGTTTGTTTTCGTTGGATCTAGTTTGGCTTTACCATCTTTCTTTACATCCGCACTTCTTTGCCTTTAACTGGTCCTTCTTCTTCTTTCCTAAAGTCTAGTTTTCACTTCAGCAAAGTTAGGTACTCCGAATAAAAGCAAGTGCAACAAGAACTCTAATTCTTAATTGATACGATTGTATCATTTTATTATGAAAAGACTGATTGTTAGTTTTGTTTAGGATCCTAGTGTACAATTATTTTCTTATTACGACATGCAATAAGCACGTTTCCTTGATCAATGTTTGGAAAAACGAATTTTACTTTTGATCTTTTTTCTCATAACCTTTACCTACAATTGTCAGTTTTCCTTTCTCGACGTTTATCTTTACTTTTTACAGTTTTAGTTCAAAACATGTCTGTTTATATTTATATGGACTTCCTTTGTTATGTTTAATCCATTTCTTTCGTCTTATCTTATCCGCTGTTTCTGCTTTTCCTCCGCCAGACAATTCTCAGTTTTTTTTTTATGTTTGACTAGATGTATGTATTTATTAAAGAATGCTATATTTATCATGCTGTACCTGTTTGAATCTGTAGAATACCTACTTAATAAAAATTATTAAGGTAATGAGATTTTAGTTAATTATTTTTATAAATTTAATTGCAATTTTGTTAATAAAATTACTTCATTTTGCTGCACTTTTCTTATGTGTGTGTGTGTGTATGTGTGTGTGTGTGTGTGTGTGTGTGTGTGTGTGTGTGTGTGTGTGTGTGTGTGTGTGTGTGTGTGTGTGTGTGTGTAATTATATTTTTCTATAAACGTGTAGTGAAAAGTCGCAATTCAATGTGCAGCTCGTAAAACTCCCCGAGGTGTGGTGAGTGGTGGGTAGTGTCTATACGTACTCACTGGTGTGAAAAATCTGTTTAAATTGTTGAGTCCTGAGTTGTGGCTGTGGTTTCCTGCCTCCTACACGAACAAAACACCGTACGAGAAATTGTATGCAACCAACTGCAGTCTCCATCAGCTATTTATGTTTACCAACTGTAAACATTTTATTTTATTTTGCTTTAAACTGCGGTAAAAATTACGTTGAATTTCAGTGCTTTTTGAATTGAATATTTATGGATTGTTATAACAGACGGAAATAAATGAAAGAGAACAACATCGCTACGTTGAATGTGTTGATGAAGCTTTGTTAAAAAGGAAGTTTTAAGAGAAAAGAAACCTTAATTTATTTATTTATATTTATAGTATTGTAATGTTAGGTTCTATAATTAATAATCTTAATTTGAAATAAAGGAGTAAACGTGATTTATTCAGTACAATGATTACAAACATTAAGTGGTTGCCATGGGATACGCCAAAACCAGGTCTATACGTCACATTTCCCTTTCTTTATAAATAAAATAAGAACATTGGTTTATACTTAAATAATGCTTATGTTCGTACACTCAAATTATATAATAAGTATCACAAATCGAGTCTATTTATTGGTTTTATTACTCTTCCAAATCTTGATGATCGCTGGGTTGGCTGATTACTAGTGTTTGACTGCTGCGAATGGTTCTCTTCCTGATCGAGGCAGGACTTTGAAGTATCCCTGTTGACATTAGGCTTTGGTGATGTAGAAGTGGATGCAGCGAGTGACTTATGGGCAGCAGGTGATTGAGCTTGTGCTTGAACCTGTACTTCTGCTGGTTTGTCAGCATATTTGGTTTCAGGAACTACAACTCGGTTACTGCTGGCCAGGTCTGCTTGTGTTTTGTGCAGATGACTGAAGTTTCTTCTTAAAATTTGGCCTTGATCTGTTTGGATGATTACGGATCTTGGCATACTTTCAGGCTTTTCTATCACCCTTGCTCCCTCCCATTGGCGGTGAGCAACTTTGTGTCTGACTTTATCATTAAGTTCATAATTAACTGGTTGTTTAGTGTGTTTGTTGCTGTAGTTAGCTTGCTTCTTTCGTAGACGTTCAAGTTCGGATGTGACTCCTTGAACTATTTTTGGCTTTAAATTGCTGTCTGTTGTGGGTATCGGTGATCTGGTGACTCTGCTAAAAAGGCGTTGATTTGGAGAACCTAAGATGTCGTTTCTTGGTGTATTTCTCCAATTTAAGAGAGCACGTCGGACATCAGACTTGTCAATACTGCATTTTTTTAGTAGATTCTTCGCAGTTTGAACTGTTTTTTCAGCTAGACCATTGCCTTGATGGTGATGTGGACTGGACGTGACATGGTTAAAACGCCACTCTTTTTGAAACTCCTTGAATTCTTTGGACATGTATTGTGTGCCATTATCTGTTTCGAGCACTTCTGGTGTACCATGTGCGGAGAACCATTTTTTAAACTGTTCGATAACTTTACAGGATGATTGACTTTTTAGTGGTTGAAAGTCTAAGTATCCTGAATAACTATCGCAGATCACCAAATAAGTTTTTCCTTTCAGTTCAATAGATCTGATGCAACTATTTGCCAAGGAAGTGTGGGGATCCTTTTAACTAGCACTGTACCTTTGGTATTGTCTCTTTGTGTTTGTTCGCAGACAGAACAGCCACTGACTAGTTTTCAATATAATCATATTGTCCTCTCCAGTAAAGTGATTGACGAGCTCTCCTTAAGCAGCTCTGGATTCCTAGATGTCCTTGGTGGATACTGCGTAACATTCTGGGTATTTGTGTTTTTGGTACTATAATTTTTTCACCTTTAAAAATTAGTCCTTTAAGATATGTCAATTCCTCTTTGAAGTTGAAGTAATGTCGCAGTTCTGCAGGAAGTTCATCGGCTCTTTCTGGAAACCCGTGCATTATTGTTTTAAGTAGCAACTGTAAATGTGGATCCTCTTCTGTTGCTTGAATTAACTCCCCTTTAGCATCCAATGAAATTGGTAGAATGACTGCTACTTTGAGGTTCTCTTCTTGGTCATATCTAAACTTCGAAGCATTACAGTCACGACTTAAGAAATCTGCCAGAGGTATTTATGTGCCCTTTTTAAATATAACGTTTGGTGAATATAGTGCAAGATTAAGCATTATACGTTGCAGTCTTGCTGGAGCTGATTGTATATTTTTCTTGAAGATTGTCTCAAGCGGTTTGTGGTCTGATTCCATTGTTAGTGTTTTACCGTATACATACTCGTGAAACTTTTTGCATCCAAATAGTATAGCGAGTGCTTCTTTCTCAATCTGAGGATAATTCTGCTCAGATTTAGTCAGTGCTACTGGCTGGCCTTCTTGAAGAAGTGTTGCCCCAAGGTTTTTTGAGCTTGCGTCAACTGTTAGAGTTACAGGTTTGTTTACATCATATAATCTTAGTACCGGTGGACTCAGTAGTACTTGTTTTATCTTGCTGAGTGCCTCTTCATGATGGGATTCCCAGGTAAAACTTGTGTCTTTATGTAACAAATTTCTTAGTGGATTTGTTAGGTCTGACACGTTAGGAATAAACTTGTTTATGTAGGTTATCATTCCTAAGAGTCTCTGTAACTCTTTTTTATTCGTTGGTGTTTTCATGGCTTGTATGGCTTCTACTTTTTCTGGGTCTGTTTCTAGTCCTTTAGCCAAAACAATGTGTCTCAAAAATTTTAGCTTTTTTACTTCAAAAATACACTTGTTTTTATTCAGTTTAAAGTCTGAAATTTTTAGCACTTCGATGACTTCGCTAACTGTTTTGTGTAACTCTTTTCTGTTTTTTGCGTGTATAAAGATGTCATCGATCGACACTCTTACATTTTTGAATTTACCAAGTAAATTTGTTAAAATTTCTTGAAATATTTCAGGCGCTGAGGATACGCCGAAAGGAAGTCTCTTGAAAGAATATCTTCCCCATGGTGTGGCAAATGTTAATGTTAATATCTTTTGTGTTCTTTTTGACAGTTTAATTTGCCAGAATCCTTTAGTGCAATCTAGTAATGCAAAAAATTCTGATCCTTTGATATCAGCTGATATTTCTTCTATTGTAGAAAGAGGAAAATGCCGCCTCAAAATGTTTTTGTTCACGTCTGACGGATCTATCCAGATTCTTAATTTACCCTTTTGTCTAACTACCACCATTGGACTCACTGCAGGTGTAGGCTCTGTTTCAGGTTTGATGACATCTAACTTTACCATCCTGTCGAGTTCCTGTTTTACCTCGTCTCTTATTGCATGTGGAACTCTCCTTGAAAGTTTTATCTCGAATCTAGGGTTCTCGATCAGGTCGATGTCATATTTATAATCCTTGTAACAGCCTAACCCTTCAAATATATCATCTGTAGATTGACTTTTTTTTAAAGTTTGTACTCTTGCAACAAGTCCTAATCTTTCACAAGTTTGGAGTACTAGGATTGGTGTAACTTTTTCTTGTACTACTTTAAATAAGACTTTTGCTTCATCGTTTTTTAATTTACACTGTAGTTTTACTTCACCTAGAACTGTCATTCTGTCGTCTGTATAACTTATTAAGTTTTTTGTACTACTTGGCTGTAAACTAGCTTTGGTTTTATCCACTAGATGCCTAGGTAATACATTGCATTCTGCACCAGTATCAAGTTTGACAGAAAACTTTACGTTGCCAAATTGAATTATTTCAGTCCAGTCTTTCCTTTCACCAGCACTTATGGTACTTATGTATATTTCATCTTCAGAGTTTGAACTTTCTTCTAATACGTTCACTTTGTTTTTGCGCTTGGAATCACGATAGTTATTCTTAGTGCGACACATTTTGGCAAAGTGACCAGCCTTACTGCACTTAGCACATTTTTTATTGAAAGCTGGGGATTCTTTGCTTTTGTGATTTGAACCACATCTTTTGCAGTCAAAACTCTTGTTTTTGATCTTTATTTTTGGTACTCTTGCCTTTGACTGCTAAAATTTTATCTGCTTTACTTTTTCCTTCAAACTCATCCAGTTGTTTGGAAGTTTGTTCGCTAGTTTTGCAGATACCTATAGCTTTTGTCAAGTCGAGTTTGTCCTCAGTTAGTAGTTTTTCTCTTACTTGACTAGATTTGATTCCAAATACTATTTTGTCTTTTAAAATTTCATCAAGTACCGTGCGAAATTCACATTTGCTTGCTTGTGTTTTATTTTAGTTAAAAAATCGTTGAACTGTTCATCTTCATTTTGTTCAACCTTAAAAAATATATCTTTTAAACGAAATGTTTGTTTTTGGTGTGAAATACTCTTTGAACTTTTCTGTGATGAATTCCAAGCTATTTTTGTCAGCATCGCTAAGGTTGAAATTATTGTAAATTTCGATTGCGTCTGGCCCTATAATCGCCATAAACGTTGCAGCCTGGATTTCAGCAGGCTTCTTATCTAGCTGGATGACAGTTGCATACCATTCGAACTGCTGTAACCACTTTTTCCAGTTCGTAGATTTGTCAGGGTCGATTTGTAGGTTACCTGGCGGTTTGATTCCAGTTACCGCTTCGTTTGCGTTTGTTGTCATCTTGCAACTATTTTACTCCTTTTTCGGTTAATTTTGTGATTTTAACCACTTCTGACACCATGTAATGTTAGGTTCTATAATTAATTTTGTAATTGTCAATTGTACTTACTGTAATTGTATCATAATTGTACTTTGAAGTGAGAGGGATAAACATTGTCATTTAGCTAGCAGATGTTTTGAACATAAAGAAAATCATTTTAGGAACTTTCCCAGGGTTTGTTAATTAGATCTAACCATGTTTCTTAAAAACAACTGTCAGGAAGCAATAATCGTAAAGTTTAGTTTATGGGTAACCCCAAGTTACTTAGACCGATGCAGCTGTGGGAGGTTAAGAGACACTCTAATTAGATAAGAAGCTGAGAGATTTATGAAAACAAAGGAAGTTGAATAATAGAGACAGGCTAGGCAAGAGCCAGACAAAACACATAAAAGTCGTAATAAATTTGATATGTTTTTAAAGAAAAGTCATGTAATGGGTCAGAGTGTAAAGATGTGTCCTATCTCTGTGAGAACTTTTTGTCTAAAAGGGAATACCCCACCAAAGTGACGTACAGAGTCACATGATAGTTTCTGACGAATAGTAGCAATAGTTATAAAATTGTAAGAGAATTACCCTCACTTCAAATAGATTTAGCCTATCATAGTTAAGGTTTTAGAATTAAGAGGAGGGAACAGTCCCACCACTAAACTAAGAGTTACACCCACGATGATGTACTATAAAAACTCCAGCATTCGCTGAAGAAGACAGATCTGATTGTGTAAGCGGTCCTAGAGAACTTACTCATCTCTTCTCATTTTTATTTTGACTTTGATCTGTGTTGGAAGGTGTTCTTAGAGAGCCGGGAAACCAGATGTTGTCAATAGTTTGTTTTTGTAATTTTTGAAGTAACTAAAAGTGTTACATTAATTTGTGAACTAAGTACTAGTAACTGAAGGTACTTATAGTATTAAAGAGTAATTGAATTAACTGACTTATATTTGTCAAGAAGAGTTGTATAAAGGAACTTGTAAACTTTTCGTTGTATTTTACTAATCACAATAAATTGTCTTCAAGAAGAACGGTTCATTCTAATGATTCGACTTCACCTCCGGAACCACGCCAAACAAACAGTTGTAGCTTAGCAGCCACTCGATAAGTTACAACATTAAAAGATGGTGTCAGTTGTGCTGGGTTCAAGAGGTGACCAACGGACTTCAAAGAAGACGAAGGTGATCAGCAGTTGTGGACATTGGAGTGCAGCATTGTAAAGCAGCTTCAGGGCATTCACTGGACTAGCAGCAGTCTTAGGACGAGCCAAGCAGTCGTGTTGCAGAACCAAGGAGCAGTTGGAGCAGTATAGCAGTGTAGCAGTCGAGATCGTCGCTGGACACAGAGTGCAGTTGAGATCGTCGTTGGAAAAGAAGACTTCAAGTAGAAGTAAGTGAATAACGTCATTTTATTTACTCTAGAGAAATGGCTACTGCAGAGTTAAATCATTTTGAAAGCTCTAATAGTAATTCTGATTCTGAATTAGAATTGAAAGATTATGCCACAAGTAGTAAGGTAGATAGTGGTGATAGAAAAACCAGTAAAATAAAAAGTAAAGTAAAGAATAGCTTTGATGTGTATAAAGAAAATCATACGAAATTAAAACTTGACCAAGCAGCTAAATTTGTTCCCGAGTTTAATGGTAAAAGAGATGATTTAAGTAAATTTATTAGCTGTGGTGATTTAGCGATTGAGAATGTAAGTAATTCATATAAGTATTTGCTGTTTGAAATTATAAAGAATAAGTTAGTTGGTGATGCTTACAACATTGTTAGATTTAAAGGTATTGAGTCATGGGAGCAGCTTAAAGTAGCATTACACGATAAGTACGGTGAAAAGAAAAATATCGCTCATTTGCAGTTAGAAATATCTAGTGCAAGACAAAATAAAGATGAAGATATTCGTGCCTTTTCTGAAAGGTTAAATAGTATTTTGAATTCACTAGCTATTCAGATGACAGAAAATAAAGATAAAAGTGTTAAAAGCGCGATTTATGATGTGCTAGAGCAACAAAGACATAACGCGTTTATTGAAGGGTTGCGTCAACCAATTAAATTTTTTATGAAAGCGAAAAATATTCGTACGTATGAAGATGCTGTTGAAGCAGCTGTTTTAGAAAAAATAAACATATTAAATGATAAGGAAACTCAAGAGTATTTCGGTTTAAAAGTAAAAGATTATAGGGAGTATAAGAAAGATACTCGCCCTAAATGTTTTAATTGTAATAAGAGAGGACATGAAGTTAGTAATTGCTATTTTAAGAAAACCTCGCTTCAAAATAAAAACGGGTTTAATAAAAATAATTTTGCTAAAAACATAGAGACGTACATGTTAAAATAATTACGTGTCATTACTGTGGTAAACAAGGGCATGTTATTGCTAAGTGCTTTAAGAAGCAGAAAGACGAAGAAAATAAAAATAATAAGAAACCGAGTTTTAAGCCAAAGAGTACGGATGCTCATCCGAAGGCAAGTGATTTTAAAACCATTCAAGTAGGTCGTATTGCAAATGACCGTAAGCATGAATGCATAGAAATGCAATTATCCAAAACAATAAACAAAAACGTTTGTTTACTTTTAGACACGGGAGCAGATATCTCGATAATTAAAGTAGGACAATTAGAAGATGATGCTGAAATAATGCCAGATACCGAGAGAGTAATTACGGGTATTTCTGAGGAGCCTGTAACAACAATCGGTTTAATAAATTTAAATATTAAAATGAATGGTAGAGAAATTGTTCATCCATTTCAGGTGGTGTATGATAAGTTTCCATTAAGAAGTAACGGTATTTTGGGTAGAGATTTTATGTCGAAATAAAAAGCGAATATAGACTATGTGAGAAAGGCGTTGTCCAGGTAGGAAAGACTAAATGGAAATTAGTTCCGTATATAAATAAAATTGTATTACAACCGCGATCAGAAACGGTTATTTGTACAAAAACACATAGCGTAGGTGAAGGCGTCGTATACTCGTGTGAATTACAGCCAGGCGTACAGTTAGGTAGTAGTCTGACTAAAGCATTTAAGGGTAAATGTTTAGTTCCAGTTACGAATATAAATGACGATAAAGTTGTAATCGAGATCCCAGAAGTGGAGATACATAAAATTGACGAGTATGAATGTAAACAGTTATCGTGAAATCGCGAAGACGAAGTTATTAAACAATTAAGGGTAGATCATTTAAATAAAGAAGAAAAAATGGCTTTAATAAACATATGCGTAGAGTACAATGATTTATTTTATTTGCCGGGAGACAAATTAACGGCGACTGATACGCTGGAACATACGATTCCATTGAAACAAGATACGGCCCCAATAAATATAAAACCGTATCGTATTCCGGAGCAACATAAAGAGGAAATGCAAAAGCAAATAGACTCTATGTTAGAACAACAAATAATAGGACAGAGCCAAAGTCCTTGGAACGCGCCACTTTTGGTTGTACCAAAGAAAATGGACGCGTCGGGTAAAATTAAATGGCGTATTTGCATTGATTTTAGAAAATTAAATGAAGCGACTATAGGTAATTCATTTCCATTACCTAACATTACAGACATCTTAGACCAATTGGGTAGAAGTAAATACTTTATTACTTTAGATTTATCTAGCGGGTTTCATCAAATTAAAGTGCATAAGGAACATAAAGAAAGAACCGCATTTAGTACTGTATATGGCCATTACGAGTTTACTAGGATGCCGTTCGGGTTAAAAGGGGGTCCGCCAACTTTTCAAAGATTAATGAACACAGTACTTACAGGTTTACAAGGTATTAAGTGTTTTGTATATTTAGATGACATTGTAGTTTACGCTCGGAATTTAGAGGAGCATCAAATAAAGTTACGCGAAATATTTGATAGATTAAGAGATAAATGCAGATTTGCTATTAAATGCAGATAAATGCAAATTTTTACGCAAAGAGGTAAATTATTTAGGTCATGTAATTACAGACGAAGGGTTAGCTTCAGATCCGAAGAAGACGGAAGCTGTAGATAAGTATCCAAAACCTAAGAACGCGAAAGACATAAAGAGTTTTCTAGGGCTAGTAGGTTACTATAGGCGATTTATAAAAGACTTTAGTAAAATCGCTCAGCCATTAAATGAATTATTAAAGAAAGATGTACCATTTGATTGGGCACAAAAACAGGATAATAGTTTCGAAATGCTAAAAAGCAAATTAACTAGTGCACCGTTATTACAATATCCAAATTTTAAAGAAGAATTTGTAGTCACTACGGATGCCAGTAACAAGGCTTGCGGAGCAATATTATCACAAGGTAAGATAGGCGAAGACAAACCAATCGCGTATGCTAGTAGAACACTAAATAAAGCCGAGAAGAATTATAGCACAACAGAAAAAGAACTTGTTGCATTAGTATGGGCAGTGAAACATTTCCGACATTACATTTACGGTACAAGGTTCACCTTACTCACTGACCACAAACCTTTACAGTGGTTGTTTAATATTAAAGATCCTGGATCGAGATTGATGCGTTGGATTATTAAATTAGCTGATTATGATTTTAATATTATACACAAGGCAGGAAAGCGTAATACGAACGCAGACGCGCTTAGTAGAATAAAAATTAATATGGCAGAAGTAATTAAAGAGGAGGTAGGAACTAAAGAAGAAAGGAGACTAATAATTGAGGAGTATCACGATTCAACGCTAGAAGGACATCAAGGTATATCTAGAACATATAATAGAATACAATTAAAATATGAATGGCCTAATATGAAAAATGATATTGAAGAATATATTAAAAGATGTGATAGTTGTCAACGTAACAAAAGTCACGTGAAAGACACACGAAGAGTTCCTATGCAAATCAGTAATGAATTGAATAAGCCGTTTGAGCAATGTGCAATGGATATAACGGTAGGTCCATTACCGATAACCCAAGGAGGGAATAAGTACCTTCTTACATTCCAAGATTGTTTTTCAAAATATGCTGAAGCGTTTCCTATTAGAGATCAAACCGCGGAAACTATCGCGAGAGAATTCGCTACGAAAATTATATGCCGCCATGGTGCGCCCGAAAAATTGTTAACTGAACAAGGGTCAAACTTTATATCTGAGGTAATGCAATCAATTTGCAAGTTATTAAAAATAAAAAAAGATACAGACCACTAGTTATCATCCACAAGCTAACGGGTCTTTAGAAAGAAGTCACAAGACACTTGCGGAGTATTTAAGACACTATGTTGACGAAGATCAACTGAATTGGGACTTATGGGTTCCATATGCGATGTTTACGTTTAATACAACCGTGCACACAGCTACGGGACATACACCTTTTTCGTTAATTCATGGAAGAGAGGCCGAATTGCCTACAAGTATAATAAGAGATTCGCCTCAACCTCAGTATAATTACGATGAATATAAAGAGGAAGTAAAGAAAAGATTAAAAAGTGCTCACCAGTTAGCAAAAGAAATTTTAAAGAAAAAGAAAGAATCGAGTAAAAGTCACTAAGACAAAAATACAGCTGATAAACAATTTGGAATAGGCGATAAAGTATTGTTACATGACGAAACCGTACGTAGAGGTAGGGCAAAGAAACTAGGTCCCCAATGGATCGGACCATACGTGATAACAAAACGAAATTCCGAAGTAAATTATACTTTACGGAAAGGGAAAAAATTAATTAAAGTACATGTAAACCGAATAAAGAAATATGAAGACTAATTAGAAACTGCATGTTGCAGATGGAGCTGTTGACCTTGTGTACAGTGATAATTTTTGGACTTCTATTAAGGAAAGCAGACGCAGATGACAATCCATTCAGTGTAACAAAAGTAAGAAATAATCCTGGTGTATATTTCGAAAAAACTGGAACAGTTCAATTGACTAATGAAAATTGGAAATTAATTACATATATAGATATTAATAATTATTTACAACGATTAGAAAATGTCAGAAACAGATATAATAAGCTTAAGAGATTTTGTACTAGAGAATACTCTGATTATTGTAGTAAAGTAAGTATTGCAATGCAAAAGACTATGAATGACATTAAAGAAAATGTTAATCAATTAAAAATGCAATTAGGACATAACGAACCAAAGAATCATAGATTTAAAAGAGGTATGTTTGACACTATAGGTGAAACAGCGAAAATTTTATTTGGGACTATGGATCATGACGATGCCATGTATTATGATGACAAAATTAAAGAGGTTAACTACAATCAGTATGAGCTATCAAAATTAGAAAAAGAACAAGCCAGCCGCTGTCATGATTTCAACCATTAAGACTATTAATAAAACAATTAATGATGCGAATATTAATCAAGGTAAAATCATAGAAAGCTTTGATAAAATTATTGATTTTCAAAATTTGACTCGAAAAGTATTAAATGAAAAACTTAATAATATAACTTTTCAGGCAGCAATAACTGAATATGTGGAATGTATCCACATTGAAGCTATTCAATTAGAAATTGATGTTAAAGAATTATTACAAGCTATTACTGATACTAGACAAGGAGAAGTTCACTCCTCTGTTATTAATTTAAAAACTCTAAAATACGAATTAGAATCTATTAGAGGGAAACTACCTGCAGGACTGTCATTTCCTCTTCCGGTGAATGATGACAATATTCACTCATTCTTAGACTTATTTTCTATTTGTGTATATGTTAAGGACAATAAGTTAGTGTATGTATTCGTTATTCCTTTGATTAACGATTTATTATTTGAATTGTATAAGGTATCACCACTACCAAAATATTTAAAAAATGATGAATACCTATTCATACAACCCAAAACTGAATATTCGGGTATAGACGATGTTAAACAGTGTTTTATTTATTTAAAATCAGATGAATTGAATAATTGTAAGAAATTAGAAAATGATGTATTTGTTTGTCAACAAATGAATCCTATTTATCAAGTACATTTACATGAATTTTGTGAAGTAAAATTGTTTAAAGGTGATTACGATGCAAAGAGTTGTGATCGGAGAATAACTAGAATTAATAACCCTTTATGGCAAAGAATGATGAAATCAAACTCATGGCTTCATGTTTTCCCAGAGGATGAGACATTGACAATTAGTTGTCAATTGGCTGGTATGCCATCCATTATACATTCAGTACAATTAAGTAATGTGGGAATTTTTAATTTAGCACCAACGTGCAGAGCGTATGGCTAAGGCATAATGTTATTGTCAAATACTAAATATGAAAGTAATGGTACAATACCAATTATTCCACCTGTGGATATAGAAATTGACTGTTGTGACGAATTGGATAGTGTAGTTAAAGATGATGTAAAATTACCTACATTAAAATTACCAAAGTATTTGAAAACGGTGGCAATGCATGCTGACGATTTAGATGCAGCCAGTTACAGATTAAATGAAATTAGAAAAGCTATCGAGGAAGAGAATATGCATGAAATTTACAAGTCAAAGGTAACGCATCATTCAGTAATGATGTATATAATCTGTGGATTAATAACAACAGGAATTTTATACTATGTAGACTATATAAAAGATTTTGTCCAAAATGGTTGTTACCATTGTTTGGTAGATGTTGTAGTAAAAGGTTAGAAGAGAAGTTTGAGGAATATTTTAGACAAGTACAGACATTAAGTACCAAACCAATTGTAGTAAAGGAGTACCATTATGGAGCGTCAGTCCATGACCTGATTGCAATAAGAGGAGAGAGTCCAACAAACGGTTGTACTCAATTAGAGGAAGAAATTGTAGAACTGAAAGAGTTTGAAAAGAAACTACGACCAAGGTCGAAAAGAAGTTAGTAATGAAAAAACGATATAGTATCAAGTAAACTAAAATCATACGGTGAAAGTACAGTAATATGTAAATAGAATTGTTTGTGTTTTTATTAGTGTGATCAGTTTAGTAGTGATAGTAATGTATCATTATAGGAATTTAAAATTTATAAAATTATGTAACCACTTATAAAATTAGTTAAGATATTTGAATTGTAATAGTAGTTTAGTATTAAGCATTAGGCATTGTGTAGCTTAAAGCTTAAAATAAGGGGGAAGGTGTTGTAATTGTCAATTGTACTTACTGTAATTGTATCATAATTGTACTTTGAAGTGAGAGGGACAAACATTGTCATTTAGCTAGCAGATGTTTTGAACATAAAAAAATCGTTTTAGGAACTTTCCCAGGGTTTGTTAATTAGATCTAACCATGTTCCTTAAAAACAACTGTCAGGAAGCAATAATCGTAAAGTTTAGTTTATGGGTAACCCCAAGTTACTTAGACTGATGCAGCTGTGGGAGGTTAAAAGACACTCTAATTAGATAAGAAGCTGACAGATTTATGAAAAACAAAGGAAGTTGAATAATAGAGACAGGCTAGGCAAGAGCCAGACAAAACACATAAAAGTCGTAATAAATTTGATATGTTTTTAAAGAAAAGTCATGTAATGGCTCAGAGTATAAAGATGTGTCCTATCTGTGTGAGAACTTTTTGTCTAAAAGGGAGTACCCCACCAAAGTGACGTACAGAGTCACATGATAGTTTCTGACGAATAGTAGCAATAGTTATAAAATTATAAGAGAATTACCCTCACTTCAAATAGATTTAGCCTATCATAGTTAAGGTTTTAGAATTAAGAGGAGGGAACAGTCCCACCACTAAACTAAGAGTTACACCCACGATGATGTACTATAAAAACTCCAGCATTCGCTGGAGAAGACAGATCTGATTGTGTAAGCGGTCCTAGAGAACTTACTCATCTCTTCTCATTTTTATTTTGACTTTGATCTGTGTTGGAAGGTGTTCTTAGAGAGCCGGGAAACCAGATGTTGTCAATAGTTTGTTTTTGTAATTTTTGAAGTAACTAAAAGTGTTACATTAATTTGTGAACTAAGTACTAGTAACTGAAGGTACTTAGAGTATAAAAGAGTAATTGAATTAACTGACTTATATTTGTTAAGAAGAGTTGTATAAAGGAACTTGTAAACTTTCGTTGTATTTTACTAATCACAATAAATTGTCTTCAAGAAGAACGGTTCATTCTAATGATTCGACTTCACCTCCGGAACCACGTCAAACAAACAGTTGTAGCTTAGCAGCCACTCGATAGGTTACAACATTAATAATCTTAATTTGAAATAAAGGAGTAAACGTGATTTATTCAGTACAACGATTACAAACATTAAGTGGTTGCCATGGGCTACGCCAAAACCAGGTCTATACGTCACAAGTATATTTACATAAACCTTAAATTATAGTATATTTATAATTAACCTGATGACATTCATCTTAAAAGATGAATTGCATCAGATACATAGTTTGGTTTGAACCGGTTTATTAAAATATTGTTCAGCCGTTAGAATGTTTGACTAAACATGCAAATAACCACGCGTTTTTGTCGTATCGATGATCACTCCTTCCATATTACTACTGACCACTATATATGTCAACAACCAAATTATTGATCAAATGTCAGTTGTAAACAGACTTTAGTTACTATGGATAATAGGTTTTTAAAACCTTGTACGTTGACCTTTATTTGTATTTATTTTTAATGTCTCTTCTTTCATTAACCAAAATAGGAATTATGTATATATTTTGTTTACGTAATTATAAATATCATGTTTATTTAATGTAATGTCGCTATAAGTTTTCCATTATCACGATGAAAATCTCACTTTTGTATTAGTGCAGCGAATTAATTAAATTTTTCATTCAGCAAACAGTGATAAATGTTGATATCCACAATTAAATCTGTTTTAATTACTACGTTCGATCAGACGATAAAAAGGTTTTTTCTGTCCACAGTCAAAATGTTTAATGCTCTGTAGTGAGGGAACCAAGTCTGCGACCTCTCGCAATGGTTTCGGTGCATATGATACACGAGCGACGAAATAAGCTTTATTTATTGCTTCCTCTGTGGTCGTATCACCCGGACTCGAACAGTTTATGGTCGCATCGACTTTTAATTAAACATATTTGGAACGCTGGATTATCACCTCACAAATGCGAGAGAACGAAAACGTTAACTACGTAATAATTAACACTTGATAAACGGTCTCCAGCTAATAGCTAGTTCTAATTTATTTGGCCGCTTTTTTATAGCGTCAGTTCATGCTACATCACCCGACTATTTTTTGAAAGCGACGTAGTTTCAGACAGAAATAATTAGTCTATTATGTTTAGTGACAAAATGTCCTTGTGGGCACTGTACAAGTAAGCAGAGCATGTGGGCGTGTCGAAGCTTTCTATTAACGCGTTCTGGCTTGGTCCCTTTAGTGTCCTAGAACAAAACACTCTTTGTAGGAAAGTCAGTGAACAGCGTTGGAATTGCGATCCATTGTAAAATCTTATCTCTTTGTCTTGTCGTTCAGTTTTGTCTGGAACTCTTGGAACTGTAATTTCTTAAACCCACAAGAGACGTCACACACACACACACACACACACATACATACACACACACACACACATTGGTAATAAGGACAGTCACGCTGGTATCTGATAAGAGAACTTTCATGGCAATAACCTCCTACCAACGAGAAGAAACTTCAAAGAAAAGAGTCGCCTCGCAACCGCATACAACTACGTTCTATAATCAGTGAAGAAATTAATCGTACAGCATATAACGTAAAAAATTGCACACTCAACAATTTTACGGGGACAAAGTTATTTTGTACCCATAGAAAAATATAAATTCGTTCAGAAAAAAAAACAAGAATAACGTTCAAAGAAATTAGAGAAGATAAGTTAAAATCGAGTATCATATCCAAGTTTTACTTAATACAGCATCAAGAGTTGAATGTCGAAATACATCGCGAAAATTAATGTGTTAAATATCATAGTATGGGACAGTCGGTCGGTATTTGTTATCAATCCGGTGTTGGACGCACTTAGCTTTAAATAAGAATATACCGTGTATTCAACAAGTGTATTAGCATACGGCACCTGTGTAGTTATCACTAAGTTGTCAAAGTGAATGGTGTTTAATACCTGTGAAACAAGTGTATAAATTAGTGCAAAACTAACAAGGATAATTGCTCAACGATTAACGTCGGACGACCCGCCTGGAACGTGCAGAATTGATTACATCGCGGCGCAGAGTGGATTCAACATGCAAGTAACTAATAAAATGAACACCCATTTTACTATTGTCTATTAAATTTAAATGTAGGTAACTCATATTTGGTGACTCAATTAGTCAAAGAATCCATAGCCAAGAAATAAGCACAAACAAATTTTATAGCAAACTTATTAAAAGTAATGATCTACAAATTTTGTAATATGTAAATACAAATTAGTTATTAAAAACTTAATTAATAACAGTCAAATTGTGTTTATTTATTACTGGCGCCCTGGGATAATTCTTAATAGTCGGTACACTAAAGTAAGTGTTACATTCTGTTGCTGATAATTGGTATGTTATAAATATTAATATTGTCATTGGGTAAATTAGCTTGATAAACTCTTACTTTGCACATGCTCGTAGGCCAAGTGTAGTATGTATAATAGTAATGTGAAATTTTATTAAGGCCTATTAAAAGTGTATTACAGCACGATGTCCATTCGACATGGTCGCGGCGGTCACCCTAATCCAAGTGGCGGCCCGAGCAGTGGCGGCTCGTGAGTAAACTCTCCAGGGGTTCACACAGTTAGATAATATTATACGATATTAATCCTTGTGCCTGTTAATATTTGCACTGAAAATAGCATTTTCAAGAATTTTTCAACATTCAGGTAAATGACATTACTAAGAAATTTTAAATAATAATTTATTAGTAAGTAATATTAACCAAATGAATCTAACATTGTAGTTTACTAAGCTTCAACTGGATTCTTTATTTAATTAATCTTAGAAAAATTAAATTTAGCAGTAATGATAGCAGTCATGTTCTGAAACAATATTAAATTATATAAATACTACTTACAAGTATCAGTAGGTTAATCGGATCTTTAACAAAAACTAAGTGAACTTCTTGTAAACAAAGTCATCCTTCGGTCTTTCTTTGAAACAAATCTATCAATCACCATTTCATTAAACTTATGGATGGTCTTCACTAGTTCTTTCTCTATTGTTAACATGTCTAAGGCATTAAGTCTTTCTTGAGACATCGTACTTCTCAAAAAGGTTTTTATCCTGTTCAGAGTCGAGAAGCATCGTTCCGCTTCAGCTAAAGCCATTGGGATTGTCGATATCATCGTTAAAAGCTTATACGACTGTGAAAACGAATCTTTCAAATCATTTTGTGTAAGAAATTGCAGTAAACTCACAGCCCCGTTCATATATCTTATGTCATCACGTCGTTAAAGCACTCCCAATTCGGTTTTTAGCTTTGCTTTGTCCAAAAAGGGGTATTTTTCTGTTGCTTCATCTAACGCAGATTGAGGAAATGATTTACTGTACTCACTAAATTTTTGAGGATCCATAAGGGATACGGCTGAATGGTTTGATGTAATTGAAAACCGCTCTTTTATTTGCGTTGAAATCACGTCACATACTTCTTTAGCCGCGATCGTCCTATTAGCATGACTGTCTTCTTCCTGTCTTGCTCTTTTGCGTTGTAGATGCATCTGGTCTACAGCACTTCTCACGGAGCTCATTTTTTCTCTTTCTTTATTTATTTCCCTCAGACAGGTTTCCACGTTCTTTTTTGTTCGCACAGCATCTGTATAGATAAGCTGAATTTGTCTGTATAAAACGTCGACGTGTGGCATTATATTATCGAAAACTGTAAGCCAAAACACAAAAGTTAGGTCTTCCAGCATTGCCGGATTGCTCCAGCTTTGGTAATAAAAGATTCTTGTTTAGACGTTAATTCTATTTCCTCCATACAGGTAGACCTAATAAGGTCTTCCCAATGTTCGAGTACTGTATTTACAGTTCTGCTTTTAAAATTAAATCTAGTGGTTGAAGCTCGGGGGATTCTTTTCCCGACAATATTATACAAAATTTATACTCTTTGAGGCGAGTTGCTGAAAAAGTTCGTTATATCACTCAAATTTGTGAAAAATATCCGCACTTGCTGATTTTGGCTAGCAGCTCGAGCAATCACTAAATTTAATCAATGAGCAAAGCAATGGATATAAAAAGCATACACGTAATGTCGTTGAATAATTGTTTGTACACCGGTTAGGTGTCTGCTCATCACGTTTGCTCCGTCATAACTCTGAGAGATTAACTTTTCCAGCTTATCAACAACATTTTTTAAGGTGTCATGAATGCATCCGGCGATCGAGTCTGAGTCGTGTCCGGGGGGATGTATAAACCCCAGAATCTTTCTACTGGTTCTCCGTTAGGTAATACGTAGCGAAAACAATAGTTAATTGAAATGTCAAACTAACATCTGTTGTCTCGTCGGCGATTACAGAGAAAAAATCTACAAATTTTAATTCATCCTTAATCTTTTCATGGCAAACAAAAAGCATACAATCGAGCAGGTCGTTTCGAATTTCTTTTGATGTTCCTTTAAAAACGGTTGCGTCACGTAAGTGTTCTTTTAGTGCGGCATCAAGCTGAGCAGTAAAATCCACTAAGCCTTGTAAAATCGTAGGATTTGAAGAATCTTCTTCCCTGTGTCCCCGAAGTGCCAGTTCAAAAGCGCCGCAAAATTTAATGCAAATTTTTCTCTACTTTTTCATTATGTTCTTTTACATTCCTCTGATAAGCGCTGTCCAACTGATGACGTATGTCGACTTTACCAAGCAAGATAAACTCTAGCAAGGACTTCAAATGAGCTTGAGAACATTTATGTTTTTTAATTTCGAGGGTAAATGACTGAAATCATTCACACCGTACTTAGTCCATTTTAAGTTTTCAGAGCTTTGTTTTGCAAATAGTAGACAAGGAAAACAATACAGTTTATTTGTAGCTTCACAACCGGAGAGCCAAGAAGTCTTTTCATATAAAGTTTCTTTAAATTCCCTTTTGAAATCCCTACCTTTACCTTTGGTGACTTGTACAATATTAAGCTTAACGGTCGGGCGACCACGTTGTTTTATTTCGAGTTTCTTTTCTAAAGAAATACTTGAAAAAACTATTTCTTTTAACAAAGACACAGAGGTAGCCATTGCTAATCAATCAGCAACACTAACACAACACCAACACCAATCCTAACTACACTGGGCGCGAGCGACACTGGGAGAGCGAGTGACATGACGCCTTACACGCCTTAGGGGCTAAAGTCTAGCCTGGTTCACAACCCGAATGTACCACTGTCTCTATACACGGGAGAGGTTTGTCCCCATCACCGCGACAATGCCGCGTCACGTCACTGCACTCATTAGGCCCAGCCTCCCACGCATGGAGCTGTGCCCCCATCTTGCGCCGCGCCGACTGCACAACTGTTTTACCAGAACGAGCATTTTGTTATTGCACCATAAAACTAAACCAAATTATTTTGAGTTTGTTAAAATTAATTTATTTATGTAGGGGGTTCACGTGCTCATGTGCACCAATTAAGAAACCGCCACTGGGCCCGAGTAACTACTTTAGCTAGCTCTCCAAGAAGCTTAAAAGTTTGTAAAATATGATAGAAATATTACCCCTACTTAAGAGATTTAGTAATGAAGGTGTATTTTATATTTAATAGCACGTATATTTGTAATCGTGTATGTTCTGTAATGAAAATATTAAAAACTAAACAGAGAAATCAGTTACCACAGGAATGACCGAAGTCATCACTGTGATTAGCGACTACACAAACGACAGCAGACATTCGTCTTTAATAAGCCAGAATAATCGTTTTCGCACCTGGTAAAATGTAGCTACGTTAAACTCTTATTAATAGCCTAATGTGGTTTTGAAGAAAACTTATCAAAAATATAAATTTTTTCTTTCGTAAAGGTGAGTATTCTTCAGAAAGGAGAAATATTTGGGTTTGTCTGTAAAATGTTTATTTTGAAACAGTAAAAAACATATCATTAAAAAAATACCTGTAAAATTTACTTACCAATTTTATAACTGGTTTAATATTTTCTGATTGCAGATAACTTCAAGTAATCATTATAATTATTTATGCAGAACGGCAACGGTTAACTGACCGTGGACCGTGACCGTTGGCGATTGAGCCACAATGGTCAAAAGCTCCAAGCAAAATTATATAAATGTCGTAAAATTCTGTGAAATCGTTTAGTTTAAGAAAAGAATGTAAATTATGCCACTAACTTAATAGAGTTAAGTGCTTCCGGGCTTTCGAAACATGGAATTCCTAGTAGTTGTTGCCAAACGTTTAGTCTTCACCAGCAGTAGCCACTTCAGTGACGTCTAAGTGTGTGTAATTTATCATCTGTCAAAGTCACCAACCACGGCGAAGACTCCGCTCTTACTGCTGGCATTTTTAGAGGGCATTCATACGTGGCTCTGATATTTCGAACTTTCCATCCGGTAGGCTTCTATGTGATAGGCCACGTTTCACCTCCAGTCAGTAAACTGCTGTGGCCATCGTATTGTAGAATTTTATTTTATTTCTTACCTAACTTGGTTGTATGGTATGTGTTTATTGCTCTACACACACACACATATATATATATATATATATATATATATATATATATTAAAATGTACTGAGTTTGTTTTGTAGGGTTTGTCCCAGCCACATGTTGTACAGTTACTCAAAGAATATATTTGAGAGATTTGACCTTGTCAGTTTTCTCATTGAAAATTCATCATTTACTCTTGTTGCGTCTTAGAAGCTCTCGATGAAATCTTAAGTTGGTCTTAGAACGCTATTTGTTGAGGTAGCTGGTGTGAAATGAAATAACTAAGTGGACTGTATATGTTTTTAGCGTTATCTGTTTATTGAGAATTTGTCAGAAGATAGTTGCTGGCGCGTGCAGTTTAGCGTGGCATAAATGCCTGATAATTGAGATAGAATTAAATACTGAAAGACATAATCGTGCGTAAAAGGCTGAGGTCGCCTAAGTAACTATCGCATGTTGATCATGCTAGAATTTAGAAGTAATGGAAATAATGTAGCCGCGGCTGGCGAACTGAGGCGAGATGCCCGCTCGGAGTCTTCCAAGTAACTAACTAATTTTGGCTGCTGCTAGCCTGCATTCAAGCCGGCAGCAGATAGCGGGAAAAAAATGACATCACTGCACGGGACTGCAATGCAGTATTACAGTACAAAGTTTGAATAAGTACAAAGTTTAACCAACTCTTGTGTTGTCGAGTTGTACAAAACAATGGCTTACGGTAGTCAGATATAGTGCTAACTAAAATTACGACCGATATTGACGTTTTCATCTTACAGTAGCAGGAGTTTGGCATCAGATGAAACCACTGAAGTTCATATAAATATCGTAAAACAGCTGGAAAACGTTTTAGTAGGATAAATGTACAAATACGAATAAATTACATATGGTGAACAGGTAAATTTACCCTTCTTGTGCCGTTAATGGAGATTAGGCTCAATGAAGACTATTGATTACGCACATGTGGAAAATACGCCTATGCCGCTTTTCTAACTGAACCTTTTAATTTCACCAGCTGATGGAGGCCACGTAGGAATTAAAGCTACATCGGAACCAGAGTTTGGCTGGAGCCTACGAGAAATTGTTTACGGCGAAAAGGATTCAAACCAAGGACAATTCGAATAGCTAAGGTACCGAAGACTAGAACCAGGAAAACAAAGAGGTTACAAAATAGATATTGGAAAGAAAATTATTTCGTGTAAGAAATCTGAGGAAATCGTTGGAAATATATACACACACAAGGTATGGAAGTATCAACAGCTGTGTAGTTCACAACCAAGCTGTTAAGTGGAAAGCATTTTTATTCCAGTTAGGTGCATCCAGAAAAGCTTCTTAAGTTTCAAGAAGAGCAAGAATCAGGGATGACGAAGAATGGTTGCGGACAAAAATGACCTTTCAAAAATATTGTGTTTTGTGTCGAAATACTTATATATTTTCTGTACAGCTCCAAATAACTCACTGTACCAAATCATTGAATCATTGTTGATAGAACCACAGTCATGTGATAGTACTGAATGAACATGCTTACTCTGTGTTTATGTAGAAATGTTACCGCTTCCACTATCTGACTCGCTAGTCGAAACGTAATTCTCCTGTATTGAAGATGATAGTATATGGTAATGTATTTATGCTGAAGCTACAGTGCTGAGTGCACTATCACGTTGGATGTTACGATTTGCTTATCGCTACATTAGAATTTGTAATTTCACTGAGATCTGCATCCATTACCACGTAACAGTTTCATAACGCTGCGTGCATTGATAACATTGTAGTTTTATGAGGCTAGTATTGCAGGTATAAATTACAGTATTTACTGTAAATTATAGTATTATTAGTATAAATTACAGTAAATTATAGTATTGTACAGTGGAATAAATTATAATATGCAAGAGAAATCAATAGTCACAAGTTTTATTAACAGTATTTTTATTAATTTCCGAGGAAGTACGCTATGACCAAGCTTGTTTTGATACCCAACATTTCTCGGCTGGTCTACAGCACTTCCCCTCCCGGCTCAATAATTCAACGCCGTTTAGGGCACACTATAATGCGGAATTCTCTACAGACGACTACACCTTTTTTTTATTACATCCTTTTATTGTGTCATTTAACTCTCCTCTTATGGCATTGTTGCTGCAATATTTTGAAGTGTATACCTTTCTTCTTAAGATTTTCATCTCTAATAACTGTATTCTCTGCTCGTTTCACCCTGTTACAGTAAACGTATCACTGACGTACATTATTACTGGAATATCTGTGCTTTCTGCAGTTTTAAACATGTTTCCTTTAGAATTTTATTTTCCTCCACGTTTCCCAAACACGTTACGTATTTTACGTGCCGCTATACAGACGCTTCCAAATTTTGATAACTTGTATATCTAATTACCGCAAGTAGGCTATAAGAGATATCACACCCTCTAATAAAATTTTTAATTTCGTCGTTAACAATTATTTCTATACTGTGGACTTTTACTCACAATGTATCTAACCATAAACTGCCTAAATGCCATTGTTTTCACCTTTGGGGAAATTTTCCTCATATTGCTATAAAATGTTACTCATTGAAAACTTCACGTATTCATAACTGTTTGAAACAATTTTTTATATTGTAAATTTATTATATTGCTCGATTGAGCTGAAAAATTACAAAAGCGCCTACGCGACCCTTGGCAAGCAGCAACGCTCGAAGCTGTTCCAGATGTTTAGAGATCATTCTGCACTGATAATTCTATGTAATACGGCAGAATTACGTAACGTTCTAGGTCATGCTAGATGCCCCTTCAAGACGTTACTCGACTATTCCACCGGCATCCAGGCCCGCTACGTCACTATAATGCAAGGCGGGCGAAGTAGTACTGGATTTCGAAGAGGCTAGTTCAGTTTTATTCCAAGCGATATTAGACTGTAGATTGAAGTGATTGTTGATGACATTTAGCGGTGAGTGGTCATTGTTTTAATTAGTGCAAAACTTTAATAGGGTGACATTTGTTGTTGTTTGTTGGACAAACTTAAGTTTAATTATTGTATAAGAGTATCTTTGTTGTAATTAAAGTTTGTATTTAGTGACTTCATTGGTGTCAGTTAATCTGTTTCCACTGTACAATACGACGATCCGTGACAATATGGTCGTCGTAACGGTATGATGTACAGATTCTTGGGTAATCTTTCTCTAAGATATAAGTTATTATTTTGTACATTATTTTTCTTATTTTGATCATTTTATTGTCTATTTTAGTATGAATTTCAATTCAGTCGCATCTATTTTTCTTCTATGTTTTCCATGACTCTAATCAATATACGTATATAATTGTGGCGTAAATAATTGCCTTTCAGAATTTCACAATTACATTGGATAGCGTTTTATTTCAGTGCTTAATTAACCTCCCTGCTGCTGTTGTTCAATCTACAATTTTGTTGTCTAACCTTCCTTTCTGTGACATCACTGTACCACTGTATCACTGTGATATTTAACCTTTTTTCAGAGTCTTAAATTTTATTCTAATTCTCGTTGAGATATCTATTTTTTTCATTCTTCCAGTAAAATACTTCGTAAAATTACTGCTAAATTTTATAAAACGGACGCTATACCTTATTGAAACACGTGTATGTTATAGAGTGGTTAGTAAAATCCGTCTATAATAGAGTTGGAGTAACACTTGATCTAACAAAGCATTGCTTCGGAAACGAGTCAGCTTCGACAACACGTCTCGTTGAATCGAGAGCAAAGTGATTTAAAAATAAATTCACCAAGCGACAATTAATTGTCTCAAGGCCGTTTCATTCGTAAATCATATTCTTGTACGTGAATTGATTTATAGTGACAAAGCATGCGGAAAGAAGAATAACTACAGTCGGACAAAAACTGAATAACACTGCCTGCTTTATAATTACGTGAGCATGGTAATTATAGGTAACAGTCGTACTGTGTCGTGACTTGTTATATTTATGGCAGTCATTAAATGTGTCCTTATGTTTTGCGTCGCAGGACATAGTACTCACGATCGACTAAATTTTGTGTTAAATGTAAACCAGTCTGACAAAACACCAATTAAGCTTTCATTTCCAGATTTGAGTGTTTTAGTTACGAACACAATATGTGCATCTCTTATAAAACTGACTTATTTAAATTTTCTGGCATCTGTTTTTTCACTACACAGTAGCTACTCTGTCTGATTTATTTAAATAAATATTTAAAGTTCATCCAGGGTATTATTATTTCCTACCACGTCCCATCGATTTCTCTTTATCTTCAAAGGAATCTCACTTCATTTCCTAACTCTGTTTTAACTCTAATTTATTTATCATATTAAATATGTAATTTGCCAATATATTATGTATAATGTTAACAGGAAAAATAACATAAATAGTACTAGCATTTTTATAAGTAACACTAGAAATTACTGTTTCTTTCCTTGTTTTGCTATTTAAACGCCATGCAATAGTTCTATAAGTATGATCAGCAGCCAACTTTAGATATGATCAAAAGTCATAGTAGTTCGTAAACTTATTATATACGTGTTTGTAAAATATGCGATATAATAATCAGTTTTAATTTCACTTCCCTACAATAACGTCATAAGCGATTTATGCTGTAATAATATTTGTTATTTGAGCTACGTCTGCATTAGGCCTATATATTTCTTAACTTTTTTAAGCCTTATTATTTTTGCAGTCTCTTACAAGTAGTACGATCGGTAACGTTACCAAACCTTTGCTTGGTTTGTAAAGAAAACTTATGAATGAAAAAAAAGCACGTCTAGTGGAAGGGGTGCTCCAATGATCACTCTCACTTACTCCAATCTAAAATTGTGTCAGAAAACTGTGTAGTATGGCATTTTGAGGTCCTTCTTCTATATGATGTGATTTGGCACGTAATACGGTGCATTGACCACCGTCCTGAGTCAGACGTCGGGTTTATATTACAAACATGTCTTTATACAAAATGTGGAAAATACATGTCCTAAATTTAGGAGGAGGAAGGCTGTCTTAGTGAAATGCCACATTAGGTATTCATTTGTAAGACAAAATAGTGTGATTACGCCCTTATAAAATCAGATTTACAACTCCTATCATGTTGTCGTGGAACAATTTACATAAATGTTATTTTGCTGTAAATACGGCTATTTCCGATCTGACGATGAGCTGTAAAGCTTGAAAGCGGAATCGGAATAATTTTGTATAGTGGTGTGCAACAGTAATTATTCTGTTTGTGATAAATTGTTTATTGTTTGCATGTTTCACATAAAACCAGATAACGTCCTTGATCATTAAATATGCTTATGTTGCCTGTCGTCTTTTATGTATAGTATTGTTTTCATTTATTTTATTTTACGCACATTAGAGGTGTCGGTCTTTATTGTGTATAAGGCTGGATAGATTTCTTTGTAACCAAAAACGGTTATGAATTCAATAAACAACACCATACCTTTGATCATATCAACATAACGTAATTATAAAACAGAACTAAAATATTACGTTCTTCTATTAGGATTCTAAAAGAACTAAAACTAAGGCTCTTGTAAATTAAGTTCGTATGTCGATTTTGTTTCGAAACAGTTAAAAATAAATGTTCAATTTAAATGTTACAATATGAGAATTGTAAGAACAGGGGATTCTGTTAGTCATTCAACACTTATGTACCTTGGAGTCAAAAGCCCAACGAATCGCCATCATTTTTATGGTACGGCCGTTTCCTATAATGGAAAAAATGTGCCGAAAGAAAGTGTAGAAATGTACAACGGAAGGAATAAATAATAAAAGTCCTAGAAGCAATATATAATAGAATCAAAGGTCTTGACGAAATAGTTAGCATAATCGGTTGACAAAACGGCGATTGCCTTGGATAATAAAAGGTATGTATAAAATTAAGCAACTATCTTGTACATTTGTTAAAAAACACAGAAAGAAACATTTCACACAATAATTACAAATTAGAACACATTATGAACACAAACTATAGTTTAATAAGAAATGAAACTAAAGAATTTACCAACTAAGAAAAAAAAACGATGTGAAAGAAATACTCCTTGATTTTATTTCAATCTAAGTGAAAAGTTAGCAAACAATATAAGAAAAGTGAAAGAGCGTCAGAGATTGAAGACAGAAGCTCCTTTAAGGATGGGCGGCGAGGGTAGTTTGAGGGGGGTTGATACAAACGTAAAAGCTTCCGAAAGTAATCCAATTGGAAGTGTGAAAGTAAGCGTTTGACACGAAACACCTTCAGCTACGACTACAATGGGGATATAAGTGCAATTTGACAGCTGTTAGAACAAGGTGTAATACGTGACACGATCCCCTAATATGGTGCCTACGTCTGAACTGAAACTGAATTCAGATCAGTGACGATTGTTTTTGTTCTCCCCGTAACTCGCGTTGGATACTTTAAACTTAGGAGACCAAAGGCGTACTTGTGTAATAAAATATAATTGAAACCTAAGAATCAAAAGTTATATCACCTACTCTTTTTGAGATTTATGTTGACGATTTAGTAAGGAAATGGAAGCATCTAGTGAACATTGGTATTAAGATATCACGAGACAGATATTTGAATGTGGTGTTGTTTGCAGACGACTTTGCTTGTAATTCGAAATACAGTATCTGCTTTACAAACAATCTGTTTTAAACTTCATCAGATTTACAAACAATACAATATGAAAATCTCCACTATAGAAACAAAGGTAATGGCATTTCGAGGCAAGAAACCAATAAGAAGAAAAATAATGGTTAGTGATCAAATCTAGAAGAGGTGAGCCATTTTAATTATTTGGGAAATGATTTTGGCTACGATAGGAATTATGATGTTAATGTTAAATTAGCTAAGTTTCATACGATCTTTGGGACAGTCAACTGTATTTTTAGAAACAAGGTACGTCAATATACAAAATTAAAGTTCTAGAAAGTCATGGCAGTCCCTGTACTGTCCTATAGATGTAAATTATGGACAACAACCAAGAAACAAGACAGAAAAATACAGGTCTTGGAAGTAGCGTTCTTAAGAAGAGTTACAGGTGTTTCAAACGTGACTGTATAAATAATAAAGCCATAAGAGAAGAGTTACAAGTTCTTAACTTGAATAAAAAATTAAAAA
Organism: Magicicada septendecula; assembly: GCA_034769895.1. Classification (NCBI taxonomy): domain Eukaryota; kingdom Metazoa; phylum Arthropoda; class Insecta; order Hemiptera; family Cicadidae; genus Magicicada; species Magicicada septendecula. Next base: position 171,726,154 of record CM068374.1, on the reverse strand, counting down.
TTTACAAACAACTGTGAAAAAACACGTAGAAAGAATGTTAGATTCCAGACTGGTCTGGAAATATATACAAACAAGTCTGGAAATATAAACGTATAGGACACAAGTGTGTGGATAGACCCAGGAAGAAATGGCTGGAGGGTCTCTGAAAGCGGAACAGGCAGCACCTTGCCTATGCCGTGTTGTGAAGATGATGATGAGAATATACGTATTTAAGTTTTTTCTGTAGTAAATACTGTTACGTTACAAAGTTTTCCTGTTCGTTCTAGAAGGACAGCGTCGACAAATGTTTTGTACGTGATCTGTTACAGTTCATTGTAATCGAAATCAAAATACAGTTAAATCATAAGATACACTGTGTAAAATATGTGCAAACGTATCACGTTTTGTATCATTTAAAATAATAAAGAACCTTCAGCCGAGGTTATTCTTGTAACTCTTTGAAAATAGCCTCACCGGCTGAAACAGATGTCATAATTTAGCGATACAATTAATTTGTATATAACTACCAAGCGAGTATCGGTATACTTCTTATTTTAATTTTTTTTTTCTAAATGTTGTTTTCATCATCCCTAGGATTAAGTTTTACTTTAAAGATCGCAACGCTCATCTTTTCTTGTTGTACGGGAAACGTAAGAAACACAAGCTATAACGTGATGGTGTAATTCATAGCGTCCAGTAATATTTATAAGTAGACTGTTTCTAAACTGATAATGTTAAAGCTTTTAATAGATCACAGAGGAAAATCACCGAGTTTAACAATTATTTAATATGACACCACAGTTAATAAACGTTCTGTAATATAATTTCCATAACTAGTTTGTCACACAAGAATTCCCGCCTTATCAAAGAAATCAACCAGCGCTCTCCTCTCATTTATTGTTACGCTTATTATATTCCATTAAATTACTAGGTTTATTAATAAGATTGTCCACCGTTTGTTTATTACATTAGAGAGCGATGAAAAATATCGGATGATTATATCCTTATTTTCCCGCTCTCTTAATTGAGAAATTAAAGAATCAATGTAGCGCACTGGTCAGGACACTATTCTAAAAAGGGACGATGTGGGTTCGAATTCGCCTCAGATTGGATTGAGTTTCATGATGTTCAACCAGTACATGGGGTTACACAACTCTTATGGGCATATGATTTCGTCTGCTGGGGGAAATTGAGGCACCAAAACTAGGTTTACTGCTCTTCGCATTGCCTTACCGAGAAGCTCTACTTTAGCGGTATCTACAAAATCCTAATTTTTGTTAGGCTATGATAGAAGTAATGTTAACTAATTCATAGTCATGTATTTTTGATTGAATTTATGGCAAGTTATACGTAAAGTTATTTTTTTTACATATTTACTAACTTCTCAGTGGGACATAGGGCATATACTAGAACACAGAATATAACCAAGCATGCTACAAGTATTTGGCATAAACTACAAAAATCATTTATTGCTATAAAATATTCATCAGGCTTTCACGGCCCGTGTCAGATGAATTGTTCATGATATCCGGGCTGTTTGGCCGTGGTCCATGGCTTATTACAAAACCAAACGTTTCGGCAGCTCCACTGGCTGCCATCATCTGTGGTATAAAAAATCCTGCACGCCGGGTGTTTACGTACAGGCCCACAGTACTGTGGTATAGGCTAAAGCTGTCCTGCCATGCTACCTGTACTTATAAATTCAGCAAAGTCCCACGTACAGGTAAAAATGACACCATCAGCCAATCACAATAAAGATGGTGTATGATTGGCTCGCACCAAGCTATGCCATTAGGTACTCACTTGTTTTCCGCGAAGTACTGTGGGGAAGGCTGCTGATTTCCCGCGATGCCACCTGTGCTAATTGTTATTGCTAATTTCAACCCCCGCACAGGTAAGAACTGCATCATCGGCCAATCAGAAACAAGAAGGTGTGTGAGAGGCTCGCATCGCGCCATGCCATAAAGTACTTAATGCGATGCTTTCGCCCATCGATTGGAATCGGCTATTGGTCGACTTCGCCCTAAGAGGGCGCCCGGCGATGATCGTATCGGAGCGGCGGCGCTACAACACGCTCCCCCTAGCCTCATCAACTTGGTCCACGAGCTGTTCAATGGATGTCTCCGGCTTCATTACTTCCCCAGCCTGTGGAAGCGTGCGAAAATCATCATGATCCCCAAGCCTCGCAAGCTGCGTATTGACCCCTCAAACCATCGACCCATCTCGCTGTTGCCAGTCATATCGAAGGTACTCGAGCGCCTCCTGCACGGTCGGTACGCGCCTCTGCTGGATGGTTTCATTCGGCAGGAGCAGTTCGGCTTTCGCAGGGAGCACTCGACGACCCTTCAACTCGTCCGGGTTGTTACCCATTTGACGGACGCCTACAACAAGCATCTGTCCTCCGTCGCTGTATTGCTCGACGTGAGTAAGGCCTTCGATCGAGTCTGGCACGAAGGCCTTCTCTACAAACTGGCCCACTCCCCCCTCCCTGCCTCATTCGTTCATTTTCTCCGATCGTACTTGTGCGATCGTATCTTTAGGGTATGCGTCGAAGGGTCGTACTCATCCGTCCGACCAGTCGCCGCAGGCGTACCTCAGGGATCTGTCCTTGGCCCCGTTCTGTACCTCGTGTACACGAACGACCTGCCTGTTCAGCCTGGAGTCACTCTCTCGCTCTATGCGGATGACGCTATGTACCACGCCAGCTCAGCGAGTCTTGATTTCGCAGCTGGCCTGGTGCAACGTCAGCTCGCCGTACTTCCGGACTGGCTACGGAAGTGGAGGATGGCGGTCAATGCGGAGAAATCCGAGGCGATCGCCTTTTCTCATAAATTAACTTCCCGCTGCCAGTCCCTCTCCCTTGAAGGGAGCCCAATCGAGTGGAAACGGACTGTAAAGTACTTGGGCGTCACTCTTGACCGACGCCTAAGCTTTGCACCTCATGTCTCTCTGAGTCTCCAGCGCGCCAGAGGCGTCAGAGCCAAACTATTTCCCTTTCTCTCTCATCGGGGTTCAGTGCCTGTGCGCACTAAACTCACCATCTACTTGCTCTTTCTTAGGGCAATCCTGACTTACGCAGCCCCCGCCTTTTGGGTACTACTCAGCCCATCCGTTGTCGCCCGTTTGGAAGCTTTCCAATCCCGAACCCTCCGCTACATCTCCAACTCTCCCTGGTTTGTCAGAAATGATGCCATCAGGCGAGGGTTGAAGGTTCCTTCACTTACCGAATTCGTTCGGTCCCTAGCCCTCAAACTATTCTCCCCAGCCTATGTCTCGACCCATCCTCACATCCGTCGACTAAGCACAGATGTCGGCCCACCACCTAGACGACACAAACGCCCCCGAGCGTTGCTCGACGACCCCCCATAAGCACTTACAGAACATCTGCCCCATCCCCCCGACCTTGAGTATTTTCACGCTCCTCCTCCTTCCTTCTTTCTCTTGTCCGTGCTGGCGCTCGGCGACAGACTAGAGGGGGGTCTGCGCTCGCCCTAGGTGTGCTTAGTGCCGCCTCTGGTGGCCGCTGCCTCCTCCTACGCTCTCTCCCGTGCGCCGACATTGCCGCTTGGCAGCCCTCGGAGACTTTTCCTGAGCGGTTAGGAGCGCCCTACCCGTTGTGGGAGGGTAATTCCTGCTTCTCAAGCGAAAGGTCTTCGAGGTCTCCCCCATTCAGCCGTCACGGGTCTCTTCGAGGTCCCAGGGTCCATGAAAAATCAAACATCCTGTCCCTCCAAAATAAAATTGCTGGAGGTTCCATTCCTTTGAAAGCGCGAGATCGCTAGCCAAGGTAACAGCAAGGCAACATGCAGTCATCGGGTATCACCCGGACACTGCGACCACCGGAGCACGACTAGCTGCTGCTCCGTACACCACTGGACATCGATTGGAAGCGTCAACATCTCCTGGAAGCTCTCTCTTAATGGGAAGTTGTCAGTTTTCAAGAGTGTTCAGTTTCCGGCTATTTTCAGTTTTCCGATCTGTGCAATAGTTAACAGTTTGTGTTCAGTGTTACAACTACTCAAGAAAATAATAGTGCAGTGTAGTGTTCAGTGCAGTGTTGTGTTCTTGTGCCGTGCAGTGTTTCGTGTGTGTTCCGCTGCTGCCTGGAGCTTGTTGGTAAGTGAGCGACTTTTGTTTTTTGCTTACCGTAGTGCTTGGTCTAGTCCTTAGTTCCGTTCCGCCTAAGGCGTAGGCTTCGCCTCGCCGATGGCTGCCCTCAACCCGTCTTCCGTCGGCCCTTCTCAGGGCCAACCTGCTTCCGTCGGTCCTTCTCAGGACCTCTCAATTCCTGATCGCGCTCTGGCGCAACCACTCCCGGATGGCCCTTCTCAGGACCACCCTACACCTACCTCCTCGGGGGAAACTCAAGACGTGGACTCGGCCATGGATACTGATGGTGCATGGCAGGCTGTCAGCCGGAAACGGCGTGTCAGTGCCACCTCCACAGAATCCGGTCGGGCTTCGCGTCGAGGCTCAACCGCGGGGCTATCCACCATGGCCTCCCAAAAACAACCTGACCAGCACCGGCGTATCCCGCCTCTGATTTTCGCCCGGCCTTCGGATTGGGCGAATTTCATGCGGCGTTTACACCGTTGCACTCCCTCTGGCACCTTGACTGCTTCGGCTCAAGGTGACAACTCCATCCGCCTCAACCCCACGACCGTGGAGAGCTTTCGTGTAGCGCAGAAGTTCCTCACGGACGCGGGGATCCCGTACCACACCTTTGCCTTGCCGGAGGAGAAGGAACTCAAGGTACAAGTCATAGGTATCCCAGCAGGTACCTCGCCCGAGCTCATTTCCAATGAACTCACAAGTTTGGGCTTTAGGGTTCACAATGTAACGCCTCTCTTCTCCCCCGGCAGGAAACTCGCGCGCAACGCATTCCTGGTGAAAATCCGAAAGGTGGGTGATTACCAGGCCGTATACGACATCAACATGCTATTCTACTTGAAAGTTAGGGTAGAAGCATTCGACGCCCAAGCCGGACCGAAGCAGTGTTACAACTGCCAGAGGTACGGACATTCATCGGCATTTTGCCACCACCCCACCCGCTGTTTGCGCTGTGGCGATAGCCATCGGAAGGACACTTGTCCTCTCGCTCGTGCTGCCGCCACTTGCGCCAACTGCGGGGAACCTCACCCGGCATCATCGAAGTCCTGTCGATTCTATGCTGCGGCTTTGAAGAAACTTTCAAAGTCCTCGCAGCAGCGCGCTACTGCGCCTCCCGCTAGGCCCCAAACATCAAGGCCTGCTGCCTCGGCGGCACCTACTCCCGCTGCGGCACCGGCACTTCTGCCTGCCCCAGCTCGTCCGGCGTCTACCGGGGCGCCCAGCTATGCGGCTGCAGCTGCTTCACAGCCTGCCGCACAGCCCACGGCCCAGCAACCTACACCTGCTGCGCCGTCCAAGAAACGAACAAAACCATCTCCCCCAGCTTCCTCGCAGCACACGCCCGCTGCACCACAGCCAGCATCTACTCCAGATGTCCGAGATCCTAGGCAGCCGAAACAAAAGGCCCCTGCCCAGAATGGCATCATGTTCCTGCACCCGGCGCCCAAGCCTCAGGCGGCACCGGCGTCTGCCGCGTCCTCGGACGTGACTTTCGCCGCCCGCGTGCATGCTTGGATCAACGCCTTGATCCCGCAAATTCTCGCTGCCAAGGATGTCCAGTCCTTAATCGTTATCATTCTCACCTCCGTGACCTCGCTTATCCCTCTCGATGGCTAGGCCCTTTCGGCTGGTGGCTTGGAACGCATGTGGCGTTCTATCTCGCCGTGCCGAATTGGACGCCTTCGTCACCGAATATGACATAGACGTCATACTCCTTAGTGAAACCCACTTAACTCCCGCTCACTCTTTCCAGCTTCCGGCGTACACGACGTACCGCACAGACCGGCCGGGCCAGAACCGGCGTGTCGCATCTGGCGGCACTGCCATTCTGGTTCACAGGCGCATCGCCCACCGCCCCCTGCCGCCTCCGGCGACTCGTTGCTTGGAGGCGACGGCGGTTGCTCTCTGCATCGGGGATCGGGAGGTTCGACTGGTTTCAGTCTACCTCCCCCCTAGAGGTGGACCACCGCCCGACGAGAATGAATGGGACGCTCTCTTAGAAGACCCTTTACCTACCATCGCAGCCGGAGACTTTAATAGTAAGCATCCCCTCTGGAACAGCCGTGTCTCTAACCCTTATGGCCGCTCTCTGTACCAATACGTTCAACGTCATCCTCATGTAAACGCTCTTGGTCCTAGATCACCGACCTATATCCCCAATCACCGGGGACCTCCAGACGTCCTTGACATTGCTGTTGTCAAAGACTTGGCCTACCCTATCGCAATAGAAGCCGTGTCAGACCTCTCGTCTGATCACGACCCGGTATTACTCACTGTTCGGCCCACGCTGGACACACCTCTCCAGCCTCCCCATCGTTTAACGAGAGTCAACTGGCGATCGTTCCACGATGAACTGGGTCGAACAGTACCATCTGACCCCCAGGTCGACATCTCCAGCTCGGAGGATGTAGACCGCTTGGCCGACTATCTTCAAGAAGTCGTCACGTCCGCTATGGACAAACACACCTATGAAGTCCCTGCGCCCACCAGACGGTCGCAGTTACCTGAAGAGGTGATTCTGGCCATCCGCAACCGGCGCCAGCTCCGCCGGAGATGGCAACAAACCCGGGACCCTGCCGTAAAACGCAGGCTAAACGCCCAATCTGCCCTTGTCAAGCAGCTTCTGCTTGATGCCACTGCTCATCGATGGGACTCATATCTTGAGTCTCTGGAAGTCACGCCACAGTCCGTTTTCCGGGCTGCGCGCCGACTCACTGGCGAGAAAAGGACCCGCTACCCCCTACGATCACCGAACGGGATTGTGTACTCCGCGGCCGACAAAGCAGAAGTCTTTGCCGATACCATGGAGGAACAATTTACCGTTCACAGAGGCGTCTGTGACCCCGGCCACTCGGCAGCGGTCGCAGACTTCCTATCTGGATATTTTTCCCGCCCTCCCGCAGACCCGATCGATCCGTTCGACGAGGCTGAAGTTGAAACGGCCATTAGTCGACTGCGCCCCAAGAAGGCGCCCGGCGAGGACCGTATTGGTGCAGCGGCCCTACTCAACGCCCCAGCAAGTCTCGTTTCCCTCATCCACGTGCTGTTCAATGGATGTCTCCGGCTCCATTACTATCCCAGCCCTTGGAAACGAGCCAAAGTCATCATGTTACCGAAGGCTCGCAAGCTGCGTACTCTCCCGGAGAATCATCGACCCATCTCTCTTTTGCCAGTACTATCGAAGGTGTTCGAGCGCCTCCTGCATCGCCGAATTACTCCCCTGCTGGATAATTTCATCCGGCAGGAACAGTTCGGCTTCCGCAGGCAGCATTCGACCACTCTTCAACTTGTCCGAGTTGTCACGCAACTCACTGACGCCATCAACAGGAACCATCAAACTGTCGCCGTCCTTCTGGACGTGAGTAAGGCCTTCGACAAAGTCTGGCACGAAGGCCTTCTCTATAAACTAGCCACCTCCCCTCTCCCTGCCTCATTTGTACATCTGATGCGGTCGTATCTCTGCGACCGCAAATTTAGGATCTGCGTCGACGGGACGTACTCTTCTGTCCGCCCCGTCGCCGCTGGCGTTCCTCAAGGATCTGTCCTCGGCCCCGTTCTGTACCTAGTGTACACGAACGACCTGCCAGTATTGCCTGGAGTCACGCTCTCTCTCTATGCGGACGATGCGATGTACCACACCAGTTCTGCAAACCTTCGTTTTGCGACTGACGTGGTGCAGCGCCAGCTCGCATTACTTCCGGCCTGGCTAAGGAAATGGCGGGTGGCGATCAATACGGAGAAATCCGAGGCGATTGCCTTCTCCCGTCAGCTCACTTCCCGATGCCAGACCCTCTCCCTTGAAGGGAGTCCAATCGCTTGGCAACGTACTGTGAAGTACTTGGGCGTCACTCTTGATCGACGCCTAAGCTTCAGAGCTCACGTATCCACAGTGCTCCAGCGCGCCCGAGGCGTCAAAGCCAAACTCTACCCATTCCTATCGCCTCGAGGGCCACTGCCTGTGCGCACGAAGCTCTCGATTTATCTGCTCTTTTTACGAGCCGTCCTTATGTACGCAGCGCCTGCATTTTGGACCCAACTCGCCCCCGACGTCGTTAAACGCATGGAAGCCTTCCAAGCCCTTACCCTTCGCCTTATCTCCGGCTCTCCCTGGTATGTAAAAAATGATACTATCAGGCGAGGGCTGAAGATTCCGTCGCTCGATGGATTTGCGCGAACTCTTACGTTCAACCTCTTCCATCGAGCATCCATTTCAGACTTTCCCCACCTCCAACATCTCGATAACGATGATGGACCACCACCAGTCAAACGCCGCCGCCCTCGAGCTTTGCTCGACGACCCACCGTAATTTTACAATAAATTGCCCTCTCACCATCTGTCCACGCGCCGACCAATCGGATCTCACCACCATCCTTCCAGTCAAATCCGGTCCGTTGCAGGCCGACAGATTGGTCGAGCGTTGTGCCGGCTTTAGGTGTGCCTAGCGCCACCTTCAGTCGGCAACTTCGCCCCTCCAATCTCTCGCCTGCCTCGGTATCGCCATAAGGCAGTCTACCGGACTCTTACCGGGCTGGCGGAAGTGTATCGACCCGTTGTGGGCGAACAGATCCCGCCAATCCGTGCTAAGCGTTCGCGTAGGCTTCCCTCTCAGGCCATTGGTGGATCGCGTCAGCGGTTCAGCCAATCACAGCCCATCTCCTTCACCTCCGCCAAAATAAAAAAGGGGGTACCTATCCTCGCTGCGACAAGTCTCGCTCCAAGCATTACAGAAGCACCAGGCAGTCATCGGGCTCGCCCGGACGCTGCCGTCACTGGGGCACGCACTGTGCTGTGCCCTACTTCAACTTGGCAACTTGGCAACTTGGCGTGCAGTGTTTCGTGTGTGTTCCGCTGCTGCCTGGAGCTTTGGTAAGTGAGCTACTTTTGTATTTTGCTTATCGTAGTGCTTGGTTAGTCCCATAGTCCGTTCCGCCTAGGCGTAGGCTTCGCCTCGCCGATGGCTGCCCGCAACCCATCTTCCGTGGGCCCTTCTCAGGGCCAACCTGCCTCCGTCGGTCCTTCTCAGGACCTCGCAATCCCTGCTCGCGCTCTGTCGCAACCTCTCCCGGATGGCCCTTCTCAGGACCACCCTACACCTACCTCGTCGGGGGAAACTCACGACGCGGACTCGGCCATGGATACCGATGGTGCATGGCAGTCTGTCAGCCGGAAACGGCGTGTCAGTACCACCTCCACGGAATCCGGTCGGACTTCGCGTCGAGGCTCAACCGCGGGGAAATCCGCCATGGCCTCCCAACAACAACCCGACCAGCCCCGGCGTATCCCACCTCTGATCTTCGCCCGGCCTTCGGATTGGGCTCATTTCATGCGGCGTATACACCGGTGTACTCCCTCTGGCACCTTGACTGCTTCGGCTCAAGGTGACAATTCCATTCGACTGAACCCCACGACCGTGGAGAGCTTCCGTATTGCACAGAAGTTCTTCACGGACGCGGGTATCCCGTACCATACCTTTGCCTTGCCGGAGGAGAAGGAACTAAAGGTACAAGTAATTGGTATCCCAGCAGGTACCCCGCCCGAGCTCATTTCCAATGAACTCACCAGTTTGGGCTTTAGAGTTCATAATGTAACGCCTCTCTTCTCCCCCGGCAAGAAACTAGCGCGCAATGCGTTCCTGGTGAAAATCCGAAAGGTGGGTGATTACCAGGCCATATACGATATTAACATGTTATTCTACTTGAAAGTTAGGGTAGAAGCATTCGAAGCCCAAGCCGGACCGAAGCAGTGTTACAACTGCCAGCGGTACGGACATTCATCGGCATTTTGCCACCACCCCACCCGCTGTTTGCGCTGTGGCGATAGCCATCGGATGGACACTTGTCCTCTCGCTCGTGCTGCCGCCACTTGCGCCAACTGCGGGGAACCTCACCCGGCATCATCAAAGTCGTGTAGATTCTATGCTGCGGGTTTGAAGAAGCTTTCAAAGTCCTCGCAGCAGCGCGTTCCTGCGCCTCCAGCTAGGCCCCAAGCATCAAGGCCTGCCGCCTCGGCGGCACCTATCCCCGCTGCGGCACCGGCACTTGCGCCTGCCCCAGCTCGTCCGGCGTCTACCGGAGCGCCCAGCTATGCGGCTGCAGCTGCTTCTCAGCCTGCCGCACAGCCCGCGGCCCAGCAGCCCAAACCTGCTGCGCCGTCCAAGAAAAGGACCAAACCATCTCCCCCCGCTTCCTCGCAGCACACGCCCGCTGCACCTCAGCCCGCATCTACCCCAGATGTCCGAGATCCAAGGCAGCCGAAACAAAAGGCCCCCGCCCCGAATGGCATCATGTTCCAGCACCCGGCGCCCAAGCCTCAGGCGGCACCGGCGTCTGCCGCGTCCTCGGACGTGACTTTCGCCGACCGCGTGCGCGCTTGGATCAACGCCTTGATCCCGCAAATTCTTGCTGCCAAGGATGTCCAGTCCTTACTCGTTATCGTTCTCACCTCCGTGACCTCGCTTATCCCTCTCGATGGCTAGGCCCTTTCGGCTGGTGGCTTGGAACGCATGTGGCGTTCTATCTCGCCGTGCCGAATTGGCCGCCTTCGTAACCGAATATGACATAGACGTCATACTCCTTAGCGAAACCCATTTAACTCCCGCTCACTTGTTCCAGCTTCCGGCGTACACGACGTATCGCACAGACCGGCCTGGCCAGAACCGGCGTGCCGCATCTGGCGGCACTGCCATTCTGGTTCACAGGCGCATCGCCCACCGCCCCCTGCCGCCTCCGGCGACTCGTCGCTTGGAGGCGACGGCGGTTGCTCTCTGCATCGGGGATCGGGAGGTTCGACTGGTTTCAGTCTACCTCCCCCCTAGAGGTGGACCACCGCCCGACGAGGATGAATGGGACGCTCTCTTAGAAGACCCTTTACTAACCATCGCAGCCGGAGACTTTAATAGTAAGCATCCCCTGTGGAACAGCCGTGTCTCTAACCCATACGGCCGCTCTCTGTACCAATACGTTCAACGTCATCCTCATGTGAACGCTCTTGGTCCTAGATCACCGACCTATATCCCCAATCAACGGGGACCTCCTGACGTCCTTGACATTGCTGTTGTCAAAGACTTGGCCTACCCTATCGCTATAGAAGCCGTGTCAGACCTCTCGTCTGATCACGACCCGGTAATACTCACTGTTCGGCCCACGCTGGACACACCTCTCCAGCCTCCCCATCGTTTAACGAGAGTCAACTGGCGATCGTTCCACGATGAACTGGGTCGCACAGTACCATCTGACCCCCAGGTCGACATCTCCAGCCCGGATGATGTAGACCGCTTGGCCGACTATCTTCAGGAAGTCGTCACGTCCGTTATGGACAAACACACCTATAACGTCCCTGCGCCCAACAGACGGTCGCAGTTACCTGAAGAGGTGATTCTGGCCATCCGCAAACGACGCCAGCTCCGCCGGCGATGGCAACAAACCCGGGACCCTGCCGTAAAACGCAGGTTGGACGCCCAATCAGACCTTGTCAAGCAGCTTCTGCTTGATGCCACTGCACATCGATGGGACTCATATCTTGAGTCTCTGGAAGTCACGCCCCAGTCCGTTTTTCGGGCTGCGTGCCGACTCACTGGCGAGAAAAGGACCCGCTACCCCCTACGATCACCGAACGGGATTGTGTACTCCGCGGCCGACAAAGCAGAAGTCTTTGCCGATACCATGGAGGAACAATTTACCGTTCACAGAGGCGTCTGTGACCCCGGCCACTCGGCAGCGGTCGCAGACTTCTTATCTGGATATTTCTCCCGCCCTCCCGCAGACCCAATCGGCCCGTTCGACGAGGCTGAAGTTGAGACGGCCATTAGTCGACTGCGCCCCAAGCGGGCGCCCGGCGAGGACCGTATTGGTGCAGCGGCCCTACTTAATGCCCCAGCAAGTCTCGTTTCACTCATCCACGTGCTGTTCAATGGTTGTCTCCGGCTCCATTACTATCCCAGCCCTTGGAAACGAGCCAAAGTCATCATGTTGCCTAAGGCTCGCAAGCTGCGTACGCTCCCGGAGAATCATCGACCAATCTCTCTCTTGCCAGTCTTATCGAAGGTGTTCGAGCGCCTCCTGCATCGCCGAATTACTCCCCTGCTGGATAATTTCATCCGGCAGGAACAGTTCGGCTTCCGCAGGCAGCATTCGACCACTCTTCAACTTGTCCGAGTTGTCACCCAACTCACTGACGCCATCAACAGGAACCATCAAACTGTCGCCGTTCTTCTGGACGTGAGCAAGGCCTTCGACAAAGTCTGGCACGAAGGCCTTCTCTATAAACTAGCCACCTCCCCTCTCCCTGCCTCATTTGTACATCTGATGCGGTCGTATCTCTGCGACCGCAAATTTAGGATCTGCGTCGACGGGACGTACTCTTCTGTCCGCCCCGTCGCCGCTGGCGTTCCTCAAGGATCTGTCCTCGGCCCCGTTCTGTACCTAGTGTACACGAACGACCTGCCAGTATTGCCTGGAGTCACGCTCTCTCTCTATGCGGACGATGCGATGTACCACACCAGTTCTGCAAACCTTCGTTTTGCGACTGACGTGGTGCAGCGCCAGCTCGCATTACTTCCGGCCTGGCTAAGGAAATGGCGGGTGGCGATCAATACGGAGAAATCCGAGGCGATTGCCTTCTCCCGTCAGCTCACTTCCCGATGCCAGACCCTCTCCCTTGAAGGGAGCCCAATCGCTTGGCAACGTACTGTGAAGTACTTAGGCGTCACTCTTGATCGACGCCTAAGCTTCAGAGCTCACGTGTCCACAGTGCTCCAGCGCGCCCGGGGCGTCAAAGCCAAACTATACCCATTCTTATCGCCTCGAGGGCCGCTGCCAGTGCGCACGAAGCTCTCGATCTATCTGCTCTTTTTACGAGCCGTCCTTATGTACGCAGCGCCTGCATTTTGGACCCAACTCGCCCCCGACGTCGTTAAACGCATGGAAGCCTTCCAAGCCCTTACCCTTCGCCTTATCTCCGGCTCTCCCTGGTTTGTAAAAAATGATACTATCAGGCGAGGGCTGAAGATTCCGTCGCTCGATGGATTTGCGCGAACTCTTACGTTCAACCTCTTCCATCGGACATCCATTTCAGACTTTCCACACCTCCAACACCTCGATAACGATGATGGACCACCACCAGTCAAACGCCGCCGCCCTCGAGCTTTGCTCGACGAGCCACCGTAATTTTAAAATAACAAATTGCCCTCTCACCATCTGCCCACGCGCCGACCAATCGGATCTCACCACCTTCCTTCCATTCAAATCCGGTCCGTTGCAGGCCGACAGATTGGTCGGCCGTTGTGCCGGCTTTAGGTGTGCCTAGCGCCACCTTCAGTCGGCAACTTCGCCCCTCCAATCTCTCACCTGCCTCGGTATCGCCATAAGGCAGTCTGCCGGACTCTTACCGGGCTGGCGGAAGTGTATCGACCCGTTGTGGGCGAACAAATCCCGCCAGTCCGTGCTAAGCGTTCGCGCAGACTTCCCTCTCAGGCCATTGGTGGATCGCGTCAGCGGTTCAGCCAATCACAGCCCGTCTCCTTCACCTCCGCCACAATAAAAAAGGGGGTACCCATCCTCGCAGCGACAAGTCTCGCACCAAGCGCTCGCCAAGCATCAGGCAGTCATCGGGCTTGCCCGGACGCTGCCGTCACTGGGGCACGCACTGAGCTGTGCCCTGCATACATCGTGGACATCGTGGACCGCCGATTCATAAATTCACCGTCCACGGAGGCGTCAGCGACCCAGTCCACTCGGCCGAGGTCGCAGACTTCCTATCTGGATAATTTTCCCGTCCTCCAGCTGACATCCCTGAACCGTTCGACCGAGCCGATGTTGTCTCGGCTATTGGTCGACTTCTCCCTACGCGGGCGCCCGGCGATGATCGTATCGGAGCGGCGGCGCTACAACACGCTCCCCCTAGCCTCATCAACTTGGTCCACGAGCTGTTAAATGGATGTCTCCGGCTCCATTACTTCCCCAGCCTGTGGAAGCGTGCGAAAATCATTATGATCCCCAAGCCTCGCAAGCTGCGTATTGACCCCCTCAAACCATCGACCCATCTCACTGTTGCCAGTCATATCGAAGGTACTCGAGCGACTCCTGCACGGTCGTTACGCGCCTCTGCTGGATGGTTTCATTCGGCAGGAGCAGTTCGGCTTCCGCAGAGAGCACTCGACGACCCTTCAACTCGTCCCGGTTGTTACCCATTTGACGGACGCCTACAACAAGCATCTGTCCTCCGTCGCTGTTTTGCTCGACGTGAGTAAGGCCTTCGATCGAGTCTGGCACGAAGGCCTTCTCTATAAACTGGCCCACTCCCCTCTCCCTGCCTCATTCGTTCATTTTCTCCGATCGTACTTGTGCGATCGCATCTTTAGGGTATGCGTCGATGGGTCGTACTCATCCGTCCGACCAGTCGCCGCAGGCGTACCTCAAGGATCTGCCCTTGGCCCCGTTCTATACCTCGTGTACACGAACGACCTGCCTGCTCAGCCTGGAGTCACTCTCTCGCTCTATGCGGATGACGCTATGTACCACGCCAGCTCAGCGAGTCTTGATTTCGCAGCTGGCCTGGTGCAGCGTCAGCTCGCCGTACTTCCGGACTGGCTAAGGAAGTGGAGGATGGCGATCAATGCGGAGAAATCCGAGGCGATCGCCTTTTCTCATAAATTAACTTCCCGCTGCCAGTCCCTCTCCCTTGAAGCGAGTCCAATCGAATGGAAACGGACTGTAAAGTACTTGGGCGTCACTCTTGACCGACGCCTAAGCTTTGAACCTCACGTCTCTCTGAGTCTCCAGCGCGCCAGAGGCGTCAGAGCCAAACTATTTCCCTTTCTCTCTCATCGGGGTTCAGTGCCTGTGCGCACTAAACTCACCATCTACTTGCTCTTTCTTAGGGCAATCCTGACTTACGCAGCTTCCGCCTTTTGGGTACTACTCAGCCCATCCGTTGTCGCCCGTTTGGAAGCTTTCCAATCCCGAATCCTCCGCTACATCTCCAACTCTCCCTGGTTTGTCAGAAATGATGCCATCAGGCGAGGGTTGAAGGTTCCTTCACTCACCGAATTCGTTCGGTCCCTAGCCCTCAAACTATTCACCCGAGCCTATGTCTCGACCCATCCCCACATCCGTCGACCCATCCCCACAGATGTCGGCCCACCACCTAGACTATAACATCTTAACTTGTGTTATAACATAGGGAACCCGCATTAATTGGTTCTGCCAATTATACAGGCTGCCTTCGTTGTGACGAGCTGAAAATTAATCACAACACCAAAACCATTAATATAAAAGGAAACTGGGAAGGGGAGACTGTTGATTTATGCACTCAGTTTAGTCTGTACTAAAGATGACATCTCTTTATTACATAATGAGATTAAGTGCTCTACTTAAAGTTCTCAACATATATGGTTCAACAGCTTACAGTTTACAAGATGATTATATGTTTTATTCTTTCACAAGGGCCCTCAAAATAAAGATGTACATCAATTTAATTTATTCCACGGATCCGGGATTGAATATAGTATGTTAATAATGGTCACCTCCCAATATACAATCTTGAAAATTGTGCCATTTGAAGAATGGACTTTATTAACCTTTTTAAAACAATAATGCTTTCAGTTTAAACTTTTACTCATTTACTACAAACAGTTTATTAGATTATAGACTACATCTTACATATAAAGTCTGTTTTTTAAAAGTCTTAAAGTGTTAGTTAAATTGTCTTTTGTTGGTTATAATTTTAGTATCTCATAACCATGGAAAACAAGCCTCCATGTCACCTGTGGTTTCCTGTAGTTGATGCAGATTTGGCTCTTCGGTCCTCGGTGTGTTTCCTGAAGGTCTGTCGTTACCTTAGTATCCGGTGACGGTGAAGTTCCTGACGTATGTTAAATCATTCTGGGTGTGGTACTCTCTTCTTAGATGACTGTAGTAATTCTTGTTGTTAGAATAAATAAAGCAAAAGTTTGTTTCACTGGTATTCACTTCACATGATTATTTATTAGTTGAATTTTACCTCATGGTTCTAGTACTGTATTAATTACATAATTTCTTATTTAAGGTTTGATAGAGATGTCATCGGCGCACAATTTAGTTATTTAGATATTCTTTAGCGAACTTTCACATATTTATCTCTGCGTCGCGAACCAACGCTGTGCGCAGCTTACGGCGTGAGCGCTCCATTGCAAGTGAGTTAATAGTTAAGAGGTGAGAGTAGTAATCTCGCGTCATTTACTATTCAGCATAAAAGTAGTTCCATGTTCCTTCTTTATTTAAAGGGTTAAAGTTTGACTATTTAATTAAGCAGAAATATTCTTAATTACAGACGTTATTAAAGTACATTACAGTGGTCTTGTTTAATTATTTAAATAATGTCAAATTTACAAGTATTATTATTTTGTTTAGGGGTCGGAATTCAAGTTAATTCCGGTTAGCGCATGTCTATGCAGGATTAATTAACAAGGTTTACCCTATCTGTACACTCGTATTCCTTTTTATTTTATTATTACAACTCTTTATTAAATATTATTATTATTTAATGATAGCAATAAGATGTAGTTTAAATGTGCGATTTTATTAAAAATTTAAAATTTCTCCGCCTTCACATTACCTATTTATTAATTACAATATTTTTATTAATGAAATCGTCACAAGACGACACAAACGCCCCCGAGCATTGCTCGACGACCCCCCATAAGCAGTTACAGAACATCTGCCCAATCCCCCGACCTTGAGTATTTTCACGCTCCTACTCCTTCCTTCTTTCTCTTGTCCGTGCTGGCGCTCGGCGACTGACTGGGGGGGGGGAGTCTGCGCTTGCCCTAGGTGTGCTTAGTGCCACCTCTGGTGGACGCTGCCTCCTCCTACGCTCTCTCCCGTGCGCCGACATTGCCGCTTGGCAGCCCTCGGCGACTTTTCCTGAGCGGCTAGGGGCGCCCTACCCGTTGTGGGAGGGTAATTCCTGCTTCTCAAGTGAAAAGTCTTCGAGGCCTCCCCATTCTGCCGTCACGGGTCTCTTCGAGGTCCCAGGGTCCAAGAAAAATAATAACATCCTGTCCCTCCAAAATAAAATCGATGGAGGTTCCATTCCTTTGAAAGCGCGAGATCGCTAGCCAAGGTAACAAGCAGGCAACATGCAGTCATCGGGTATCACCCGGACACTGCGACCGGAGAAGTCTACCCTGAGCTGTTGCCAAGGTAGGCTGCGTCGTTCGTTTTCTTGATCTTGTGCGTGGAATTTTCCATTGCACAACACTGGCTCCAGCTTGTCTGGAGTGCTATATCTCACTTAATACTTCTTTAATCAAGCTGAAACTTTCACAAAGTGTTATAAATAATTAGTGCTCTGTGTTACATTTGTGCGGGTAGTGGTGAACTCGAGTTTCTGGTGTTAGTGGTGTTTTGGTGTTCTCCGCTGCTGACTGTTGCCTGGTAAGTGTTGTATCTTTTAAGTAGCATACCTCACTACCCAGCTAGCGATCCGTAAAGTCTCTCCAGCCTAGGCGTAGGTTAACCTCGCCGATGGCCGCAACCAACCTTCCCGTCGGTCCTTCTCAGGGCCACGAAATCCCACCTGGCGCTTTGGCGCAACCTTTACCTGCCGAAACCGAGACAGTGTCTGCTGGGACGAGTGCCATGGACACTGAGGAGTGGCAAACTGTGAGTAGCCGGAAACGGCGAAACAGTGGCGACTCCGCGGGGTCCGGGCGGTCTTCCCAGCTGGGTCCTGCCACGGATAGACCCGCTACGGCCACCTCACCACCTACCCCGACTCGGCGGTTGCCGCCTCTGATCTTTGACCGGCCTACTGACTGGGATAAGGTCATGCGGCGACTTCACCGGGCCGCTCCTGCGAATACCCTGACTGCAGTTTGTCAGGGTGGGCGCTCCGTCAGAATTGAGACCACGACCATCGACAGTTTCCGGCTCGCCCAGAAGCTGCTGACTGATCGTGGTATCCCTTACTACACCTACGCCCTGCCGGAGGAGAGGGAACTCAAGGTCGAGATCGTCGGCATCCCCGCCGATGTTCCCGAGCCTACAATCTCGCACGCCCTTGAACTTTTGGGCTTTACTGTCAGCTCTGTAACTCCTCTCTTCTCCCCCGGCAGACGCATTCCCAGAAATGCCTTCCTTGTGAAAATCCTCAAGGTAGGGAATTTCCAAGCCATTTACCAAGTAGACTCTCTCTTTTACCTCCGGGTAAAAGTTTCAGCTTTCGAGTCCCGACCCGGACCCAAGCAGTGCTACAACTGCCAGAGGTACGGACACAGCAGTATCTATTGCCATTACCCGACACGCTGCATTCGTTGTGGTGAAGGTCATCACAAGGGCGATTGTCTTCGTGAACGCACCGCCACTGCCACGTGTGCAAACTGTCGTGAACCACACCCGGCAAGCTCTCGCCAGTGCAAGCACTATCATGACGCCCTAAAGCGCATCACCAAGGCCCAAAAGCCTATCCCACCTGCCCCCAAGAAACCCTCAGCCCCTGCATCTGCCGCCCCGGCGGCCCCAGTTCCGGCTACCTCGTCTGCGCCTGCAGCCGCTGTAGTCCCCCCGACCTGCCCAGCGCCTGCCGGAGCGCTCAGTTACGCGGCAGCCGCCGCCTCCGATGCATCTTTCCCTCCTTTGGCCTCGTCGCGAAAGCAACCCGCGCCAAAGAAGAAAAAGTTATCGACCACCATCCTCACGCAGCACAAGCCCGCTGCAACTAAGTCAGCATCTGCCCCAGCTCCCCAAGAGCCTCGGCAGCCTACAACTACACCTCGGCCCGATAATGGTATCATGTATCGAGTGCCCCCGCCCACGCCGCAGGCGCCATCGGCGGAGGAAGGGTCCTCGGATCCGACCTTTGCTGATCGTTTGCGTGTCTGGGTTGATACCCTCATCCCTCAAATCTTGGCTGCCAAGGACGTCCAGTCTCTGCTAGTCACCATTCTTACCTCTCTCATGACTCTCCTGCCTCTCAATGTCTAGGCCTCTTCGGCTGGTGGCATGGAACGCGTGTGGTGTTCCGTCTCGCCGAGCCGAATTGGCTAACTTTGCCACTGAATATGACCTCGATGTCATCCTCCTCTCCGAAACTTTCCTTACCCCTGCTGCTTCCTTTCAGCTTCGGCGTACACTACATATCGCACGGATAGGCCCCGGCTACAACCCCCCGCTCGTCCCAGCGGGGGTACTGCTATTCTCGTCCACAGGCGCATTGCCCATCGTCTCTTACCCCCTCCAGATACTAGGTATTTGGAGACGACGGCGGTGGCCCTCTGGATCGGGGATCGGGAGGTTCGCCTAATTTCGGCGTACCTTCCTCCCGGGCCCGGAAGGCCTCCGCCGCCTGAGGAGTGGGACGCCCTCCTCGACCACGAACTACCTACTATAGCTGCCGGAGACTTCAACTCCAAGCATCCCTCTTGGAACAGCCGTGTCACGAACCCGCGTGGCCGCTCGCTCTACAGCTATGTTCAGCGTCATCTGCAGGTCTCAGTTATTGGTCCTGACTCACCGACCCACGTGCCCACTAGGGGCCTTCCGGATGTCCTTGACATTGTCATTGTCAAGGACCTGGCCATTCCTATCACTGTCAGTGCTGTATCGGACCTCTCGTCCGACCACGACCCGGTACTTATCACTGTTCGTCCCCTGTTGGACACACCTCTCCAACCCCCCTCTCGTCCACGGAGAGTCAACTGGCGCTCCTATCATGACGAACTCCAACGAACAGTGCCATCTGACCCCCCGGCCCCCATCGCCTCTACGGCTGATGCGGACCGTATGGCCGACTATCTTCAAGAAGTCGTCACGTCCGCTATGGACACACACACCTATCTTGTCCCAGAGACAAATCGCCGGTCTCAATTACCTGAAGAGGTGCTCCTCGCCATCCAAACTCGGCGCCAACTCCGCCGGAGATGGCAACAAACCCGGGATCCTGCTATCAAACGCAGGCTCAACGCCCAATCTGACCTTGTCAAGCAGCTTCTGCTTGATGCCACTGCACATCGTTGGGACTCGTATCTCGAGTCTCTTGAAGTCCGGCCCGAGTCTGTCTGGCAGGCTGCGAGTCGACTTAATGGCGACAAAAGGACCCGCCATCCCCTCAGATCACCGGACGGCATTGTGTACTCCGCGGCCGGCAAAGCTGAAGTCTTTGCCGCAACCATGGAAGAGCAATTCACCGTCCACGGAGGCGTCTGCGACCCCGTCCACTCGGCCGAGGTCGCAGACTTCCTATCTGGATATTTTTCCCGCCCTCCAGCTGACATCCCTGACCCGTTCGACCGGGCCGATGTTGTCTCGGCTATTGGTCGACTTCGCCCTAAGAGGGCGCCCGGCGATGATCGTATCGGAGCGGCGGCGCTACAACACGCTCCCCCTAGCCTCATCAACTTGGTCCACGAGCTGTTCAATGGATGTCTCCGGCTTCATTACTTCCCCAGCCTGTGGAAGCGTGCGAAAATCATCATGATCCCCAAGCCTCGCAAGCTGCGTATTGACCCCTCAAACCATCGACCCATCTCACTGTTGCCAGTCATATCGAAGGTACTCGAGCGCCTCCTGCACGGTCGGTACGCGCCTCTGCTGGATGGTTTCATTCGGCAGGAGCAGTTCGGCTTTCGCAGAGAGCACTCGACGACCCTTCAACTCGTCCGGGTTGTTACCCATTTGACGGACGCCTACAACAAGCATCTGTCCTCCGTCGCTGTATTGCTCGACGTGAGTAAGGCCTTCGATCGAGTCTGGCACGAAGGCCTTCTCTACAAACTGGCCCACTCCCCACTCCCTGCCTCATTCGTTCATTTTCTCCGATCGTACTTGTGCGATCGTATCTTTAGGGTATGCGTCGAAGGGTCGTACTCATCCGTCCGACCAGTCGCCGCAGGCGTACCTCAGGGATCTGTCCTTGGCCCCGTTCTGTACCTCGTGTACACGAACGACCTGCCTGTTCAGCCTGGAGTCACTCTCTCGCTCTATGCGGATGACGCTATGTACCACGCCAGCTCAGCGAGTCATGATTTCGCAGCTGGCCTGGTGCAACGTCAGCTCGCCGTACTTCCGGACTGGCTAAGGAAGTGGAGGATGGCGGTCAATGCGGAGAAATCCGAGGCGATCGCCTTTTCTCGTAAATTAACTTCCCGCTGCCAGTCCCTCTCCCTTGAAGGGAGCCCAATCGAGTGGAAACGGACTGTAAAGTACTTGGGCGTCACTCTTGACCGACGCCTAAGCTTTGCACCTCATGTCTCTCTGAGTCTCCAGCGCGCCAGAGGCGTCAGAGCCAAACTATTTCCCTTTCTCTCTCATCGGGGTTCAGTGCCTGTGCGCACTAAACTCACCATCTACTTGCTCTTTCTTAGGGCAATCCTGACTTACGCAGCCCCCGCCTTTTGGGTACTACTCAGCCCATCCGTCGTCGCCCGTTTGGAAGCTTTCCAATCCCGAACCCTCCGCTACATCTCCAACTCTCCCTGGTTTGTCAGAAATGATGCCATCAGGCGAGGGTTGAAGGTTCCTTCACTTACCGAATTCGTTCGGTCCCTAGCCCTCAAACTATTCTCCCGAGCCTATGTCTCGACCCATCCTCACATCCGTCGACTAAGCACAGATGTCGGCCCACCACCTAGACGACACAAACGCCCCCGAGCGTTGCTCGACGACCCCCCATAAGCACTTACAGAACATCTGCCCCATCCCCCCGACCTTGAGTATTTTCACGCTACTCCTCCTTCCTTCTTTCTCATGTCCGTGCTGGCGCTCGGCGACAGACTAGAGGGGGGTCTGCGCTCGCCCTAGGTGTGCCTAGTGCCACCTCTGGTGGACGCTGCCTCCTCCTACGCTCTCTCCCGTGCGCCGACATTGCCGCCTGGCAGCCCTCGGCGACTTTTCCTGAGCGGCTAGGGGCGCCCTACCCGTTGTGGGAGGGTCATTCCTGCTTCTCACGCGAAAGGTCTTCGAGGTCTCCCCCATTCTGCCGTCACGGGTCTCTTCGAGGTCCCAGGGTCCAAGTAAAATCATAACATCCTGTCCCTCCAAAATAAAATTGATGGAGGTCCCATTCCTTTCAAAGCGCGAGATCGCTAGCCAAGGTAACAGCAAGGCAACATGCAGTCATCGGGTATCACCCGGACACTGCGACCACCGGAGCACGACTAGCTGCTGCTCCGATCAACTCTGGACTCTGGACTCTGGACACTGCGACCACCGGAACACGACTAGCTGCTGCTCCGTTCAACTCTGGACTCTGGACTCTGGACCGCCGATTCATAGCGATCGCAGCATGCTTATGAATCAAGACGGACTCCATATGGAGACCAGGGAAGTAATCACTCACCACCGACAAGAGTTTCGTCTCATCGAAGGTCGATCGATGGTCGGCATTGGCGAGCGCATGCTCAGCTACGGCAGACTTCTCCGGCTGTCCCAATCTACAGTAACGGCTATGTTCACCCACGTGTGTGCGGACGCTGCGCTTCGTGGTACCAATGTACACCTGGCCGCATGAGCAGGGAAATCCGTACACACCGCACGATGACAGCGGGTCTCGGACGTCCTTCGACGGCCTCAAGAACTGGTGGATCTTCCTTGTCGGCTTGAATATTGGCCTCACACCGTGCCGACTGAGCAGCCTACCAATGCGGTCCGTCACCCCATGGATGTAGGGCAACGCCGCGAAACCGACGGTCTCCCGTCGGCCGGACCGCTCGTCTCACCTCCCCGACGGAATATCCATTGGCCTGCAGAGCTAGTTCGAGGTGGCGCAGCTCCTCATCGAGGTACCGGGGCTCGCATATCCTCCTAGCCCGGTCCACCAAGGTATTCAACACTGCCCTATTCAGGCTGGGACCTTGGGCGGTGAACCTCTTCTGGCTGGTCCCTCTTCTGGCTGGGACCTTCTCTGGCACCGCCCTCTTCAAACCACCATCCCAGCCAGAAGGATGTTACGGGTGCTCTACTGGGGAAGCTAGGGGATTGATAGCATGGGCCATATCGTAGACACCAGACATCAGCAACAACGCCATAGGGCTTCCATAATATACTTCCATCCGATTCGATTTTCAGCATCATCCTTGATCTCCTGCCATATCGTGTTACTTTGCTTTACGTTCTCCAAAACACTTCTGTACCACGTCTACTTTGTTCATCCCCTTTTTGTTTTACCATCTAGAATCCAGTTAAGTGTTTGTATTGTTAAGGTTTTCGGATGTACGGTCAATCCAGCTTCCACATTACTTCTTTACTTTACAGCGTCCACTAGAAAACGCCAAATATAAAAAGTTCTATGAAAAAAAACACATAACTAAACGCGCACGCGTAGTTGTTTGTTTGCTTGTTTACAGAGTGATGAACAACGACGAGCGATTACATTGTTGTCTTTAACGCTTGATTAGTTAATCAATTAAGTTTATGGTAATTGCAGAGTTATCGTTATCTCTTTACTGCGTCATCCACGTCATCCACACGCTGCTCTGCCCGTATTTATGGTGTAATAACATTGCGGCTATAACGTATTGCAACATCATTAATTTAATGTTTATGATAACCCGCTCACGCACAATAGTGGTCATAAAAGTAAAATAAAATGTTTAATTAAACAATTCATATTTATTTAATTTAAAACAAAAAATTGACTATGAAAATGTTGTTATTAATGCTTATATTACTATTGGAGGAAACAATTTCATGAACAATGCCAGCAGAATAACTGATTCGCATTACAGAAACACGAAAGACGTTTAACTCCCATACAGATATTATAAATAACATCTTCTTTGCTCACCGCTTAAAGAAAATTTTGTTACTATATAGTCAGCTCTAACCAAACAAACGTACCACAAAACCATAATATGTAGTCAGGTAGTAATTGTAAGTTATATTTTGTTCCAATGGTATCCTTATGCTATCTTTATTAATTAAGATGTTACAAAATTCAAACGTTTGCCTACATTTTATACACGTAACGTGTAACGTATACCATTTTGTTTGCTCTAAAATTAGTTGACGTTCCAATGTTCAAGAAGAGAACTTCTGAATCCATCCAGCCGTTTTACACTTACAAGCCAAGAAACAGACAAACGAACTTACCATCTCCACACAATACTATTCTAACTGGTGATGCGGTTAATGGTGTCTCCAACTGGTGATGATGCGGACTGTCTTGTGTTCGAATATCTGGTTGAATCGTTTTCCTCAGCGTCCAGCTGGGCTGTAGTATAGTTCCGCTAGGCATACATAGGTCATCTGCTAGCCACATTTGAAGAAAGAGATGCAGCAAGATTATTATGAGGACCACACAAAATATTTTCAATCAATGTAATTTAGAAATACGCCGATGTAAAAATATACAATTGGTTCAACTCTTCCAATCGTTAATCTGTCAGAAGCAACTCTAACGCCCTCTTAAATATATTTCTCTCGCCTTCTTAATTTTTGTCTCCTGTATTTAATTTTATTGGCTTGAATCGGAAATTATCAAAGTACAAAGAAAATGAATAAAAAAAGAATGTATGTACAGAGAAAAGTTACAGAAGAATTTGCAAAAGGCGATTAAAATGAAGATGTGGAGAAAACAATACGGCCGCAAGAACATGTGTGTGTGTGTGTGTGTGTGTGTGTGGGGAGAGAGAGAGAGAGAGAGAGAGAGAGAGAGAGAGAGAGAGAGAGAGAGAGAGAGAGAGAGAGAGAGAGAGAGAGAGAGAGAGAGATTTTAGCGATTTCGATGAGATGGGTAAAGAGATATGGCATCTGTTTAGTGAATTTCGGAATTAAAACGACGAAAGGTGAAAGTTGATAGAGCTTCGTATGTTACGTAAGGTAGAGGTGGTTATTACTGCAGCTGAAAAAAAGGGATTGGCGTATACTTAATTAATGAAGTAAGCCCTTACGTGTTTGGAAACCGACTTAAGTTTTGTTACGTTAAATGTAAAAATGAAACAATTTTTTCGTAATATTTGTAAACCTATAAAAGCCTAAAGAGTTACCCCAACAGAATTTAATTATAAAAACTGCAAAACCGAAATATCTTGACCTCTTATATCGGTCACAACCCCTTATAAAACCATAATCGCATGATTTTTTTACACTTGCCGTTGAGGAAAGAGAGAATTTCTATCTGTTTGGCGCCAGTTATTCGATCCTTACCTTTTATAGAGGCAAATAATCTCTGCAAATGTCATCTCAACCGGTTGAGTTGTTTGAAGCTTATTATTAGCGAAACCTTTGACGAACCTTTCCCACACATGCGTAAACCAAACACAAGCGAATTGCGTATATTTGATTTGATGACCGTGCAACCAAAATCTGATTTGAACTTTGACATACACAGAGACAGTTTGAAGACTAAGCTGATACGCAAAGTAATTACACTATGCATTTAAAAGTATACATATACAGGTAACTATAAATTGGACATGTTTATTTCTCTCAGTATTTCTGTATTATTGTCATCAAATTTACTCACCTTACTTAGTGTTTTTATGTTGCAATCTCGTACTGGGAGAATGATTAGTATTTTTAATATTGTTGTGGTCGCAGTCTGCTTTTGAGGTTGAGACAGTGATGTTTGTTCGAAAGGTTCGCAAAATCTGTTCGCGCAATTGCAGTTTCTCTTGAACATCTTGCCAACATTTTTCTGACTAATCAATTCATAAATAAAACTATTGGATTTGCTTCAGCTTATCACAACTTACGCTTATCTTTTAATTTAACAGTCCTCTTTTTTTACCAGTCGTTGACGTAAGCTTGTCGTCCATGGTGACTGCAGCATCAATAATCATTGCTCTCCTAGTGATTTTATCAAACCGAACGATATCAGATATGTTGTCTTCTACCGCCTATCAGTGTTGATCATGCTTTCCATACAATCTATGTTAGCTCATTTTGAGTACTATTTCCGGCGTAAAGAGCCGGTTGCTCAGCTTCTACGAGTCAGCATCTTTCGCAAGTACTTGTCAAATTACTCTGACCACATGTTCAGCAAATATGATAGACATTTACAGCATATATGCTTCACATACTATCAGTTTGGTAGTCCAGGATATTCGTACTACTTCCGATACGCTCAGGCTTAATAACTTGATCACGAATTGCGAAAAGTCAACCTGCACCCAATCAAAGGTACCTCACACTGGCAGCTATTGTTGTTATTATTGTTGTACTGGTATTGTAGTTGCTATTTGTATTGTTCCTGTTATTTATCGTCATGATAACCTGGAAAATTACAATTTGTTGACATTATACACTCCTCTATAATTTATAAAATTTATTATAGTACCTAACTTCACATAATGCGTGTGATTCCTTGATTACGTCTATGTATGATTTTAATTTCTGTTTTTACAAACTACTTAAACATTTTGTACATTATGGTTGAGTTTCGCTTATTTGCACTATTAGCCTACATACAGAACTTTAATTTACTTATTTCCACATTTTTACGTACATTAGTATTACATTATTTAGTATTAGTTTATTATTTTTCATTTTAAATCATTTACTATATTTTCTAATTACACTACAAGTTGACATTTTGCCCAATCCAATATGGCTGAAAGCCTCATTTCTCTCTAATCTAACCTTTTTACACATTTTACAATTTCTAACTAGATTAACAAGGTTTATATGCTGTAACAATTTAAAGCAGTACGATATGTATGTGAAATTTATGTATGAGCGCTAGCAAACAATCACGGACATGATAAATTGATAATTCTACTACTTGACTGGATTACGTTGTCACGAGTAAAGTTGTTCTTTGTATGCTCACGAGGAGTAAAACGGATGGACCGATTTTGATGAATCACCTACCTGACGACACATTTTCTATTACCGAGAATCAGTGGTTATGTATTTTAGGTACTTTTGTTTACCCCCCTGCACACAAGCAAAGAGGGATACTGTTTATCGGCTTGGGGATGTTTGTTTCTATCTCAGCATCATTATAAGCACTTAAACTGTTTTAATGAAACAAAAGTTAAAATTTTCGTGTTTTATTTACAAAACTATGCTGCTCACATAACATTTTGAAAAATAAAATGGCAAAGGCAGGATGCCATTTTTATAGTTTCTGACATATGACACCCAACTAAAGTGCGTCCAGACATGCAACAACGTATCGTAACGCAACACCGACGCGTAACATAACATCGCAACAGGACATGGTCGTGACACATACATCGTACGCGTAACAACACTACGCCGTTCCATCCGTCAGTTCTTGTTGAAAACGGGTACAGGTGTAGTGGACGTGTACGTGTAGTGTGCAGGACAAAAACATGGATCTTGCTGCGGCAGCCTGTATAGTCATGGACTATTTAGTAAAAAAGAAGAAACGTCGGGAAAGACGATGGTGGCATACGCAGTTGTATAATAGAAGGATGTACAGTGGTAATCAGTTACTCTCAGATTTGAAATTTCAATCAGTTAGTGGGCTCTACAAAAATTTTACCAGAATCCCACCGACAGACTTTGAGTTTTTGATTAATTTAATTGGGCTCCATGTTGCGTAGGCTACTGATAAAGCACTGGTCACGCAGTCTCGTCCAGACATGCAAAGAGCATGCGTAACGCCAGTGCGTAACGTTCCTTTGATGTGACGCTGGAAAACCGACAAGCGACGGAACGCCCCGATGTCACGCTCCGACGTTACGATGTTACGATGTTACGATGTTGCGGTTGCTGTGTGCCGTCCAAATATGACGCGACGGTGTTGCGTTACGATAGGTTGTTGCACGTATGGACGCACCTTAAGGATGTTTAATTCTTAGTTTTCTACTTTTAATTGTTTTGAATTTATTTTATCTTGTGATAATCTTAAAAACCAAAACTAATCGTACGGCTTTTGTTTTATGAAAATCGGTTCAGTATTTCTGATTCTACAAGGACAAAACATGAACCACTTGTAGATCAAACGACTCAGGTCTACGCGTGGAAAGTCTGTATAGTCCTCATCCAGACCAAAGACTGAGATCTGCAATCCACAAAAGTCTTCGAGAAATGTGATTGGCTGAAAGCCTTTTGTTACTATGCTAAAATTTAAATTTAACGAACACTCCTGACTAATTCCTTTCAAGCTTGTTTCGAACTGTCTGTCAACTTGTTGATAAACGTATCAAATTTTGTTGCTTTTCAGAAATAAGTCATATATAAAATGATGTAAAAAAACTATTTACACTCAGTAAATAATACAATCAACTACATTAAATTAGCGTTAACTTAGACGTTTTGTCTAAGTTCCGTTTCCAAACCTCATTCAATAAGGGAGTGTTATCACATTGTCTCCAGTAGCGTAGATAGCATATGCACACGGATACTCGACCATCACCACCCGAAATTGTAATAATTAGGCTACGTCTGTATTTTGGTGTGTTTCTGCACACTTTTACAACTATAACCACTGCCGCACTGTTTAAAATACAAAGTAATTTACAGCTAAAATACAATGCTCATTGATGTTTATAAGCTAATGTATGGGCAAATAATTGGAATACGTCAGGTTATATCTGCAATATCAGTACATACGCGCATGCACACATGTGCGTGCGCGTGCTTGAATTTCACTGTATGAGAATGAATATAAGAGATTCATAGGATCGAAATTACTGGATTCATAGTAATTCTGGTCTGGTCAATTGTGTAAGGAGAATGCATTATACAGGCTCATACGACATTAAAACACAGGAGAAAAATGGAAACGATAGAGAAAGATGGAACATAAAGGATAACAATTATTGACGATATAAAAAGAGGAAGATCTTAATAAGGGGTGAAGAGGGCCTACGTGTGAAAAAGTGAAGCGAAGGCGTATGTTCAAACCGTAAGTCTTGGAGAAGATTTGATTATGAATGAACCCAACTTTACACTCTGGTTGTTACTAACTGATAATTGAGCCTTGTGAGGTTTTATTCTAACATTTTAATATCAGAGATAGAATGGATAGCCGACCTACAGCGTCAACCATTAACTAACATAGAGAGGCGGTTGCTGCATTACCTTGTAAGAGAACGGCGTATTTTGGGACGGTCCAGAACAAGTTGGATCGAACAAGACAAGTGAGTCGTGTGAGCCGCAACGGACGTTGGAGCCTAATCCTTGGAGTAGATGATGATGAATATTAGAACAGAGTTGTAATATCTGTGGGCGAAGAGGTCAACATCAAGATGGATTAACGAAGTCCAAAAGGATTTACAAAAAATAATATAAACGCAGAAGAAGCAATCGAAAGAGACGTTTTTAGGGAAAAAGTGTTAAAAATGGAAGGAGTCCAGGGTAAGAGAGAGAAAAACGCGGGTTCAAAGTGGACTGAAGACAGGAAGAAAAGACACAGTGAAAAGATAAAAGAATATTCGAGACAAAGAAAAGAACAAAGAATAAAGAATTGAAATTGGTATGTGGTACTTAGATGGCCCATACAAAAAAAAAGAATAGAGTTGTAGTATTATTATGTGCGTAGCATTCGGTTTGAGAAAGATTACAGAATTCATATAGGTTTTCACATATGAGTCAGTTGTTTAATTTTAATTATTTCATAAGGTAATCAACATAGAAAACTGTTCTCAACTACCATGGTCAGACAACAGACAACTGCAACATGCAGTACACAAGACAGAGATTTCGGTATGAATCTCTGTAATTAGAAATTGCGCGGAAAACTCAATAAACTGGAAAGAGCAAGTGGTAAAGGTGAAACTGTTTTACCATATTACAAGCAGACACTCAGAGTTAACGTGCATCTTTCAAAAACCTCCATAAAAAGCGTTATGAAGTACGTTTCTCGTATAAATATTGAAAACAAAGTCTTGTCAGCCGTGAGAAATACCAGATTCAATAACTGAACCTGATCTGATGTACAACGTCGGAAAAGAGATAGAATGTGGAAGTACCAAATACAGTGAACGAATTGCAGTACATAAAAACAAGTTGATGGACGCACAAGGTGAAGATTCCTTGTACAATATTGTCCTCCCGCCTACCAGCACGTTTTTCTGACAGTTACAGCTTGACATACCTGTCCGAAAGTAATACAATTGTCTTATATATGTAATAGAATATGATGGGATAATACATTAAGCAGTATTATGTAACACATGAATGTAACAACAAATTCTGAAAGACACCAATTACATAACCTAAGATGATCCTATTGTCCACATGACTGGACAGGTTGTTAATGAAATATTTTTTAAATTCATATAGTGAGTGTGCAAAATTTTATGTGACAAGTCAGCTTACCTTCTTTCGTTTGACTAACGTTTCTACTTCTGACAAATTACTGTGGGTGTTTTAAGTGTTCGCCACGTTTATTTCTGTCATTCCTCCTCACTCATTCTGTAGCCAGAAATATCATATATTGTCAAATATACTGATTTATATCTAAAGGTCTTTATTGTTTTATTTCCGTCTAACTCCACTCGGTGCTGTCTGAGCCATTTTAAAATAACGACCTGTGTCTCTGAGAGGGAGAAGATGTCTAGATTTGCTAGACTTGTCCTCTACCACCATTATCGTCTGTCGACTTCTATTATTTCCACCATTCCTTTCAGATTTTATTGAAATTAATTGAAATCATAGTGCATCTGAAGCTCACCTTGTTTGTCTAGTTGTTGCGTTGTGTTATGCTTCTTAGTGACATACCACACACCTAGTCACTCTATTTCTGGCTACGTCACACTTACTGTTATCAAACTCTTATTAATTAGTGTCAGAATTTTGTTTAGTTTGCCTAGTGTGGAATAGTGTCGTAAATAAAAGCGAATCTCTTCACGTAAATTTCACGTTAAAAGAGCATTAGAGTATTCAGCCTATGATGTTAAACAGCAAAGTAATACCATTTGCTAATATAGCATACTGTGTAATTAACGATCTAGATGCCGACGTGAAGCGGAAGGAAGACATTAAATAAACACAATAAAGTGGACATAAAATATATAAAGCTACAACAGCTAATGAAAAGGAAATGACTGATGTCAATAACAAATTGTTTATTTATGTCAAATACTGGCAACGATATAGACTTATAACTTCACGAGACGTTGGAGACAATCAGAAGATTTTAAACAAAAGGTATAAAAATGGTTTTGGCAATGGGGATAATGAATAATTACTGGAATAAATCAGCTGAAATTTGAAAGAAAGACCACGTATACAATCAGGATCAGGAAATCATAAACGTCATGCAGGTACGTGGGAATATACTGAAGATAGTAGCACAAGAACAATTTATGTGGCACGGCCACCTACAGACAATGGGGAATTAAAGATGGTTGAAAAAAATGCTTAGGAATGGATGCCGGAGGGAAAAAGGAAGACAGGGCGTCCAAGAAGATTGCGGAATATTAATGTCCAAGAAGAGCGTGGAATGGTGATGTCCAAGTAGATCATGGAATGTTGACGTCCAAGAAGATCTTAGAACGTTGATGACCAAGAAACGGTGGCGAATAGAGGGCTTTAGGAATATGATTGGCATGACTAGTTGCAACTGTAAATGAGTGTATGCGCGCGTGTGTGTGTGTGTGTGCGTGTGCGCGCGCATGCAGTTCGAAGAAATATTGTTAACATACAGCTGAATTACTGCCAGAGAATAAAGTGGAGGACGTAAAACAGTAGAATGTTGCAAGACAATTTCGCGAAAATCACGTGATCACTGCAAAATTTTAAATAGCATACGATGAACGTTTTAACGGATTTGCATGAAACGAGGTCACTGCACTTCATCCTAATTTATGTGACCTTTCGTCTTAATTATTTATTAATGAGAGAAAATGCAGAAGAAGAGAGAGAGAGAGAGAGAGAGAGAGAGAGAGAGAGAGAGAGAGAGAGAAGATGACAGACAGACAGAGGGAGTCAGAAGGTAGACAGACAGACAGAGTCATTAGCGACGAGTGAGAGTTACAATGTGTACGTGAGAGATGAAAAAGGAGGTGAATCAACTGGCAAATTTGACTCTGTGTTATAATCTGTAACCAATTTGTGTGTGTGTGTGTGTGTGTGTGTGTGTGTGTGTGTGTGTGTGTGTGTGTGTGTGTGTGTGTGTGTGTGTGTGTGTGTGTGTGTGTGTGTGTGTGTGTGTGTGTGTGTGTGTGTGTGTGTTGAATAAAAACTGTCACCTGTGTGTAGCTTTAATTAAAAACGAACGTGAACACAGAGTCTGCGGGGCGGGAAGCTTCTAATTCCGTTTGGGTAGAAAAAAAAACATTAGTCGGCCGTAACCAGAGGCGACCGAATGTACAGGCAATGTGTACATAATAGGCCTACCTCGAGCCTAATAAAAGGCATCACGATATTCCAGCTTCAACTTTAGCAATTTTGATTGGTGGCAGACATTACCGCCGGAACATTAGATTCTGTCAGTTTTGTGTATTGGAATCTACTACTCGCCTCAAATTTATGCCTGTTAGTACAGTACTTTAAATTAATAAGAAAGTACAAATAACACTTGGCATTTTTACACAAATTAATTTTAATACAATTTTTAAAATTTTTTTCAGGGAGGTCGTTTCCCAAAACAATTGAATTTGTTATTAAAGTTAGGAAGAGAATTTTTAAGAATATTTATTTTTCTAAGGCATTCGCGCATTTCCTTTTTCGATGTGTTAACAGCTAGAAAAAAATGTTTGTTATGAAAGGAAGCACTGTCAATTATTTATAAGGTCTAGAAGCAGATTTGGTACCAATTTCTCTGGTAGACACTTAGAATAATAATCTCCGGTCGATTGGCTAGACTCGCAGGTAGTTAACGTCCCAGGAGTGAATCCAACTTCCTCTTCTGCGTGTAGTACAATATTAATTTTGAATTAAGCTTTTCGAAGTTGGTGATCCTGGTGATCTGTCCTTTGTTTGCAGTGTTTGAACTATGAACGTACATTTCGTCGACGCATGTCACTCCTGTCTCATTTCTGTAGTCTGACAGCGTCCTTTAAGAAACAAAATCTACTTTTTGAAATTGCTGCTGCTGTATTAAATTGAACTTTGTATTTTTTCACACCTCAAACTAACTCGTTTAAAATTTGTAAAGATATTTTCAAAACGCATTTGTTTGTTGTCAGCGAACGTAAGCACAGTTCTGTACCGTAAAAATTATTTATTTTACAGCGATTTATGCATTTATCAGAATTGTCTAGTCCTGTAATATCTTTAACTTTCCTTTTCCTCTGAGGAATACTAAAAATGTAAGTCCTTAGTTTAATTCCATTAATTTTTTTAACTTTTTTAACTGTACTCACAGATAAGCCGAAGCAGATGCGGCTGTATCATCATCATCATCATCATCATCATCATCATCGCCGTCGTGGTAGTTGTCGTAGTCCCATCGTTATTATTATGTCGTTATTATTATTATTATTATTATTCTTTTTGTTGTTGTTGTGGTTGTGTTTTTTTTTAAATATATAATCTCTCAGCGTTAATTTCACAGATTGAAGACTTTAATAACACAAAACATACAGTTTCTGGCTGTGCAGTACCACCGAACTTAAATATTTTCAAAATAGATTACTATTAGTGTTAAAGATGTGTAGGCAGTTAACTGCGGAAGTGTATTAACACTAAAGCAGTACACCTTTAATTATAGTAGAACGACGTAAAACAGAAGTAATCACACTGCAGCCAGGCTATTTTGTGGACAGAGGAGCGAGGCGTTTAAGTTAAACAATAAAAAATGCGACCTTAAATTATGATTAAATCATTCAAATAAATGAGACATATTCAGGCAATTGTATAGATGTTAGCTGTACTGTGCACGCTCTGCGCATGCTCAGACCACATTTCCTAGCAAAATGAACGAGTTGTAGTCGGATGTAGGTTTTCTCCTTTCGTAGTCGGGTGAAAACATACTTCAAAATATTGAATATCAGAATAGGGAATGTCATACCCTATTTGAGGCGGCATGTGGTGTATCGGAAGGCGAACAAGGTTGGACCGCACCAGAAACAGAGAAATAAAACGTAGCATGTGAACTAAAGCCACAATTGCAGATAGTATAGAAGAAATCAGTTTGATTTAGTTTGGCTACCTGTGGAAAACGCCAGAAAACAGGCAAATGGACACAGAAAGTTTTTAAATGGACACCTCTTGGAAGAAACAGACGGGCGCTGAGGGACTAAACGGAAGGCTGTAATGGGCGTGCCGATGGTAAAAAGGGAGTGTGACGGAAGACGTGTCAAAAAACCGTATTTTATGGAGTCTGGGCTGCGAGAAATGGTCACAGATCGAGTTGTAACCTACACGTTAGTATTATACTTACTTAATCCTTAGCTTTTCTACCTTTCGATGTAAAGCTATGTTGGAGTTGAGTCCTCTGAGGTCGTCTTTTTCCACATATCCCTCCATTTCTTTCTATCTCCTGCGAGCTCCTTTATTTTCTCCCATATTACTCCTCTTCTTTCTGCAGCTGTGCGGGCTTCATCCTTCCAGAGCTTTCTCGGTCGTCCTCTCTTTCTTTTACCTGTTTCTCTGGATTCAAACACTTGGTTTACCAGTCTTTCCTCCCCCATCCTCATTACATGTCCCAGCCATCTAAGTTGTGCTTGTTCTACTGTTATCGCTA
The DNA here is from genome assembly GCA_034769895.1 of Magicicada septendecula. NCBI lineage: Eukaryota > Metazoa > Arthropoda > Insecta > Hemiptera > Cicadidae > Magicicada > Magicicada septendecula. The sequence continues at coordinate 171,691,546 of CM068374.1, read as the reverse complement.
CAGGAACAATATCTAACTTTTCCCTAAATATTTCATTTCGAATTCTATCTTTTATTGTCTTTCCTTCTATTTTTCGAAGAAACCTCATTTCAATACTAGTTAGTTTGCTTTTTATTCTCTTATTTGTTGTCCATGTTTCGCTTCCGTAAGTTAATACTGGCTTCATGATTTTTCTGATTATTTCTGTTTTTATCCTAGTGGGTATTTCTTTTTTACCCAGGAAACTTGATTTAATACTATTGAATAATTTTCCTGTTTTCGCTACTCTTTCATTTATTTCTTCCTCTAAATTTCCTTTGCTGTTAATCACTTTGCCCCAGATATTTATAACTTTTTACTTGTTCTAAATATTTTCCATACTGTGTTTCTCTTCTGAATTTCCTATTACCATAGTTTTAGTCTTCTGTATATTAATCTCCATGTTTTTCTTTCTATGTTCTTCATTAAATACCTTTATGTTATTCTGTAACTGTTTTTCTGTTTCTCATATAATTATTAAATCGTCTGCGTAGCATAATTCTGTTATTGTTATTATCTTCATATTCAAGTATCCTATGCTATATTGACTCATACTTTCTTTACATTTTTTGACAACATCGTCCAACACCAGGTTGAGTAGCACGGGGCTTAAAATACACCCCTGCCTTAAACGTATTTTGCTGGTGAAAGTTTTCGATGCCTCATTTTTTACTCTTACGTAATTCACGGTGTTTTCGTATAGGCTTCGCTAGTATTATATAACAGTGTAAATTAAAAATGTTTAACGAGTTTTTACGAACAAATGTCAGTTCCTTTTTTCTGAGTATAGTGAACTCTCGCTTTTAATTATTTATTGTTTAATAAAACAGAGAGAGAAACGGGTACGACGTAGAGACAGGTGAGAGAGAGAGAGAGAGAGAGAGAGAGAGAGAGAGAGAGAGAGAGAGAGAGAGAGAGAGAGAGAGAGAGAGAGAGAGAGAGAGAGACAGACAGACAGACAGACAGACAGAGACAGAGACAGACAGATAGGCAGACAGTCACAGAAATCGTTATGACGGCGTATGGTGTACGTGAACAGGGAAATCGACCAGTATGACTGGTGTTACGCGATAATCCGTAACCATTGTGTGTTGAAGTAAAACTGTTGCGTGCGTGTAGTTTTAATTAAAAACGAACAAGAGTGAGGGGGTGGCGACCCTAATTCCGTTTAGGTAGAAACAAAAAACAACATTCGTCGCCCGCAGCCACAGTCATGCCCACACACGCGCGCGCGCGCGCACACACACACACACACAGCTCAGAGCAACAGAGCATGGTCGTCACCATGTTCGTAAACAATATTATGTATAATTATTCATGTAAGTATTATAATCATACAATAACCTATTTTGTATGAATTTGGCAGGTCCGGAGTTAAAAAATAATTGAGTTCGGCTTCCAAGACTAATATTATTAAGTTATAACATTTGTCCCAATTTAATGAAAAAAACATGTAAACCCTTATTCTGTTTAAATTAAATGAATGAGAAAGTTAACTAGATGAGTATAAAATTTCATATCTTTAAAATGTCGTAACGTTGTTTTGATAAATATTTTACTACATAGGCCTACTGCACAGTATATTACTTACGCATTTATGATATCAAGTACAGGCCTACTACAAGAATGAGTGATACCCTTTTTATTGTATTTATTTTTAATAAAATTATATAAATATCTGTGTATTATCTTTGTTACGGTTCAGTACAATAACAATAATGACTGAAGAGATCTTTTGAACATATACCCGTTCCTCTTCTCCAAACATCTCTAAGATATGTCACTTTTCCAGCGTTCCATAACATTCCCGAATACTTCATTTGAACATCGGTGCGGTCTTCCCAATTTTTTCTTCGCTTTGCAGGTTTCCACTGGAATTTCGTTTTGGGTCATGGATTTTCTGGCATTTTAGTGTACGCCGAATCCATTTCAACTCACGCTTTTCAATCCATTTTTGCACGGTTTCTCTTATGCCCATAGTGGTTTTATTTTTTCGGCGATCTTCTGTTCGAGTATAATACATAATATAATGGTATAACATATTACCATGATTTATCATTTCGTTTTCTATCTTGCCCCAAATTTCCCATCTGAAACAACAAGTTCGAAGAAATTCGTTAAGCGTTTTGTTATCCATGTTTGTTTCAAAACATTCAGATAGTGTCGGCATCGCTTAACCTCAACGCGTCAGGGAAATTGTAAAATTATCCTTCGTATTGTTTAAATTAGCAGCCATCCTTACTATTTCTTTTATGAATTTGCTAACTGCTATAATTTTTATTGTTCGACTAAGTTTTTCGTCATCACTGACATCTTCAGGTCTTAAACAACCAAGATATTGTTTAAGACCTCAGGATGTCAGTGATGACGAAAAGCTTAGTCGAACAATAAAAATTATAGCAGTTAGCAAATTCATAAAAGAAATTGTAAAATTATCGTTGGTGACACGGATACTGTACGATGACAGTGGGCAAAAATACGGTACTGTGCCGGCGGCCATGTGTAGACGTTCCAATCAAACTGTGAGAAATACTATTATTTACCATATTTATTGACGAAATTCGACGGAACTGAATAAACATGGCACCGATACGTTACGGATATATGTGAACAAAGATTAGCCGTAGAAAACTATTTTATAAGACCATTATAAATTAAAATTTATTACAGTGGTTATTGTTCCGTGATAGTGTAATATATAGTGTAATAGGAATAGTGTTAATTTCTTTATAAGAAATGAAGGAATAAGAACTTATTTAGATATTTTGCAGTTAATGAAAGGATTCAAGAACACAAAGAAAATGGATTCAACACATCAATAGAATGGAAGAAAGTAGAATACTGAAGATGGCAAAAGATTACAATCCTTGAGGCAGAAGAAAAGTTGGTAGACCTAAGAAAATGTGGACTGTGGAATAGGAACAGGCCGCTAAAGCCTTAAACCGTTAAGAAGAAGATGATGATGGTTATTGTTCTGTAATTCCAATCGTTTTCTAAAATTTCACGGCATAAAAAGCGAAAGTAAAAGTTACGAATTCTATAAAGAATAGAAACATATTAATCACAGAATTTCTTAAGAGCATTATTTTTAAAAGAATTGGCGGAATATTATATTAAAATTCCTTATTGCTTTTTAAACAAATAAAATATTTCGTGAAATTTAGCACCGTTTATTATTATTAAGTATTTATATAATTCTGTGATTTATGTTGGCTTCATAATACTCCAACATCCAAACTTAAACAGCATGATTAAAAAAGAGGCCCGATTTATCCAGTAATTAATACGTCTATATTAGAGTTTCGGTGTCCTTGATGCAAATAAAAATTCCGTGCAACAAGCGTCAGAACTTAACAATTTTTAGACTCGCAAAATCAAGTAAGTTTATGATAATTGAAATATTACATTTCTACAAAATACAATAAATAGAAATAATAATCGTTTACGCGTTAATTACTTACTCTTAAATATGGGAACGACTTCAGTAGTATTGTTGCCTGCACCGAAGAAGGAGAAATAACATTACATTCAATAAAAACGAAGAATTAGAAGAAGAGAAGAAGAAATCAGCTTTGCAAGCAGTTTATTCGTAGTTTGAGTTTTGGTTCCACAAAACGTGTATTTACACGTTTCAATCTTTAAATTATCATTTATTTTAAATTATGTAGTATGGTGATTGAAGAAAATTGGTTTCATAAACAGAATGAGGTAACGGTAAATCTGATTTCGTTAGCCAAAAACTGTTAAAAGTAAAATGTAATTTGAACAAAATATTCCAGTTTGTCTTAGCGAATTAAACGTTTTTATGTTAAGAAAGAATAATTATAACTTGTCTGAAATTGCGCGAGTAAAATATGGAATAACTATGTCTTAAATATTTTATCTAAGCAGTAAAAGAGCGTGAAATTTCTATTTAAGATGCGATTACTGATAAACAATTAGAGCAATTTACGCTGAATGCTTTCTCAGTTATCTTTGGAAAATAATAAGACTTATAAAATATTCAAGGTTCTGGTTTTCGACGGTACTGGTTTCATGCTGTTTTATATGCGAATTCATCCATCTAGTAGTAATTCACATATTACTTTGTTAAATTCGACACTTTTACTTTTTCATCTTTCTCAATACTTACACAACTTGTAAAATATGTGGAAAGCTTTTCCATTTTCCCTGGATTTTTAATTTCTATTTTATGGAAATCATTACACACTCTGTTCTCTGTTTAATAGCATTATCTGCTGTTCTACCGTCATCCTTTGAAGACCTTATCTATACATTTTACAGTTTTCTTTCTTTCGCTTATAATGTTTCCGTTGTTTCAGACATACGTGTAACGTACGGAGATCAAGTTCACTTCCCACATTAGTAGGCCTATGTGTTTTTTAAGTCGGGTAAAGTTTAACATGACCTTGTATTGACGTTCGTACAGGCTGTATTGAAATAAGTTCATATGTATTTTCCAATATTTTATTAACTCAAAATTGTTGCTTATAAGGGTATTTGTGTAAGTGCGCATTAATATGTATAAAGTATTTGGGTGGTGAGGGGTTTTGCATAAATTTACTACGCTTCGAGAGGTAAATTAAATCACTACTGTAGGCTATAGTGTATATTTGCTATAAATTAAAATCTGTTTAATTCGCTTGATGAAATACTACGAGTTGGCCCACTTGAGACATACGCGTATATAAACTACAGTGGGCCGTACGTCTCTTAACGACTGAAATTAGTTTAGTAGTGAACATAGTGAAGGTTCTGTGAGGTTCAGCCATTTACTAGACACAGTTTTAAAACACCCTTGTCGACGTTTTGATAAAATTGATTATCATCGTCAACACCAAATTACTGGGAATACACAAAAATTTATCAGGCTTTCATATATAGGCTAATGAATGTTTCTGTGTGATTTTGGGAACGTATTAAATAAAAAGTAATATTATGTAAACTGTGTGTGTGTGTGTGTGTGTGTGTGTTATATTCATATTTTTCCGCATTATTCTTGTATATATTGTATTATAAATAAGTAATTATAAACTTGGATTAATAAATAAATAAATTTGGATAACTATCTAAAAATGATAGTATTTTAAAAATTACTAATTTAGTAAAAGTTAATAAATAATAATATTATACTTATACAATCCGCTGCATAACATATTTTTATATACATATTTAAAAAGCATACGTTAAAAAATATATTACATAATATTTTCTTTAAAAAAAAAGTGATTTATTAATAATTATAACCTCTTCTTTAGAGTTATAACGGAGGGAACCCAAAATAATTGGTTCTGCCAATTATTTCAGGCTGCCTTATTCGAGACGAGCTGAAATTTAAATCAGAACAACACACAGTAAGACATACAAGGAATCAGGGAAGGTGAAACTGTTGATTTATATACTCAGTATATGTATGTAACAAGAAGACTTGCTTTATTAAACATTTGAAATATAACATTTACTCCAAAGAACAGATCCCATGACGTTATTAATTAAATTAGTAAAATTAAGTGAAATGCTTTATTTAGAATATGGGATCACAACAAATTTATCTAGCTATACCCCCGGATCCGGGTAACCATTGGTATTTAGTCTCTAATCTTTTAATTATATTTAATTCAAAATTTTATCTTGCAAGACTTTTACCTTTTTGCTTCATATATCTTCCATTAGAAGAATGGTATTAATAACACTACGTTACGTTAATATCTAAACTGTTGCAATTGAATGATATTGAATAGTTACAATTAAGTTCTCAAATTTAAGTTTTTATATTCTTATAAAATCAATCGTCTCTGAAAGTCTCTTAAATAGAGTATTGTGTTACAAAAATATTATCATTATTCCTCGATAGACGTGCTATCGAGTCACCTCTATTTTTGGATGTAGTAATCGCCTCCATGTGTTTCCGTCTTGGGAGTCCTAAAACGTCGTCCTCGTCTTGGTCTGGTCTCTGTTGTTCATGGCTTAATACGTCTGCAGGATAGGTAGAGTCTTCTACACAGATACTCGTTGATTCTCAGATGTCTCGAACTGCCGCATCGGTAGGGTATACTAGAGTTCTCATTTAGATGGTCCATGACCACAGGTCAGAGGTTGAAAAGATTCGTCCATCGGTGAAGATTGCAGTCATCGTTTTTTCTTTATTAACACTCGTCGTTTGTAGTTACATCTTTCTTCTTGTTACAAAGTTTTTGGAATTTTCTTTTTGTTAACGTTACACGTTACACTTTTTGTAACGGTTAGTAAAATACAAAATAATAATTAATTAATCCACACTAACAACAAATTGTATAACTTTTGAACAGAGCATTTTGCTCGTGCGTCTGCACAGCTGGGCGTCGTCATCGCAAGAGAGCGATTTTTCGTCCGCTACCCTCGTACATGACGAGAGAGAGTGGGGTGTTTATTCCGCGAGCATATATAGTTCCTGTTTTCTCTTTAAATAAACTTTTTATTTACACAAACTATCGCTAGATAAAAATACATCATTCAAATTAATTGTTTTAGTTACTATCTGTGTCTACAGATACTTTAATTATTAACATTAGTTTACTCTATTATTTTTAATTACAGTAGACTCGGAAAACAGGTCGAGTCCGGTATCAACAGGTAGGCGCTTGATAGCAAGCAAAGGGTTAAATACGAACATAATAATTATTTACAATATGCCTTTTCTTTATGGATACTTTGCCCTTATTAATTACTTCTTCCATTCACACTTAGTACCTACATGTTTTTATTATTATTATTGTGAGATTTAAATGGTTAATTGTACGCAACCTTAATTAATTAAATTTTTTTTTTTTCTGTAAATGTCACAATTTAAATCGTCACATACTCCGCCTCCTTACCAACACAGACTCCTAAAATTTTGGTCAGCTATGTACCGAGAGTATGCTTGGGGAGTTCCGTGTGAAATTTCTCTCACCCGTTTCTGGCTGTATATAATTACTAGCAGCATAAGTCATTCTTGACTGGCTGTTTCTTACCATCTATACATATACTTCATGTTTTACACGCTAATTCTATTACTACATAAAATTTACATTATAAAGTATTTTCAACATTCTAAATTTCCTTAACTCTACTACTTATTACTACTACCGGATTTTTCCTTTTTCTTTCGAGAGAGTTTTTCTTCGTTATAGAATTTACTCTTTAATTACTCCATTACTTTTATTGGATGTCAGCTGACTTCTTGCTTTGCTCTACTTTCGATGAAGAGGATTCAAGGTTGATCAGGCCTCGTACCTACTTATACGACAAGGTAGCCAAAGGTTACTCAAGTACTTTTGCGGTTGAGTACTAAACATTGTTTTCACATTTACTTATTTAATTAACTGGCACTCTACTATTTTCTTCTTCAAGATAACGTTTTATCTGTGAAATATGTGTCCTTCGCACATATTTTTGAGTAGAGGGTTCGTACAGGGTCACAGTTACCGGAGTTAAGTATTTGTGAATTTGATAAGGACCGCACCATCTGTAAGATAGCTTGGAAGTTGTCTTATCGACTGCACTACTCGTTGGGTGCGTGTTATACATAACTAAATCTCCGATTTGGTATTTTACTTTATTATTCTTATTCTTTTGCTCGTAATATTTCCTTGACTTCGCTAAGTTTGTTCGTAAATTAGCACGCGCTTCGTTCCATATCTTTCTAATATTTTTATCCCTAATTTCAAGGGGTAACAATTCATGTATTTTCCACTTTGTGGATAATGGGTGATTAGGTTTATACTTGAACAACAATTCGAATGGGGTAGACTTATGTCCTTCATGATAAGCCGAATTAAAGGCGAATTGTATCCAGGATACGTTCTGGTCCCACGAAGTATGGTCGTTAGCATGGTAGGCAATTAAAACAGATTTTAGGTTTCGCAAATACCTCTCAGCAATATTACCTTGCGGACGATACTCGGTAGTGGTAATGTGGTTTATACCTAGTTTGAAACACATGTTCCTGAATTCCTTGGACTTAAACTGTGGTCCGTTATCCGACACTAGATGGACTGGAATACCGAAATCTTTGAATAATCTATTCTGTAAAATCCTTACTGTTGTCGTAGCTAAAGCTCGCCGCATGGGGTACATCCAGACGAACTTACTAAACGAATCTACGCAAATTAGTAACATAGTATTTCCTGACTTGGAACGTGGGTAGGGTCCAGAAAAGTCTAAATAAATTTTGGCAAATGGGGTGGCAGGAATCTCAGATATTAACTGACTTATTTGACTGTTTCTCGCTGGTTTGCTGAGTGCACACAACTTACACCTTTTTACAAAGTTAGCTATCTCACTGTTCATATTTTCCCAGTGATATTCTCTCCGAATCCGATGTATGGTTTTATTTATTCCCATATGTGCTCCAATGGTGGAAGAGTGATAATATTCCATTAGCATAGGTTTAATAATATCCGGGGCGATGATACGCAAATATTTTCCGTTAGCTATTCTACAACATAATACTTTCTTATTTAATAGGTATTTTTCAGACTTGTTTCCTTTTTCAAGTTGTTTGATGATCGGACTCAAACGTGGGTCTTGTTGTTGGTAATGGGCTAAATCCGTAAATGCAAGAGGAAATTCGGTAATTAACGCATTAATAATAGGTGTCTCTCTACTCTTGTTTTCGTAATTATTACTACTAGGCTGGAACATACGTGTCAGGGTAGCGGCAACTACGTTTTGGGTGCCTCTAATATGTTGTACTTTGAACTTAAAACAATTTAATCTCAATACCCATCTTCCGATTCGACCTAATTGTTTTGGGTGGTTTAGTAGCCAGGATAAAGCTTGATTATCTGTTTCTAACAAAAACTCTTTATGTTCTAAAAATGGTTTGAACTTCTCAAACGCAAAAACGATAGCTAAGCATTCTAATTCGTATGCGGAGTATTTCTTTTCTTGGTCCGTCAGGGTGCGTGAAGCGTAACTAATTGGTAATCGAGAGTTATCTACTTCCTGATAAATTACTGCACCTAGGGCTACACTTGAACTGTCGGTTTGCACAACAAACGGTTTACTAAAATCGGCTAATTGTAGTACGGGGGGTGATATGATGCTTTCCTTTAATTTCTCAAATGCGGTTTGGCGTTGCTCATTCCATTCAAATTTTCCTCCCTTCTTTCTTAAAGTATTTAGTGGTGCTGCGATTTCGGCTAGATGTGGGATATACTTGTGGAAATAATTTATCATTCCTAAAAATCGACCAATTCCTTTCGCATCCCGCAGTGGTAAAAATTCTCTGATAGCACGGGTTCGCTCTGGGTCTATGCTTACCTTTCCGTTGGCTTTTACGATGTGACCTAAAAAGGAGAATTGTGTCACAGCAAAATTTACTTTACTGGGGTTTACAGTTAATCCAGCTTTCTCTAATCGAGATAATACTTCACGTATATGTGCAAGATGTTGTTCCATTGACTCGCTGTAAATAACAATATCGTGTAGGTAGTGGTACACATATTTAAACTTTATGTCGTGAAGAAATAATTTTTCTAACAATCTGCTACATACAGAACTACCTTGGGAAATACCAAAAGGTACCCTAGTAAATTGGTATAGGTTGAAAGGCACGGCAAAAGCGGTGAGACGTTTCGATTCTTCTGAAAGTGGTATCTGATGAAAAGCCTGATTCAAATCCATAATGGTAAACATTTTTGCTTTCGTAAAATAATGAAAAGCACTGTGGATGTCGGGAAGTGGAATGGATTCAAATTCTATTCGTTTATTTAGTTGTCTATAGTCTACAACTAATCTATGTTTATCGTTGCTTTTGGGTACTAAAAACGCAGGGGATGAATAAGATGACGTAGAGGGTTCGATGACTCCTTGTTCTAATAGTTTATTAATTTGGTTCCTCATTACTTCCATTTTTGGCGGTGATAACTTGTATGGGGCTAAACGTATAACTTTATTATCGCTCAAATTTATCTTATACTCTATCAGATCCGTCAGTCCTAACTTTGGGGTGAGCACATTGGAGAATTGATTTATTAACTTTTGTATGTTACGTCTATCTTTACTTTCCAGATGACCTAATTCACATTCGTGATGCTTTAGATGAGAAGAAGTAGTGCTTGTACTTTCTCTGTTATTTGAATTATCCTCTAAGTTATATTTCCGTGAACGATCGAATCCAAAGTAAAATTTCTTATCATGAATATTTAGAATTATTCCTGTTTTACTGATAAAATCGGCTCCAAATATTAACTCGGGTCCTAATTCGTCGCTTACTAACATCGGAAAATACCACGTCAAATGTTTTATTTTAACTTTACACGTGATGATAAGTTTTATTATTAAGTTTTGTTTGTTAGCGGTTGAGCATTTAATGTTTACAGATTGACTGCGTTTGACTAAATTATGTTTAAATAACTTATTGGCGAGGTCATGACTAATTAAACTTCGCGTTGATCCGGAATCAATTAAACCAAGGGTGGATGTTACACCAAGGTCAACTTGTACATAAGGTAATTGACACTTACTGAAATTACACTTATTAATAGCGTTACATTTATCTATAAATTTTTTTACATAGGTGTCTAGTTTTCTTTTGTTATTATTATTATTTTGTTTTATTTTGTTGACTCTCAGGGGTTTACCTTTTTCTACGATGCTGCGGAAGACACAGGGTTTTGGATCTCCCTGCCTTACATGTTTTTTTGGATAATGAGTTTTTTGATTATACCTTTTTTGTTTACAGTATCTACTGAGATGTCCAGATTTTCCGCAGTTATAACACACATATTCTTTACGTTGTGTCTTACTGGTTTCCTGAAGTGGTTGAGCCTCCTGGGACTTACCATGGCCATTGGTTGATCTTCGAAATGGTCTTCTTTCTTGTATACTTCTTGCGTCAGATGCTAAGGCATGCATTTCTTTTCTATTTTGTGTAGTGGATATCGATGCATGTCTGTGCTGATCTGCGTACCAAACATTGGAAGAATGAATACTACATTGTTCAAAGTCCGCGAACGTAAGGGGTCTACTTATTAGTGCTAAACGGGAGCGTTCATCAGGAGACAAGCCTACTAGGGTCGTATCGACCAATTGTTTTTCAGTCCAGTCGACTTGTAGTATACGTGAAGATTCTCGGATATCCGCAATATAGTGGGCCAGTCTTTCGCGAGCTCCTTGTACTCTAAGTACAGTACTTCTTTTGATATCCTCATAAATTCCAGTGGGGATAAAATATTTGATTATATTCGTATGAAGATCTTCTACTGAAAGACTTGAGTTTAATGTTTCTAGTACACGATCTCGTAATGGTGGTTTACATTTGGGTAATATTACTTGCAGTATTTGCCGATCGTTTAATTGTTGTAAATCTTTTATTTGCAGCAGGTATTTTATAAAAGTTAACAGTATCGTTATACTTAACCCATCGGTGTAAGGAATCTCATTAATTATTTTCTCTGCTGGGTGGGAAATCTTTCCGTAGAGGTCAACATTCAAATTTAAGTTTTGTATTTCCTTCGAAGAATTAGTGGTCGCATTTTGACTAGTACGAGTAGCTGAAATTTAGGTGGTGGGGGTTCTTCTACATTAGGGGATTGAACAGGGGAGATATGTAATTTTTGTAAGCATTGCTCAATTTCCTCCATTCTCGATTTATCTGACTTTCGACGTAAGTCGTTAATAATTATAGGTAATTGGCATAATGCCTCGTCTGCAAATTTCTGCACATCGGCGGGGACGACGGTGACGTCGGGCCAGCTTAATAAATTATTTAATCGGCGGGTTAAATGTTCTATACGTTGCGTAACGCGCAAAAGTTCCGTGGGTGATTTCTTGTCCTTAAGGTTCTGAGATAATACTATCAGTTCCCGATATTTCGCATAACAGGTTTCTCGTTCGCCGTCATAATCGAGTTCACGCAATTTATCTAACTGCGAGGTTGTCTCTGATCCGGTTTGGCGTAATGATTTTCGTAATTCAGACACGGTTACATTCACGTGTTTTAGACCTCGTAAAAGTGCTTCGTAGCATAGCTCATCTTTTACTAATAAATCAGGATTAAATTCAGCCATTTTCGTAAAGTGGCAAGAACTAATTATTCTACGATTAGTATTTACTACTATACAACGCTATATCATTTTACACAAACATAACAATATGAATAAATCGTATTCTTACACGTTTATTAATAAACAATTAAAATGAGATGACAAAGGTTGTCATTTTACATAGAAAGAGAGAGAGAGAAATCTCACACATGTTTACAGAGGCTTACGGCAAAAGATTCCCCCTTCGGTTATCAACACATGAACAGACACGCTTCAAATAACAATACACCACACAAGAAGGGTGACCGATTGTTCTCACTCTAACTGGGGAGACCGACTACGATAATATTAAACAATCGCCAACAGGAAATTTACATGTCCGAGATTGTCGTGAATGGGGGTTGTTTATGAATGGGGCTTTTAACAAGTACCTACATGGTTTGTTTACATTGGATTATATGTTACTCTTACTTTACACATATCATATTTACTAATAAAATTATCTATACTATATTACTATAATATTAATTATTATTTTATCTTATTTAAATTTCTGACACATATTAAAATACACGAGTAAATAAATCAACAGCTTATGAATAGGGACACAATTACTGTTTAGCAACACAAGTCACAAAATTTTTGTTATTAGTAACAAAATTTAAACAAATTAGCAGAGTTGCGCATCTTATAACCTCTTCTTTAGAGTTATAACGGAGGGAACCCAAAATAATTGGTTCTGCCAATTATTTCAGGCTGCCTTATTCGAGACGAGCTGAAATTTAAATCAGAACAACACACAGTAAGACATACAAGGAATCAGGGAAGGTGAAACTGTTGATTTATATACTCAGTATATGTATGTAACAAGAAGACTTGCTTTATTAAACATTTGAAATATAACATTTACTCCAAAGAACAGATCCCATGACGTTATTAATTAAATTAGTAAAATTAAGTGAAATGCTTTATTTAGAATATGGGATCACAACAAATTTATCTAGCTATACCCCCGGATCCGGGTAACCATTGGTATTTAGTCTCTAATCTTTTAATTATATTTAATTCAAAATTTTATCTTGCAAGACTTTTACCTTTTTGCTTCATATATCTTCCATTAGAAGAATGGTATTAATAACACTACGTTACGTTAATATCTAAACTGTTACAATTGAATGATATTGAATAGTTACAATTAAGTTCTCAAATTTAAGTTTTTATATTCTTATAAAATCAATCGTCTCTGAAAGTCTCTTAAATAGAGTATTGTGTTACAAAAATATTATCATTATTCCTCGATAGACGTGCTATCGAGTCACCTCTATTTTTGGATGTAGTAATCGCCTCCATGTGTTTCCGTCTTGGGAGTCCTAAAACGTCGTCCTCGTCTTGGTCTGGTCTCTGTTGTTCATGGCTTAATACGTCTGCAGGATAGGTAGAGTCTTCTACACAGATACTCGTTGATTCTCAGATGTCTCGAACTGCCGCATCGGTAGGGTATACTAGAGTTCTCATTTAGATGGTCCATGACCACAGGTCAGAGGTTGAAAAGATTCGTCCATCGGTGAAGATTGCAGTCATCGTTTTTTCTTTATTAACACTCGTCGTTTGTAGTTACATCTTTCTTCTTGTTACAAAGTTTTTGGAATTTTCTTTTTGTTAACGTTACACGTTACACTTTTTGTAACGGTTAGTAAAATACAAAATAATAATTAATTAATCCACACTAACAACAAATTGTATAACTTTTGAACAGAGCATTTTGCTCGTGCGTCTGCACAGCTGGGCGTCGTCATCGCAAGAGAGCGATTTTTCGTCCGCTACCCTCGTACATGACGAGAGAGAGTGGGGTGTTTATTCCGCGAGCATATATAGTTCCTGTTTTCTCTTTAAATAAACTTTTTATTTACACAAACTATCGCTAGATAAAAATACATCATTCAAATTAATTGTTTTAGTTACTATCTGTGTCTACAGATACTTTAATTATTAACATTAGTTTACTCTATTATTTTTAATTACAGTAGACTCGGAAAACATGTCGAGTCCGGTATCAACAGGTAGGCGCTTGATAGCAAGCAAAGGGTTAAATACGAACATAATAATTATTTACAATATGCCTTTTCTTTATGGATACTTTGCCCTTATTAATTACTTCTTCCATTCACACTTAGTACCTACATGTTTTTATTATTATTATTGTGAGATTTAAATGGTTAATTGTACGCAACCTTAATTAATTAAATTTTTTTTTTCTGTAAATGTCACAATTTAAATCGTCACATAATAACACACACACGCACACGCACACGCACGCACACACACACGCACGCACGCACACTACATACTACTTTAATACTACACAAAGGATAGGAGTACCATAACTCCATAACTCATATCCGTGTTATTATTCTTATATTAACAGGATATAATATGTCATAAACATGAATACTCATTATATGTCTACTGTATTCCCGGTGTGCACGTCTTGATGATTATAATAAATTTTATCGGATCAACACAAATGTTTTAAAAATGTGCGTAGTTAAAGATTGACTTTCACAAAACCCTTCACCACTAGAAGTTTCAAGAAAAAACCTGTTTTTTTTTCAGGCAACTTATGTCTCCTATGGTACATAAAAATTTTAGATGTGTATTATTTTTATTTTAATACACTTCTTTCTGATATTTAATATAATTTTTGGTATTTGTTCGATCTCAACGAACTACCCCTTCTCCCACCCCTAAATGCACCTTTGTGAAACAGCCCTAAATACACGTCTGTAGGGTTATAGCCGAAAAAAATTGTTTCGGAAAGCGCTGGGAGTCTAGGTATTGAATCCCGTTTCCATTGAGCGGGAGTGTTAGACATGGCGTATTGCGCGCGAAGTTTTCTCCCATTAGCACATGCGACACCGTATCAGCTGCAAGCGGTGCAAGCAGAAACGGCTGGTTAAAGGACCAAGGGTTTCGATCTAATACCTAATACCTCGATGTCTGTGACACATGTGATGTTTTTAGTAAGCCGGAAATGAATAGGTGGCCGAATGCCTATGTAGGGCGATCGAAGCAAGAGCAGAGGTCTATCATAAACCGTATGGTTTCAGTATCTATAGAGTTTAAACAAAATAATGAATATAATCCAAAAGAAATGTGGTAAAAAATCAGTACCATGATGAATGGAATGCTCCGAGAAATTTTGTTTCGACTAAAAAGCTACAGACTTGTGTTTAAGGTCGTTTTCACAAAACTTTGGTAAAAGGTGTGGTCGGTGAGATAGAACAATTACCTAATTTTTTATACCTTTAAATAGCGAACTTAAACCAAGAGAAGGAAGTTAGTGGACATTGGTCTTCTTTGTAATTTAAAATCTCGTAACTTGGAAAATTCTACCATGGTTAATATTTATGTTTGGTTTTGAATTTAAAATTGAATTTAATATAAGGCCTATATTAAAAAAAAAAATTATTTAAGTACAAATTCAATCGTTAACTGCCAATATTCGTCGTAGTTATGTAAACAATTAGAAAGAAAGTTGCTAGCAGTCAACAATTAGTAACCATTGTTAGATTTCAGCGTCGATTGTTTACAATAATTTTTTTCTTACAATATTTGTTGTCTCTGTCCCCCCGTTGCGGACACGTCAACTTTAACGTCTCTCCTTCTTGATCTTCCATCTAGATATCTGTCTTAATTCTTTTGTAACTAAACTACTTCCTTCGCTTTCGGATATTTCCTTTTAGAATGATAGTGAGGGTAAGAAGAAATAGGCAGTTTTGGGGCCACGATTAACACACACGTAAAATACCAAAGTTGCTAACATACAGATCCCCATGGGAGTTTACTGAGCCCGTACCAAATGTGAAGTCCGTGCTGTTGGAAGATGACTTATTTTATCCTTTTTTTCTTAATTTTTTATCAGAGTGGTTGTGCGGTTTAGTTTTATGCATAAGACACTTTATCTTGCCAATTTTCTCGTTGCTTTGCATATACTGCGCATTAAACATTCCGATACGTCATCGGCTGTTTGGATTAAACTTGACCTTGTTTGAGTTTCGACCTTGAGCTGTCGCACCTGCATCGAGTGGTAGCGATCGTACTTACAAATAAGATGAAATCAAACAAAGCGCATTCAGTATTTCAGTTACCAAATCATATTGACGTCTTTAAGTTATTATGATAATTAATGTGTACTGTGAAATATTTTTTTCGATCACGTCTGCTTGTTATTTTTGGTATGAGCCGAAAAGCGCACGCTGGCAATTAATGTTTTGTAGCCGAATGCCAGCGTTATGTAATAAGCGTGTGTTTGGAGCAGGGGTGAGCGTGCACGCGCCCTTGACTACACTCGTGACATAATGATTACGAGAAGGTATTCATATTCGCTCTTTCTCTGTCTGTCTGTCTACCTATATACTTCTCCCCCTCATTCTCTTATACATATATTCACTCTCATCTATGTACATGTGCGTGTGCAAACGTCGTCAGAAAACTTCATAGGTCCTGTCCTACTCAGAGTTGACTCCAAGTCCCTATTCTTCGCTTTATTCTAGCGATTTCTGATATTAAGCCTTCTTTACCTGCTCATCCAGACTAATTCCTCTTTATCTGTTGCCCACTAACTGTTGATAAACTATTTGTGGTAAACTCGTCTGATCTTGGATGCTTAATCAGTTCACAATATACGTGATGTATTTGCCAGATATAACCTTCCACTAATTTCTGACACGATGACATTTATCATGGGTTTTCTACGCAAGAACAGGTCTTACAGGGTAAGTCCCATGCTATCCTATCTGAGCTAGTCTCTTCCTGATATTTCATTCGTATGTAGTCTATCTTCTGGATTATCTTCCGTCCTCTATTCAGTTTTCCATTTACCACCCCCTCCGGTGTTTCTACCATCACATTACCTTGTGTTTGCAGTACACAATGTCCCAACCTATTCTACTGCTGCCCTTAATGATTATATCCACCGCTCTCCTATTCTCTTCTGCTCTTCCAAGCACGTCTCGATACTCTTCCAAGCACTATTATTTCCGCTCTCCATGTCCACATCTCGAAGGCCTGTAAACTCCTCTCCTCTTCTTTCCTCAATGGCCAAGTTTCTGCCCCATGTAGGAGCACGCTTCAAACAAAACAATTGAACATCCTCTTTCTAAGGGTTGTGCTCAGTGACACAGAGTTGTGTTTCTTTGCATTAAAGACTTACTTGGCTAAGACAATCCTGCATTTACCTCTTGACCAATGATGTCTTTGATATTATTTAATGAAGAACGTTGTGTTAGTGGTTGAAATCACAAGCAGAATGATCACTGTTGCACACCACTATATAGAAATTATCCCGATTAGCGCTTCCAAGCTTCACAACTCATCGTCAGATCTGAATTCTTATATAGCGCTAATCGGGATAATTTTTATATAGTGGTGTGCAACAGTGATCATCCTGCTTGTGATATTATTTAATCGAGTTCACAAGTGTATAAACTAATTTATGTTCTCTATAGGCCCTATTGGTCATAGCTCCGTGTAGGTATGCACAAACATGTGTGAAAGAACAAATAAAAAATTAAAAAAGCAATAGTGTTAATAAATAAATATTAATAGTATATTTTTGAACTTCACGGTAGAAGTAAATGCTTATTCCTGCTTAGGTCAAAAAATGATTGCATATTTTCTTTAGTCTACCAACTAGTCGTATTTATCTTTTTAGTTTGCAGCTTTGATAGCAAGGCTGGTACTGCCGCTCCTGATGCCGCTCGGTCGTACTCACGTATCTGTAGAGAAGCAGCATTGGAAGCATCCTACCAGGGCAGCAATGATTCTATTGAATCACCCCACCCCCCTACATTCTTCATTCTTTTCTTGTCCTCCAATGTTTCCAGTGCTGTCCACTTTCTACATTTCTCTGATATTTTCGTTTCTTTCTCGATCTTTTATCGTCTTTATGTTTTGGAAAAACACACTAATTTGTTGAAGAAAATTAATAAAGGCATCAAAGTGACGTTAACAAATAACTTAAAATATAATTATAACTTTTAAAATATAATTACAGCTAAATGTTTGTACAACCGAGGGTTGAGGGATTTTACATGCAATGGCCAAAACTTTGTTTCCATATTTTTTTCATTTTATTAGTTTACTTGAAGACGACCTGAAATTGCGAGCGGTCGAAAAATTATATTTATTATGTTAACATTGTTGATTGTCAATTTAATATGGTGGTTATCATTAACTCTTAACCTTATGAAATCTGTGTGCTTTTTTAGAATGGTATTGTGTTTATGTGCATATATTAATCTTGATTACCACTGAGTTGTCAATTATCTGAAACCTCAAGTTGTAATAGAATTCCTAGTATTTCCTATTGTGTTTATAAAACATATACCGTATATACATATTCCGGTTTTCGAACAGTATTTATAGTCGTTTTCCACATCCTAGTTTCCACGTACTTTGCATTCTCTCCAATCATTGTCCTTCAGATTTCTCTGTTCCATTACATTTCTTATGACTTCTTTCCACTTTTGCGGCCTCCCTCTTTCTCTTCTTCCACAAGGAGTCCATTCTAGTAATTTCTTTTGCCATATATCACTGCCTATACGGAACACATGTCCGTATGATTTTAATGGTTTTGCATCAATTGTGTCATTTATAATGGTAGGGGAAGGCGGGGTAACTGCACGCTTCTAAGTTTAGTTCGCTATATTTCGGCTCGTACAACATATAGCGTTATCAATTTTTTATTATGTATGCTATACTTAGTTTCCTTTAATACACCCTATTTTCAGTTTATTGTGTTCAGTCATTGTCTTTGTTTATTAAAATTAACAAAAACTTTCACTGCGTACTATTCGTCCATGTCGGGTAATTAGACGCAGTCACTCCGCAGTGCTATTCATATGGGAGAATGGGTTATTATAAATAAATACATCAATTTTATCAAGAGATTACAAGAAATTCTATTATTATGAATGTTTTACTTTGACATGAACACTGGAAAAATAAACACACGAAAATATTTTACAAATACAGTATTTAACATTTCTTTAAAAAACCAAAAATGAAATTATTGAATATCTGCTTGAATATTTACGTCACTCAGTGAATATTAAAAATAAACAGTAAGCAATAAAAAATAATACAAAAAAACAATGGTCACAGAAAATAAATTTTAACATTTTCGTAAACGTTAGGTAAAAGTTAATATGAACTTAACACAGTATCATAATTCAAAAAATTATGTTAATACAGAACAATAAAAATATACAAGTAACATCACAAAAAAGTAAAAAACTGTCGACCAACGCTAATAACAGGCCAGTGTTCACATACTGAAAACATAAATGAAATTAATCTTGTGCTTGACAATAATCACATACAAAATTATGAGGAGTTTCTGCAGCACTACAGTCTGAATGAACCCAGCCTGAACACAAGACACAGCGATACCATAGTTCCTTGTCTTTCCCAAACTCTCCGCAAAACAGACAAGTACTGTTGGTGTTATTCTTTTCCGCTAGTGTTAGGGCTACATCAATGGAAACGTCGTCCAACTCATCGTCTTGACAGAGTTCTTTAATGTTTATTTCGTCTTCAGTCGATGAACCGTCGCTGGAAGGGGCCTTCATTATCTTTTTTTCCTTTTATCATTGGATTTTAACTGAAGTTTTGCACTTTTACTGTATTGATTTATTTTGCTTAGCAGATTCTTTTTTCTAATTTCTTCTTCTTTCTTACTTCTAATTCTTCTAAAATCTTTTTTCTGGGCGTGGCAGTTAGAATTTCTGAGTGATGTTTAGCGTGTGTCGATTTTCTCCCTTTGGATGTTGATGGCTTTGGAAGTGGGGAAATTTCTGAAATGGAAACTAAACGTTCATTAGATACACTAACCGTCGCATTATTCTCTGTAGGCCTATCAGAAAGTAAATTGTTCTCAGTGTTTGCCGAAAATGTGCCGCCATCACTGGTCTCCGTTTCCATGATTCCTATTGCCGCCTCTTCAGCATCGGGTGTTAGGCATAGGCCTAAGTCTTCATCGTCATATATGGTATCGTTAAAAGGATAGATTCCTGCTTTTTGAAAACCAGATAGGCTTACATATGTTTATTGTTTCCCATATTTCTTCAGTTTTAACTATATTTTGCAATGTAAGACTACAGCACCTTCTCCGGTATCCCATTTTCATGGTTCGTATTTGTTTCCTCATATCTTTGTATGTTTCTCATATGTTTCCCACACTTCAGATCCATGTGTTATAATACTTTTCACTATTGAATACTTTTCACTATTGGCTTATATATTTTGATTTTTGTTTCGGGCCTTAGTTGACTACTCAGTAACTGTCCCATCACTTGTTTCCCTTGTCCTATACGATTTTATATTTCTGTTACACTTGTGTCGTATTGTGTAACCATGACACCAAGGTTTTAGAACACCAGCAATAGCGATCCAAAAATGAAAGTAAAAACATTTGAGTGTTGTTTTTTCAAACACGCCCACGAAAACAGTTGAAACCCCGGTAAAAAACTGTTTACACTGTGCGGATGTTACAAAGGACATAAACGCTCAGAACGGAGACCGTTATAAAACCGACTATGGGTAGGGGGCCGAATCGGAAAAGGAGTTTACACAGAAGTACTCGAAAGAGTCTTTGCATAACACTAAAAACGAATGGGTAAAATGCTGCGTAGACATTTAAGGACGCGTGCACATGACGCGCTGGAGAGTCGTCCGCCATGAACACACACACACACACACACAGATTCGGGGTAGTGTCGTGAACTTTATATTGTCGTAACGCGTCGTAAGGGCAGAAACTCTAAAAGAAAGAAAACGCTTTCTTCAGTGAGATGTAGATCCGCAGTTACTGTAAGTTCACACGCGCGCGCGCGCGCGCGTATGTAGTATGTAGAATGTTGTATATAGATATGTACAGACACATAAAGAATTGTAAAACGTAATGCTTGTAGACCTGTAGGCTACAGTACGTCACATATTGTGTGTACACAATGAGTTTCCAAAAAAGTATAGGAATCTCGAGCTGACGAAAGTTGAACTACTGTTCACAACGTCAGTATTTTTATTGCTATAGTGTACCTATCGTAAGCCTACATGTAAGCTGGTAGGAATTCTGTAAACTGGAGTGTATTATGTTCGCTTAGATTGACTATAGCGTGACAACCATTTCCATAAAAATTACATCATACAGTAACACTCTAAATTAATACATTTTTTATATTAGGAAATTTTATAAATAATGTTTCTGAAACAGCTCTACAGTATCAGTATACGTATATAAAAAATTAAATACTTTAACCCATTCGTTCTTTACATTCATAGACTACCGTTACTATAAATTAATATTACAAAAACAACTTATTAAAATTCATAAGAATGTTTATGAAAAAATACGTTGGATGTTTTAAATTACTTACGGTTATGAAAAACTAGTTTATTACATGGATGGTAGTGGCGATGTAGGTGCGGGCTTTTTTAGTTATACAGTATGTGCAATTATCTTATTCGCTTCCTGACCCCTTCATCATGTGGAATGTGCGAAAGCCCAAAGCTATAGTACGAAGCTTTAAACAGTGGAAACAAAGGACAATGGAGTTAAACAAAGGAGTTTTTAATGTCCGAAACAGTGAAATGCACAAATTTCGAATTTCTGAAGAAAACATTAACCAGTTATAACAATGGAACACTTAACTTGCCCTAATACCACTTAATAAGGGTGATTACGATTGCATACAGTAAAGCAATAATTTTAAATTAATTCTGACTTAAGTCCACGGAGGAGAAACGGTTTCTTCGGACAGTCTCTTTCATGGGGAATCAGACGAAGCCTGGTGGTCTCATGTCTAAACTTTACATGGCGCATGAGGTAACATTCCCATTCTTATTTACACAACAAATCGGTCACTAGTTACGCGCTAAATTCTCATGCAGAATTAATTGCCCATCCCTGAGCAAGTCAGGTCGATTTTTGTGGGCAATTTTTGCACGAAGTCACGATAATACGCTGCTGGTCATAAGCATATGGTGATCATAAGCAAATATCATAGTTTGCCTGATTGAGCTCGACGAGATTTTTGTGTCGCGAGAAGAATGGTCTTCTCCACTCCTTTGACTGCGATTTCAACTCTGGTTCAAAGTCTCTACTCGCGTTTCATCAATAGTAACAGTTCGAACAGGAATGCGTGACCTTCATCGCCATATCTTTGTTTCATTAATGTTGGAACATTTATTTGTTAGTATTTGTATTCATATTCTAATATGTTTTGTATTTGTGGTCTGATACATTATGAAAATTACAATAGTAAGCTTCAATTGCTGAGCTGTTGAACTCACTCACTATTTTTAACTAAGTACATTTATTATTACTTACATTTTAATATTAAATAATTTTTCAATTGCTGGAAAGTTACAAACTATCCCGATTAAACTACTATTTTTTAGTACTATAAAATTTATAGAACACATAATTATAGTACAAATATTAAAACTTCGAAACATTCGGATTTTGATTACAATTTGTTTTAGTCTGACAGAATTCCTTTCCTTGTTGATTTTCAGATGTTAGTTAAAATTCTCTTTAATTTCATACCCCACATGAATTTTGGCGATTTTAAAAAACATTTTACCCTCGTTTTGGGTCCTGACGTTAGAAAATTTTGAAATTTAAAAAAACAAACAGTACATTGAGATTGTGGTTAAAATTCCCTTTAACTTGATATCCTACATGGGCTTTTGCGCTCTTTCACAATTTTGACCCCTCCCCCACATTTTTTATTCCCGCCCTCTATTTTTGGGGGCATCAGACTAAAAAAAAATAGGTTATGAAGGATAAAAGTACGGATATGAATGCCACGTTTTGCGATAATCTGTTGATGGGTTCAAAAGTTGTCGTGAGATATACCCCACAGAAACAGATAGCTTGACAGACAAAGTTTCGAATAAACTGTTTGGCTCTTGGTTTACAAAAAAAAAATACGTAGGCCTTTTTATTGTTTGGATTCAAACTATACAAGATACACTACAAGTCGATTAATAATTTTAAATAGGCAAGGAATATGTATATTATATTATAGTTATTACGTTTTAAAGATGGGCAATTTTTGAAGAGGTACTCTACCATATTGTTACAACGGTCTAACTGATCATCGTATGGTACAGTGGAAAACAAAATACAAGACACCAATTACGTTACTGATCACCAGCTATAATTATCACAATTAAACAGTTTGTAATCAACAAGACAGTCTCTTACAACAAATCAAATAAAAATTGTTCACACGCAATAAAAATGCCAACTAATACAAAACACAATTGTATTACAATGGTCCCGTACAATTATGAAACACATAACACTTCGCACACAATACTACGAACCGAACTCCAATAAATCGCAACTCAAACTCACTGCGTAATCGCCCGAAAATAACTGAAATAAGCGCCGCTGAAGCCTTGTATTTATACCCCGCTCTGATACCATAACATTCCACATACTACGCATCAGCACTACACTAGGACGTAATTGATTGCGGCCTTGAAACAGTGCGCGCGACTGGCGATATCTAGAAAAGTCTCGCGAACGCATGTTGAAATCAGCCGGATTCGTCTGGAACATTCGAGAAACACGTAGATTGTTTTGTAATGTCGTAACAATATAGTAGGCCTACTGTGCACTCACCTGAGTGATATTCTTACAAAACCCCTTCAAATAACAAACTCAGTTTTCAACTAACGAACAAATTAACCGTTACAACATTAAATCAGTTGTAAATTGAGAAAAAGTAGTTCGGGTTCATTTCGCAAACACTTTGGTATCCGTACACTAAGAACTGTTAATGGTAACTACCTACTTCCCGTTGTGACGGATAAGGAGAGAAGTTATGAGTCATTAGGGAAACCCCTATAAGTAACATACACTGAGTATAAATAATTACTGAAGCTACAATCAGGCTAATAATAGAAGTTGGAAAAATACTCATAACTTGACGATGAATAGCATATAAAAATCTGTTAAACTTATTCTAAAAGTAAACTCGATAAGATAACTCAACTTGGCTGTCCCTGCTGTTTGTTAAAACTAATTCGTAACACGTTTTTTAAATATAAAATAAGATAATTCTCGCTTATAATCTAGAGGTCCCGGGTCCCATCCCAGGCCCTTAATAAAATCAAGGTGCATTTCTCAGCCGCCAAGTCGACTCAGCCTGTGAAACGAGTACTTGGTATAGCATCCTGGATATTAATGGGCGGCTGAAGCGTAGCAGTCTAGCTACTCGATCCTCCTTGTGTTCTGAACGGCTCAAATAAGGCACCCTATCCTGCTTAACTCGTAGTCTGTTTAGGCGGTAAAAAAAAGGCCTGAGCGGCGCTTTAAGTTTGCTGCTTAGACGGGTAAACTTTTTACACACATGTTTATTTACATAAAAAAATGTTTCAGCTCTAAAATTAATTGAATTAAATGACATTGATTAAGCAGACTTTTCCCCTCCCCTACACAGACAATCTCCCAAATACTACTTTCAGTCCATATATTTTAGGACGTACGAGTGGGGTTACTATCAAGGACAAACATATTTCAAAACATTTATTTATAAATTATTTTGTCCGTGCTTTTCGAACTAGCGTTGTATTTTAAAACATGTCGCAGGTCCACCTTGGAAAGAAACCGGCTGCAATAAATTATCGGAATTCATTAATTAGACAAGTTTGGTACGGCCCGTGCAGGTTTATACCAAAACCGACTATCGATAGTAATTACTGTAGGCTGTAAGGTGAGTCTGAGAATCTATCCCAGGTTAAGGTCATGCGCTCAGGGGCCGTTACAAATTATAACGTTGTAGCAGATAAGCGTATGACTAATTATAACGTTAAGCAATTTTGAAGAAGTGTTTTGAAGTCTTAAAATTACATATTTACATGTTATTTCTTTCATTATTCGATAGTAGAGACACAACCAAATCGTCGTATGAACTAACGTGAAAGTTTATTTTCTAACTGCTGTGTCATAATGGGACTGGTAAATCGTGGGTGCTGGTAAATAGCAATTAAACTAATCTTATTCTTCTCAACTTATGGGGTAGGTTAATTCTCCTTTTCCGTTTCTCATGATCAAAACGTCTTTCATACGGTGTTCAAACAATTCTCTTTCCTTTGGTACCTTCTTCTTCTTTGTTTCTTCGCATTCTGTGTTTTGTCCGTTACGCTAAACGAAAACTTGCTTTTCACTTTTCGCCGAGTCGACCGACTTTTCTCCCTACCTTCTGGTTTCTTTTGCTTGCAGATTTTTCATCTTTTCTTACCTATTATAGTAATTTTCTCTTTCCATTCTTCTCTTCTCCTTCAATGTTTCCACTCTTATCCACTTTGTACTTTAATTTGATATTTTCGTTTCTTTCCCGATATTATCATGTATCCGCAACTCCTCATTAATGAAGCATGTATTACCAGTTTTATTTTAGCTGCCTCACTTCGTGGCTGCAACACAGTGTTACGTAATACGGAAGATTCTCGTACATTCGATAGTGTCGTTCTAAAAGCTTCTCACCTAGCCCAGCCGGTACGTGTTTCTGCCAAGGTCGCGCTGAAGTATTCTCTAGAATTTTCGAGTGCTTGTTAAGGACGCATATCATGGAACCCTGCAGACTATAAGTAGCTAACACCTGCTTCTTAGTTTTAAGTTTACTTCGGGCGATTACTCAGTGCGTTTCAAGTGGTTATAGTGAAAAGTGATTATTGTCCGAGACTCTATTAGTTGACATTATTATTATGTATGGACAAACCTACTTGAATTATTGTACGAGTATAATCTTGTTGAATAACTTGTTGATTACAAACTGTTAATTGTGGTAATTAAAACTGGTGATTAGTGATTTTACTGGTATTTGTTTTCCACTGTACCATACGACGATCAGTGAGACCTTCGTAACAATACGGTGACATACCTGACTATACATAGGACTAATTTTGGTATACTGACTTACGTATTTGTTATGCCAAATGAATTCTGTGAAGCAGCCGGCTAATCTGTCGCTTTAGTAATTGTGTCTTCAACCTCGTTAATGCTTGCTCCGTCACCTGTCAATATATTTATTTCCATGTCTTACTCTGTGATCTTAGATTGTTAATTTGCATCGTATGGAGTATGGGGATATTCCTGTGTGCTTAGATTTCTCACTGGATACATCAAAAATGAAAATTTTGCAGGATTTATTTTAAACTGATGTACAAGTCTCTACAGGCTATGCTGATTGTCAGATATTTAGCCATTTGCGAAACATATTGATGCGGAGATCTCCTATATGATAATCTTTTTGATATGTAAATCTGTAATTATGCTGTCCATGCAGTAATGTACAGTAATGAACTCAAGAAATCGCCTTGTCTTATGCATTTCGCTGTATATGCAAAAACGTCCTGCGCATTGTGGTTTTCGTCAATTCTACGCAAATTCTATATCCAATTGAGCCGATTATAGCCAATAAAACACTCTTACTGCACAGGCACAGCTTCTCAGGCTTTCGTGACAGTTTGAAGATTCTTCTACGACACATCCCTTAACATATCAGAAAAAACTCTCTCCCCCGCCTTGGCAAGGTTATAATCAATAATATATAAGTCGATATCAGTCGTGTGGTATACATTTGAATGCGAGACTTGAACTTTACTTAAAAGCGATGGAGACCACTTAAAATATTTAAATGATAAGTAATGAGAAGAACATTTAGCTTAATACAAATTAAGATGGAACCTGGAGAATTCAAATGAATTTTGAACTACACGCTTTGATCAATAATGATGACATCGTGACACTGGCAAACCACAGAAAATTAAATGGCTTGGACATATGTATAGAACAAAATCAGATAGAAACTAAAATCATTCTCACAAAAAGCAGACCTATAACAACCAAACCGAGAGGAGAATCTCTTACATGTAATAACGTTTCTGGCTTAACTGCTTAGGCCTACCATCTGGTTGGGCATATGTATAGAACAAAATCAGACAGAAACTCAAACATCCTCACAAAAAGGAGACCTATAATAACCAAACCGAGAGGAGAATCTCTTACATGTAATAACGTTTCTGGCTTAACTGCTTAGGCCTACCATCTGGTTGGGCATATGTATAGAACAAAATCAGATAGAAACTCAAACATCCTCACAAAAAGGAGACCTATAATAACCAAACCGAGAGGAGAATCTCTTACATGTAATAACGTTTCTGGCTTAACTGCTTAGGCCTACCATCTGGTTGGGCATATGTATAGAACAAAATCAGACAGAAATTCAAAAATCCTCACAAAAAGGAGACCTATAATAACCAAACCGAGAGGAGAATCTCTTACATGTAATAACGTATCTGGCTTACCTGCTCACCATCTGTTTTTGGGGGGAGGTGAATGATTTTAATTGAGCAAAGCTAAGTAGAGAATTATTAATATAAATCAAATACTCATATTTACAATTAATTCCAAAATTTGGTACCATTGAAATTAATGTCAATTATATTACTGAAAGTATTATTTTATGGTTTTTACCAATTAAAGCTGTTCTTATTACACATTCTTTCACGCTACATTTACTTCTCCATTACGACATTTTCGTTTAATGGTAATATTACTTCGGCTTCCTGTATGACCATAGAAATAGCAGACAGAGATGTGTAGCTAAAAGGTAGACAGTTAATTTGACTAGCCATCTATGTGCGAGTATTCAACAGGTTATCGCTGGGAAATGAATTTCTACCAGTCAGCGCAGTCAGTTAACTCAAGCAGATTGCAGTAATCTTTTTACAGTCAAAGAGTAAACACTAGGCAGAATATACAAATCTAAAAATGATAAATAACCATAATATAAAAATTTTGGTCAATGCAAAGCAGCAATGGTGGATTTATGATTAAAAGGTTCTGGCGTATCTAGAATTGATCTTATAGGGGGGTGGAGGAGGTCCGGGATCGGGTCGGTTTCATAGAAAACATAAAACAAGTTAAGACCAATAAATCTTACTATCTTTAAAGGGGTTGAAATCAGTTTCATTATATTAAACGGTTATAAGAGAATAAAGATACATTTGAGAATGTATTGAAACATTGTTTACAAGATAGGCCTACTTATTGACTGAATTGATTTTCCTACATTTCATATTTTAAACGTAGCCCTATATGCTAATGGTGTATAACAAACATGTTTGCATACTTAAAAAGGAGTAAATAAGTAATAATACTACTATATTAGCGTACATAAATGGAAACGTAATAAAACAGCCTAAAAATTAAGAACCTGAATCTGAACATTTAAAAGCCCTCACCACAAAATGGAAACCACGGGTACACAAACATAGAACACAACATGGAAATACTACACTACTTACCTAAAAGTAGAAAACTAAACACAGCAGAACAATATGAAATATACAGACCTCACACACTACAACCAAACAACATATTGAATGACCAATTACACTATAGATCACATATACTTTTTGATACACTTGTTCAAACACACACTTTGAATCCCAGCGCCAATTCCCTCCCACCAGCAACCCCCACCACACACACCTACAACCCATAACGGTTACTTTGTACAGACATTCTGTATTTCAAATCCCACTGAGGAAGACGGACACCACGTCGAAACGTTTGGGACAAAAAACCAAAAGTAAGTGTTCACTTGTGAAAGTTTGTGTATATATATAATATTTAAAAAGTGAATGAAGAGGATGTAGCAACAAGACAAAAATTAAGAGATTAACAAAATTCCTCAACTTTTTCGACCCTATGGGGGGTCCGGTGCCGTTCGTCCCCCCACATAAATACGCCTCTGCTGGTGAACAGAAGTACACTAGTCAGGAAGTAGATACAAATTTTAATCTCAGGCTTAACCTTGAGTAAAATAAAAAGAAGATACACTGCGGTACTGCTCGCAACTTGCTATTCTTGGTTCCACAGTCGGATGAGACAATGGTCGAGATAGAGAAATACATTGCGCTTATGGGTTTTACGTTCCCATAACTTGAAAACGTGGTCGCAACTTGAAAACCACGAGGATAAAAATAAAGTAATTGATAAATCTACAAAATGCACTCATCAGTAACAACATTTTAATTCTTCACTTTTAGGTATAATTCAAACAAATTTACCCCAAAAATTAAGTCGTACTTAATGTAAGTGTATGTGACGACACGGGTATCATGATGAGGACACACTTTAGAACAAATAATTTCCGTCGTCTGTAAGAGTAGGCAAATTAATGTAATTCCTTTCACTACTTCAGTTATACACGCATTCCCACAGCTTGCAATGGCGCTGAATAAATCTAAAGCAATGTTGGCCTATAACGGAAAGGGTCGAGTGTTTTCAAACGTCACAGAAAAGTTTGTTTACGGGCATGTATAAATTTATCTCGTCCATATTGTCATACCAGCCACACTGATGCACAAATACCAGACATCCATTACGGTTGTCATTCACTGCTGTGGCCGCCAAGCTCAAGAAAACATTCCGCCGTGACGTGTTTATATTGGTCAGCATCCGCGTGTGGCTGTATTTGCGCACACACACATACGTATGGGATGTATTTATAGACATCAAACAGTAACTTATTTACTGCTAAATTTTTAAACCTCTATTTAAACGTCATTCGTCGATGTGTCGCGACAAAACTTTGTCATCTATCTAAACTTGTCTATCCCATTTTAATATCCATTTCAGTTAGCACAAGTCTTAAATAACGAACGGATACCATATAATAACTCCAAAGTATAATAATCGTTACGTCTAGGAATTGACTACAATATTTTTACTGGCAATCAAGTAGTAAATAATTTCAAAGTTAATGAGTAACACGAGTTAAAAGAAATATTTACTTCTTGAAACTGAAGTATTTCAGTTTAAAAATTGAGAACATTCAATATTTAAAAACTGAAGAAAAGAAGAATTGTAATCAACAGATTCAAATGTAAGAGTGTAGACAACTGTGGGGCTAACATACAGAATACATATACAATATTATGTTATCTTTCTAAGCCCTTTAGTGACATATGGAAAATCTGACAAAAACGTTGCTGACCACAAACCTAGTGATTATTAAGAATGTGAGAAGACAATATTGAAGCGAAGATCTGATCACGGAATGGTTGGATTATAAGAAGAAAACAGACTTTTATGATAGGATCATAATACAAACTGGTACAGAAGAGAGCATAATAAATACAGCTAGAAATATACCGTTATCAAATCATCAAATCAGGAACACTACATACAAATGAAAAACAAATAGGTTGAGGTGTCTGTGGTTGTACGAAGTCACAACGACAATGGAAACGGTCCTTAACTCAGCGACAAGAACAATGACGAACGGGGAGCATTGACATGAGGAAGACAGTGGAGAAAGTCTTAATGAAAAAGAAAAGGGAGAGATAAATTATGAGAGAGAAAATGTAATAAGGAGTAGATAGGTACATAAAACAGAGAGAGAGAGAGAGAGAGAGAGAGAGAGAGAGAGAGAGAGAGAGAGAGAGAGAGAGAGAGAGAGAGAGAGAGAGAGAGAGAGAGAGAGAGAGAGAGAGAGAGAGAGAGAGAGAGAGAGAAATAGACAGACAGGCAGACAGAAGACAGACAGACAGACAAACAATGCAATGTAGTAACTCGTAATCAAGGAGAAGAATAAAGTTGGAAATTGGAAAATTTGTGTCATTTTATTTTTCTGTCACATAATGTAATGTTAGACGCTTTGTTTAAGATTTAGGGGAAACAAGATGCAAGTCGCTCGAACCTCAACCGAAATTTCAGTATAGACGAGTAGCGTCCAAAATCAACTTCGGAATGGAAATATTTGTAATAGATCGCAGAACCGTGACAGTAGTATCAAATTCTGTGGGTATGTACATGAAACATCTAACTGCATTTGACGTTTGAATTCGAGGACTGTCAGTGAAGCTTTACTGAAATACAAGTGCCTCAATAGGTCAAATAACTTTGGCATTTAGTAAAATTCGGCTGTTCGCCATAATGTTCAGTGTCACTAGTTTAGTACCATTCTGATTAGACGGTTCTAGTTTAGTACCATTTCTGGGTAAAACGCCCGAAGCACATTCTCAACTACCGTTGATATGTAACAGATTTTCAACTGCTTATTTCTCTAAACGTATGTTTTTGTCCATAGTTGTGTTTAGTAATAACTCAAGTACACTTTTATAACCCTGTTTTGGTATGGTTTCTAAATACGGCTGGTTTCAAATTACGGCTATTTTAAAATTTCTGTGGTTACTTTTAATTTACAACGGAAATTATAACGTAAAAGACGCATTATTAGCATGTAAAAATTGATCCCGTTGACATTTTATATCATCTTTATACATCTTTTGAATTAGTGTAGTGCAGTGTGTGCAGAAATCTAGAAAGTAATATATAGTACAGCAGTGGGCGACTGTATAAGTAACTTAAATTATAACAAACATTAGATGTAAATTGATGGTTGGTCTTTTAGACCAGTTTCATTAATAAAAAAAAAAAATCTTTATACACAAGTATTTATTATGCTATTGGTTACACATATTTTATATTCAACACGACAATTGTTTGTTTTTTCGTTATCATTAAATGTCATTGTTTTTCATTAGTTCAATTCTTTTGACAATCCTACAATTAAATAAACACGTCTCATGTGAATTGTGTGTGATAGAGGTATAGTTTATTATAGTTCATTTACATAGAGATGAATGCGTGAATGCGGTTACAAACAAATTTGAACAAGTCAGTTGATCAGTTTCCGTAGTCTGTTCAATGTGAAAGTTTCTACAAAAAATGGGAATTTAATTCATTTGATTTCGCTTACCCTATATCATGTCAAGAGCAAATTGTGTCACACAGTTTTATTTGAAGTATTTTATTATTGTTTACTTTTAATATTTTGGGGTAGCCGTCTGGGAAATACCGATGTTATTTTTGACGGTAGGAAACGGAAATTGAGTTACCGAACTGAAATAAAGGAAGTCGGAATTCTGTCTAGACTCGCGCTCGAAACGAACACAACATACTTTTCGTAGAGTATTTATTTTTCTTCGTTGATTTATATTTCACGTTGCTTTTCTTAAACCGAGAGTAAAGCTAGTATTGACCTGTTGTCAAAATATTTTCAAAACTTTGAATATGAATCTTAATTAATTTTCACGATATTTTAATATATGATAATTTAGTCCAAAAGAGATTTTCACCTTGTAATACACTTTTAAATATAGGCCTTGTATTACTACTATTTCTCGTTACTACTTTGCATACTACTTGGCCTACGAGCATGTATAAAGTAAGGATTTATCAAATTAAATTATTCAATGACAAAATTAATATTTATCACATACCAAATTTCAACAACAAGATATCACACTTACTTTCGTGTACCGACTCTTTAGAATTATCCCAGGGCGCCAGTAATAAATAAACACAATTTGATTGTTATTAATTAAGTTTTTTAATAACGATTTGCATTCAAATATTACAAATTTATAATTCAGTACTTCAATCATTTACTATAAAATTTGTTAGTGTTTATTTCTTAGCAATGGATTCTTAGACTGATTGAGTCACCCAAAACAAGATTGACATATAATTGAAATTAATAAGCAATATTAAAATGATTGTTCATTTTTGTTATTTACATGTATGTTGAATTACTCTGCGATGCGATGTCATCCATGCTGTGGGTTCCAGGCTGGTGATCAGAAGTTATCCGTTGAATAGTTATCCTTGTCAAGTTGCACTATTACACTGGTTTCACAAGTATCACACAATTCACTCAATTTACTTAGTGATAATTACACAGGTGCTGTATACTAATATACTTGTAGAAAAACACAGTATATCCTTATCAAAGCTAAGTGCGTCTAACACCGGATTGATAACTGCTCTCGACCGACCGTCCCGTACAATGAAGTTTGACACATTTATAATCGCTAAGTAACTCGACTTTTTAAACGGTTGATGTTGTATTAATTAAAACTTAGATATATTACTCGGTTTTACTTTGATCTTCTTTAGTTACACTAGAATTCTTCTTATTAACATTTATTAAGTGTTTACGATGCGTAACTTGCCGCACAGATTACTATCGCGTTACCGTAACTGATTTACGTGGCGATTGAAATATACTTATTAAAATTACTGACAAATTTTTATTATAATTAATACGAGTCTCAGTGTTGTGATCTTTCCGTAGACTAACTTAAATGTTACGAGTCTAATAGCTGTAATCTCTCCGTTGACTAACTTAACTTCTTACTCTACGTATTTTTTATACTTTGCTACAAACTACCCTCACCACCTATCGACAAAATACACGCCTATTGGTCCGACTTACCGCTAAATTCAAATCTACCCAATCTGTCTAACGAAACAACCCGCGTAAAAAATGACGCTATCCGTTATTCGTTAGCTAAATGCGCGTGAACACGTGGTAGGAAACTTCGCGTCACTCTCCATCTCGCTCTACACGCTCTCTTTCTAAAATAACGGCTCCTTTTATTAGATGCACTTAACTTTTACAATCTTGATGAATGTTTTTTACACCCTGGCAAATAATACAGTTTTATGACGGTCTGTCCGCTACGTGACTATTCATAGTTTTTTAGTCGACTTACAGGCGTCAACGTAAGGTCGTCTGTATGAATATCTGCCGCTCCTTACTAAATATTTTAGTGTTTTCTTACTTTGAAACACTACCGCTTTTTATATATTTATATTTCTCCCTGGGGGATTTTGTCCCCGTAAAATTGTTGAGAATGCAATTTTCCGTGATAACCTAGTTGTTATATGTTTAATTTAGAGTTTTATGAAAATAAGAACACACATTTTTTTTGCTCCTTGTGGTTTCAGTATTTGGGTTGGTTGGCAGTTTTCTGAAGTCATAAAACTGATTCGCCAATTGCACTCTTCAAATTCCTGTATCTCTTTAAAGTAATCTGTAGGTATGTTAGGTATTTGACTGAAGAACCACTTTCTAGATTTTCTTCAGGGTTTTATTCACTATCATTATCCGTGCTCTTTACGTATATTTTACTAACCTTCAGATGTCCAGTATCATGACCTAGACATGGTTATTCAGTAATTAAACCTGCTTTAATTGTTGACACAAATAGAGTAATATAACTGACTTTTGATGACATTTGAGGATCTTCAAACACATCAAACGGAACTGAATAACTAAATTTAAAATGTATTCTCAGAAATCTGCAAAAACGTAAATGGAAATTTTGTACTATTTGCTTTAACAGTAGTTTAAAAATTAACTGGAAAAACAGTGTTTTAAGTGACACATTGTTATAATATGTTATAATGTCGCTAATCAGTTTCTGAGCGTTAATTCAACGCAAATTCTAACATTAGAAAGGAGAATACAGATATACAGATTGACTAAGAAGATTGATAGCGCGGTTGGTTCTGACAAACGTTGTTCAGTTTTAATCAATAAAAAAAGTTTATTACATTTAATGTATAAAATGCCTAATATTGTTCTGTTATTTTTAACCCAAAATTGATCCTAACTTAAAATCCACGAGGAAATGACATGTCTAAGAAGGGTGTATTTGTTGCGACAGAGTAAGAAATTAAAATGTTATTAAAGACTGTATTCTATTTATCCTTACTAAAAGTCCAACAGAATGACGGCTAAATTACACTCTGTTTAATTAATTACTTCATTATTGTGTTATACTAGAATTATTATTACAACAATGCACACAATTTTCAACACGTGCACAGAATATTTTAATATTAACAAGGAGCGTCCAGGACAAAGATGCTGGACACGTAGATTCGTGCTAACAAGAGTTTTTCATCTCGCTGAACAACTGGCTACTAAGAATGCTAGCCGGAAGCAGTACACAGTGGCTTTGTGCAATTAGAGTTAAACGAGCGCACGGTGTGTGTGTTACTTCTGACCGACCAAGTAATGCTTTGTTCCATTCTTACCTTTTGTTACCTTTAAGTGGTACAAGGAAACAAGAAATCAATATCCTCCTTTCCTTAAAAATCAAGTGTATAAACTTAGAGAAAGAAACAGGACAACTAGTTAAAAATATAAAATGCAACAAGATATCATCATCATCTCATCGTCTTCAGAATACGACATAGGCAAGGTGCTGCCTGTTCCACGTGCAAAAATTTCTTCCTGGGTCTACCTGCAATAAGATATTTTGTCACTAAAATGTCTACAATTATTGAGAGTAGTGACGTAGAGATTATTTTCTGTATCGCTGGTCGCGTCGCGTTGAGTAAAACTTATGTAAAGCGAAGATAGTGCAAAAGGCAGTTACTTTTTTAAAAATTATAATAATGACTCCTTTTGTTACTCTCTGAGCAGTCTAGGAGTTAGGCGCAATATGATGACTTATGTGCAGCTTTAAGCATTCGAGAAACGAGGAATGTACTGTGGCCAGCACTACGCTTCAGTCGCCCATTATTACCGCAGGATGTTATTCTAGGCACTCAATTCCACAGGCTACCTAACGCGACCTCTAGATTAGTAGCCAAGCGTCATATCTACTAGTCTATTGAGCTCCTCGCTCACATTTTGTGTTGCAATTACATTGTACGGTTTCATTGTGCTAAGTGAAACCGTTATTTATTTGCAATCACGACTTCCTAAAAAAAAACAGTAGAATATCTTTATTCAGCTGTAGTCAATTTTAAAAAGAAATCGGTGTCATCAGGTTAACAATTCATAATGAAGTCATTTAATTTGAAAACAATAATCGACAAACTCATTGAGAGACGCTCGTCTCGTGAGAATACCTAACTCTATAACAAAAGTAATTGTAAATATTTACAGACTCTCAGTTTGGAATTGTTGGATCAATTTCTTTGAAAAAAAGGTTAATAAAGGCCCTATAATGTTTAGATTTTTTAAAAATAACTTGATGTTTAGCGTTGTAGTTATGCATTTCACGTAAATTCAAGTTTTCGTTTCATCATCATCATCATCATCATCAGCACCACCACCACCACCACCATCATCATCGTCGTCGTCGTCGTCGTCGTCGTCACCATCATCATCATCATCATCACCACCACCACCATCATTATCATCATCATCATAATCATTAACATCTTCAACAAGGACTAAACCAAAAATGGTTTGTTCCGGTTCCAAGCACATAGACTAGAGGTGGTCTCTCCAACGCTTCTTCGAACGCCCCACACTTCTCCGTTAGGGTGGATCGAAAACAATTTTTTTTAGATATTGGTAATGGCTCCCACGGGAAACGTTGCCTACCAGTGACACTAGTTTACTTAATTTTTTTCAGATTTTTCTGGTGATGTCTTCCGGTGCCGCAAACGGTCTGAAGTTTCAATAAAGTCAACATAGGCAACACGCAACCAACCGTCTACAAGTACGCAATTCCAGTGAGCACAGCGGATAAAAGTAGAATATTTTTCTAGTTTTAGGTTCTTAGAACCCATTTACTTTGTTTTGACACCCTTTATATGTGAAGTTCTTTGTTTATTTTGGCCCCAAAAACGGTCATAAACACCTGGAACTTGCGACAGGTGCGTAAACGACGTACAGCAACAGCAGTCATTGTTGCGCGCATCTGCGCAAAGCACAAGAGTCACTTGGTGTCTGTCTGTTAGTGGGCGAGTCCATTTTGGAAGAGTACGGTGGCTCACAACAGGAGTTGGGTAGGTCGGAGGGGTGGACCTTTGTTTCAGTGCGTAATCGTAGTCGTTGCGATCAACACGTTGACGAAACGGGCGTTTTTGGAGGTTATGTCATCTTGATGAGTGCAAGCAAAGTTTGTTGACAGTATATTAGTAGTGAGTGTTTACTGATTCTGATTATATTCTTTCAGTTACGTGTAATCTAACCGTAGTGTGCTATTTGCGAAAAAGGCCGGTGCCGAAAAAGTTTTTAATTTGGTCTTGATATAAGTGTGACAGTTCTGCTGGCTGTTTCAACTCACATTCGCTATTCATTATGGGCCGGAAAAAAATTCCTGCGAGGATTTCTCGCCTGAGTGTGAATAGTGACTTGTTTGGTGCGCCTAGTGATTTGAAGGAGACTCAGTTGCCGACGTGTGGTGATGTTATGCGTTTCGTGAATTTGGTTAAATTAAATTTGTCTGCTGAAAACAAAGGGCGCGACATGCCTTTAGGTGAGGTTTTGCCAACAGTTGCGGACAGAGTGACGGTTATTTGGAAAAAAGCATCTATTCCCGTTATCCCAAAGAAATCTGTGATCACAAAACTCTTAACGTATTGTAGAAAATGCCGCGGGTTGGCGAAGTCATCCAAACGGAATATGGACTTTTCTAAAGAGGCGTTTGACCGCCTGTTCGATATATGTTCTTGCCGTAGTAAAGATCTGAGTATTTGCTGTTGCAATAGAAATGTGCGAGTTCCGGCGAGGGAAATCGTCTTCCTCCACGACCAAAGAACAGAACGAAAAATGATGATAGGTGGGTTCGATATCAAGATCTGCAAGCAGCTGAGCAGAGGCGGAAGGTAAGGGTAGAAAGGTAGAATTCGGCACCAAGTGCGTCAACAAGTAGTGCAGGAGAGAGCAGTCAAGTTTCGACTGTAGAGCAGACGACTGAATTCGCGACACCTACGATTTCTGATGACACCGGAGATAGTGGAGAGGAATCGGAAACGACAGGATCTGATTTTGAACCAGGACCTCATGTATGGATAAAGAAGATGACACAGACAAGAATTCCTTTATCTAAAACATCTTCATCTCTGCATCAGTATGTGGAATGAAGCGAAGAGATGGTTTTATTCGCGCGAGATTACTCTCAAGGAAGAACATGCCAGTGTTCAACACAAAGCAGGACTACGTCCTCTAAATCAATAATTTTAAATAAAATCGTTCTCCGGAACTTGACGTGCAGTCACCTCCTCGTGGTGAGTTCTGGGTTATTTTGGCCAATTTTAAAGCCAAAATAAGCGAAGAACTGCACATATAAAGGGCGTCAAAACAAAGTAAATGGGTTCTAAGAACCTAAGACTAGAAAAATATTCTACTTTTAACCGCTGTGCTCACTGGAATTGCGTACTTGTAGACGGTTGGTTGCGTGTTGCCTATGTTGACTTTGTTGAAACTTCAGACCGTTTGCGGCACCGGAAGACATCACCAGAAAAATCTGAAAAAAAATTAAGTAAACTAGTGTCACTGGTGGGCAACTTTTCCCGTGTGAGCCATACCAATATCTAAAAAAAATTTTTCGATCCACCCTAAATCTCCTTCCTTTCGGCTATAATTAATAGTTATTTGGAGATGCGGCAGTCATCCAGTCTGTTAATATGTCTTAACCATTCAAAACAACACTGGACAATCCTATCCAGTATACTCATAGTATTTAGTTCATGTCGTACATCGACATTTCTTTTGCGATATTAAAGAGTAAATCCTGCCACGTGCCTGGAAAATCCCATTTCGTTCGCTTGAATACAAGTACGTTCTGGCCTGGCATTTCGTTAAAGTCCAATTCACAGGCCCACAGAGAAGCGTGGCGATGTTCGTCACTTGTAAAACTTCAGGCGTGTTTCTTCATTAGTTGAGTTTAGAATTCTCCTTATGGTCGAACACACGGTTTAGAGTACATAAGGCCTATGGTTGAACTTGTGCAGCTTTTTCACCGTATAATTGTTTGTAATGTAAGACACATTACAGCCCAGATATTACTGACCTGCTCCAGAACAGTACCATCTGTAACAATTTTGCTCGTATGGAATGAGCTCTATGTAAAGCCATTTCCTTGGTCTCCAATGTAAAGCTCTGTAAACCGAAATGCTTGCACATTCAACTCAACGATTTTTTTTACTAATTTTAGTAATTATATATCTATGCACACACACACACACACACACACACACACACACACACACACACACACACACACACACACACACACACACACACACACACACACACACACACACACACAGTAAACCTAGGGGAAAAGTCCGAGTTTTTTACACGAAGGCCAATATTTTGTTCGTCTGTTAAATTTTGAAATAACCTCAAATCACACTTATTTTTATTGTAAAGGCTTTACTTGAGTATTGCGAGTTTCATGATTGTACAATTTGAAAACAGAAGACCGTTTGACTCGTTTATCAAAGACTGAATATACTCAAAGTTAACTAGTACGAACATTTTTGTATCTGTAAACTCTTTCCGGGTTATGAAGTAAGCCTGACCGAGCTACAAAAGAAACTTTCAAAATATTTTGTCTAGTTCAATATCTGCTCATTCCTAATAACTTAACAATATTACATAAACTTAAGCCATACGCGATTCTGTGACAATGTGTAGAGAACAATACGCGTCTTCTCATCCGCACATGAAGTACATGTATACAACGCATATAATTTGGAAGCCACAGTGACTGTTTCCTCTATAGAGCTAATTACTGTCAGTGCCGAGAACATTCGTGTCGTCTATATATAATATTGCAGAAAAAAGTTTCATAAAAGAACATATGTAAAAGAAACAGCAATCGCATGGTAATAGCAGTTTACGACTTAAGTGATGGTCATCGTTGCTGTGAAAAGTACTTAATTTTTAATTACATTTGTGAAGGCGAGTTGTCGAGTTAAGCCAGATAAAATAGTTTTGTTGTAATCTTACTGGATAAATTTAATTACCTTAATAACTTATGAGTGGTTTACTTCTCTAGTGTCGATTTATTGCTACCGACAAATGTCGATATCAACGTAAACAGTTGAAAGTTGATGCTACGGAAACGAAACATTAAACATCTTATATGTGAGACCGCAACACAATGCGTGGAGACAAATGGGAGCAATTATCTCTATACATTCCAATATGGTCGTGTGAGTAGAATAGTTGAAGATAGACGGCTAAACGGATATTAGAATGACAACCAGTAGGGATGAGAAGGAAAGGTACTTCGAAATGAGGCTAAGATAAGGCTTAAATATAGCAGCGCACTTAATGTCAGAGAAGCATAAACGTAAATTTTATCATATGTTATCATTTATTTTATCATATCATGCATATGTTATCTTGGACGTTTTAGGGTACATAAGGGAAGTACGAACCTCTGGTCATACGTCATCAAACACAAGTTACATAAACTACATTGTAAACAACGAGAGAGTGCTGGTAATTTGTAGTCAGAGTGCTGTAAGTAGGCCTAAGTACGTGTGGTCTGATAAAGTGAACACGTTGAGTACGCGGCAGCATCGTAAACACGATATGAAGTTCACGTAATTTACGACACGGTAGCTTGCCTCCGTGCGTCGCATAGCAATCTCGCCTTATCACTATTCCAGTGACTACGCTGCATTGTTATTATGCACCTGGCGCTGCATCGTGTTTCCTAAACTTTGCCGTAAAATTAGTCGTTATATCGTTTCCAAGCCCCCGTGGGACCGATACCCAAGCTCGCAGCGTTACCACACTGTAACCGTTATTCTCAATGTAAACTTTATTAGAGCAACTGCGTTGGTTGGACAGCAAGTTGCGCTGTTTTATAGTTTTATAACTGACAATAAACCAGCCTTTAATATAAATAATCAAGAAACATGTGAAGAAGTTTTTGCAGGAACTGGAGCATAGATATCAAACGAAACAAGTATACAGTATATGCGGGGTTAGGAATCACTTTATTTACTGTTTTACTTTAGTCTATATCTCTTCATACGTCATCACATATTTTGTGCCATGGAGGAGCTTCAGTCTTCTCCAATCTCTTCTCTTTTTTCGTGGCACTGTTCTTTCAAATCGTTGTTACTAGTCTATTTGCCCTCAGGATGCGTCAAATCAATCCAATCAATTTTCCTCTCTATTCTTTATAACTCAGTGGAGTTTTCTATCCTCCTTCATTCTTTTGAGCATATCTTCCTTGCATATTTTCTCCATCCTGTGTGGTGTTCGTTCCATCCACACAACACCTTTTCCATCTCTATCCTTTTACTTTTCGTCCATGTCTCCGACCCACGGAATAAAATACTCCATAGAAATCACTTTACCAGTCTCTGGCTCATTTCCAAGGAAAGATGTTCTATCACTGTGAAAAGGCAGTAAATTTACCTGACGTTTAGCTACGACAATTAAACAGAAAATTATGTACCTACATAGTATCTCACGTAGAGGTTCACACTTTTGATAACGTGTGGGTACTTTATTTATGAACTTGTTCGACTAAACTTTTGCTAGGGAGCGTATATTAGAAAACGTAATCATAAAAATATTAGCACTTTTTTTACAGGAAAACGAAATGGAAGCTATTCAAGTAAGAGTCAAATTTCTGACACCTCTACTTACTTCAAAAATCACCTGTGGTTATTATTCGAGCTGTAGCATTTCATTACATCTCTTAACAGCTGTAATTCTTCTGTAGACAAGACAAAATAACAGTTGTAACTTAGAATATCAAACATTTGCCTGCTACCATTTCCTTAATGGCTTCTACAATATGAACAGCAATTAAAATATATCAAACCCACACTGAAGATTTCGGTGTCAAAAGACACTTCCTTACCGAGTTTGGTTTACCTCGAGAGCACAGTACTGATGCAAGCACGCATGGTTCTTACAGACTTCTGCCTGTATTTTTACACTACACTGTCTGATTGTAACAGCAAATTCATGTAATTAGCAGATTATGTTTATTTTAGGACCGGGAATCTCTGCAAGAGTTTGACAAACGCGATGTCCCAGCCATAATACTTTGGTTTTCTGCAGTTGTGAAAATCGTGTTTAAAGAAAATTATTTTATACAAATTATTTTATTGCAACTATTACTTCATCGTTTTAT
Organism: Magicicada septendecula; assembly: GCA_034769895.1. Taxonomy (NCBI): domain Eukaryota; kingdom Metazoa; phylum Arthropoda; class Insecta; order Hemiptera; family Cicadidae; genus Magicicada; species Magicicada septendecula. The sequence continues at coordinate 171,649,721 of CM068374.1, read as the reverse complement.
TGATTTAGACAGCTGTTTAACAATTTATTGAAATTTTACAAAGAGAATAATTATGAGCACAAACGATTTTAAAAGGAAATGATTTTAAAAGAAACTAGCAGGTTTCAAACTTCAAGTTTTAAGTAAATAGCGGGCATTTTTTGGTTTTGTTTTGGAGCACATACTGATATTTTTGTAATTGACTTTGCAGCTATTGTTGAAGCCTTTGAAATATCACTGCCGAATAACTTAATAAATAAAATGCCGACATACAATGAAAGGGATAAACCTCTTCTAATATTGTAAACTTGTTTATATTATTAGCCTATATTATAGAACATTATAAAATTGTAGAATTTAGATCTTACTGTTTGTGTACCTTTATATCTACACTCTGAGTATTCAAATATAAAAATTTAATTTATTAATATGCCCAGAAAAGGAATTACACTAATTATGTTACTACATAGATGTGTGTGTGCGCGCGTCCGTGCGTGCGTGTCTTTCTGTCTCCGTATAAAACAATAAAAGTAAATTTGTAAAAATATAATATGTAATTAATTAATTTTAGTACGTAGGCTTTGCAATTAATATGTATTAATTGTAAGTTCAATGAGTTGATGTAAAAGTGATTTTTAAATTATATAAAAATTCTTTCGTTAATTATTCAGAGCCTTTAATTTGGAAGTTGCAGTTCCTTTACTTACCTTTGTTTTCATGTGCTCATTCGTTCAGAATGGATTTTTGTTTAATCAGTTCGTCGCCGTGTGTTAGTCGCACCTTATCACGTGTTGTAATCTTCTCGTTTGGCAGCTACGTCATACCCCATACTGCCAGCAGCAGCACTTTGGACAGTTTCCAGATGGACGTGTCTATCTAGTTCTTCAGTTATATATAAGAAGCCTCCTGATATTGATCTTTACATCGATAGCTTTGTGGATCATTAATGTGGTGGATCGATTTACATCGATCATTAATGTGGTGGATCGGAAGTATCGTCCTCTCAACGTATGACCACTATGTTCTTTAATGAATTCATTCCAGTCTTTCAGTTATCACACATTGAATATTATTTCAATTTTTGGAAATATAAAAATTTTGGTACGCCAGACCTCAAAAAGTGGGTCAAAATTTGGAACGCAAAAGCCCGTGTGGAGGAGCAAACTAAAGTAAATTTGAATCTAAATCTGAATATAGTGCTCATTTTTAAAAAGCACTAGTGTCAGCTGTGTCACAGTTTTGGACGGCAGGATCCAAACGTGGGCCAAACTTTGGTAAAATCCTAAAACCAGAGTGCTGTATCAAATTAAACAGAATTGCAACAAAATTCTGAATACAGTGTACAGCCTAGAAAATTTCAAAATTTTAGTACGCTACCCAAGAACGTAATCAAAAATTTGAAAACATGAAAAAATCCCACCAGAGATCAAACTGAAAGCAATTTTAACCCAACACCAAATGTAGCGTTTACTTCAAAAAATATTTAAACTTAATGGCCACAAAGACTAAAAATATAAATCAAGATCTTAAGAAAATTCCAAAGTCTGTTTGAGAGAGATAAGCTATGAGAAATGTTATTCAAAATACAAACTTGGTGTCTTTAATAATTTGACACAAATAATATATCTCAGTGATCGATTATCTAGTATTAAAATTCCCCAATAACAAATGTATTTCATTCACAATAGTAGGCCTAAGCGAGTCTTCAGCCCAGTGAAATGTATTACAGCTTATTGTACTGTTGTGAAATAATAATCAATGCGATCGTAATAGCATCTTACTTAAAGTAGTGAAGCTGGCTTATAACAGAGAGATAAAGATAGATAGATAGGTAGAGAGAGAGAGAGAGAGAGAGAGAGAGAGAGAGAGAGAGAGAGAGAGAGAGAGAGAGAGAGAGAGAGAGAGAGAGAGATTTCTGGTCAAATCACTATTCAGTCACATCTACTTATAGGATGGTGTGGTAACGAATTACTTTGGTGGATTTTGTTATCTGTACAGTGGTTGAAACGATAGCAGGTTTCTGGGAACAGTTAAAACCACATTAACTCTTCTGATCATGTCTACATACGTAAAGATAATACTGTATATTTGTTATTCAAGAAAACAACCACGTCGCTAACGTGTCAAGAATATTATTCCTACATTGTTACAGCTATAGACTGGAATTGTTCACACACTATTGTGTATTACTGATACGGTTTTTAAGAGCTCATTTACTGCCACCTCTGAAACAGCAAACACAGAACCGAATCTGCAGACAGAAACATTTTCTACGTTTCTGCGTATTTGAATAATTAAAATTTAAAATTGATTTTTTTAGCAAAGTATAAAATATTGTCTCTTAAAAAAAAACTGTCGTTTTAATGACTTTTTGATACCTTAACGTTAAGTTACCTTACTTAGTTATAGTCAACTCTAAATTTTTAGTTGGGGGTTATGGATGACAGGAGATTACGTATAATCCTGGAACTTTCCTAACAGCCGTATAATGAAAGATAGATTGCATTGTTTGAAGGAACATATAAATTTATTATATCGTAACATTGAAACATCGTCGTCCAGTTTATGTCTAATAAAAAACGATTATAAATGGCAAAAATATTTTTTTTTGTTATATTTGGATAACTGATCCAGCCGATCCTGTTTTCGTAAAACAACTTAGAATTGAAATGCCAGTGGAGAAATCATTCCAATTCCCTCTTGGACTTTTAACATTATATGTTGTGTCATAGTTTTATTTATTCTGTTGGCCATCTTGTGTAAGAACAGAAGCCTGATTGGTGAATGTCCTCGAAAAATTAATAAACCAAAGGATTTTGAAGTCTGGCTTTTTGAAATGTGTGGAATATTAACAGTAAACAATTGACAGGACAGATCTAATATAGGCAGATATATTTATCAGATAGAGACTTATGGAAGGAATTATTAGTTAAGTTCCTCCATTATAGAGAGGGAAAGATTGAAATGTCAAAGAAGAATATACGAGAAAATTTCATTACGAACAACGTGAGCAGGATCAATATCATAGGTGCAACAATATAAGAAACGGGTGTAAACGCATGACCGAGTTTGTAGCTATCTGGGTCGTATGTTCTAACGATGAAATACAGCAACACTGTTAATCCATTCAAATGTGATCATTGTCACTTTAGTGCACTTACTACTTGACGTCCTAAGTATAGTTTTGAAAGTGGAAACTGTCGGCCGAGCTCAGCGATGCTACTCGGTTTTCATACGTGAAGTCGAATGTGATTAAGAATCGTTGAAATCAATCACTAAACTTTCAGTACGTGTGATGGATAACAACTGTCGGGTTGTAACCACACGTGTGGCTACTGAGTTGTGTTTGCTATTAGTAAAGTACCTCAGTGTACACTAATGTCATCCATCACTGCCACTACTGCGGTTTGATGTCGGTCAACTGTAAGTAAACTTGGCACAATTAACTTCCGACAAGAAGACTTGCGACTTCACGCGAAAGCTTGTTACATGTTTCTTCTTCTTCTGATACTTTTTTGTTAATAAAATATTATCTTGTGTCCATACCCCTAAGAGTTTTTCAGCGATGGATATTGTAACATTACATTTGGAACAACATAATATCTTACCTGATTTAATGAAGACTTTGGTTAAGAAACTAACAAGAAGAACAATATCTTCAAAGATGATAGTGAAGAAGAACGACTAACAATTTTAGACTGACTAGTAAGACAACTGACCGTACCCAAATTAATGATTTAGGCTAAGTGATGCAGATATCTTCAAACCCCAACTATGACATGAATTTTCAGTATTGACCAAACAAAGAATTGTAAAGACAAACAGTTTATGAACCAGAACTATAAAGAAACAAATGGTTTCAGTTAATGTATCGTTATATCCAGATAATCAAAATACAAAGTGAGGGATAATAGGCCCAAACATGTAATATTATGTAAGAGAAATATTAGTAAATAATTAAGTTAATTGATGTAACAGAAATATAAATACACCTGATAATAGATACATGAACCATACAGATAATTGTCACATATAGAGTTCATAGGGTTGTCCAGTAAACAACAAATTATAACATGGTCACAATAACATTTATAACAAGAGTAAAACCCAGATAAACAGTAAATGTAACAAGATTATTAGAACTGTGTGGTGAGGTGGAGCAACAGTGTTCAATTTATTGTAATTTTTGTAAGTCAGACATCAGTAAGTATACGGATGCTGAAACCCATATAAATAGTAAATATGACATAGACAGTGTCAGAATAATGAGTAAATTAGCTGACAAAGGACTAACCAATTAGTATAGAATTTGTTTTGTAAAATGTGCATGTTTTATGTTTTAGGCACAGTGTTATATCATAGTATTTGTGTTGTGTTTTTTGTATGTAACAGATGATACAGTTAGTTTAAAGGAATGTCAATTTTATGATATTAATTCCATTTTTTTATGTTGTGTTAACAAATATAACAATAGAACTGATATTAAACCATGGTAAATTGATTAATTGACAAAGCAGAATGGACTATATAAAGATGTTTTGTTAAGTGTCAAACACTTATACAGTCTGAGTAGAAAACAATTATTTGTGCAAGGATTTGGTATAATCATAGCCATGTGGGCATGAATTTAACTATTGGAGTAATATATTTTTTGTGTTGTTAAAATAACGTTATATGTTAAACCATTTTGATGAGTGTTAAAAGTTAATTTAATTGTTAAAGATGTTAAAACATGGTGATGAAGGTAATACTATTACATAGGCCAGGTAAAACAAACTTTAGTAAATTTTGAACAATTATATTAAAAATTTTGTAAAGCAAATGTGAAAAGGTAGATGTATTTATAGGTAATAACGTATACAAGGAATATAGAAACAAAATAACACATATCAAGTTATTTAAGAAAATTCCAAATAATAAAATTGTAACATCCATAGTTTTTAAGTAAAAATAGGCATGTTTGGTGTCTAAATATATCAAATGTGAAGATCAAAATAATGCTGATAATGGTTTTAAACTCCCATTCAGTATAGAAAAGTTATGTTAATTTAAAGATTTTGAACAAATTTTAGACTTTGAAATAACGAAAGTATGTGACAATGTAGATCCGAATTAACCAACCAGATTCCAAGTTTACCCTTAGCAACCAGAAATTTCGGATAAATAAAATGAGACTTCTTTGACAACGACCTTAGCAGATAGACGCGTTTTTAAATCGTCTTACATTATATGTTATAAAGTGTGAAAAAACTATACAACTAAATAAATACAGTTAGAGGTACACTACACGAACTTTTTGCAATAACAGAAGACTACCCATTAGATGGATTAGAAGAAATAACAACCAGGAAGAATATTTGAAGTGGACGAGGGACGAGAAGGAAGATCTGACGTGTACGTGGGCCCTATCTTCAACCAAGAAGAGTACAAGAAGAGGATTTGGTGATTCTGACATCTCATTATATCGTACTACAACATACACATTAGTATACCCTACTGTTAAGCAATAATCAACTAAACTACAGACACCATATAACACGAACACTAGAAACAACCACTAATAATACCATATAAGATTAACACCTTTTTAAACACAACAAGAACTTTTAATTCACATAATAACTATCAAAGCCTGAACTGGACATAACCTTTTTAAAACTGGTAACCACTATACAATTTCTGTGTGTACGTATCACACTAACGTTGTAATATCGTGTAATTGTAAACTCGTATTTTGATTAATAGTGTAATATTTTGTATAATTATTATCCCCGAACCATATACGCCCTGAGATAATTGATATATTTTATTTAAAAACGTTAACGAAAAGCATTGTTTTGGTCTCGTAGAAATACTGAACAGCTACTGCTGCCAACTGGTAAAAGAAGACTTATAGTTTTCGCTACAATTGCAATTATCCTGTTTAAATTTATTAAAACAGTCAACCAATGTTTTTCCGAATAAAGGATTCCACAAGGATATATGTTTGATAGTATTTGTGTGTCGTTATTATTGCTGTTACATCTACTAAATAGAATTCACAGATTGCAACGGACCCGACAGTTGGCATCGTTGAGTGACGTCACGGAAAAGAGGCAGCATAGTGGGAGTAAGCGACAATTTACAAAATCATTCGCCGTTCAACATAACACATTTATAATTACACATCGACGACTCCAGTGCGAGTTTGTCGCTACATTATTTATATATATATTACAAGTTCATACATACTACGGGTGGTGTAATCCAAGTGCACACGACATATATACAAGCAACTGATTCACAATAACATTGTACGTAACGAAAAATCTGGTTACAAATAGACGAACCCGAAGTGAGGCTTTAACACGACAATCATCGATATATATTTATCGTTACAATATAGAGAAAATATGCAGAGGAACCGTAGATAGGGTAGAGAGAGTATGAAAGTTAGGAAATATTAAATATGTAATTAAAAAAGCAAGTTAATATTTGTTAGGTTCGGTTAATATAGTTTTAGACTTTTAGTTAAGTATTCTACACACTAATTAGACAATAATTTCTTCAGAACCCGTTGCCTTCCCTCTACTAATTACTTTTGTTATTAATTTCAGTTTGAAAGTGTTCTAGGGCAAGTTGTCTATTTGGCAAAGGTTTCCTCCCTTTTGTTTCTTCAGATTCTTCTAAATCTCATTCTCCTTCGTCTGTCCGTGTAACTCCAGGCTTTAGTTTGATATGTCAAAGTCATTGACATAAAGTCAGTATCTAGGTCAGTAACATGTCAAAGTCAATATCTAAAGACTGATATGTTTTTTCGATTTCATTGTAATAATAGTAGGCCTATTTTAAAATTGTATTGTAGTATGTCCTCATTTATTTTTTGTTTCTTGTTGGTAATTCTCTTCCGTTTCGAATTCTTCTAAAATTTTGCAAATTATAAAATGTTTTTTTGTCAGTTGAAAAGAAAAGGAAGTTTCTCTTACGTGTTTTCAATTGTACTCAAATTTCTGCTCTTTACATTATAACTTACATAATGTAGCGTTCCACAGAATTTATTTTATAAAACAGCTTTTTTTATGTAAAGAATTCCGAGATGAGCTTGCGCCGTAATTAAATCAAAGAACATAAATTTGTTTCTTACTTTAATTTGTCTATGAACTTCTATTTCCAGGTTTCTGGCTTTTAAGTTGTTGTAAAATTACCATCTGATCTAGGTTTGTTTCTAGGTATATGCTTATTTCAAAATACTATTCTTTTATATTAGTTTTCATAGATTTCATCCATCTATCCATCCATCCATAGCTTTTAAGCCAATCTCGCGATGAGCTGAATCGCTCTAAAGCGCATATTGGAGGCAGGGGGCCACTAGACTGGTGGGTAGCAACAATGTTTGTTGTACATAAATGAATAATCCGGTTATTTAATCTTGCGTTCTGCCATCTATGGTGGTGATATACAAAATAACATCTCCATGGTGGTCATGTGCAAACAACGTCACCATGAGACTGCTTCCTAGTTGTCTTAGTGGGAGCATGCAGTATGAAAGATAAAAGATAAAAAATATATGCGTTCAATGTGAACTCTTCAAAGACGGGAACTGAAAATGTTTGTTTACTAAAGGGAACTTCATAGCCTGCCACGGACATTATAATTAAAATTTTAAGAATACTGGTATACACTAGCCAACCGATAGGCGCCTCGTCTAAAGGTCTAACAATTGATTTGACGCTTTTTCCCTTGTGATTGTACAAGTATTGTGAGCGTGAGTGTCACTCGTTCTAGTTAAAGTCGTCGCGGAAACATGATGAAGCCGATTGTTTAATATTCTAATCCGTTCATTACTTTAACTTAGCTTTTAAGTACAGTCGATTGACGTTACATGACTGGAGGTTTCCTTAAAGCCACAAGATTGGAACGGTGTTCACCTACTTCGTTGTATTATTATTAAGTTTATTTACTGTTCAGTGGCTATAATTATATAGGTAATCGGATTAACTAAGACGTGTAATCAAATCGAATTCCTTTCTTGTAAACAGTAAACAACATAACTAACCGAAGTGTTGACTGTATTTGCATATTACTGCGTCGCAATTTGGCTCCATCCCCGACTGTGACCTTCAACTTGTCAAGGGGATGTTGACGCACAGTCGGGATTAATTACTGTGTACACCACACTGTGTTTGCTCGAGAATATTCGATATCGGTTAGTTTTACTCATTATCGTTCAACTATTTAACGTTTAATCTGAAAACAGATGAATGTTATTGAATTGTAGCATACTGCTTCATTACTGCTCAGCCCATAGACCTAAGTGTGACCGGAGAGTACGTTCTTTATGTGCAGTGACCAATTAACGTGAGATATGTACCATAGCGTGTTTTTGCAGTAGAGCCGCTTGTTAAAACACTCACCGTGAGTTTCGGAGACATTTTAATACACGAGACGCACCACCTAATATAATCATTACTGAGCATTAAGAAAATGAGAGAGAGAGAGAGAGAGAGAGAGAGAGAGAGAGAGAGAGAGAGAGAGAGAGAGTGTAGAATTTGTTTGTGAGAAACGTTTCTGGATTCATGGACGAAAACCCAACATGGTCGATTGTGTCTGATAACGACGTGACATGAACTGCCTCGGTCGTTCACTAGGGCCTTAGAGCTATATTTTTCTTTTCATTTGGGGTATATAAACGTCAGAGATACGAGGAGCGGCCAACATACATCCGTAAGCTGAAGGAAAATGTTAAAGAACCCACTGGTAACATCCAGCAGAACATTTACAGAATTTTCTTCCAAATATATTGAAATATCTGTAAAAACGTATATTTAATGGATACTGTTATTAAAGTATTGTAACGAGAACCATATTAAACAACCTAACCCATGTGGCAGGTGTAGCCTCAGTCAAGGCCGCTCACAAGTAGGTTCCACTGTATTCCAGAACACTTGAGATACGCATTAAACCGGCGTGGATTAAGGAGGAAAAGCTATACTGGGCCTCTGCGCGACCTATAAAAGCAAGAGCATCTGGCTTAGTTCAGTCAGTTGACTGTGAGCAATTTCCTTAGCGCAAATCGAGTGTTTGTAGAAGTATTGTAGCGAAGTTTTGTTGTGTTATAATTAGTGTGGAATTCTTTATAGTTGTCATTATTATTGCGTGTGAGCAAATTTTACTTGAATTGTTGTAAGGGACTATGTAGTTGATTACATATTATTAGTTGTGATAATTAAAGCTGATTATTATGAGTGACTTCATTGTTGTCTTGTATTGCGTTCTGCACTGTACATACGACGATCAGTTATACCGTCCGTCGTAACAGTATGTTTGTGATAAGTTTAACATACACATGTATGGAATACACACGTACAGGAAGGTAATGTTGGGGTTTGCGTCTGTCGTAATGGATTGTGCTCCTTTAGGAATGAAGATAAGAGATGTTTACGAACACGTGAAGTGGAAGAGACATTGAAAAAGTACAAAATTCTGAAGCTAGAGACTAGCAGAATAGTACCAATTGGAAACAGTAGTTGAGGCAAGGAAGGCAGGCTATAGCATGTAGGAATATCTTTAAAATATTGGTGTTTACATAAGGAAGGATGGGATAGGGAAGAAGAGAGAGAGAAGAAATCGCATAAAAATATGGCAGAGAGAAAGGAAAAGGGAAACAGAGATAAAAAGACAGAAAAGAAAGGGAGAGAGAGAGAGAGAGAGAGAGAGAGAGAGAGAGAGAGAAAGAGAGAGTGAGTTTTGAACTTGTGTCCGTGACCATAAGATCATCATCATCTTCACACCACGGCATAGGCAAAGTACTGCCTGTTCCGCTTTCAAGATACTCCAGCCATCTCTTCCTGGATCTACCCACACACCTATGACCTACAGGTTTGTGTTTCCAGACTTGTTTGGCCAGTTTGGGATCTGAAAATCTTTCTAAGTGTTCTTTCCACTGTTGTTTGTGATATTATAATTTTTCATGCAAGTTAAAAATTTGGAACTCTTTTCTTATGGTCTCATTCTTTATACGGTCAAGTTTAGAACACCTTTTAACTCCTCTTAAGAACGCCATTTCCGAGGCCTGTATTTTACTTTCTTGTTCTTAGTAGTTGTCCGTAACTCACACCCATAGGACAGGGACAGCCATGACAGTACAAGGACAGCCATAACTGAGTAAAACTTTAATTTTTTGTCTCGACGTACCTTGTTTCCAAAAATACGGTTGATTGTCCCACAAATCGTCTTAAACTTACATAACTTATCATCAGTATCATATTTTCTATCATAACTAATAACATTTCCCAAATAATTATTTAAACAGGGTTCACCTGTTCTAGAATGTTATCATTAAACATTATTTTTGTCCTTATTGGTTCCTTGCCTCGAAATGCCAGTACCTTTGTTTTTATAGTAGAGATTTTCATATTGTATTTGTTTGCAGTCTGGCGAAGTTTAAAAACAGATGTTTGTAAAGCAGATTCAGTATTTTGAATTACAAACAAGTAGTCAGCAAACAACAGCACATTCAAATATCTGTCTCGTGATATCTTAATATCAGGGTTCACTAGATGTTTCCGTTTTCTTAGTAGACCGTCAATATAAATGTAGGCGATATATTGCACCTTGATTGACAGATATTTGTTGTGATATCCTAAAATTATTTTTAACAACTGTTTTTGATCCGTTGTATAGGACTTGTATATTTCTTATAAGTTGTTCTAGGTATTAGTGTTTGTGTTGTTTTGTCCTTACAAAATAAGATACTTGGAGATAGTCTGCAGACAGTTGTTTCTTGGTCCACGCATACATTTTATAGACAGTATCAACCAAACAGATTCCCCTGTAGTTATTACAGTCATTCGAGTTTAATATCTCATACTAATATTAGCTCCACGAACTTTGTGCCATTATATTGCGTATTACGTAGAAGCCATGAATATTCTCTGAAGGTTATAAAGCCATTTTTAGTACAAGACTTGTGTGCAAAGTTAGACATTGCAATATTTACGTTGAACGCAGCAAACGATGCATCTGCATGCATATTGTAACGTTGATTAAACCTGCAGTAAGCCGGGAAGTTGATTACACGTGCTGTGTATGACATACTGGGACAGTTTTTGTTTCGTACAGAAGACAGCCAGCTAACTTAGTTTCAAAGTGCATGCAGCATCCAAGTACACACTTGCTCCTGAATATTTATCACTCCATGCCTAGGTGGAAACAGATAGAACGTTTTAATAAATAAGCAGATGAGTAAGCCTACCTAAAAATTTTGAAAAAGAGAATCATTTGGAATGAATTATTTATTAATTTTTTCTAACATATTCTGAGCACATACAGAATCTTCAATGACGGTTTATTGGTCCTAAAAAAAGGTATAATTTTAGTATGCTTTCTAGTGTATTTTTGAATATCTCAGCTTTTACATAACGGATAAAACAAAATTAAATAATTGTTTTCCTTATTACTTTTTTTACTGATTTGCAAAGTTTAAAGTATTTCAAACGTGCGTACATAACCCTTAATTGATCCTTTACTCCTGTTCTATTCATTGTATAGACCGACATTTATTTTGAAAACGAATTTTTTTTATGATTTTAAGGCAAATAAAACATAAATACTGAAACTGTATGACAAATTCAAATTTTAGTCTTATTTCAGAATTGCGCATGCGTAATTTTACTCGAGATATGCCGTATATTCCAGTTTTTCTTTGTAATAGTAAACAGTAACTTAAAGGAGTAGGCCTATCTGACTGGAAGTAGCTCGGACACGTAAGTCTAATATGTTTTTACCTCATTTGGAATGGTTTATAAGTTTTAAGTACATTAAGTTAAACTTCGCACACCTGGAACGCAGTACAGCAAGGGATGGATGAACCAAAACGATATAAAAACAGAATGGAGCAAGGTTTTTTTCAAGAATACATATTTGTTACTGTCAAATACTGGTTTAAGAATTAGAAAAAATGCTTAATGTTATATGTTTGGAGCACAGTTTATATGAAGGAAAAACTTGGACAATAGTGAAAGCTGAAGGATGAGCAATTGAAATTTTTAAAATTTGGTGTTATACGGTAATATTAATAATAAAAATAAAATATTACAAGTAAGCTCTCCGAGCTACAGAACTCGCTCACTATTTTTAATCAAATACTTTTATTACTATATAAAATAAAATTCATAAAGCTCTGAGTAAAGTTTTTTGTATGTGTGATTCTTATTGTTAGCCGATAAACACCACGGGGAGATGATCATACGTCGTTACCACGGATTAATGGAAGTTTACTGCACCATGAAAAGTACAGAGTGAAAAAAAATTTACAGGCTTTGAACAAATGGAATGCACAGAGCAGGGCATTGAAAATGCTTCAATAAATCTAAAAAATATATATATTTATGTTCATTCACCAATCAATGAATTCATTCTTCATTTACCAATGTACAGATTATAAGTAAAATGTAGTCGCATTCATAAGCGAAGTTTTATATGTGTACTACGTTTGACAACAAACAAGTAGTTTCTATGGAAACTCACCGGTTCCCATTTTCGATCACGCACCAGCGATCGGCCGCAAATGTGCGACACGTCCTTATAAACATTTTCAATGTTAATAATTGTGAAAATTCCGACTACACTACTATATTTTATTAATACAATGACAACTGTAATCAGGTAATCATTATTACTTTTTTATTATTATGAACTCAACAAATACTAAAATATCTTAACACTGCATTGGTTATTTTTAGTTAAACTTATAACCATACTGACTAAAAGACAATAAATTTAGTCCTCAATTTTAAATACACATATGTATCTTCATAGATGTTTTCCAGGTGTTTTGACAGATATTGACTTGGTATCAAAAGTATTAAAGATACCGAGTAAATAATTTTAATTAATTTCTCATCACTTGGTGTCCCACATAGAATTTCACGATTTTTTCAAAACTTTGATTCTATTTTTGGCCCTCGATGTTCCTAAAGTTAAAAAAAGTAAAGTGTAAACGCTACATTCAGATTTTGGTTAAAATTCTTTTTAATTAGATATCCCACATAGATTATTACGGTTTGAGCCCCTCAAATGTTTGCCATTTGCCTACTACTATTGGGGAGGATAAATCTCAAAAACAAGGTGGGTCAGACGTGTGGTCACGCACGCCAATCGGTTGGTACGACGGTTGGGTATGATGAAACATACCCAAATAGATATACAGGAAAAAATGCCAAACGGTCGAACTAAAACTTGGAATGTGCTTCGCTCGATGAACAAATTTGTTAACAAGCCCACATCAAGACCGATCACAAGTGAACGGGTACCGGAAATAATAGGGTGAGGGGGAAGTAAAGATTGTGGAAAACGAGAAGACGAGGCAGGATGGTAAAGGGCATCTAGGATTGACTGAAGGGTCAAATTAGTGCTGAAGGGTGCAGCAGTGAATGAAAATAATTACAGTGGAAGGCAGAGACTGGAGTACCTATGGCAGGTTGTTGAGGATATGGGACGTTGTAGGTGTTAGGAGACAAAGAGAATAGCTGTGGACAGGCGAAGATGGAGGACCGCATCAAACCAGTCAGACGAACGATATCAGAGAGAGAGAGAGAGAGAGAGAGAGAGAGAGAGAGAGAGAGAGAGAGAGAGAGAGAGAGAGAGAGAGAGAGAGAGAGAGAGAGAGAGACAGACAGACAGACAGACAGACAGACAGACAGAGACAGGCAGACAGAGACAGAGATAGAGATAGACAGACAGATTGACAGATAATTGTTAAATTGTTGACGATTAGTACATGTATTATTAAAACAGTTTTCTTTAGTGTGTCCACGCTACGTAAGGTAGCCTTACCTAACCTGACCTTATATTAGTTAGTTTCGAGCTGACATTCTCACACTTGTGTACACGAAGATTATGCAGATTTTGACTATTATCACTGTATCAAGGGTAGTATAATCAAGCAGGGAGACGGTAGACTCAAAGTTGTGCAGTCCAGGCAAGAGAACCTGTGTGTACAGAGAAATGTATTTAGCCACAGGAGTAGGTAAATTGGATTGGCTGACTACTACATTCCGGTTGCCTTTACGGGCGTCTCGTTTGGGTTAGCAAGTTAGTCTACGTGGAGGTTGTTTTAGTGTCTAGTGTTCTGTTTGTTTATAACGAAATGGACTTAAAAATAAACATTATTGAGTGACTGAACTCGTTACGTTTGCGGTAACAGTGCAAAACGTTTTTTCTTACGAAATAACAGGAGTCATCTCCTGGCCCTCCCTGGCTCCCATGATTTGGAAGTATAAGAATATTTATTCGTGAAAATTTAATTTACGACATATTTTAAATTAAGATTTATACGTATTTAAGGCAAAATGTATAAAATTGTAATCTATAAATATGCTTAACGTTTCCCAACTAACAGACATTTGTAAAAAAAACTTATTAGCTACGAACAGATTATGTACAGAAGAATAAAAGTTTTGTCATAATGCGTAGAACATAACTGTGAATAATCTCTGGGCAGAAAAACACAACCCCTACTTTTTTCACAACAAAATCGATGCTTAGCCATGATTTTCACACATTATCCTGAACTGCACACACACACACACACACACACATTCGCGCGCGAAATCATGAAACTGCATGGTCAAGTAAAGAAATATTGGAGGATTTTACAAATATATTTATTTATTATTTGTTTCTGATATTTTGAAAAATACAATGTTCTAAATCAAGGACTTTCCTCCTTTGAACAAAGTACATATTTCGCCAGTGAAAGAGGCAGGACATTGTCAGTATAACCACGGTATCTGAAACCGTATCAGTAAGGTGTTTTATAACCGTTTCTCTTTGGTGCCAGGATGTGAAGCAGGCACAAGCGTCATCATCTTGTAAATTTTAGATACATATGATTTCGTCAGTGTTCTTGTTAATTTCATCAAGGTCATATATATGTAGGCCTACACATTCGCGCGCGCACACTCTTGATGTGTTCAACACCTGTCGTATTCATACTATTCATATATATTTTGCAACGATATAACATTGCAAATATAATATAATTTAAATTTGTGATGCCCCACGTTGGAAGCGACATTTCTTATGCAACGTTACATATACATAAGTAAAATTTATATTGGGTTTCAGGTGTATCTGCAATAAGAACTCTATGTACCTTGTAACGTTATTTCAAATTTATTTGATATTAATAAAATTGTGCACCTGGCACTTACTTCGACTTAAAACATTCGTTATTATATTGATACTATGCCGTAAGGCTTATGCTATATACATCCTTACTGACTAAATATTCTATTCTACTAATTATTGTATTAAGAAAAAATCTCATTTCCAGACTACTCAGTCAATTAGTGTGTTTCAACATATCAATGTTTAAATATCTTCTTATATAAAGGCAGAACTCTGGTAATAATGGATAATGTAACATACACGAATAAAGTTCATAACTTCATTTCAAACAATAATATTATAAACCTAGCATCGGACCCTACACACCGGTATGTCAAAAATCTTAATATACAGATTAATAAAAGTACAAGTTTATTTGATCAACGTACTCGCCGTTACTTAAAACCTTGTGACGCTAAAGCCCCTATATTAACTTGATTACCAAAAATCCACAAAATTGATATGCCAATTAGACCGTTAGTTAATTTCACTACAGCGCCAGGGTTCCGTACAGCTAAGAAATTATTAAAAATCATTAAGGCTAGTTTAATTATAGGAAATAACCACACTGTCAAAAATGTAACTGAATTTATACATAAAGTTAATAATATCAAATTATGTCCTAATTATAAATTAGTGTCCCTCAATATTGTTAATTTGTACACAAATATCCCAAAAAACGATACACTTAATATTTTAAGGGACAATCTGATGAAATGCAACAAATTAAAGACTCAAGCAATAGATGAATCAATAAACCTACTTAAAGTTATTTTAAACCAAAATTATTTTGAATTTGACAACAGATTTTATAGTCAATGCGATGGTTTGGCAATGGGTTCACCGCTGTCAGGTCTTTTGGCAGATATTTATTTAAATCATTACGAAAACACACACTTGTTTTCTAACAATATTCATAAGAAAAACATATGTTCTACGCACGATATGTGAATGACACATTCATAATATACAAGGGCACATTACGTCAAATAGAAAACTTTAAAAATCTTTTAAATAATATCAACAAACACATTCAATTTACACATGAAACTGAAATAGATAACAAACTGAATTTTCTTGACTTGACCATCACCAAATGTGATGATAAATTGAAATATAGTATATATAGGAAACCTACTACCACAGATGAAACCATACCTGCTGACTCACACCACCCATTCCCGCAGAAAATGGCGGCTTATAATTATTTCATACACAGGTCGTTAACAATACCTCTTAATGAAAATGATTTTAGAATTGAATTAAATATTATAAAACACATTGCTGTTGCCAATGGTTACACATCTTCCATGGTTGATAACCTCCTTAAAAAGCATAAGCGTATATTGTCAAAACCACGAGTGATACAAGATAAGGAACCAACCTTTATTTTAACAGCCTACACCAATATTATGCCCAAAATTTTATCAAAAGTATTAAATAGTAACAATAGAACTGTAACATTTAAAACCAGTAACAATCTGTTTAATAGACTTTGCAATAGAACCAACACACCTTTGGAAATGTAAACAGGTGTTTATAAGCTTTCTTGTAATGATTGTGAATGCTTTTATATCGGTCAGACAGGGAGAAGTTTTTATAAACGTTTCGTTGAGCACACTACAAAGCATAATGTGAAAGACTTGACAACACAATCTTGTATAAAGTCTAACTATGCTCGTCATATTATACAGGAGAACCATAATTATACAAGCTTTGACACCAATTTGAAACCCTTACATGTCTGTGGTAAAGGTACTTATTTAAATGCACGTGAGGAATTTGAAATATATAGAGCACATAATGACAAATACTACCGCAGTTTCATCTTAAACGACCACTTGCATTTCAAGTCGAATCCATTATATGACACAGCAATAAAATTTATCTGTAACTGATATCAATCAGTGTCCGGCCGGCTTTCGTCGAGTGCGCACTCGCTTCGTATAAATACTTACTTGGTTTCGATATTGTGATTTTAATGTTTTAAATTTTAACGACCTCTTTGAGTGATTGTATTTTAATATATATTCTGATGACGATACATAGTATCGAAACGCGTAAATAATATCATTGCGTTAACACATGTGGTCACGAGACAGGAAAAGGTAAATATATTTATTTATTATTTGTCATTATAAGTGACCTGGATGCCGACAGACATGTTATTTCTCTAGTAGCCTACTTTGTCAAAACGTTCTCGTGTCTCTTCGTAATGTTTATAATTTACAACCATGCAGAACCATTTGGAGTTTAAAAAATCCTAAGAAATTTCTTTTTTTTTATTAGTTTAACTCCGGTGTTTCTTCAGTTTAGTAGAGTAATATTTCTTATACATTTTTCCGCGATATTCGATATATACTGAGCATCTTCCAACCACTGAAAGTTTCCTACCCACATACTTAAACGTCATTGTTAGTTACATACTAACAGTCTCAGGTCTACACTACTCATTTTATCCCATAACTCACTCTCACGTTTGGTTGAAAGACCTACATTATTTCTAGTTTTGGGCATATTAGTTTTTCAGGCATATTTCTGTTTTGTTAATCACCTTGCATGAAAACACAGTCCAACTCCTTATTGTCTACCTGCTTGATTTTTTTAGTTGTATATTCACGCAAGGGACGGTATCACTAAACTGTCACAGGATGCACAAGTAATAATCACAATCCTAAAGTCATATATTGTCTTTGAATCCTTTAATGTGCTAAAAGCTTAAAAACGTTGTCATATGACTTCTCTAGGTTTAACAATTTGACGACTGTAAGTTCTTCAGTGATACAATTGCAGTAATTAATTTCATTCCCAAGATCCCACTTTTCGAAATCGATTGATGGAATTTATCCGATAATTTATCGTGCACAATAAATACTGAGTTTTAAAAGGGAGATTATTTTGTAAACAAAATAAATGTAATTTAATTAGTTGTTTATTATATTGTTTTTGTTTAATTAACAAAAATAAACAAACATTTAATTTGAAAAATTAATATGAATTTTCTATCTCTTCATTCTCTTAGTAAATTATACATTTTTTTAAAGCCTTAATATCCTCTAGTTTGAACTTTAAAGGCTATATTTCCTGAGCGCTTATTCTAAAACAGCCTCTCCATAATCTATGAAGTATATTCTGAAGTGTGTATCTACAATTCTATACTGCAGTTGAGTCTGAGAGAAATTGAAATTTCTCTTTAAATCATAATAACTATAAAATCAAATTATTATGCTCATAGTATAAAATCATGAGTACTTTGTAAATAATGAATTATTTGTCTTAAAGGTAGCCTACAGATTAATGTGAAATAAAGAACTTGAATGAAAGTAAACTTTAGCAAAAGTAATCAAATAATAACCACCAGAAAACGATCAGGCGATGACAACGAATACCTCAGCAATCGTTGACATAATGAAAAGAACTTCTTGTTTCAACTGTGCAGAAACACATAAAAGAAAAGGAAAAGTTCGTTAGTAAGACAGACGTCCAAGTGGCAGACATTATTAGATTTCACTTTGTTACTGTCGTGTTTAGTGACAGCCAGGTGCTATGTCGCTGGAAAGCTAACTTTATTATGCTGATTGTCGGTGAAGCTTAAACGTCAGACGTCCGAGACTAGATGTACGTCTGTTTTTAGCAATGTAATTGCCATGGCAGCAAACTTGTTTGTCACATTTGGATGCAACACAATTTGGACAATTAAATTTAAAATTATGAATAATAATTTTTAAATTGCATTAATTTTCAGATACATCTTCATATTTTTTGTTTTAACCTTTAAAAACTTTATGATGATGTTATTGGTGTCGTTTTGGAACTTGGCAATACAAGTGTGATTAATCTATGTGTGAAGAAAGGTTGTATGGTATCTCGTTCTTGGGCAGTAATTGAATCGTTGTTTCTGTTCTGTTACAGGTGAGTTGTGAAATTTTAATAGAGTTGTGTGATAATACTATTCCATTGTACACAAAGGCAAGTCTGTAAGTAAATCTTTTCCAAGTATTTAGTTAAAAACATAGTACCTTACAATCAATAAATTGTGTATAGTTACATTGTTTTCAACATCTAGAATAATTATTTTCCGCACCTCTAAAATTTGTAATTTTATAATGTGTATGTCCGAAATGGAATGATTGTCCGAAACACCGGACAGAAATCATAAGAGGATTTTATCAAAATATGGAACATGACCGACAACAGTTATTACGCATTGCCGACGTAATGATTGCAGATGATTACAATGGTGGGATCATCTGCAAAGGATAACAGAGGATCGATTGCCGAAAGCGGCACTGAACTATAAAGCCATTGGTAGAAGAGATGTGGGTTGTCCGAGGATGAGATGGGTGCCGGAAGAGGTTTATATAACCTAATACTTTAAGAGAAGAAGAAGAAGACATATTGCCGACGTTATTAAACACGCGCGCGATTATGTGTGAGTTCGTGTGTGAACGCCGACGACGTAAGGTGACCCATAATTTCAGCGGACCTCAGTCTTAAGTGTAAGAATTACAAGTTAAAAATACCCAAGTATGAAATAAGGATCGTAGGTTTAAGTAGCAAGTCCCTCAAATGAACAGTGGAAAAAAAAGATGCTGGTCTGTATACATCCTACGGAGCAGGTGTTGTATTTGTACTTCGCATGGGTGATGTTAGTTACGAGTTCGAGAATGGCTTTACTAATAAACTCTGTAAATATCATTTTAATATGTGGCACTACAAATCGAACATAAGCGGTTAAAACAACAGAAGAAACAAACTTGGATGAAAATAATAGAACCTCGTAGGTAATCATCCATTTCCCGCAGATTTTTGAAACCCGATTCAACCCAGAACAAAGTAAGAAGAAAACAGCTGCTGCGATACGGACACGTGCAGAGGATGGATTATGTGTGGTTACTGAAACAGCTCTTGCATTGGACACTAATGAGAAAGCTGATACAGGAAGATCCCGGAGTAGATGGAGGAATGGAATTAATACAGGAACTAGAGGAAGGGGACTTAGTAATACTAGTGACAACATAGAAATATTGTTACGAGGGTCACCGTGATCGCCGTATGGTACAGTGGAAAACAAACAACAGTGACCAATGAAGTCACTAATCACCAGCTTTAATTAACTAAAAATAACAGCTTGCAATCAACAAATTATTCAACAAGATCATATTTGTTTAATAATTCAAGTTAAGTTTGTCTACACGCATAATGTCTAGAAATGGAGTTCCGCACAATAATCACTTTCCACTAATAACCACTTGACTCGCACTTGGTAACTCGCCCAACATATACTGACTTCTAAGCGGCAGCTGCCGCCTATATATAGCCTACAGGGTTTTAGACTTATGTTCCATAATATGCGTCCTTAACAAGCTCTCGAAAACTCTAGAGCGTACTTAAGCGCGGCCTTGACAGAAACACACACCTGCTCGGCTGGCCGGAAAACATGTACAACGACACTCTTCATTGTTCGAGAACGTTCCGTAATTGCGTTATAATATCTATAAGGCAGACTAGATAAGAAGACTCTGAATAACTTCTGGGAGGAAAGTATACTATTTTAGAATGTGATTCTAGATTTATAAATAAGAAAAAATAAATAGTACAACGTAGGTCAGGAAACACTTTGTTATAGACGAAGCCATAAAGCCATTTTGTTACGACCAAGTAACATATTTACTGCCACGTTTGTCCATATTTCTGATCAAAAGATAAAACTAGTAGGCCTAAGCACCCTGAGTACGAACTCTCTCACTATTTTGAATGAAGGAGATAAATTATATCATTAGATTATTTAGTAGAGAATTTATATTTTAGATAAATTTCGATGCTAGAAATTTTCACTTCATAGACAAATTACGAAAATCACAATTACACTACTACTGTTTTTAGTAAAATAACAATTGTAGAGCAGACAATTATACAATAAACGTTAAAAACTCCATATATTCGGAATTGTGTTGAAGTTGTACTTAGTCTAACACCCGGATGGTTTTTTAAATTTTCTTCAAAATTTTAATCCCTTTTTGGGCCTGAGAATTAAACGTTAATAATGCTCCCACTTAGAATTTATAATTTATTAAAATTTTGACCAACTTCTTAGGCCCTGGTGTCTTAAAAGACGTTTAGTGTTTGAAAACGTAACACTAAATTCAGATGTTAGTTAAAATTCCCTTTAATTTGATACCGCACATAAATTTTTGAGATTTTTATCGTGATATACCCCAACCAGACAGACAAATTCAAAGCGTTCAAGTTAAAACTAAGAACTCACTCGCTCTGTTCAATAAATCAATACGAACCCTCCCGAAACACAGCTTATGAAAGAAGGTGGTTCTCTATATTGTTTGATCAGATGTATAAAAGGTTTCCACTTATCACGTCTAGTCCACTGGTCGTCCAGTGGTTTTTAAAAAAATTGCTGAACGTGCAAGAAGTTTTTTTAAGGTTTGCTGCATACTAATTATTTGGTTAAATGTACCATAAACAAAAACATTTAATTTAAAAATGGTATACAATTTAATCTTGAAAAACGTTATATAAACAATGCCATTAAAAACAAATATATGTTTACATAGAGTTCTACTTTAATTTTATAAAGTCACGATTTTAAATCAGACACAAAACATTAGCTGATGTGTTTACACAACAGCTGTATATTTAAAACGTTTTGATTACTGTGAACATATTGGCATCACCGACTAAATGAAACTAATCTGAATGTAATCCATTTTTGTTGTACTCGCAGTTGCTTGGCTGTGTTACTTGTGTTTGAAAATAGAATTTAATGTGTGCTTCTAAGAATTAAATTTTGATTTAATTGTATTTAAGTTTATTTAAAACTTCTGCTTGAATTCTATCAGTTTCATGTGCAGAGAGTTCAGCAACATTAGCCAGAATATTAGGCTATTCTTCCTGATTGCAGTAAGTTGAATGTGCACATTAATACGAATCGGTGGATAATTTCAGGAGTACTACTGTTTGCTGATGATGTTACTTTTACCCGTGGTGGTATTAACAATGCCTGTAATTCTCATCGATGACTATGAGACAATTCACTTGTTATGTGTATTTAAATTTTCAGCATAGATTTTCAGTCAGTATGTGATTTTTAGTAGTGTGGTATGATAGATAAAAAAGTGAATCGATACTTTAATATTAGAATATCTTATTACAGGACAAAGATACATGGAATTATTACGAATTTTTCATTTGGTACTAGAAGTATTACTACTGAAACGAATAGACATGATTTTGGAAAATTATCCAGCATCTACACGTTTTACTCATAGTGATAGTGAATTTTTAAATTAACATTTTGATGAAAAATATAGTAGCTGTGGACTAATCGGGCACAAAGGTCTAAATGTTATTCGACTAAACTATTATTTATGTGGTTAGATAAATAAGTTTTATAAAAATAAATACACTTGATGAACTGATGGCTTTAATTTTAAACATTACCAATCTCACAAAGGTGTAATGTCGATCTGAGATGAGGCAAGATCTTCAGAAATGTAAAGGAGCTTTAAATAGTACGTCCAAGATAACTCAATGTAATATTCATTTCTTTCAATAGTGATAATTTCGATTCTTTTGTTTGATGCCACATTTATGCCAAATGTTACTGGTCGTGACTCGATAATCTGTTTTCCTTACATTAGCTCTATATTATTTCCTGAAATAGTCTCTTCCTTCAGGGAAACTCTGTACGTATAAATTGTATTATCTTATTTCATATTTCTTAAGTAATCAAAACCTATAGGCTTATAAGTTGCATATTAGAGGTCTATCGCATTATTACGAATAACGTACAAGTATTGTTTTTTTTAATTACGACACAATAATGTGAATGTTGTACTCTAACTATTTCAATTCACTTCGTTACAGTTTTTGAATCTTGCAGTAAAATTGTTTCCCTACTAAAAGTGTGAAAGAACAGTTAGAAGGCACGTAATTGAAAGCGGCAAAGTAGAATTTATTTAGCATTCCGAGAAATCTCTAAAGTCTCGTCACACTGCTAATTGCTTTCAGCATGAAATCAGATTAGGAAAGTCGTAAATTTGTCTGTGATAACGTAACAAAGTTAAAACTGTTGGACTGTTTTTCACCGGCGCAAAAACAATTAGATAATTGCGAGTTTCTTGGAAGTAAATTCAATAATTGTAAAGAGGTTATTAGAGTTTGAGTGTTTAGCCAGTAACTGCAGCACTCTGAGTACTTAGCGGTATTAAGGAGCGAACGTTTACACTCACTCATGGACGTTCTGCGCGACTCTACTCTGTAAGTAATAGGCTATAGACATTTCCCTGCCCAACATTTATTAAATTTCGTTTCTTTACTGTCGGATGGTATTACGTTTTTATTTAGAAATTATATTGTATGATCTTACTTGTTGACGTTTTTAAAATTTTTAACTTTAGGTATCCAGGAACGATTCAGCCAGCCAGTGACGTAATTAAGGGTTTCCGCAAAAGAAAACATAAAGAAAACGATAAATATATTCTCCGTCTTTCTCCATATCTCAACAACATGACAAATTCAAAAATGTTAAGTAAAATTAATACAGGACAACCTTGGCAATCCAGCCGTTTGCTAGTCCAGTACCTACATCTAGCAATCCAGCATTAGGCGTACACGAATCCGTAACCTCTCATGCAATACTCGGGGTATGAGAAAATGTACTCTGTACAGTATACTATACTTACTACACTCTACTGCTAATTGATACAAAATTAGAATTTCATCTTCTTCTTAACGAAAATGCTTTTGTTATAAATTAATGCTTACATAACATTGTTTAACATCATGACGTACAATAAATGATCACCGATATGACTAGATCAATGTTTGATATCTTGATCGTCCGGACAAGCGTCAACCAAATTACCAAATAAATGCTTGTTCAACACCCGTACCCTCTTCAAGAGGACTCCCGAAGGACTAACCATCCTTCATTCCAAAGATAAACGCTAAACAGCGATCAGAGAAGACGACACCGTAGACTTTAAGAATTTTCTCACCCTACTATATCTCAACTGTCACGGTCTTCGGACCAAAAGAGACGAGATCCTAGACCTTCTCCAAGAAACACATACAGATGTAGTAACCATCAATAAAATCTTTCTAACTCCGAGACACCGCCTGTACTTCCCGGGTTATACCACTTCAGGCAAGTAACCATTGTAGCAGGTGAGGAATGGCAATTCTCGTCCGCAACTCACTGAAGGCGAAATCGATAGTCATTTCACAAAACACGACCATCATTCTTCTGGTCCAGATAAGCTTCTCTAACTCCCTCCCCTTTTTCATAGCACCCCAAGTGTCGCCCAAGACGTCAATTTTTTTGACCATCTGACCATTTTTTATACCCGTCTCGTTATTGCCGGAGATCTTAATTCACACCACTACTATCAACTTGGAGCGGGTATAATAATGCATGAGGTATTCAGGTTCTCCCTGTGTTGGACACACACGGTCTGCAGTATCACCAAACCTATTATACCTGCCAGCTACACAAGCCGGTCCATTTACCCACCTCTCCCGATAAGATGTTAACAGCAGACATCTGCCGTCGAATACTCAAAATTCGACTAGGTCCAGATGTTAGGTCTGACCACGTCACCTTCTTTCTACAATAGCGTACGGCCACGTCCAGTACCCGACCCTAGAACCCCATCATGTGGCTGTCACAGATTACTACACTACCGACTTGCTACTCATCTCGCATGCGGTTACGTCTCTACTATCTCCACTCCCCCCCCCAACCGACCACAACTACTTAAACGGAAGACTAAAACACCATGGTGACAACTGCATACAGATGCTGAGCCCAACCAAAGTTAAGCGCATCAGCACATTACCAACATTACAGTCAACCTGCGCTGATCTCTTCTAATCTGATACTATCCTGTGACTACACTGCGATTCCCATAAATGAGCCCCTGCCGTAATCTTGACGCTACTTTGACGCTCCCCTCCAACTTTAGCGACCTCCGTTGCTAGACTAGGCTGTCCCATAAATCTAGTTCGGCACACAAAACTATAATCCATACAACCTAATTGCCTTTCCTTTCACCGCTTGAGCGCGCGCGCGCACACACACACAAACAAGTTCTCCATCTTCGTCGACTTGGTTTCTCCAACTTCACAACGTCCGGCCTGCACTGATGTTCGTCTCCAAACAAAACCAAATCCACAGTGGATGACGGGGGTTGTCCCCAAAACAGCCCAAGACTTGTCCAATTAGACAAGACTCAAACAGCCCAACAAACTGCTTAAAAGACAAATAAAATACTTAATATTTACTTTTACACATTTACTGAAAATATAGGTATCTTACAATGACAGAAAACTTCATAGTTATTGAAAACTGGATAAGCAAGTTATTAAATTAACTTCAGAAAGTGACATAGAAAAAGGAGTTCCTTTAAACCGAAGACTCACACTGCGATTTCTGCAGCCAGCCTGTTAGTCAAACAGGCTGTGTCAAATGCTACCTGTTCAAATCTTGTATCAGAGAACGTTAGCCACCTCAGTTTAAATAATTTGCAACTCTTTGACTGCTCTATTAGCCCAATGCAGACGGTGTTGGCTGAAGGAATTTTAAAGAGTTGTTGGCACCTTAACAGTTTACGTACGGTCTTCAAAATGATGGATTCTCTTCCGCATCTGTATGTCATCTACTTGGCAGTACTATCGATAGTTCGTCATGGTTCGGAACCAAGGCAATGCTGGACACGAAACAGACGAATGCTGGAACGACCTCACACCGAGAACCTGTTAATATCAGGAGCTAAGTGTTTCGCCTCGCAAATGTGGTTTCTGCCATGTTAAAGGTGAAGAGTAGAATAAAGGCTAGAGAAATCGTACCCATGTCGATGCTGGGCTCCGATATAACATGATGTTGAACATGACGCAGGCGTTCGTTACACAGATTTTGTAACATGAAGAACTTAAGACATGAAAGATGTTGATGTTCGTCTCTAAACAAAACCAAATCCACAGTGGATGACTGGGGTTGTCCCCAAAACAGCCCAAGACTTGTCCAATTAGACAAGACTCAAACAGCCCCAAAAACTGCTTAAAAGACAAATAAAACACTTAAAATTTACTTTTACACATTTACTGAAAATATAGGTATCTTACAATGAGAGAAAGCTTCATAGTTATTGAAAACTGGATAAGCAAGTTATTAAATTAACTTCAGAAAGTGACATAGAAAAAGGAGTTCCTTTAAACCGAAGAGAAAAAGGAGTTCCTTTAAACCGAAGACTCACACTGCGATTCCTGCAGCCAGCCTGTTAGTCAAACAGGCTGTGTCAAATGCTACTGTTCAGTCCTCAGCATCTTCAAACGAGGAAGTGGACCGGCCAAAACTTCCAGAGGACCCAATTTGAAGAGCTCTACAAGCAACAAATTACATTCAAGGTGTAAGACTGTTTATTGAAGGAGAGCAGGACATAAGTGACGCTATTTTCAAGCACATAATAAACTTGAAGCATTTATTATAACTAAGTGTATTGATTCCAAATTACTAGCTTTGGTAAGAAAACCGTAAATATTTTTTACTGAACATTATACGTACCTATAATAGACATTTTTGAATAAAATAACGTATTATTCTTGTCAATATAATTTCTTATACGCTTATTCAAATTTTAGATTTATTTTTCTAACTCAAATTTTTTATTAGTTCATTCTGCTTTGAACCTGCCACGTTTTACTGCCAATAAGTATTTGTATTAGAAAGTAAACGGGTGTTTATGAATGCACTATCGCGACTGGTATGAGTTTAGAGATCCAGCTAGCATAATAATTATCACATTTGATTTTAAAGCCAAGCGTCGTGCATTGATGCGTGTCAGTATAGAAGGGTTTTCCAAGTAACTGAACACACCCAGTCCCCATGGATTAAACTAAAGTCGGTAACTAGTTTCATCGGTTAGGTAAAAAAAAAGGCGTTTAGGCGGTATCGCTCTTTTTATATTCTGTTCGGGTGTGTTGATCAATATTGGAATTTAAATCCACATCAACTGTACACGAAAGAATAGCTCCGCCTGTTTAACGACTTGCTGTGCATATGAATCTTTGTGAAACAATTCGGTTTGCAAAGTGAATGAAGTTTCGTTAGCGCAAACGACGAAGATATAGTCCAGAAGGCACTATACTTCTTTACTCTACCTTTACGAAACGCTATTGCCATTATTATTATTATCATTATATCTACTACTACTACTACTACTACTACTACTACTATTAATATTATTATTATTTGTTTACAAAAATAATGTACTAGAGGACATTTTGGTCTTCAATTATATTTGTAACGACGGAAGGCTCTAGAAGAGTCGAGAGCGTCCTGCCACCCGTTTCTCCGCTAGTCGAGCAGGTGTAGCGTCTCAGTCAAGGCCGCGGGCAAGTATCTTCCAGACAGTTCTGGAGAGCACTTGTAAATATGGAAATTATGCTCAAGATGCCAAAAGGATGGACAGTTACTCTGGAACCTCAGCGCGACCTATATAGGCAGGAGCGGGTGGCTTTGTCAGTCAGTTACGGTGAGTGACTTCTTTTGTGCGGATCGAGTCATTGTTGAGGCTTATTGAAAAGTGATTATTGCGTTATAATTATTGCGGAACGCCTAATAGGTGACATTATTATTTCAGGTGGACAAATTTATCTTCAGTTACTGTATGTCAGTACCTTGTTGATTACAAACTGTTGTTTGTGCGCATTAAAGCTGGAAATTAGTGATTTCACTGGTGTCTGTATTTTGTTTCCACTGTACCATACGACGATCAGTGAGACCGTCGTAACAATATTTTATCTTTGTCCCTTATAAATTCACTTCGCATTCTTTATGTCAGTATAATCGGATCTCTCTTCGTTAATAGTAACAGGTTACCAAAATTTTTTTAAATAAATGTATTAATAAAATTCAAAAATCTCAATATAAACTGTAACTGACGGTCGAGTCAACAACATGATATACGGTTTGTAGTTTCAAAAATTGGTAATTGGCATAAAATATACATAATCTTGGCATAATCTTACATAAAATATACCGAATTACTTTGTTAATGAGAAGTTACATGCATTGCGAACGACGTAGTATTGTCACTGATATTTTGTATCAAGGACGGTCGGAAGGAAATTGAGAAAAAAACGTAGAAGAATGTCAATCGCACTGGGGAGAAGCAGAATGCTTATGAAATACTATGTAGCACAAATCTAATAACGAGTCATTTCATCTCTGCGCGTGGTCTCATCTCTGCTACAGAAAACAAGGACAATAACAAGGAAACTGTCTTTGAAGAATTTATTTTCTAATAGTTAAATTAGCTATTCGTTTCCTCCAAAGAGAATTTTGAGAAAATAGGGATGTGAAGCGTTACAAGAGAAATTACAATAAATCAATAGTTTTAGTTTCTTTGCAACTGTTAAAAATTCTAGAGATACGATGAGAGGAATGCTTATGCTTGGAAAGTTTATTATTGTCCCTCCTTATAAGGAAGCAGATAAATAAACAGAAGAAATCTGAAATTGTTTAGAAGCTGCGTCTGCCAAATTAAATAAATCATCCTAAACGTTCGTGAATCAGAACGTTTCCAATGGCCCACGCCAGAAACTAACACGACGGTCTGTCCTTACATTCGGTACTATTGATAACCTGGACAATTACTGTACCACGGTTCTTAAGCAGGTTCTTTCATCCTGCAATTTTCGTCGTCGTTGTCTAGTTACATCTATAGGTGTGCCTCTAACAACATCCGTGACTGCTTGCTATCTTTTTATTTGAACAGAAATCCTGTCTACCTATTAGATATGTAGGCCTATATTGCGTTTCTATTTAGATGTCTTAATCTACAACTAAATTCAAAACGCTGAAATTAAATTTTTTAGAAATACATAAAGATATTCCCTCGTAGATCGGGATATGGAATGAAGAAATTAAAAGAGAACTGAAATCGAATCTTTCAAGAAGAAGATTAGGGACGGTTCTAAACAGCGCTATTGCTAAAAACAAAATAAATTTATGAAAAACAAGTTTTAGATAGGTATAATAATTTCGTCGTGATGGTGTCCTTTTCGGGCTTAGCCCACTGGACCTATCGTGATTTAGTAACGGTCCCATACTACAGGTGTCCCTTAGGCTTATAATGAGGTAATATTTTTCATATGCCGTTAAATCTATTACTATCAAGAGTTCGTCCCAATTTGCCTTCATATCTCTGAGCTGTGTTTCTGGTGGCTTCAGGTTTAATAAATTCCGTATGGTTGGTTGCATTTCTTATCTAACCCTCTTTTGTATATTCTTTAGTAATTCTCATGAATTTCATCCTAGATGTTTGGACACTTTGTTTTGTTGCCTTTTGTTGATGTCTACATTTCACTGATGACTAAGAGATACTGGATGAGCCAATGTACAGTATTATGTAAGCGGTCTTGCGTTTCTAAATCTCTTTGCTGGGACCCATGTACCGCTTGATACTTATTAATTATGTTGTCAAGCTCCCTACAATATCCGTGTACTAATATCAAGTGACACAATGAAGAATTCAGCCAACACACTGAAATTGAGAAACTTGTTCCAGCAATTCATCTGCTATAACTACGTTCGTTCGACCCCCCCTCCCCAAGTTAGCCAATACCTTTGCCTTACCCGCTGATATTCTTCTACCACACTTACTATTTCAACTAAATAATATATCTGTTCCTGGAAGTAGTCTTCAGTTGGTGAAATGAGCACTAGATGATCAACAGTAGGCAAAGTTTAAAAGGCGGCGTTCATTTATTTTGATTCCTCATGGGGTCACGTTGCTTGCCATCCAACTATCAACTAAAATACGTATCAATAAAGCTTGAATAGTAAGGAGCACTATGTTTTTATACATCTAACAATAATAGGCTTAAAAGTATTTCCTCCAGCGACTTTAAAGCGCATGTCGCGACAGATATATATCATCCTTCTTAAGTGCTAGAAAAAACCTGTTTTCAATACTAACCTCTATTTCCACCTATTAGCAAAATCAAAGGTTTTTAAAGGCCGGTAAAAGGAAATGGTTTGCAGATTATACTCTCTTGTCTTATTACGATGTATTGAAGTGCAAAATTATTGTCTATACTGGAACATCCTTTATGAAAGCGCCCCTTTCTACTCTGTTCGTCAATTATTGCATTCCTAGCAACCGTTTGAGTCTGTCTGAGTACTACGTTTGCATAGAGTTTATATTATGCATTAAGAAGAGTTATGCTCCTATAGTTGTTGTAAACTATCTCTCTACTCCTCTTCTTGTGAAAAGGTTGAATTATGCTAAATTAGGCTTATTGTGTTTTCACATATTTAGTTTAAACATAACACGCACTGCTTAAGAAAATGCCACCAACGTGTCTAACTAACTATACCCTTAATATCAGATACTGTGATTGTTTCTGCAAGTTCCAAAGCCACATTCATCTTATTCCTGCTGAAACAGTCAACCTTTCCACCGTATTTTCCTGTTTCGATTCTTCTTCTTTGTTGGTCGCATCTGTCTACAGTTCTTTATAATAACGTAAACAGCCCAACTGTGTAAAATTGCTTATTTTCGCTTATTGCTTATTTTGCTTGTTATCTTAATTTAAGTATCTCATTATTCTAAAGGCTTTTGATTGTTGATTATGTTCCAGTTCAATGACAAATTTTTCCCAAATCTCTCGATGTGCTTCTTAACTGAGCTTCTTACTTAATTTCTCTTTATTCTGTAATCTTCATGTCTTTCTTCACTGTTCTTGTCTTGAATCCACTTGTGTAATAAAATGTTAACTAACTTTAGTCTTCTAATTTCCTTAAAACTAGTTTTTCTATAGTGGAATAAGTTCTATAGTTTAATTATGGGACCAACGGATACAAGATGACCAATATTTTAAAATTGTCGTAAACTACACAAAAACATTCGGCTATTTTATCATCGTCATCTTCACGTCACGGCATAGGCACGATGCTGCCTGTTCCGCCTTCAAAGGTCCTCCAGCCATCTCTTCCTGGGTCTGTCAACACACCTGTGTCCTATAGGGTTATATTTCTAGACAGGTTTCGCCAGTCTTAAACCTGACATTCTTCCTAAGTGTTTTTTCCACTGTTGTTTATAATTTCTTAATATTTCGTTCAAGTTAAAAACTTGCGATTCTTCTCTTATGGCCTCATTCTTTATATGGTCAAGTTTAGAACACCGTTTAACTACTCTCAAGAACGCCGTTTCTGACGTGTGTATTTCACTTTCTCGTTTCTTGGTTGTTGTTCATAATTCACACCTGTAGGACAGTATAAGGACCGCCAGAACTTTGTAAAACTTTAATTTTGGATTGCGATGTACCTTGTTTCTAAAAATACGGTTGATTGTCCCGTATCATAATTCTCAAGTATTGCTGTTTCGTATACATAAATATTATGTAAAATAAATACAACGTAATATTCTTGAAACTTCAAACGTCGTCTGTGTCAAACGTAAAAGAAAGTTTTACTACTTCCATTTACCTTCTATACCCGCAGTTTTACTACTTTCATTTACCTTCTATACCCGCAGATTTACTACTTCCATTTACCTTCTATCCCCGCAGTTTTACTACTTCCATTTACCTTCTATACCCGCAGTTTTTACTGCCCAATAAATTATTCCATTGTAATTCTATTGCACTTATTGTTTCCGCTCCCCTCTATATGTCCATCTTCCTATACCTGGTGCCCGCTTGTCTGTATGTCCGATTATTATCTGTTGCAGTCCATTTTTTAGCGAATAATAAATAAATAAATAATGGGTAGTGTACTTAATACCATTTACTTGCAAACGGTTTATACGCGATTCTTTCTGTAAGAAACAAAATTTGTGTCTACTAGAAAACAAAAATGACAAAACAATTATTAATGTTTCAAACGTTAATTTTCACTGCGCACGGCACTGTTAAATTATAGACGGCGTCACGCAATATCCACAGGCTGCTGTAGCGAGCGGATTTACCACTTCTAATGGTAAAATAAAGTTACTACCTTTACTTTATTCGTTTGTTGTATTCACTTATTACACATACAAATGGTTTTTTATTGTTGGAATGATGTGTACCAATGTTTATTAATCGATTTTTGTTCCAAATTTGAAGATAATATTCTAGATCGAATACGATACGATAGTAACTTCCGATTACCAAATACGTTATTTTTAGTTAAATTATGATGTTTATGAACTTTATAAATTATTTTATTATATTCTTTGTCATTTTTGTTATGATTATTATGTTCCTTAGTTTTACTTTTAGTAGTCATTTATTAACATATAATTTAGGCCTACTTTACTTGTGTTTATGCACTGCCTGATCACGGCGATGGCACCTCTTGTTACTAAATTTTCCATAATCTATTTAAAATTCTTCCGAAACGGATATAACAAAACTTTAATGGCAAAACGACCGGTAATTCAAGTTTAGAATCGTTGAAGGCTTTCCTGTTTATTACGTTTTTCAATTAAATTATCTTTTTGTACATAATAGTAATTTTGATATTTCATTTGCTTACATACTGCTTCACACTTGTGTTTGTTCAACAGACATTTTGTATATGTTGTATAAAAATGTGATATAAGCATACTACAGTTTTATTGACAGTAGAACGTATTTCTTGAAGAGGATTATAACCACTCGGGGCGTCAGGCAATGACGCAGTTTGTACCCGACATTATTTGATTGATACATATTGACAGTCACACTAGACGCTGGTAAAGCAAGATAAAATTAGGAATAGCAAATAATAGGCACTCGAATGATTATTATTTTGTACTCTGATGATCAGGTTATTATTCGGGAGAGTGAAGATGACCTTCAAAGTTCAGTACCTTCTACCTTCTTGGTGAGGTTGCGTCTAAGTGTAATATGGAAATGTCTATAGTTGAAATTCAGTTGAACAAATGTGCCTTGCGATACGATGTCAACAGCTACGCCAACGACAGTGACACAGGCGTCAAGCTTCCACAAGTTTAATTCTGCATGTGCAGCGGTACGAAGGATTGTAGGTAGGAAAGTAGAAAGGAGACACAATTAAAATTTTGTAGGAGCATGGCTGTCCCTATTATGTTTAAATGTATCTGTGAATTCGGGAACGACGCAATGAGATGGACGGAATTCAAGCTTCCGAGATGAGATTTTTACGTTCTACACACCGGAATCTAAATATCCCCTCACGGGATCGGGGAATACCGTAATCGGGGGTTGCGTCACTAGATCCAACGACGGCTGACACGTTGCCGAGCTATGTGCTCTTTTACAAGTTTAGACTTAGTTTACCGGAACAGATGATATCTCTAAAATTTTGTGGGGAGAAAGAGAAGAAGACGACTTCTGTTTAATACCCTATTTTTACGTTTTCTTTTGGTAATTTGCTATAGGATAGTCCCTGATATATTTAGATTGAATTTTAAATGTATTACATGACATAGTTAAACTAATGTTAGGCTTACACTCACATCAATGTTTGCCAGTACTATTTCTCAGCTCAATGCAAAACAAACCGTTCTATTATTTATTTTTGTATGTACACAATAACAAATATAATTTTCGTAATTTAATTGTATCACATCATACGATTATCAGTTATGCTTTTACACGGTATTACCTCAACGTAGCAAAATTGTACATCAGCTTTGATTATTACCTCAGAATACAACTAATTCAATATAGCTTACGCTTCCTCGTGTGCTAATTACTTTATAATCAGTACACCGTCTGTGTGCCCATCTTTTTATATATCACTGTGCGTATTTCCACAAGTTCCAGCCCTTAATTAAATAGTTACTTGGTTTATGGTATGCAGTAGTATTACACTGTACATTTTGAGTGTACTCATCATTATACATCGTTCTGTAGACTTTATTTTTCTGTATAACATAAGTAAGTAAAATATCTTTCAATGACATCATTAGCAAACGCCATTGTCTGTACATTGATTGTTAAATGAGAGTTAATGTATTCAGTATGCTGTTCCTTGGTTCAAATAGAAAAAAACGTGATATAAACATTAATAATTTAAATATTTTATGAATAAATATTATATTTTTATAACTTTGTTATGGAAATCAACTGGGCGGCACAATCCTATTTTATTTAGTTTAATTTTATTCATATGATGACGTAGTTTTGTGTTGACACAGTCAATTCAAATCTTAAAACTGAGTTGTAACTATTTATGTTTCTGCTTATAACATTAATACTAGTTTATTAAATTTAAATTGCTAGTAAGTTTCTTAAAACAGAAAAGGTTGCTTTGAAAACCCCTGCATATTTTATTTACAATACGTGATTTTTTTATGTTGTAACTATTATTTCAAAGCAAAGTAGTCTCCGAATAAGATACGCATGCTACTTAGGAGGCCATGTTGTAAAAATGGATAACATGGATAAAGCTTTCATTTTACCTTAGTTCCTACTGAAATTTACAGTGACTCTCCCACACGGGTCGCTACATACGTATCTCCTATTAACATGGTAAGGAATAAGAATTTGCAAACTTTAGTGATTTGGTTATTGGATTCCAATAGCAGTACATCCCTGGGTTTACTTGATAAAATAGATGTTTCAGGTTTATTGTGTGGGCTCCACGAAAAAGGGAAGTTTGGAAGTCGTGAAACTTTTAGGCTAACGGAAGCACTGGTTTTCAAGTTACGTGATGGCCAGATTGATAACGATGTTCCGTCTGTCCGTTTGTGTATGTTTGGAATATGAAAATTGTAACAGCATAAACGTTTCTGATAAGGAGTTAACATTATAACACCCATCATCAATAATAAATTGATTTCGATCACCAAGTAGCCATTTCTGATTTAATTCTTAGTTTTTTGTTTATATAAAAATTCAATTTATCGTAAATAAAACATTCGTGTGATTTTGATAATTCCTTTGAATAAGCAGCACGTTTCATATCAAAGCTCGAGGTTACAGCAATGCGACCTTTGGTTAGCAAACGTTAATATTATTGACCGCTCGGAAGTTTTACATCTCAGTAGACAATTATTCGCCTTCACGTACAAATCCATGCACAATTCATTTTTAAAAATAATGGAGTATAGATGCAGTAATGAAACTAATTATAAAACACTAAGTTTGAATTTTATCCACTTTACCTTTGATGAGAAAAATTTGTTTTACGAAACTGATAACAACTTTACTAATTATAAATAAAAACAAAATTTAATTTACAATGCGCATTGTACGCATTACGCTTTAGACAATCACTGAATGAAATTTTATAGTTATCGGAAAAATGCTGTTTTTGACAGTATTTTAAATTTGAGGTTTTATATACAATGGCAAAAAGACACTTTTTGCTCAATAGTAATAAAGTTATGAAACAATAAAATCCTTTAAAGTATAGAAAAATGAATAACAATAGTTAATGTGCAAAGATAGCAGCTGTATTTTAGTGTACTTTACATTAGAGTTGATTCACTCAATTCAACTTGTTGAATGTACTTTTTGGTTGATGTTTAAACTTGCGAATTTAAGTTTTTGCAAGCAGTAAGTAAATGAGGTCACTGTAAACTTAACGAGGTAATGAATATACAAACAGTGAGTTTAAATATTCTAGGAGTAAACAGGTTGCATATTATTTAATAGAAATATTGCTAGTTTTAAATTAATATTTAGTAAAATTAATAGGCCTACTACTTTGAAATTGTACAGTAAAAGTTAAAAATATAAAATTCTACATTTATACAGTTAATAAATGAAATGTTTACAGCACCTGTCTTAAAAAATATACGTTTGGCAAATACATTACAATTCCAACTGTTTGTTCCAGCTCTCAGGATGGTTTTGTTCCGCAGCTTCATGGTTAGTCTTATGTACCTAAGAAATTGCCAAACGTTGTCTGTGAGGAATCCAAACAAGGAATTGCCAAGTCTCTACAACTGTGAGACTGTACCAAGCATTCTGTTCCGAAAATTATCCAAGGAGCCTAATCGATAATCTTGAAATCGATAGCGCAACGCAATTATTGGGCTTCTGTTTTAATTTTATACTCTACAATAATTTCTACATTACGTTTGCTTTCGAATAAATACTCAGATTTTCAACACTTTATCAACACTGTACTAGAATATGAAAACGGAGTCGTTGTATAAAGGAAAACTTTATCATATATAACAAGACCCTTGAAGGCCGTCTGACCTTCCGCACCCTGCAGATCAGACCATCTCACCCGTCCTTACGTTCTGCAAGAGTATCACAGATAAATAATTAAAGACGTCTTCTTCAGCATATTTACCTATTGATCCATGAAAACTGAGAGTATATTGTAAAGAGGTAACGTATTTGAAAATAAGTTTTCTTCTAAAGACGACTGCTTCATTGTTGCTACTTTCCTGTCGTTGTATGTGGAGTTGTAAGGTAACGAGAATAGTTTACTTTCAGGTATTGGCAGCATTAACGGGTGTACTAGAAATGTATGTTGGAGTGCACATTATTTCGTATCGTATTTTGTAATAAAAGGTTCAGATGATAAATACTTCTTCTTATAACTACTAATTGTTTATAGAAAGCCAGAATGTATCAACGTACTCTAAAATTTTAAAAACTTTACGCAATGATGTTACAAATAATAACGAAATATTAAACCTACCCACACACACAACAACATTGCAACATATTTAAATAGGTTACACTCACACTACGTGGAATTAAAATCTGATATCACATTTATTTACGCAGATATGATACGTCTACTTTTTAATTGGTGTTATAAAAAACGGAAATCGAACACATGTCGATGAAAGTAGCTAATAAATGGCGGTTACAAAATGGCGCGAAGCAATCTTTTGGCGCAATTTACTTTACATGTACAATTATAGAGCCCTTGTGTTGTTTATGACGCCTTACAGTCTCCTGTGTAGGCAGTATGCAAACATTGTTGATGTATAATTAAGCCTTATTCAAACACAACTTATTAATTACTACAACAGTAATGCTATGTTTCATAGCAAGACTGCATTATGGTGCATGTCACTAATAATAAATGTAAGAAAAACGTGATAGCGAACACTTTATTGTAGCGGAATTAAAACAACGGAAAATTTTATTGACCGTTTCATCAAAATCATATGTAATATGCGGTGTTTCTTAAAGAAGGCAAGATTAAATATTTTAATACAGCCATCGTTTATTTAAAAATTACAAGTATTTGAATTTTTATGCTCTCTGTGATTAATTGTTCAACACTCCGCAGGATTAATTAACGTAAATATTTTTCGGGACTCTACTGGCACATTCTTCATTCTGCGTCAAAATTTCGATACCTTTTCTTAAATTTACGGCTCAATTTTGCCGAATTCCAACGGTCAAATCTCTGCTCAAGCTCAAGCTCAAGAAAATTTTGTTGTTTAATTAACAAAAACACGAGACTCAAAACGTGCAAAGAGGAAGCGGCATAATGGCCAGTTCTACGTGATATCAGACGATCTCACATCAACACTTCCTCTCACGGAGCGATGCTCACAAAACACCGAATAACGCGAAGACGCCCGGAAGTTTAATGTCCACAATGGAATCTGTTCCTCAGAGCGATTAAATATTCTCCGAACTATTGACTCATTAGTGCATTACGTGTATTAGATTGATTAGGTCCGGCACGGATGCAGCATAATATTCCCCAAACTTGTAGTGCGTTTTCACCATTACAGTACATTATT
The DNA here is from genome assembly GCA_034769895.1 of Magicicada septendecula. Taxonomy (NCBI): domain Eukaryota; kingdom Metazoa; phylum Arthropoda; class Insecta; order Hemiptera; family Cicadidae; genus Magicicada; species Magicicada septendecula. The sequence continues at coordinate 171,611,892 of CM068374.1, read as the reverse complement.
TATTTGTGAAACGTTCCATAACAATTATTTTTAATTCACCTTTTTAGTTTGGGAAAGTCAATTGTATTAGTTGTGTCAATAAGTCAGTATTGTAAACATATTATTTTTTTCCTAATATTATTAATATCATTTTCCATTGATACAGGCTATTGTATTAGGCATACTGTAATCCAAAATACAGTTACATCAACAGAAAAAAGGTGAGCGTGTAAAAAAAAATTAAACAAAAGTTTAGTGCAGACGTTATGGCTTTTCGAAAAAGAATTGTATGGTCACAAAAATGTGTACAACCCACCAACGACTATTAGATCAAGAGACGAGAAGGTATAGAGAAACGAATGGGAATACCTATGGAAAGGTGAGATTTATATGGTTTGGTTATGTGAGATGACTATAGGTAATAACGTACATATTAAAGGAAACGTGCTCCAGACCCACTGAAACAGTGGGAAGAGAAGAGACGGGATCAGATGTTTGACTGGACTAAGCGACAGCGACAATAGTAATTCTAACTTCTGAACTCTTAAGGTTAGAGATAATGAAGAACAGAGTAGTGTTTGAAATAAGGAAGGCAGCAGAAAACAAAAGGAATGTTGAAAAGAGGGATAGTGTGAGAGAAGATGTGCGTGCGCGTGTGTGTAAGAGAGAGAGAGATACAGAAAGAAAAGAGATTTTGCTTTATTAAATTCAATAAATACTGGCTTTAAACGGCGAACTTTATAACGTCTTGGAGATATAAGATATGAGATCATCATGATGTTGGAAGTACATATGAAGCTATGTTATGCTGTTAGACATGTGTGTGTGTGTGTGCGCGCGCGCGCGTGTGCAAAGCTACACACACAATACTTGTTGTACCGTTGCAATAAATAATGCACCTGACGTTGATTAAACGTCAGTACGAATAACTTCAGTGCACTTTCCTCCGCATCATTGGTTGAGATAGAGGTAACGTTTAGTTTTGTTTTGCTTACAGAAAAGCAAATCATGTGACTTGCAAAGTCCTGTTATGCTCACACCAAATTGCAAGAGCGGGCATAAACATCAGCTACTACTTTTTATCCCTGCACGTATTGTAAGGTAAGAGGTTTGGTAGTGGCTAGGAAAGGTATAATCTTTTAAAACATGAAGATTGGACCCTTCTGTCGATATGGAAAGAAGATACTTACCACGTTACCACGTTTAATGCAATTGAGACTTGGAATGAAAATTGCAAAAAGAGAACCTGAATATTGTAACATGACATAAAATAGCACAAAACTCACTAATATAATTAATGGAAGAAAAGATGAAAACTGAAGGAAAATAAAGGGTTATAACATGAAGAATGATAGCACAATACTACTAACTAAAAATTGACTAAGACAATGGCAAGGACTAAAACCAATAGACTGGATAAGGTGAGACAAAAAACAAGGATGAAACTCACAATATGACTACAATTATGAAAGCCCAAATAGTAACTAAAAACAATGTATAAATAAAGGTACAAAATCAGATAGGGCAATAAATAATATGTAATCTATATGAAATACAAATGTAAACTAAATGTAATATGTTATTTAAAGAAAAGTAAAAGAAAGATAAATTTACAACCCAAGATATGAATAAAAATATACCCTGTTAAATAATAAGCTAGCAAAAGTAAATAAAATAAAATAAACCTTAGCAACAATAATTATGAGTACAGAGGTGACAAGTGAAAAAGTGATAATAAAGAAAACCCGATGTATAGGACCCAATGATAGTTATTTTAAACACATAAACACTATTTCAAGAAAGTGAAGTGTAGGTAACTATAGAATAAGAAACTATTAATAACAGACTATATAAATATTATAGCAACCCAGTTAGATTAATTTGTTAGCATAGTAAGTAGGATATAAGATATATGGTATTATAATTTGAGGAACGTTATAAAGTTATATAATTAAAAAACACTTAAAAAATTAAATTAAAAGTGATATGTTAGAGTGAAAATAGAGGGGAGTTAGACACTATATCCTCTTAAATGAGTTTGTATGTGAACAATGGTATATAGTTTAATGTTCAAGATTGTTATAAGAGTTCTTTGATAGTAAATAACCACAGTAGTATTAGTAGTATTAAATGGCAAATCATGTTAAAACAAAACCAGTAATAGGTAAAAAATATAGATACAGGCATGGGCATATAAAGAAGAATTAAATAATCATATAATATGTGTGATGATTAAAAGCAATCAAATGTTATGAATTAAGTTAGTTTGTTTCATTAGTAAGGTTTGGTAACCTAATAAATTAAAATAAATAACTATAAAATATTGTAAAGAGAATAGGGTAGAGGTATTATGAAATCTAGGCATTAGGCTTAGCATTGATGAGCAGAATTTTGTGAATTTTAAGATAAAACAATAGCCAAGAATAAATTAGAGTGTATAATCTGTTTAGGTATCAAAATAAAAGTGTAAGGTACAAAACTGGGTAGATAACGATTAGTTTAAATGTAATTAACTAAAGAAATACCAAATTGAAAAAATTAGAAACCTGTTATAAATTGACCAAATGTAACCATGAGTGGTATCAAATTAATCTGTAAGCAAAAAGCAAAACCATGGTGTTATTGTATTTAATATTACAAATAGCATAAAGAAGATATAATGCTTTAAAAGATTTTGATAAATTTTGAACAGAAAAACGTTAGTTAATATAACAATGTTATAAGTTATTAGCCAATGGGAATTAGAGTTTCACAGAGAGTTGCCATGACAACAAAAGTTTGTTACATAGGGAACCGTTGAAAATTTATTATTCCATTATTGAGAGTTGAGTAGGCTGGATGCATGAAGCCCACGAAGATATAAAAAGTAAAGAAATCAACCTATTTTGTCTAAACATTGATTAAGAAGACCCAATTAATAACTATAATACAACTAATGATGAGATTTACACCAATTCAACACAAGAATTAAGAAATATTCTGTAACGAATTTGCTGAAGAAGACCCAGTTCAGAATTAACGACTTACCAAAGGAAGAATAGAAGAACACCTAACTGAACCTTGGAATCAACATTATCCAGCAGGCCTGAGGGAATCTGAACACCATAACTGGACCATTAAGACAAATTGAACCTGGAACTCACGGAACTATACCAGAAGGGACAAGCAGAAGTATTCCAGAGAAGTGTTACCCAAGATAAACCGAAATGAAGAAGCGTTAAGTATATTTTAAATGCTTCACCGAAAATAAAACACTAGACAATCCACATTAATTGAACACATTTTTTCACTTCACCAATCGCTTTAATAACTTTTTGGAACTCAATTTTATTTAATAAACACCTCTAATAGAATAAATATATCACTGCAATTTGAATTTATATGAATCTGTTTTAAAAACGTGAACTTGCTAAGCATAAATTACCTATCAAAACACTAGTTCCCATAGCGGTAACTTACTATCAATACTTAAGTATATCACCTGTTCTATAATAGTTATAAGGTATATTGTAAGATTTTGTACTTTTATTAGTCTGTAAAACAACATTTTCTGTAGTCCAAAGAACTTTCCCCTGAGATTAAAATAAACGAAGAAGCCTAACGCCATTACAGAGCGTCTACATGCGGACTAAGTGAGCAGACAGCCAACTGCGAAAAGTAAACATGCCGGCGCAAGATTAAATATTATATTTTGCAGAAATTGTAATTGACCACTAGATCCCGAACTGTTAATAAATTCTCGTACCCATTCTAAACTGTATGTTTGATTTCATTCAAAGTACTAATACAAAAGGTTGAGTAAATAAAATTATAAAATACATAATAGTTGACGAAGTCGATTCGCTAAGCAGTGTTGGTCAACCAGGCGGCGAGGCAGAAAATTCGAATTGAACGGCGAGCTGGCGAGCAGACGTTCGACTTTCGTAAGTATTTAAAAACTGGTAACGAAGATCAGTTACAAATATACGACAACCAAATAGGACTAAACTAACGTAATCATTAACGAAATTTAAGTATTACTACAAATTGACGCTAACCACGCAGAGCTGTACAAACTCAATTACCATATTATTACAAAGTCGCATACCAAGTAGAGCTTTTAAATTAACGTAAATAATTGGCTCGATACAATATTGGTTACATGGATATATATGAATTGTACAGAGCCGTACTCATACGTATATCCCACCTTACTGTTTAGTAAGTAGTTCTGGTGGTTACAGTAATTAAGTTTTATAGTCAGTATGCTTTGTAACAGTTGGCTTTATCTAGAAGAAGCAATGCATCCAAGCATTGCCATCTATAATCAGGGCTATAATATATCCAGTGATGCGGAAGTTCGTGTATACTTAAAGTAATTACGTAGTTCACAGAGAAATTAAGATGAGGCAGTTTTCGTTAAAAATAAACCTCAAAGGCAATTAAACAACTCCAGTTTCTTGGACTAATGAAGCTTGCCTGGTCAAAAACGTGCTTTGAAAGGTGTTCATTTAAACCAGGTAGAATACTTTGATTCACGAAAAGGTATTGATAAAGATGAAAGTAAAAAATACATTTTTTCCTTTAATTATCAGTCATTGAAGCGATTGTAGGATGTGGATAGACTCGCAAAGTATTAGCAGGAGAAGTATGGAAATTCGATTTTTTGTTGAGCCGACCAAAAATAAATCGAAATACTCGTATTGGTGTTGATAATCGTAATTTATGAAATATAAATGTTAATTACTTTTCATGCTGGAATAATACAATTTTGTTTAAAAATTGTGACTGTTACTTACTAGACTGCTTGTCGTTTAGTATTATACAAGTCATTTCAGTTTCTCTAGAAATTCTACACCTTAATATTAGAGGGAGATAGAAAAAAAACAGAAAGGCGCAAGCGACAGTGAAGAATAGAGTAGTGTGTGGTAAGAAAGGCAGTAAAAAATAAAAAAAGAAAGACGTGAATCTTTGTCATTGCAAGACGTAAAGTACAATGTGACTGCAGGTTCGGCAAGTAAAAGAGCGTGTAAAGAGAAATGATCGTGTGTAGAGACAAACGATATGACCTCATACGAAAAGTGTGTACTGACGGACTGATGAAATTCCATCACATGGTGTGTCAGTTTGGCATGAAATCAGATCGAAATTATCGTGTGTAGGACTCAGTCCTTTACAACTAGCTTTCCGCGCACGCGCTGTCTGACAGAGCCATCTTGTTAGTGGTGGCGTTTATGTTGCTTTTGCACAAAAAAAATCTTCTTTTTTTCTTCGTCTTCTTCTTCTGCACTACAAGGATTAGGCATTTGCCTGTTCTGTCCTCACAAACTTACGACCACCGTTTTCGTGGCCTTCCTATATCTCTTTTCCCTCTTGTGTTGTAGTTAAGTATTTTTTTTGCTATTCTCCTATTTCCCATTCTATTTACGTTTGTTTCCCATTCTATTTACATTTATGTTCAGTTATTTTTCCATTTATTGCATATACATTTAGTTCATTTCGCACGTCTTCATTTCTTACTAAATCTCTTCTTGTGGAGCCTTTGACCGGTCTCAAAAATCTCATTTCTGTTGCCTTTATTTTGCTGTCTCTTTTATAAAATTTTATCCTTGTGTCTTTTCGTGTTTTGTTATTTAATGTTCTATTTATTGTGCCACATATTGCCTGGAACAAAAACAAAATGTTGTTAAAAACAGTTGGAAAAAACAGGTTGAATTAATGTTCTGTTGTTATTACAATAACAGATTTTACCATTACATTGTTAAAAGCGTTTTGTTTTGATCGTTTAAAAATAACTGTTCATTTTAGTATTTTTTTCTGAAATGGGTCGTTACGTAACGTAACCAATGACATTAAGTCAATATTTCTCTTAATTTACGTACATCTTAAACTAGGTATTTTTTGTAATGGTGTCGAATGACGGCACACCGATGTGACCGTGTGTAGGGCAACGCATCACTTCAGTCCAATGTGACATATAAAAATGAACACATCGGACTGACACACCAAAAGGATAATGTGTAGGCCGGTTAGTGCTACAGACACTGCTGGCCGCAGTCAATTTTTCACGGAACCAATTTTATATTATTTTAATTTCAAAAATTGTGCAACTTAAAAACAATTTAAAAAATGCAACTTTTATAAAACAGAATTAAAAGAGGGGGCTTATAATTTAGGAAAAATACACAATAAATCGTGGAAGAATAAAATAAATTTATCAGTCGATACCTGTTAGTTGTAGATAAAAGAAAACATTTGCTGATAGGAAACATACCTGTTACAAAAACGATCTACTTGATTAATGTTAGCAACTGTTTGTTCTTCTCAGAGTTGTAAGTCCTACCTTGCCTTTCCCTAATAATGTACAAACGATTATCGCCTCAGTTTTAAGACGGTGTCCTATATACAAGTGACGGTGTTGTTAGCTTTCTGTGCACCGTGTAAATAATGAGGTAAAAATTAGCTGGATTCTGACTCAGTTGGGCATTGTGTTGACCGCGGTCCAACGGTGCATAGATTTCACAATGCCCAGCTGAGTCAGAATCCAGCTAATTTTTACCTCATTATTTACACGGTGCACAGAAAGCTAACAACACCGTCACTTGTATATAGGACACCGTCTTAAAACTGAGGCGATACTCGTTTGTACATTATTAGGGAAAGGCAAGGTAGGACTTACAACTCTGAGAAGAACAAACAGTTGCTAACAGTACCAATATAAAATCATGCTTCCTTATGCGCACTGACGTTAATAACAATTGTGACATCTATAAAACCGAGTTAAAAAAGAAATTCTTATATGTAAATTAATTGTAACTAATCTACCCTTCTTTATCTTGATTGACGTAAAGTCAGTTTCAGAGAACATTAATATTATTAATATTGTGCCCGGTTATTACCGTATCAAGTCCTTAAATTAGTAGTGACCGTCGATCAATAAATGTTTAACGATGGAAGGTTTAGCCAGGATCGGTCAATAAGTATAATATAAAGTTTATATTGATAGTGCCGACGTTTAGACAATATTTATTGTCATCATCAGGACAATTGTTGCTGAGTTGTTACGACGACAAACACACAACTGAAACATCGACACAAGTAATGTAAAATATTTATCGACCTATCCTCTCCAAACGTTCCATCCTGCCATATTTAAACTGTATCAAGTGTTTGCCTGTTTTGGCAAAAAGTCTGTATTAGAAGTTGCACAAATTCATGTTACAGGTTTATCCAACTTGTATTACGCACGATGGAACATGTCTAGTTAAAAGAGAAGGAAATTGGATTGTCTAAGAGTACGGTCCCTTTACGGGTTAGAAAGTTAGTCGGCGCGTGAGGATTAGTTAGTGTTTACGGATAAGGGTCGATTTATACAAGGAACGAGCCGACGACGTGACGAGGACGGGCCGAGCGCGTGACCATTTATACAGGCAACGGGCCATCCGAGGTAGTTCCGAGTTTATTCTATCTGTTTTTGTTGTATGCATAGTTGGTGATTTTGTAAAAATATGTTGGACTCCTTTTTGTTTTCAATTGACGAGTTAGCGGTACTAGCTGTATCACTGGAAGATAAAAAAAAAAAAAAAGAAGATGGAGTGTCCATCCTACATGGCTTACTAAAGAGATACAAGAGGAATTCTAAATTTATAAAGAACTAGTGGAGTATGACGAAAAGTTTCAGCTATTTTAGAATGTCAAAGAATTCTTTTAATGTCCTTTTGGAAAAAAATTTGGCCGTAATCGTAAATTCTCTTAAAAAATATAAACAATATATTAGAAATACATGGACATACACTCATAAATTAAAATTTACAAGTTAATTATAAAAGTACATACGAAATGGCCAAGAAAAAGTCTACCATTACCTTTGTAATAAAATAAAAGGATTGATGTGTGTGTTCTTAAATTGGTGTGTTTAATTGGTGTGGCTCTCGACGTCTTACTGGCCTGAAACACTTCCTTAAGTTTCCCAGCTGGTCGAGTCTCAATGGTAGCAAGACCGGGCGAGTAGCGTAATGTTGATGAAGAAATATATGTTCAGCTTCACCGAAAGTTTCAAAACAAAAATTGTTGTTTTGAAGAAAATTAAAAAAAAAAAATTATGTTTATAAAAAAAAATAATTAAAAAAAAAAATTTCTTTTTATTAATTAATTAATTATAATCAATTAATTAATATAGGGCTGTGAAGTTTTAAAAAGTGTAATGCTCTTCTGAAAAATTTTATTAAAGTTTTGGTATATGTTAAATCAACTACCACCACTCATAAGATTATCTTCAGGACAATCGATATTTGTTTACCTTTTTGTTTTTTAGGTTATCTTCACTTATAGGTGGTAAAGTCCAGGTAGATTATTAATTAGAATTATATTAGTGATAACTAGTAATATTTATGAAATAAAGAACTATTTAGTGTTGAAAAATATTAATGTTTTATTAGTTAATAGCAATATTGACTCTTATCGATTAATATCGACTCTCAGGATATCGAAAAAGTTATAAAGTATATTATATAAAATTCATACAGGGTTGTTTAAACAGCCAATTATTATCAAAGTCAGAGAAATCGGGCTAATATTTAAAAAGTATAACGTTACAACAAATTAATAATTATTATTAAATACAGACATTGAATAATAAATTTAAAAAAATCATATAATTGTTTTCACCAACAGCTGACGTTGAACACGGAAGCATTGAATCGTCAAAGAAAATGGCGGCCATCAAGTTGATCAAAATGTCGCTCGTTCCTGCTACGTTCCAAATAATGTATTTTCTGGCAGTATTCCTGTTCTGGTGTCTGCAAATCTCTTGTTAAATGTTGTGTAGTGCCTGGTGTAATGTTTCTGGGTTGTATTTAGTGTATCCGTGTAATTATAAGTTCAAACACTTTTCCCGATACCGACACTAATACTTGGTTAATGTGTTATACAGTTTTCTGGTGTTTTGTGGTGTTTTCTGGAGTAGATATGTATTGTCAGTGTTATGTAGTGTTTCTTGATTGTTTCTGTTATAATGTGAGAGTTCTAGAAGTATTTAATAAGTCACTCGCGATTTCACAATAACGTACTATTCACTCCTTGACTTTACCGTTGTAATATAGGTTAGGCTCGTTACAAAACGTTTGTCATGTTAACCGTTCAAATACCAATAATAAACTAACTATTTCCTTCAGTTTCAATTAAACTCTTAGCCCATATAATATTATTCTTAACATTGTTCAAATAAAATTTCACATCCTGTGCACACTTTAAAATTCACTATATAAATGCCTAAACTTTGGTTATTTATCAATTTTATTTACTAGATGTTATTTAAATTAATCTTTCAGGTCATTCAGCTTATTTTCAGATTAAATAATGCCGTTTTATAGTGTTTTCTGTCCAAAAATAGTAATTTTACTTTCAGTTTGGGTATTCTCTGATAAGTCAAAACATTTCCAAAATTTACTTCCTGTTATAATGTAAATTCAGCCATTTTATCAGTTATGTTTAATATTAATAATCCTATATTGTATTAAAAAGTTTATATTCCCTTATTTTCTAGTAATTAATTGAATTAGTTGTATTCTGAAACATTATTCTGAAATATATGACTCCCATGTCCAAATTTCTGAGTTTAGTCATTTTCATTTTTATTTATAATTCTGAATATAATTTATTAAAATCTCTCTAAATGGCATGTGCAATTATATGGCTTGATCTCAAGGTTATTTTGTCTAAAACCCTTTTGTTTATTTGCATTTAAATGAGTAATTTCTCTGTTTTGATGAAGTTTGGTTTCCATTCTTTTGGCCTATGATTTTTTAACAATTTTTCTTACAAAATATTTTACAAACAATATATGATGTGTGATACCCTCTGTGACTTTTGCATATAGTATTATAAATTAAACATGTTTTCAAATTACACAATAACAATTAGTATTGGTTACAATACAGATAACAGTTAAACAAATAAAGAATATTTTTAAATAAATGGTTGTCTTCAAGTCAGACATTTTACAACAAAATCCTTATTTCTAACATGGAAATATGGTTTACAAAAAAGGTTTTTTACTAACTAACATCTTAATTACTTCCTACTATTTACAAGTAGTAATTATTTTTATAGTTCTGATGTTAGTTGTATCAGACCCAAACAAATGGTCTTATATCTAACACATTTTTAAACATTCTTATACTATATACATAAAAACCTTATATTTATATTCTTATTTCTAACTATTATTATAGGTAGGATTCTACAGTTTTCATACCGTCTTTTACACATTGTCTTTGGGGAATTGTACCCTGTCATAAATAAATAAATAGCATAAATTGTTCAAAAAGTATTATGAAATCTGTTTTTCTTTTTGCATATAAAACAAAATGTTATTTTAAACAGATTTATCTCTTATAAACAACATATTGTCACAGTACACATTTCGAGTCATTGAAAATTGCATATTTCATTGCATTCAATGTTTGTGATTGCCAAGAATGAAACACAAGGTTCATTTTTTATAATACCCAAAACTATCACTGGTTCACTTTGCACTTTTATATTATGTTATTGCTAAATGGTCGTATAGTCTTATTAACATAATAAATTGGTTAGCGTTTTTCAATGGAGATTTGTTCCATGGGTACTATATTATTGTTTCATCTTAGTTCACAGGCAACTTTTACTTTATACACTTCTCTCTCTTAAATTTATATACATGTGGTTTTCATTTCGTTATACTTTTATTTTTAAATATTTATTTTGGGGATATAGGGATTTGGGTGTCTTTTATAAGAGCATGACATCTTCTTCAGGATGCTGCCTTCTTCTTCTTTCATCAGTCTTCTTTTCTCCTGCCTTCTGGGATTGGTATCTTCTCCATCTTCTTCTTGATGCCATCAGGTTTCTTGGGATTTTCTCCATTTTCTTCTTTATTTTAGAACTACACCACCTGTGTTGTTTGATCTTGGCTTATTTTAGGGTTTCTATTCTATTTATTCTTCCTCGTTGTGGGTTTGGTCATATTCAGTACTGCTTTGTTATTTACTTTTTTACCTTCCTGGGTTATACCTTGAAAACCTTTGGTTATGAGACTGGTCTTGGATGACTCATCACTAGTAACTCCTTTTATTTGAACTTGTATTTTCTTTATAATAATGATTTCTTTCCACAGTTGCTATGAATTAATCTATTTATATTAAACTTAATGCTTTCTTCCAAATTTAAATATTATAACTTCATTATTCTAATGATCAATTGCCATTCAATATTATGCACACATCTGTCACGTTACAGATTGCTTCCCTCCAGAAGTAATTATTTCAGACATGTTTATGGATGAAATAATTTCTTATGATAATTTCATCATTTCTTATAATTCATTTTCTTCTCCATTTTATATCGACTTTTGTATATTAGAGTTTAATTAATTTTATATATATAGTTACTTGTTTTACTACTGATCCTTTTCGGATAGTTAGTGTCTTCTGAGATATATTATTATTGTAATACATTTTTTTTCTTTATCAACGTCGTGTTGTATCCTTGGGATATTAATTCCCTAACATTCCCTATCACGTGGGCTGGGGCAGATCAGAGGGGCACTGTACGCTACTTCTCTGCTGGCCATACTCCACTTCTATAAATTGAGTACAGAGGCATATCCATCCCTGCTCAAAAAAACATAATGCTGCTGGAATTATCTTCAGTCAGTCATCGAATAAATAAATAAAAAAAAGTAGTCTCATTTTCGACTAATAAAAATATCTTTGGATTCTCCACTTCGTAGTCTCTCAGATTATATTTTCTATCTTAATAAATCTTCATAATTATTATTATACTCATTACATATATATTTTTTCAAAACTCTTAACTTGTCTGATATATTTATTTTAATTATGGTTGAAAACCTTTCTTTTAATAATTCTGGTTACTGTTTACAGTGTAACTCTCTTTCTTCTCCATCTGAATTCTCTTTATATTTTCTTCTGGTTACTCATAGTATTAGCATGGTCTTTATATACAGTCTTTCTTATTCATTATTTGAATGGTCTTAATATATTATATTTAATTTTTTAACATTGTATCTTTACATTAGATATTCAGGTTGTTATATTGATCATTTTATTTAAACATTTTTGTTCTTTCCTTTCTCTTAGGAAGTTATTAATCCGCCTTCGCATTCAATAACATTAATTCATTTATATTATATTTCATGTGGTATTTCTTCTCTTTGTATTTCATATAGGTCTTATTATTATCATTTGTTCAAAATCATCTTCTCCATCTGTTTGGTATGAGTTGTTCTTCTTTGCTCTTAATTAACTGTTTTCATTATCGTTTCAAAAGTAATTAGTCTCTTTGCTTCCACATTTTTTCTTTTCTTGCATATTATACTCTTTTTTGTTATTCTTCTCTACTCCTTCAAATGCTATTGTGAATATCTAGCATTTATTCTGGATTAAAATTAATTCTTCTTTTCTGAATTAATCACTTTATTTTCTTCTCAATTCAATTATAATTGACACATAATTATTTTTTGGAACTTGGTTAGTTTTAATGTAAAATTCAAACTATTCTTTTTATTTAATTGAAAAATATTTCTCATAAATCCTTGTAATATGTTGATCTTATCTTGTTTCAAAGTTCTGACGTTCTATCAACATTCAAATTCTGTTTAATTCATTTATTCCCAGAATTGTTTCATTCAGAATTGTTTATAGTAATGTGATCTTACTATTATTTCTGAATGTTTCGGTATTTCTCCAAATTCAAATTCTTCTTAATTATTTACCATAAAGATTTCTCATAATTCAGTGGTAGTAAGCTGTGCTTACTTAATTTTAAACTTTTAATATTAAGTTCAAAATTCAAAATTCTCTCTCTTTCTTTTTCTTCCATAAAGTTTTGTTCTAAATTATCAGGTTGTAGTAAGAAGTACTTACTCAATTTTAAATTTTTATAATTATATTTCAATTCAAAAGTCTTTCTTTTTCTTTCTTCCATAAAGTTCATTCCAAAATTATTAGATTGTAAGTTGTTCTTACATATTTTTAGGATTTTTTATAAATATATAAAAAAAATTCTCTCTCTTTCTCTTTCTTTCTTTCTTCCATAAAGTTTGTTCAAATTATTAGGTTGTAGTAAGATGTACTTACATATTTTATAATTTTTTAAAAAATAAATTCAAAATTCTAAATTCCTTCTTCTTATAATTCTCCAGAATGTTCTTCTCAAAATATTAGGTTGTAAGATGTACTTACATTATTTTAGAATTTTTTAAATAAATTCAAAATTCTAAATTCCTTCTTCTTATAATTCTCCAGAATGTTCTTCTCAAAATTTTATTAGTTGTAAGATGTACTTACATTATTTTAGAATTTTAAAAATTATAAATTCTAAATTCCAAAACTCACAACTCATTCTTCATAATATTTCTTCATAGAAGCTTGATTGTACACTCCTTTGATTTTTCCTGAAACGATTTCCCTCAACTCATATGTATTGTTATGCTTATCATTTACCACAACATATGGGCCAGTGTAAAGTAATAATAGTTTTTTGGTTATGCCTTCTAAGGTGCTAGGCAGCTCTCTATTTTTTAGGAGGACTTTTTCACCGTCTTTATATGTTACAATTCGCCCTATTGCCTTCTGGTATTTGGCTTGCCGTTTTTCCTGATCTTCTGCTACCTTATTGTAAAACTTCAACTGGTTGAATTTCCTATTGTTGTTCGTTGGAAATTCAATGATTTGTTCAATGTCTCGGGGAGTCGGCTTCTCATACATGGCTGAGTATGGTGGAATTCCTATAGCTGGATGGTGGGCGTAATTTAGGAATGTTTCTGTCGCTGCTAGGTACTCTTGCCACTTTTTCTGTTGGTTGTGACAGTACGTGCGCAATATCCTACCCACTTCTCTCAGTACTCTCTCAGCCGGATTGCTACTTGGGTGGTAGACTGATGTCTTATACGTTTTGACCCCAAGTGCTAATAAAGTGTCTCGCCATCTCCTCCCCTTAAATTGTGTACCATGGTCGGTAATAATGGAAAACGGTCTACCGATCTCTGGAACATACAAATCAATAATCACCGCCAAAACCTTTGCTGTTGTTGCCCGATTAACCGGATATAGCTTTATATACTTGGTGTAGTGATCCATTATGATTACCAAGTACTTATATCTGTGTCGACCACCACTACGGGGAAATGGCCCGCAGATATCCAAAAACACTTTTTCCAGTTTTGCGTTGGAAGTTATTGGTATCATGATACCCTCTGTCTTTTCATTGTTTATTTTGGCACATTGGCAGATCTTACAGGACTTGATGTACGTTCTCACCTTGCGGTTGATATTCTTGAACTTACAGTTTTCTTCTAGATCCTGTATCACTTTTAACGCTCCCATATGACCATACCTGACATGGTAATCGATGACGACCTCCTTTTCGATTTGGTGTGGGATTATCACCTTCCACGTCTCATCGTCCAAGGCGGTTTTTATGAATAAAATTCCCTTGTTAAGGTGGTAATATTTAGAAATGGTTTCATCATTGGCTTCCAAACGACTCACAATGTTTTTCAGCTTAGGATCAGACTGCTGATGGATTCGAATATTTATTAGCAAAGCTTGTAAATCGGCTCTGGTCGTGAATATGTTATAAATTTTTACTAAGCTCTCCTTCTCTCCCTCGAAAGTCTGATCTTCCAGATTTATACGTGACAACACATCCGCTACCACGTTCTTTTTTCCTGGAATGTATTCCCATTTCAGGTCATATTCTTGTAGGGCGAGTACCCACCTAGCCAATCGGCCGTGACTCAACTTGCACCTACGAAGGAACGAGATGGATTTATGATCAGTTCGTACCGTGACTTGATATCCGAGAATGTACGTCCGGGACTTGCTGCATGCGAACACCACGCTCAACAATTCCTTTTCTGTCACACTGTAGTTCTTTTCGCACTGGTTCAGTGTGCGACTAGCGAAGCTTATTACCAGATGTTGTCCCTCCTCATCTTCCTGGTATAAAGTGGTTCCTAAGCTCAGATCGCTAGCATCACAGTTTAGAAAGAACGGTTTCTTAAAATCTGGGTGACGAAGTATAACACTCTCCAGAAACTTCTCTTTTATCAAGCGGAAAGTAATATCTTGATCTTCACCCCAAATCCATTTGTTCTTGGCAGATAACTGTGGTTGAAACTTGGCGGTCAACTCGGAATATCGGCTCTGAAACTTCCTGTAATAGTTACAGAGTCCGAGGAAAGATTGCAATTGTTTCCTGTTTCTTGGTTGCGGGAACCTCTGAATTGCCTCCACTTTCTCTGCTGATGGGGTAATACCTCGGTCGTCTAGGTTGAAACCTAAGAATTGTACCTCGCGCGCTATGAACTTGGATTTCTCCAACTTCAGTGTTATGTTGTTCTGCGCTAGTTTGTTTAGTACAAATTCCACTCTGTAACAGTGCTCCTCCCAGGTTCCGGATGTGATTAGTAAATCGTCAACATAGACGGTGGTAAATTGGAGCGCTTCTGGTCCCAAAATCTGGTCCATGCATGCCACAAATATGGCGACAGAATTGACAAGTCCGAAGGGCAGTCTCTTGAACTGGTAATTGCGCCCTTCGAAAATGAACGCTACATACTGGCGGCTTTGTGGATGCAGCTCTACCTGCCAATAACCACAGACCGTATCCCAGGTGCTAATAAATTTAGTACCACGAAAACGTTTTAAGATTTCTTCTATTTCACCGGGAGAGGTTCTGTCATTCACAATTGTCTTGTTCAACTCACGCGCATCTAAACAGAGCCGGACTTGTTCGTCTTTCTTCGGAACAGCAATAATTGGACTAGTGTAAGGTGATTGACTAATCTCAATTATGTCATTTTCTATCATCTTGTTTATCTCTGTTCTCACGGCTTCTTTGAGCGACTGCGCTAGTGGATATGACCTCCGGTTAAACTCTACGTTTTCTTTAAAACGAAGTTGGCACTGGTAGTTTTTTACCTTCCCTGGTTCATCAGAAAACACCGCCTTGTATTTCTCATATATGGCGATTAGACGATCAGCCAGATGTGTTGGTATTTTCTTGTTATCGCTTCCGCACTGGAAATTCCGTATTTCTTGGATCTTAACTGACCATAAATCCTCTCCACCATGGTTGTATATTATGGGTTTAGAAAGAGGGCTGTTTCTAATAACATTTATTTTACGAAGTTGTTGATGTATAGGGCTGGGAAGTATAGTTGTGCTTCCTACCAGATCTGCGGTCCATGTTACTCCGTCTGGGAAAAGTGATACTTTATTTAAATTAAGATCGATTACCGCCGAATATCTACGAAGGATATCGCAACCGACTAAGATGTCAAATGGTAATCCGGTGGCGATTAAAAATTCCATGTCTAAAGCTATATCACGGCTAACGACTCTTAAGGAAACTTGCTTCCTAATGGTTTTATTCTGGCGGCCAGTTGCACCTACCAACACAATGTTGTTGACTGGTAACATTGGCAAAGTTTTTCCACATTTATTCTGGATTCTCTCCAACTCATTGGAGTTTATTATTGAAATATTAGCTCCTGTGTCTATCATTATTTTAGCGGGAACTCCTTCCACCTCCGCTGTTATATAAATTATCTCATTATTACTGTTGCTGAGACTCTTCTCGTTCTCTTCCAAAAGTTCAGTTCGTATGTCTTTCAGATAATGGTTACTTATAATAGTGATGTTTTTATGCTGGTTTTCTTGTCGCAATTCATCCTTTTCTAACCCAGGAAGTATAAGCAGTAACGGGTCATTGTTGTTGATTACTGCCTCCTCTCGTTTAAAGTATTTTGGTCATTGTTTATATTATTATTGACCGAGGCATCGTTCGGGAAACTCTGGTGTGTTTCCTGACGTTCTGTACCCTGGTTGAGGTTTAACGCCCTGTTCTGTTGTCTGCCAAGATCCTCCAGGCTTGTACTTCGTCTTTCCTGTTCGTATCTTGGGCCGTCTCGTTCCGCACTCCTCCATCTTCGGTCGGCGCCGTGGAAGCTGCTCCTCCTCGGTTGATAACATCTCCTGGGTCCGCGATCTTCTGCTCTTATAAAATTTACCCTAGGGCGCGACACTCGGTTATTATTATTGCTATTGTTGTTATTACTAAAATTATTATTATAGTAATTTCGGTTAGGTGGGTAATGTCTGTCACCATTATTGTTGGGATATGGATTTCTCTGACTGTATGAGACATTATTATGTTGGTAAAAATTGTTTCTATTATTTGGGTAAGGGTTGTTATTCCTCACTCCGTTAAAATTACCGTTAAACTGGTTATTACGCGGCGGGTTGTTAGGGCCGTCGTAATTATTGGGCTGGTTCCGGTTACTTGTATGGTTATTGCCGTTATTGGGGTAGGTAGTCGGCCTTGCTTCTAGTCTCTCATTTCTCTTCCTGCTCTGCCGATAATACTCTTCGTTCTCGTATCCCTCTAGTAACTCGGTCATTCCCTGGATCGTCTTGATCTGACTACCTCTCCGGGCCCTGATAATGTCCTCATCATAGTGATACGATATCTTGTTCACTAAACATTCTTCTGGGATTGCCGGCTCGAGGTGTTTTGCCATACACACTTTCCCCAAGAAATATGCCGTCATACTGCTACCTAATTGTGACCTGTATCTTCCATTACAAATATTGTCACGGATCAAGTTCTGGGTGGTCTCAGACCAGTATTTTGTCTTAAACATTTTCCGGAACTGTTGGTAGTCGGGAATTTCACTCCGGTTGGCCATCCACCAATTATCAGTTATGTCTCGGAAAGACTCGTCTAATATCTCCCTGCTATGGCTCCATTGGGTAATTTTATGCTTGGTCAAATATTCTTCTACCCTAGCCAGGAACTCCATCGGCTTGCGTTTGTATTGCCGGAAGTTGAGCCACTCTCGGCTTTCGTTGACAGGCAATCCGGTGAAATGAGTCGGTCTGTTCCTTATTGCTTCCATCTCCTCTCGGCTTTAACGTACCTGTCCGGTGATACTGGCCATGGTCTCTTGTATATCATTATATCGTTCTGTGACCTGGTTGCGTACTTTTCCGAATTCTTCTTGATTTTCCTTCCTCTGTTCTTCTACATTCCTACGACTATGTTCTTCAATATTTGTGAACTTGATGTTCACCACTTCTTTAAACTCATGCACCTCCTTTTCGGTCTGGTTGCACTTTCCATCAATCTCTCGAATCTGTCGATTGACCATTATATTTTCTTCTTCCATCTTCTTATTGATCGCTTTTTTGTTAACCTTGATTTTCTTATTCAGTTCTTCTCGCAACAATTCCATTCTTTCGTCCAGTTTGTCCAGATTCTCCTGATTGACTTCTCTTAATTCTTCTCTCAAAATTTGATTGTCCTCTCTCAATTCTTCTAATTTCTCCCCCATCTTCTCTTCCAACTTCTTGTTATCTTCCTTCAACTCTTCCTTCAATGGTCGGTTGTTCTTCTCTATCTTCTTCCTGGTTTCATCGATTTTCTGATTAGTATTTTCAATTTTATTAATCAATTCTTCTTTAGTCGCCTTGAATTCTTCCTTGAACGATTGGCTGTCTTCCTTCAATTCTTCCATGTTCTTGTTCATCCCAGTCAACTCTTCTTTTGTGGATTGATTATCCTTCTTCAATTCTTCTAACTTTTCTCCCATCCTCTCTTCCATCTTCTTACTGTTTTCTTCCATCTTCTTTCTGTTTTCTTCCATCTTCTTGCTGTTTCCTTCTATCTTCTCTTCCATCCTCTTGTTTGTGCTTTCGATTTTATTTCCCAAATCTTCCTTTAATTCATTACTCAAGTCTTCCTTCGTAGATTTGATGTTTTTATTGATTTCTTTATTCATTTCCATCATCATTCTCATCACCTCTTGCATACTTCCATCCTCCCGTTTGTGTCGGCTTTTCCAATGGTTTCTTCTGGACATTGACTTCCCCCGTCTGTGTGGGTGTCTCCGGTTGTTCCTCTTGTTGTTCAGTTTGTTTGGACAACACCGATTGTAATACCTCTTCCACCTCTACTGGCGTTGCCTCTTTGTTGTCCATATCGATTTCTATTTCTTTTTCGGCCTCCGCCGCCCGTTTCTTAGATGTCGCACGTCGTTGCATTTTCCCTTGAAATTCTCTGGCTTTGTAGCTGTTGCCTAGCTCCAACTAGTGATTGGGCAGAATTTATTGGCCTTCCAATCGCTAATTAAAGCCCCTAAAGTTGTGCGCCAATTTGTAATAAAATAAAAGGATTGATGTGTGTGTTCTTAAATTGGTGTGTTTAATTGGTGTGGCTCTCGACGTCTTACTGGCCTGAAACACTTCCTTCAGTTTCCCAGCTGGTCGAGTCTCAATGGTAGCAAGACCGGTCGAGTAGCGTAATGTTGATGAAGAAATATATGTTCAGCTTCACCGAAAGTTTCAAAACAAAAATTGTTGTTTTGAAGAAAATTAAAAAAAAAATTATGTTTATAAAAAAAATAATTAAAAAAAATGTTTCTTTTTATTAATTAATTAATTATAATCAATTAATTAATATAGGGCTGTGAAGTTTTAAAAAGTGTAATGCTCTTCTGAAAAATTTTATTAAAGTTTTGGTATATGTTAAATCAACTACCACCACTCATAAGATTATCTTCAGGACAATCGATATTTGTTTACCTTTTTGTTTTTTAGGTTATCTTCACTTATAGGTGGTAAAGTCCTGGTAGATTATTAATTAGAATTATATTAGTGATAACTAGTAATATTTATGAAATAAAGAACTATTTAGTGTTGAAAAATATTAATGTTTTATTAGTTAATAGCAATATTGACTCTTATCGATTAATATCGACTCTCAGGATATCGAAAAAGTTATAAAGTATATTATATAAAATTCATACAGGGTTGTTTAAACAGCCAATTATTATCAAAGTCAGAGAAATCGGGCTAATATTTAAAAAGTATAACGTTACAACAAATTAATAATTATTACTAAATACAGACATTGAATAATAAATTTAAAAAAATCATATAATTGTTTTCACCAACAGCTGACGTTGAACACGGAAGCATTGAATCGTCAAAGAAAATGGCGGCCATCAAGTTGATCAAAATGTCGCTCGTTCCTGCTACGTTCCAAATAATGTATTTTCTGGCAGTATTCCTGTTCTGGTGTCTGCAAATCTCTTGTTAAATGTTGTGTAGTGCCTGGTGTAATGTTTCTGGGTTGTATTTAGTGTATCCGTGTAATTATAAGTTCAAACACTTTTCCCGATACCGACACTAATACCTGGTTAATGTGTTATACAGTTTTCTGGTGTTTTGTGGTGTTTTCTGGAGTAGATATGTATTGTTCAGTGTTATGTAGTGTTTCTTGATTGTTTCTGTTATAATGTGAGAGTTCTAGAAGTATTTAATAAGTCACTCGCGATTTCACAATAACGTACTATTCACTCCTTGACTTTACCTTTGTAATATAGGTTAGGCTCGTTACAAAACGTTTGTCATGTTAACCGTTCAAATACCAATAATCAACTAACTATTTCCTTCAGTTTCAATTAAACTCTTAGCCCATATAATATTATTCTTAACATTGTTCAAATAAAATTTCACATCCTGTGCACACTTTAAAATTCACTATATAAATGCCTAAACTTTGGTTATTTATCAATTTTATTTACTAGATGTTATTTAAATTAATCTTTCAGTTCATTCAGCTTATTTTCAGATTAAATAATGCCGTTTTATAGTGTTTTCTGTCCAAAAATAGTAATTTTACTCTCAGTTTGGGTATTCTCTGATAAGTCAAAACATTTCCAAAATTTACTTCCTGTTATAATGTAAATTCAGCCATTTTATCAGTTATATTTAATATTAATAATCCTATATTAAGAGGTTTATATTCCCTTATTTTCTAGTAATTAATTGAATTAGTTGTATTCTGAAACATTATTCTGAAATATATGACTCCCATGTCCAAATTTCTGAGTTTAGTCATTTTCATTTTTATTTATAATTCTGAATATAATTTATTAAAATCTCTCTAAATGGTATGTGCAATTATATGGCTTGATCTCAAGTTTATTTTGTCTAAAACCCTTTTGTTTATTTGCATTTAAAGGAGTAATTTCTCTGTTTTGATGAAGTTTGGTTTCCATTCTTTTGGCCTATGATTTTTTAACAATTTTTCTTACAAAATATTTTACAAACAATATATGATGTGTGATACCCTCCGTGACTTTTACATATAGTATTATAAATTAAACATGTTTTCAAATTACACAATAACAATTAGTATTGGTTACAATACAGATATCAGTTAAACAAATAAAGAATATTTTTAAATAAATGGTTGTCTTCAAGTCAGACATTTTACAACAAAATCCTTATTTCTAACATGGAAATATGGTTTACAAAAAAGGTTTTTTACTAACTAACATCTTAATTACTTCCTACTATTTACAAGTAGTAATTATTTTTATAGTTCTGATGTTAGTTGTATCAGACCCAAACAAATGGTCTTATATCTAACACATTTTTAAACATTCTTATACTATATACATAAAAACCTTATATTTATATTCTTATTTCTAACTATTATTATAGGTAGGATTCTACAGTTTTCATACCGTCTTTTACACATTGTCTTTGGGGAATTGTACCCTGTCATAAATAAATAAATAGCATAAATTGTTCAAAAAGTATTATGAAATCTGTTTTTCTTTTTGCATATAAAACAAAATGTTATTTTAAACAGATTTATCTCTTATAAACAACATATTGTCACAGTACACATTTCGAGTCATTGAAAATTGCATATTTCATTGCATTCAATGTTTGTGATTGCCAAGAATGAAACACAAGGTTCATTTTTTATAATACCCAAAACTATCACTGGTTCACTTTGCACTTTTATATTATGTTATTGCTAAATGGTTGTATAGTCTTATTAACATAATAAATTGGTTAGCGTTTTTCAATGGAGATTTGTTCCATGGGTACTATATTATTGTTTCATCTTAGTTCACAGGCAACTTTTACTTTATACACTTCTCTCTCTTAAATTTATATACATGTGGTTTTCATTTCGTTATACTTTTATTTTTAAATATTTATTTTGGGGATATAGGGATTTGGGTGTCTTTTATAAGAGCATGACATCTTCTTCAGGATGCTGCCTTCTTCTTCTTTCATCAGTCTTCTTTTCTCCTGCCTTCTGGGATTGGTATCTTCTCCATCTTCTTCTTGATGCCATCAGGTTTCTTGGGATTTTCTCCATTTTCTTCTTTATTTTAGAACTACACCACCTGTGTTGTTTGATCTTGGCTTATTTTAGGGTTTCTATTCTATTTATTCTTCCTCGTTGTGGGTTTGGTCATATTCAGTACTGCTTTGTTATTTACTTTTTTACCTTCCTGGGTTATACCTTGAAAACCTTTGGTTATGAGACTGGTCTTGGATGACTCATCACTAGTAACTCCTTTTATTTGAACTTGTATTTTCTTTATAATAATGATTTCTTTCCACAGTTGCTAAGAATTAATCTATTTATATTAAACTTAATGCTTTCTTCCAAATTTAAATATTATAACTTCATTATTCTAATGATCAATTGCCATTCAATATTATGCATACATCTGTCACGTTACACCTTTAATCTGTCGATCAAGATCCTGTAATCCACTCTTCAAAGTCGTTAACTAATATATTCCCACTGGACTGGATTCAACTGTGGTTGGCTTCTTCCACGTCATATACGTATTCTTCATGAAGACCCTCGATACCTTCATCGCCGTTTGGGCTTGAAGAATAAAAATTAGTTCATTGGCACGTCGAGCAACTATAGGAGCAGGGCGTACTTGTGATTTTTACTTCCATGTTCCTTAAGGGAATGGAAGTATGGTGATGGCAAAAAAAATCGTGTTCGAGATTATTGCAGATTCTGATTGTACTACACTCAAAACATGAAAAAAGTCAATTTTCGAAAAGTGTGTGTGTGTGTGTGTGTGTGTGTGTCTGTCTGTCTGTCTGTCTGTCTGTCTGTCTGTGTGTCTATCTTTAGATTTTTTTCTATGGCAAACGATAACAGCCGCAAATTTAAACAGAATCAAATAATTTTTTGCATACAGCCCTGATTTGTAGAGTACTCAAGACCTATTCTTCTTGGTGAAGATCGGTTAAGGGAAAGGAGTAGTTTACCTTCAACGGTTTTTTTTTTAAATCAAGGGCAATTTTTTTCTATGGCTAACGATAACAGCCGCAAATTCAAACAGAATCAACTACTCTTTTGCATACAGCCCAGAATTATAGAGTTCTCAAGACCTGTTGTTTTTGGTGAAGCTCGGTTAAGGGAGAAGGGTAGTTTACCAGCAACGTTTTATGTTTTAACAAGGGTATTTTATATGGCAAACGATAACAGCCACAAATTCAAACAGAATCAAATACGTTTTTGCATACAGCACTGAATTGTAGATTTCTCAAAACCTATTGTGTTTGTTGAAGATCGGGTTAGGGAAAGGGGTAGTTTACCAGCAACGTTTTATGTTTTAACATGGGTAATTTTTTCTATGACGAATGATAACTGCCGTAAATTCAATCAGAATCAAATAATATTTTGCATACCTTCCTGAGCTATAGAAAACTCAATGTTTGTTGATTTACATGGAGATCGGTTAAGGGAAAGGGGTAGTTTACCGGCCACATTTTTGTTTTAACAATGGTAATTTTTTCTATGACGAACTATAACTGCCGCACATTCAAACAGAATCAAATATTGTTTTGCATACGTTCATCACTTGTGAAAGACTGAAGGCGTGGTGATTTTGGTGAAGATCGGTTAAGAGAAAGGGGTAGTTTACCAGCAAAGTGTTTTGTTTTAAGAAGGGTATTTTCTATGGCAAACGATAAGAGCCGCAAATTCACACAGAATAAAATAATTTTTTGCATACCGCCCTGAATTGTAGAGTATTCAAGACCCATTGTTTTTGGTGAAGTCTGATAAGGGAAAGGGGTAGTTTACAAGAAACGTTTCTTTATCAGGGGTAATTTTTTTCGATGGCAAACGATAACAGCCGCAAATTCAAACAGAATCAAATAATGTTTTGCATACAGCTCAGAATAGTAGAGTTCTCAAGACCTGTTGGTTTTGGTGAAGATCGGTTAAGGGAAAGGGGTAGTTACCGGCAACGTTTTTTTATCAAGGGGAATTTTTTTTGGCAAACGATAACAGCCGCAAATTCAAACAGAATGAAAAAATGTTTTGCATACAGCCCTGAATTGTAGAGTTCTCAAGACCTGTTGGTGTTGGTGAAGATCGGTTAAGGGAAAAGGGTAGTTTACCATCAAAATTTTATGTTTTAACAAGGGTAATTTTTTATATGACGAACGATAACTACCGTAAATTCAAACAGAATCAACTACTTTATTGCATACCGTTTTGAATTATAGAGAACTCAAGGTCTGTTGATTTTGTTGAAGATTGTTTAAGGGAAAGGGGTAGTTTACAAGCAACGTTTTATGTTTTAACAAGGGTAATTTTTTATATAAATTTAAAGAGAATCAAATAATATTCTGCATTCTTTCCTGAACTGTAAAGAACTGATGGTCTGTTGATTTTGGTGAAGATCGGTCAAGGGAAAAGGTTAGTTTACCTGCCACTTTTCCTGTTTTAACAAGAGTAATTGTTTCTATGACGAACGATAACTGCCACACATTCAAACGGAATCAAATATTTTTTTGCATGCGTCCCTAAATTGTAGAAGACTCAAGGCCTTTTGATTTTGGTAAAGATCGGTTAAGTGAAAGGGGTAGTTTACCTGCAACGTTTTATGTTTCAAAAAGAGTAAAGTACTTAATTTTGATAAATAAAGTATCCTGATAAGAAGCTCATAATAATCCACTGTAGAAACGTAGATGAAATATCTATAAATGAAGAGGTTAGGTGAACGGTGTGGGGGTAATTTTCTATTAATGAAAATTATAGTTGAAGAGGGAGGGGAGATTTTTTATATGTGTACTACGTTATCGGAAACAAAGAAGTAGTTTTTGTTAAAATTCCTTCCCGGGCTGTTTAGCCGTAGTCCAATTTTTCTGCAAAACCAGACGTTTCGGCAGTGCCATCGACTGCCATCGACAGTGAAAATCGAGTGCGAAAACGTGAGGTAGTATACGTTAGTGACCACAGTACTGTGGTTAAGGCTGAAGCAATAAGTGGAAAAAAGTAGTTTCTATAGAAACATTTCATTTCGTAAATGATTTTAAATATAAATCTTAGAACATGGAAGTCATGTATGGTTCTCCATACCGATATTTGTTTGTGGTAATACTTTTTCCATGAATGCTTTTCTTTGTGGGGATCTGCTAACGTTTAAAGGGTTGATAGAGACCACATTCCCTGCTAGTCCTTTTTGAAAGGTTAGACTTCACTGATTGTACGAAACCTGTAAAATTCCTTTAGTTACACCTACCTTAGAGACTAAGAAATTTTCCCCTACCACTTACATTAACGTCATATGCAATTTATGTCATTTTCATTCGTTTTGAGATTAAGCATTGACAATCGTTGGTTTGGTCAATGAGTACTCGAAATATAGGCTTCCCACTTCTTGGTGGTCTACAGCATGTTGAATTTTTCCGTTGCGATTGACTTTCCCGGACATGTTGTGAACACCATTTTATTCTGGATCATCTGGAAGTTCAGACTCACGTAGATGTAACGTAGATGGCGTGAACAGGATATCCATCGACGATTACAATTTCCATATTTCTGTAGTACCTTCCCAGCAAACTCAAAGTTAGGTTTCTCCAAACGATAATTTACGGTGTATCTGTAGTAATCCAGGTGAGGACCAAAGTGACCATAAAGTATAATAACTTTAAATCTAGCCAAATCCCGGTATAACGGTGACATTCTACGTTCAACTCAATATTTCGTCCCGTACTGTCATCTAGTACTTAGGATCTACGTATTTTAGATCCGCCAACACACTGTGTTGCCTCATTAATTCTATAAACTTTTCGTCATTCATGATGACGAAATTACTTTGTTCTAAACCAAACTCACAAAAGAAAAGAGAAGCCTTCCCACTCTAAAAACTACGTTCTCGCCTCTTTAAAGTGATTCATACAGGAAGCGTACGTGTCGTGAACGAGCCGAGTGGTCGACGAGTTTCAGAAAAATATCAGGCTCGGACTCACATAAATTTCCGCACTACAAAGCGTTGAGGAATTTTTTTGTCCGGCGGTTGAGTACTTGTCACGTCGTCGGCTCGTTCCCTGTATAAATCCACCCTAATATGTGTGATGTAATGCAATATTACGTAATAATGCGGTATACAGTAACTTTTTTCTACGATGTAACTTTAATGCTTTTAGTGAAAATTATACCATTTTGTAGGGTACTAAAAGAAATTATAAAATGAAAATGAAAGTAATGGAAAAAATACGAGTCTGTATATGATATCTAACTGGGTGTGTGAGAGTGTGGGTGATAAAGATTTGAAAAAAGTATACAAAATTTAATGTGACTAAATACGTGTAACGAGACAAATTATTGTTCGACTTATAAAGGATGAGCCAGTAAGCCAAGCGATTTAAAAAATGCAGTAACATTTTTAATCATTCATGAAAAATAAATGTTTAGTTTTATTGACAGTAGATGCAGTACCAGATAACTGTGTCTGTATCTTATATAATTGAGTCAAATAACCGTAACAAATAATTTTAATTGTGTCTCAAAAACAACCCTACGTTCTAAAGTTGAACCCCATTAGTTTCAGACAGATTCAAAGTCTAGATTATATGCTTCCCTGCCGTGTCTGAGGATTACGTGGTTTGGAAACAGGCGGTCATAAGTCGCCCAGCCTTGCGATCGGTGGTTATATCCTGTTGAAACCACGTGTTTGGATCGTTTATATGGTCTCTTGTGATTCGAGGAGTCAAAAATTCGTTAACTATTCGGACTGATAGCCCTTATAATTCCTATTGTCGTCTTCAAAAATTGTAGACCGAATATTCTAAATGACGCTATTGCACACTCCTCAGTGACTTTAGCATTAACAATGGTTCCTGATGTAATGTGTAAAGGTTCTCGACAATTTTTATTCTTTCATTCGGACGAAAAGTTACTTCACCATTTACATTTTGACATATGGCATCGATAACGTTTATGCATTTCTAGAGTTGGGACTAAAAAGTCATATGGTTTACATGATCAGCATCATCTAAAACTTGCACTACTTCGGTTTTGTATGAATGCATTTTTAAATCCTTATGAAGGATCCTTCGGACTGTGGTATTCTACATGCAAGTGAAAGTGCACGACTACAGACGAACGTTTAGGGCTGTGGAGCGTAGCAGCTCTTGGGTAAGTGGCTTCGATATTTATCCAGATTAATTCAAAATTCAGCACCAAGATTTTGAATATATTAATGTTAGCGCATCGTCGTGATGGATGTTGAAGTGGCGCCAAAACAACCACTGTCCAGCCACAAAACTATCGCCATTACTGTACAGCACCATTTCATGCACGTTGTTCATCCGTCCAACGTTCTATACTAACTAAATGATGTAGGTGGAAGCTCGGATTGTTTGTCGATTGTTATAAAATATTCTCGTTGTTTTAACAATGAAAGGGTAATCGCCTATATTACTGGTTCACCCTTGATACGGATAAATGAGTTGTTGTACTCACGTCAGGTAGGACAATTTGTCTCTTTAGGGAATTCAGTTTGCCCTTGACATAGAAATTAGGATCTTAAAATTATTGACACTCAAACGCTGGCAATATAAGGTTGTAGTTTGGCAACGGATCAATTCTGTCTGTAGTCCAAAGGCTGTAAGTTACAAATTTATTCACTGACTACCGGGAGTTTGTCTTCACTTGTTTGGCGTTTCCCTTTATAAACAACACTAAAATATATTATGGATAGAGTTTCAATATTTGTACCTACGTATGCGATATTAGAGTTTTTACTGGAGTGAATGCTTTTTCTTTAATTCTGTAAACCGTTTACGTTTCATGCTCAGAGTTTACAAGGACGTTAAACAGACTTAAAATGTATTCACATATTCACGTATGGAATAACGACAGGCAAGAAACAGGCCACACGAAATGTTTGTTTTATTTCATTAACATTTTATTACTTGGTTCCTAAAAAAAAAACAAGACTAAAACCTTGTATTTGATAGGTCCAATATTTAAGATGTCCAATATTTATCACTGTTTCATAACTTTTTAAAATATTTTTTAAATTTATTTATTAGAGCTACCAGTTGTCATGCCAGTTGCTTTCATTATTAAGTCAGAACTTGATATACTTTTAACTCGGTTTCAAAACATTATAACGAGAAGTGGTTAAAATGTCAAGTATCAAAATTTTACCCCGCCAAGATGCAACAGACATCTGCGATTGAATTTTGTTTTGTTTCTTAAAGTATGTGACAATGATGTGTAAACAGACGGCATCTGTTGATCAATATACTTATTGTAATGTAACTCGATTATCTCTGTTCTGAAAATGGTATATTTTTCGATCAACTGTATATAAACTTTCAAGTTTTTTAAACCTAAAGTACGCAGAATTGTAGCAAGAATACAAAACCAGCATCTGTACTGAGTATGAAAATATAACCTGATATCATTGAAACGAATATTATTTAATATTTTGTTCACGTAAAATTAACAGTTAATTTTACTGCAAATTCAAACACTAGAAAAACAAAATTACTTCACAAATATCCACGCTAGTGCCGGATAAATACAATATTATTAGTTGAAGAAATTGTAATTTATCATTATACAATAGTTTGTAGTTCGTTAGTATGCAAGCTTCAACTTCATGAAAAAATCAAGACTAGGCCTACTGTTGCCTTCGCTGATGACTGTTGCAGTACTAGTGTTTGTCTTATCAGAAGATTTTATGTCCACCAGAAGTCGTTGAATAAACAGAGTAGTTGCGATTTATTATTATTTTTTTAAATTATGTAACATAAGTATAAAATTAAAGACAATTTTTTTACTTAGCTTCTCGTTCTACCATAACATTTCCTTTCATATTTTTAGAACCTTGTCACGAAATAAAATTTCTTGTGTTAAATCGTAAGGCCATTACGATGAAAATTAATAGTGAGTTGAAGATTAGTGTCCAGACCCGTCGTTACTTACAGATTAAATACGAAAGTTTAGCACAATTTACCAGTGCCAGCTACTAAGATATGGTGGCGTGACTTTGGCACGAATCTACAACGTTTAAGGAGTTTGTAAACAATTAATTTGCCAAGAAGAACGTGTTCAAGGCAACTACACATACATTAAGTAACTGCTGTATACCATGTTATTAGCATGCAAAAACACGCACATTCCGTAGTTTCCAGGCGTTATATGTAAATTTATTGCCATGTTTAACTTTAACTTCTGAAGCACGGATAATCAGTCATACGTAAATCTGGATTAGTAAAGATTAATTTAGTTACACGTTTTTATCGACACCTTTGTCTGTTGTCGACAGTTATTTTGTGTGCAACACTACGCCATTTAATAATGTGCTTCACTAAATTGTAGGATGCATTCGTGCCGGTAACAATTTTCTTCCAAGTTTTCCAATTCTTTAAAATCTATAAGTCTATGTCGACAAACAACAACGTTGTCAATAATGTTTGTTTCTTGTTACGTCTCAGAGTCATAACCTTCAGACTGCGTGGCAGGATAGAATCAAATTCAAAAAATATTAAGAAGTTTGCATAATAATAATATTGTTACGTAATGCGGAAAAACGTTTTACGCCAATACGGAACGTTCTGGTACATTGAAGTACGTTGTTCTACTCTTTTCTCGGCTATTCCCGCAGCTGTAATGCGTACGTGACGCTTGACATGCGAGGCAGTATTACGTAATGCGGAAGTCTCGTGCGTTCGATGGTGTCGTTCTAGAAGCTTCTTGACCAGCCCAACGGTGTGTGTTTCTGCCATCGCCGCGCTGAAGTATTCTCTAGAATTTTCACGTGTTTGTTAAAGACACATATTATGGAACCCTGCAGACTGTAAATAGCACATACCTGCCGCTTAGAGTTCAGTGTTATGTCGGGCGATTTACACAGTGCGTCGCAAGTGGTGTATTAGTGAAAAGTGATTATAGCGCGGAATTCTTTATATTTGACATTATTATTGCGTGTGGACAAATCTAACTGGAATTACTGTACGAGCTGATTATAAACTGTTATTTGTGATAATTAAAGCTGGTTTGTAGTGACTTCATTGGTTTCTTGTATTTTGTTTTCCACTGTACCATACGACGATCAGTAGACTGTCGTAACAGTATGAAAATATTATGACGTGTAAACAGGGATGAATGAGATCAAACGTTGGTGCGTTTCATGAAAGCAATATGATAGAATCAAGAGAGTAATTTTCCGAGAGCAGACACTGGATGTACAGCAAGGCGAGCAGAGAAGCAGCAGAAAGTGAGCGGAAGGGCGAGAAGAACGTGCGTGGCTATCGTAAATCCCTGTAGTTTATGTCTGTCTAAGTCATCGGTAACGCGTCTGCCGACGTGAAACATCACAGCGATCTAGTTCTCACATGAACTGACTTATAGCGAATGATAATTCTAAAGGAATTTTCCCTTTAGTAGTTTCCACGTTGCCAAGTGTGACTGAAGCGTATCCGCGAAACGCGTAATTCAGGTGTACTGTTAGTGGGCGGGTGTTTGTAGATTGTTAATACTAAAACATTATTTTTGCGACGGTCACACAATCGTCGTGCAATTCTCCAAGCTTTACGATTGTACACACTCACTAATGTAACACATAGGAAATATTATCTAATTAACACTGTAGAAAAAATAATACATGATATAATTACAGACGTCAGAACTCTGCACTAAACCGCTATAAAATACCGCACTAAAATTTCACTGTCAACCATCTCGCTAGCAGCTTTCTAGCCTTGTATTTATACCCCTCCAAGTTAGCGAGATAAATCTACCGCTTTCTGCCTGGTGCGTCGAGAATAATCACTCAGTTCGAAGCGCCTAGAAAACAATGGACGTTTCCATACTACGTCGACGCCGACATTGTTCATGTCAGTATGACACACACGACACAAGCGCGTAGAGGTTGCCTATGTTGTAGGTGTAAACATGTATAAATAAATAATTTTAAATGACAAACTATCATAGAATTTGAGGTCAACTATTTGTATCTTGTTAATTCGCTGATCCCTGGAAAGTTCTTGCTTTAGGTCTTTCTGTTTTGAATGGGACCGTGTGTTTATAACTGTTACAGTCCACTGTGTCATTAAACCATATCTCTACGAAAGAAGTTAGTTTATGACAAAGCATCAGCAACTTTCCGGGTCTTCAGGCACTTGGGTGCACACATCTGGACGTTAATATAGGAGATTGCCAGTGCTGTATAGGATGGCTGTCTGTACTGATATCGTAAGCATAATTTTATTAACATAATTAACACTGTTGCCCACCAATATAAAAGTTTCCAATCTGACGATGAGCTGTGAAGCTTGAAAGCGCTAATCGGAATAATTTTTCTTTAGCGGTGTGGAACAGTGTTAATTCTGTTTGTGATTATAACCACTAACACAACTCTTTTAATTAAATTTCTCATAATTTTTTTGATATTTGAAATAAAATTTCTAAGAATTCGTTTCACTTGTGTGCTGAACGTCAGCAAACATATGTTATTGCTGCATCACCTCCGCAGGGAACCAGTCAACCTGCAGCGATGGCAAGAGTTCCATTGTACTTCGATTGCACCAATTGACCGCTATTAGTCAATTGACTGATTTATTAGTCAGTAATTATAAAAATAATCAATAAAACCTAACAAATTAATATCTTTATATCATTAAGTCACCAACCATATAAACGTAAAGTAAATCTAGGTTTCTGGCAACCAACGAAAATATATAAAATAAATTCTTTTTTAAATCTTACAAGTGAGTAAAAGATCAAACACAAAAATTATTTTCAATTTTGTGATTAGTTCGTAAACAAATGAGTTTTTTTTACCAAAGATGATGATTCAGAACTGTGGAATTTGGTGTCATCGTCCATTTTTGTATTTAACTTGGAATGGTACCTTTCTTCTTATCTTCTTTCGCATATCTCATAGGTTGTTTTCTTTGTGCGTGTTTCTGTCATCGTTATAACAACGCGTTCTTCAATAACTTGTTGTTTCAAAACGTACAATCATATCTGGTTCTTGACATGATACATTATATGCTGTCACTATCGTACTTGTCTGTTGTGCAAACAAAGCTGTACGTCGTTGAAATCATTTGCTGAACGTTGTCATCACACGCGACGATCGTTCGAACGAAATCGTACCGTAAGCGAGACAAATCAAGAGCCAGTACCGAATAAAAACATCTCCTTGTTAGTTTTTCCAGTTTATTAACAATTAATTAGAGAGTGTTCTCGGTTTCAGTAAGCATAATATCCGATCATATTGTCTCTCTGGTACCACTCACCCATTTATCAGTGTAAAGACCAGTCTCGGTGTTTAAGTGTGTAACGCCGAGAACATATACAGTGCTGATCTTTATAAATTTTACAAATTTGTGTATCAGAATTTATTTAATTTAAGATAAATATTTGAACGCATAAATTAAAAAATTTAATTGTAAACTCTGTCCATACCACACGATTTATACCTGTTTTAATTATATATAAAAAACAAATTCAACACAAGTGGCTATTTTATACATCTCACAAATGACAGTAGTCTCTAAATTACTGTCAGTTTGGTTTTCAAGTGATGAGCCCTGGAATCCTTAGCGATGCACTGACTTTGGTTAAGCCCAAATAAGAGACAACACCACTGGTAATTAGACATAAGACATGCCTGTGATTAGACACATGAGATTCGTTGTAGCATATTGGAAGGCACAGTACAGAGTGAAATATTATTAAGACAAAATCAGTAAATCTCTGTAGGAAAGACGAAGTGGTAACAAAATATTCACAAATAAAGAAACATGCTTATATTAACAAGCGATTAGGGAATGTAAACCAATCAGATTATACTCAAGTAAGAGAAGAAATGTTGGTATTACATAGAAAAGCATAATGTATCACACCAATCACCGATGTTGTAAGACACTCGGTTGGTCGAATCGCCCCAAAGCGTGTGACACCTTCCAATTCGAAATATTTTACATCAGTCTAAACATGTGTGGGAATTCAAGTTTAATTATGCGAGCTAACCGTCCATTCCGCATTATTACCGTTTTATAATAGACATACTAACGGTGTAATAAAAGCTTCAGTTGTTACAAGAAGTAGTGTTCTTGTGGTTTTAAAATATTTTTCTGTTAATAATATGAAATAAATTTCTTTATTTGTAGATGTTATTACATTCAACGAAGTTCACCCAAATGTGTTGACTTTCGTTTGTTAATAAACTGACTGGATAGAGAACGGAGAACGTGTTTGTATATATATACGTTTGTATTTAATACATATATGTGTGTATGTTTGTGCTTGATGCAAATGCGGATACGTACTTGTGATTTAATTAAATTTTATGTAACTGTTATGAAAACAAAACACGTTCCTGTAATTGGGACAAAAACAATTTTGTAAATTTAACAAACACGAATGACGCAGCGCATTTCCTGTTGCATAATTAGGCCTATAGTTGGCTCTTTTGTGACGCAGTAACACGTAGCTTTGTTGTCCCATGCTCATGCCTTGCAGTCCTTTTATATATTACAGTGAAATCTTTTACAGCTACAACTTTCTAATTTTATAAATAACTAGTATTTGTTTAACGAGAAGCCTACTCTACAACGCGTTACAAATCGCAGAGCACGAGCACAGAGTATACCTGTCAGTAACGACATTAACGGAACACTGACGTCAGCGCAGTTACCGTGTATTACTCTCTAAAGAATATTATTACGACGGTCTACTTGATCGTCGTAGGTACAGTGGAAACAAAATACAAGACACCAATTAAGTCACTAATCACCAATTTTAATTTTCACAGTTAAACAGTTCGTAATTAACAACACGGTCTCTTACAACAAATCAAATAAAAATTGTTCACACGCTATAAAATGTCTACTAATAGAGTCTTGCACAATTATAAAACACATAACACAGTAATTCTTCACTTTGACGAACACTCAATCCGCACTAGCGAAAATCGCTCACGTAACTGACTGACAACCCGCCTGCTATGGCTTTATATACGCCGCGCTGAGGTCCAATACAGCTTTCTCTCCTTAACTGCACGCCGGCGGCTTACTGCTTATCTCAAGTGTTCCTGGAACTCACTAGAATCACCTACGTGAATGACGCAACAGGCGCCACACTGGACGGGGGAAGTGGAGAATGTTCTGGATTGTTCGATACGCTTCTTGTAATACAGCCCCCTCCTTAAGCCTGTTCGTCCTGAACTGGCAAACCGTCTCTGAAGTAATACTTGGCCAGGCGATCTAGGTGGACGTCTTTGTGAAAGATAATTCTCCCGTCCTTCGAATTCGGTCTCGTGTGATCCGAACATCAAGGTCCCAGGAATAGGAGTCTTCCGCTCAACAGCTAATTTTGCTGGAATCACTCCCGTTGCGTCATGTATTGATGACCTAAACACCACTGGCTGACCCAAGTCTGTTTGGTTCTCGTCAACAACCTTTTGCGTAACTTCAACTTCAGCAACTTTTCCCCCGGGCGCTTGTATTAACTCAGGAACAAACAAGGGGGTTTCCTTGACATCCATAGTTGGCTTTTCAATCACTTCTTTTGCCGTTACACTTATTTGTACTTCCTCTGATAGTTCTTTCATTTCCACTTGCAATACGGAAGGTTCCCCTTGACCAGACTTGTTGACTTCTTCTTCGGCGAATGTCACTTGCTTGATTGAATGGTTGGCAGACCCTGACATTTTAAACATGCAAAGCTTTATCTTCTCTTGGCCAAACTTCAGGACGTTCTTTCTTAAGTCCACAACGAATACATAAGAATTCATAATGTCTGTGCCAAGAATCACTCCATCAACAATGTGTGCAAGAAGCATTTGGTGGCTAAACTCGAGAAGACCCAGGCGTACACGTACGTCTATCTTTCCTAACACATTGACGGGGTTTCCAGTCACAGTCTATATTGTACAAGAGCTAATTTGAGGCCGTCGGTTGCTGATTAAGTCAGGGCGCACAATAGATACTGTAGCGCTTGTGTCAACTGTAAATGATGTTTGTTTACCTTCCGCAAATTCAGTAACAATCAGGTTTCCACTAGTATTATGTAGCGTGGAAACTGTGTGCTGTGCTGGGGCTTTACGTCTTGTAGACGGAGGGGGGGAATGTTCTGGATTGTTCGATACGCTTCTCGTAACAATATTAACACGGAACAATGAACAAATTTTACTGAAACAATATATGTATCGACATCTAGGGGACTAGTAAAAGTAGACAATGGAGTCAACGCAGAAAAAAAGATAATATAATTTACGTTTTTGCGGATAGTAAATAATAAAAAAATTTAGAAATCTTGAGAAAACTGTAGAAATCAAAACAGTGCATTGTAAAGCCTGGAACACAATGGCATCTGCTCCTGATTTTGTGGGAACTGGTATAGGTCCCTCATAACCCGTCAACGGTGACAATCAGAGCAACTGTTATCACAAACAGAAATATCACTGTTGCACATCACTATAGAAAACTATTCCGATTAGCGCTTTCAAGCTTCACAGTTCATCATCAATTGGAAATATGCAATTGTATATTTAAGATCTGATGATGCAATGTGAAGCTTAAAAGCGCTAATCGGAATAATTTTTCAATAGTGATGTGTAACAGTGGTATTTCTGTTTGTGACTGTAACCACTAACACAACCTTATTAATTAAACAACTGTTATCAGTCCGTAATTCAGTCATGTCTACATCAACCTAGTTACGTTCTTCACACTTTTCTGTACATAACGGGAAAGAACGCTAACGCTACACCGACAGCAGAATGACTAAGACAAGACGTGTCAGCTAAAATTGCGGTTAGTGAATACTGATTGAGACAACGCTGCGTCCACGTGGATTCAATACGATAATCCCATTTCACTAACGGTACAATCTGATTGGTGCGCAGAGACAGTGTCGAGACAGTGCCGCAATTTCTTCAACAGATTATTATATTAAAGGCTTCTGATTGTTAACTGTTTGGCTGAGGCAGTAGTATATTATTTTGAGATCCCAATGGTAAAATTTACTGTTCGCCTCTGCATGTTACAACTATGTCTTAAAAATGTGAAACGTTTACCTAAACGTCACATTTTACTGCTATTTGTGCTCGACCATTAATCGAAATATGTTTTAAAAATGAAAATGAAAGTAAATGGATAATTTATAGCAATTCACCTAAAATATTGTGACAGATAGGTTTGAAAAACAGAAGAACAGAGATATTTGAAATATGCGTTGTTTTTACTGTTAACCAAGAGGAAAATAGTGTTAAAGATACAGAACACAAGAAATTAAAGAGAACAGATAAGTTAATGGGTTTTTTAATATTAAGAAGTGGAAAAAAGGATAATGAATAAAGATAAAGAATAAAGAATAAATTCCAGCAACTAGAAATTAGCAAAGATGAAAAGGTACCAAATAGGAAAAACAAGATAAGTAATAATATAATACAAAAGCACAGGTAATTAATAATAAGATCAAAGAAAGTTTATTGTAGCCTAACAGAGACCTGAACATGGTGTTCTTGAATCATAAGCATGAAAACAAAATAAATTGCACTGAAGAAAGAGATCGACACTATATAGACAAAAGTCAGATGGGTACACGCTGGTACCAAAGTAACAAGTTTCAGTCCGGTAAGTATGACTAAAACAAGTGGATTAAAATAGTTCAGCCAGAACGAAGTGACAGAAGAAACGGAATACTAAATTCTTGGATTTCGTTGTCCATGACGTGTCCGTTACTTAACTAAATATCACTATTATATTGACGACTCGGAACACTAAGTTTTTATAAGTAAAAACGTAAAGTTTTACCTTACAGCCTAAACCGGCTTTCACCTATTGAAGGCTTCATCAGAGGCTGTCGTTAGTAGCGTTGTTCGTCTTGTTGTTGGCGACGAGATAATGTTTCGAAAGATCGAAGCTGTGTGTGTGTGGTGAGATGTGTTCGAATAATGCTAACATACATCAACAAACAAACAGAAAAAATTGCCCACAAATTCAAAAAAGCAGGATACAGAATCGCTTACAAAACTACTAACAAAACAGAACACACACTATCAAAACGCACGCCCAAAGCACAAAACAAATTCGATCTACCCGGTGTATATAAACTAAATTGTTCAAATTGCAATAAATTCTACATAGGCCAGACAGGACGTAGCTTCAAACAGAGATACATTGAACACACAAAAGCACTCCACACCACTACAGAATCTACCTTCGCAAACCACCTCATTGAAGCAAACCACACATATAAAAACATCGACAATAACATGAACATACTACACGTACACACAAAAGGCCGAAAACTAGACACTCTAGAACAATTAGAAATATACAAACACACAAAAACAAATAAAAACGACATCCTAAACGAACAGACACAATTCAAATCGCACGCATTATTCGAACACATCTCACCACACACACACAGCTTCGATCTTTCGAAACATTATCTCGTCGCCAACAACAAGACGAACAACGCTACTAACGACAGCCTCTGATGAAGCCTTCTATAGGTGAAAGCCGGTTTAGGCTGTAAGGTAAAACTTTACGTTTTTACTTATAAAAACTTAGTGTTCCGAGTCGTCAATATAATAGTGATATTTAGGAATACTAAACTTTAAACAGTGTGCTTGCACAAGATTAACAAAGCTGATACGAGGAACGAGTGTAAAATATCCTACTGGAAGAGAAAAAGACTGAGACAGTAAGAAGAAAGAAAGATTAAAAGAGAAGGTGGAGAGTACGTGAGAGACAGACAAATCATAAGAACACGAAAGAAATAAAATACGAAAACATATTATATAAAAATATGTCCGGAAACGATTTATATTCGAGTTACGGTTTGTTGAAAATTTTGCATGTATCTCTGTTCTAATGGTAAAATAATGCAAGTCGAACATTCTGTCAACACAAACTATGCAACAAAATTTAGTTCCGTATGTTGTTTGGCCTGTAGTAGGCCTATGCAAAACATTAGTTTCAGAGCTTTATTACTAGTAGTCTGCTAGAAAATTGCTTTAAAGTGACAAAAATTGGCGTCTAACATGATTTTTCACATTTGGTGTACAATAACTTTGGTAAAATGCTATTTACTAAAAAAAGTTACAAATAAAATTTGTAAAAAATATAATTCTGAGAAAATTATGTGATTCATGTTAGTTAAAAACAAATACACGTCTGAGAAATTTGGGATACACCATTTTTTCTTATTTTTATCTTTATAATCGCCTAGCGAAATAGTTCGTTTTCCTCTTAGAACACTCGGTATAATAAAATGTACTAAATAAAATTCTTATCTTTGAATAAAATTATTTGAAAACGTGTCTTGTGTAACAGAATTTTTTACACTTACCGTGTCAACTACTTTCTTTGTTATGTGTAATAAGTTGAAAGCATTAGAAAGCGTTTCTTACAAATTGCTTAGCCATACGGCTGTTGTCATTTAGATTTTTAAAATTACATGCTAGATACGTAATCAGAACACCCGGAAAACCTTGCGCAACAATTCATACTGTCTCGTCTGTTGTACTGATGTTCTGATATTGTTCGATCTTGCTCCTTTGCGAGGGAGGTTCGTTTCCCTGTGCATCCCCTCAGTAGGGTGTCCCTGACTATTCTATTTTTATAAGGAATACATACGTAAGTAGGTTTGGAGGCTGTGGGACTTGGAAAGTTGGGAAGTTGTGAAAGAGAGATACGGACAGACAGAGTACGCTAAATAGAGGATATCAAAACATCTGGGAAAACGATACGTACGTTAGAAACCTTCACTAATTTGCATTGTCAAAAGGTGTATGTGTTGACCTTCAAGAATAATCTACTCGTGAACGTTCTGCCTCTTATAAGTCATGAGAGATCAAATAGAAACGGCCCTCGGCAGAGAACGAAAAAGCTTTCAACCCAACAGACGCGTAAGATAAATTATATTGTGAAATGCGTAAACTGAATGCATAATCCATTTTACTGTTGTTTTTCCAAGGGTAACTGTTATACATGTGAAGAAAAGTACATGTTTGGTGAATATATTTGTTGCAACTTACATGTTTGCAGTGTGGAGAGAATTGGCCCATTGCCAAACTAGTGAAAAACTACCAGAATTGAAGCAGGCGTGTCAGCAAGCAGGCTCGAGTGCGGGCGCACGCACGCACACACACACACACACACACACACACTCACACACGATTCAATAGTTGTTAATGTATAGAATAACTTTGAAAGTTATTAATTTCTACAAATATTATTATGTTCATCTTTTTACCAAAACATTATGGCTGAGAATTCACAATAGTCAATCCATTAGCACTGACAAACGGATTTCTATTCAACACACCGCAGGACATGGTAGGTGCTTTCTCAGAAATAGTTTGCATACCAGAATGATCAGATTAGTTTTTATAAACGAAACGTTTAGATGTGGCAACACTTTTATATTTTCATAAACTGACTTGAATAATGATGTCTTGTCTGCACATAAGGTACTAGTCCTCAAACTCACAAAGTACTAAATAATATTATCTTCATAAACTCAACACATATTTAATGGATAGATGTTAAAAAAAATCGCCTGCTATTTTCCTCTTCGGAATACGTTATCAGGACAGATATCAGACAGAACAGACACACCGACGAATAGAAATACAAGCAGACAGGCGCGGGCGCGATTTCACACACACACACGTATTTGTAGTTGACAAGCGTTGTAACATTATTACTCTGGTTTATGCAGAATCGTTGAATAATCTACAGGAACACAGGTGTACGTGCAATGAAGCCACAAAACTAGCACAACGTCTTTAGGTCTACACACATTGTCTTCAAGCCGAACGCTTTATAATGACTCTATACGATTTAATAACGACACTGATAAAACCCAAACAAAACCTAAACTCATATATAAACTGTGTAAGATAATTATAACGCTGAAGTTTTTGAATGCGTTCTAGAAAGGAAACGTGATAGGATGGGGTCACTTGACTTATCACGAGTTATAGAGAATGTATCTTCAAAAATTATGGGTACCTTGGAGGGTACCTGTTTAAGCCTGATGTCTTAATTAGTGCTTACAATTTTTTCTTTGTCGAAATATATACTAATTACAAAGCAATAACAAATTTTAATTATTGTGAGATCTATGCAATACATCTTTTCTTACTTTATATCTGAATAAATGTTAATAACTGTTTCAAGCGCCCATTTTAACAGAATAAGTGTAAGTGTATCTTTTAGATGGAAATGACGTTTGTTATTTTGTTCTCTACCCAGAGCCGGCCTTAGGTGGCCCCGCGCTTTCAGAAAAAAAATAATAATAACTGAATAATATTCAAATATTTGAACGAAATCGGAAACCCATTCCCAAATGTAAATATAGCATACAGCATTTTATTATCAGTGCCAGTAACAGTCGCCTCTGCTGAAAGACGTTTTTCACGTTTAAAATTGATAGACTTAGGCTACTTGAGAAGTAGCATCTCACAGGATGGTTATCTTCTCTTGGCATGTTGTCGACAGAACATGACGTAGTTTGCAAACTTCATTTTGGTGACCTGATTGATGATTTTGCTCTACAGAAATCAAGAAAAAGGAATTTTTGTAAAGTGACATTTTAAAAAACTAAAGATTTTCTAAATTTTTCAAATGTGTAAATATCTCAAAATATACAACAATATATACTATTATATAAAAGTGTGTCGTTTATTAGTTAGAAGGCTAAGAGTGTAAATAATATTGTATACCCTATAAATTTTTGATTTTATATCATGAGAAGAATTCCTGATGGTAAGTTTGTTTCTATTATTTATAGGATAATTAGGTTAAGTTTGACTAACGTTATCACAGTAGGAGGGAGGAGGCCTACTGTGTTTTTAAACAATGTATCTCAATAGTTATTACTTTCTCGATGCTCTAGTATAAAAAAGAGCATTATTCTTCAATAACATTGTCTGTTTATATAGGTACACCAAAAATGTGAAAACTGACTTCATAACGGTAAAGTTTAAATAAAGTGATAGGGAATGGGCCGGGAACGAAAATTAAGGGGGCCCGCGACAATGGTTTGTGTTTGTGAAACTAATAAGGAATGCTCTCAGAAATAAGTTGACGTTCCTAGAACCACGATGCTACGATCTGAATATCGCCCTGTATGATTGGGTGAACTGTTTGAAACGTCACAAAAATGTTACGAGTACGACACGGAACTCCTTTACAGCTTGGAGCAGTAAAATAAAATAATTAATTATCTCTCATACGCAGCCACACACACTAGATAACAGTCACAGTGTTTACACGTTCTTTCAATAAAACTGCGATGCCATCGTGTTGATTCATTATTCGAGTTTTGATCAAACGTTTGTTCAATTTTTGAGTTTCCTGCTTTAGAACCGTGCGACTCAAAAAACCTTTTATTTGTGAAATTTAAAAGTCCGTCGTTATATTCGATGCATAGTTTACATTGCAGACCTAGATACATAATTTGTGTTTTGGTATATTTTTAACATTTTACAGTTAACATTTAAGAACTTGGATTATATTTTATGTAAATAATGAGATAAGCTACTCTACTGAGGTGAAAGTGATGCACAAAGCTTCTGACGGATCTGGTATGCAATTTTATATAAACACTTTAAAAAAGTGTGAATAGATTGAAGCTCGTGATAGTAAGTTAAATCTTGGTGATAAACTTTTAACTTTAGGTGTTGTGGTCAAAAAGTGTATTATTTATAGAGTCTTTTGACCATTTTCCTGAAGCTATTTTTAGAAAACGGTGAGATTTATAGAAGGATAATTTGTGCAAATTGCATCTGATAATGCACCAGCCCACACGTCAGTGACTGTTTAAGAATTTTAAGCAAACATCACGGAATTTTAGGCAAATCCGATGGAAATTGCTCTAAAAGGGACAAGATATTTGTAGATTATTAGAGACATATATTTAATGTAAACAAATATTACGTGAATAATATATGAATAAAAACCTCGTATGTCGCTGGAAATTCCCATCTACTTACGCATCTCTTTCTGATAACACAGTAATATCGCGACAGTTGCAAAACCACGTGTCCCCTAATGAGAAGGTATTTATGAAATTTTGCTACTTTAATACTGCATACCTAATTTTTCCGAAGCAGGATTTAAAATGTAAATCGTTTGTTTTCCTTTGATACTAATAA
This sequence comes from Magicicada septendecula, assembly GCA_034769895.1. Lineage (NCBI taxonomy): Eukaryota > Metazoa > Arthropoda > Insecta > Hemiptera > Cicadidae > Magicicada > Magicicada septendecula. The sequence continues at coordinate 171,569,594 of CM068374.1, read as the reverse complement.
AGTTTTTTTTATTACAGGTGAGTTGTGAAATGTTAGCGAAGTATGCGAACATAACCTTTCACTTGAATAAAAAGGTAAGATTCTAACCGAACACTACGTATGTTTTGCCAGATATCTTGATAAAAGGTAAACCTTAATAATATTTTACTAATTATAAATATAAAAAATCGTCCGGATTAGCTGAAAATCTGGGTAATTTGTTCGTTTGTGTTTGTATTACGTGAGTTTTTTTTTTTAAGAAAGAAGTGGCATCTTGTGGCAGGTTTCTCAGCTTACCTGCGTAAATATTAACGACACCAGTAATGCATGCATAGTAAATTCTTCTATGTAAATACACAAAGGAGCTTGCATCCAGTATCTTTAACATAATTGTTAAGATAATTTCACAGTGGCGTATGTTCACTGTATCCGCCGCACATCCTTCAACAGACTTACACATTTTATATAATGATTTTAAAGTACACGTATTAATGCGAATATAAGTTATATTAAACAATTAGGCAATAGAACATATATGGTTTTATAATGTTAACACGATTATTACTTGAATAACAGTTGTAACATGGCCCATGTTGTTCGGAGCTGTACATGCGGTTAAACCAATCGCACACAGTCTTGCTAATAGTGACAATGAGAATAGTGACAATGAGAGGAATAGAGAAGCAATATGATGGTGATGTTCTCACTCGCTACTGGCAGACAAGCTGTCTTGTCAAAAGTTTGTGATTATTACGGCTACGTGCTGTGCTGTTATAAAGTCAAATTTTTCTGTTTTTTTTTGTTGACTTCTTTTGTTATTATTGATTTTATTATGTGATTTCCTATTTATTGGTAATTGAATAAATTACTGAGTTTAGTCGGTAGTAATAAGTACATTTATTTTTTTCGAGTACGTCTTTTTAGTAAGTTCTATGATGTAATTAATTGGTTACATAGGACCTAATTAATTATTTTAAAGAACGATGAATCTCGTGTACCAGTTTTTCCTCGGATCTGTTGTAATATAACATAAACTATCCTCGGGAGTGAATGCAACATAAACTCCTAAGTATATTTAAATCTGAATAACTATTCCGGTCGTATTCAGTTTCGAAATTATGAAGTTCGGGTCATTGATTTGGAATCCACCATTTCTGTTACTATACCAAACCACGAAATCAACTATTTCGCCGCATAAACCCTTATTTAAATTAAATATTTTTAAATTCTGGTAATGCCGCTAGTACCGTAGGAACGCGATTGGTTAAATCTAATTTACCATTATAACATTAAGTCATTATTTAAAGCAGTTTTTTAAAATGTATGTACAAATACGAACGTGTAGTGAATAGTGTAATATATAGCAAATATCGCGCATGTTATTAATTATTTTATAATATCATATATAAAATAATTATTAAATTCACGATATCAACCTGAGTGTACAGCACACCTGAACCTAAGACCACTACACGATACTGGAATTGTAATAATTCAAGATTTACAGCAGCCTCATATTTCTACGCGATTGGACCATGCTGGTTTTAGTACGGTTTTACTACACAGAATTACTTTGCCGTTCTGAAAAATCTACGACTTTCTGCTTATTATCCATTAGATCTGCTTGATTTTATATGCGAACGTATGTAAGCTGGCTCTTGCCATTCCTTTACCATCACTGTGCCACTGTTGTAGTGACTGCATATCAAGCACATACCTGACTCTAATTATATTCGTTGTTTGTTTCTAGTTTTAACATAAAAGTATAGGTTAGACACCCACTCTCAAGTCCTGAACAAGCAACAGGGCTTAGATACTAAGGCGCAACTAAAAAATGAGAGTCTTTCGTGCTTTTTAATTTCATTTTTATAAATTATTTTCATACATTGCTTGTAGTTATTATACAAACTTACAATGGTACACATGTAAGTATGAAAACAGGTTAAAGAATATGAGATATTCTTAACGTTTATGATTTCTTTAAACAGAAACTACAATTTCTTTAAAAAATGTATTAGTAGGCTTAATGTCAGATTCTTAACGTTTCTATTCGGTGATTATCTATTTTGTCTTTAATGTCACGAATACCACGTATGCAACGTTCGTTTTGTACGTCACATAGTTAAATGCAAGGGAAATTGGTCTAACGAGTTTTGTGTTGTTTTCATATGATCAGTATATTGTTTTTTGAGATTAGAGCTCGTTTGTACTATTTTTATTGTAAAAAAATTGATATCAGATATTTTACGCTTTATTATATTGCCACCCGTGAGACTAAGATAAAATATTTTAATTATATGTTATGTAGGTCTACTGTTTGTTATATCTAACAAAATTTAACGTAACAAAACATCAGAAAGCAGAGAAAATATTTTTCTATTTAATAATTTTAACTGTGTGCCACGGGAACGAACGATGATAATAAGGAAAATACCCATTGACGAACCGTTACAGAGTCCTTTGATTTCATTTTTCAACGCCAGAAATCGTTATACCTAAGTTAGAGATTCTAAGAAATTTGGCATACGTAATATTTCAGGCCCAAATACTGAATGTAAAATAAAACTAAGGTAAGTCGAAAGACTATGCTTCCATGTAGAAAGAAAGAAGTAAATGAACATTAATCGCGGAAATTGTTTTACTGCTTTCTGTCTGCCAAGTTTTGTATCTTAATATGTTACATAAAAGAGGGTATTTATTACCTTTAACACTTAAACGCATCGTTATTTCTTTCTGATATACAATCAGTGTCAACGATGTTTGTCGTTAAATATTTTATTCATTGAGACTAGTGATTATTTTCCTGCAATGATCATAAAACAACGACTCTCACAATACTCTACGGGAATTGTACAGTTAACTGTCTGTGGGTATGTTATCCTGAATAATTAGTTATGCCATTGTCTACATGCTCATAATCACCCTCTCTCTCTCTCTCCCCACCCACACACACACGTGCGCGCGTGCGCACTTGGTATGATAGGTTGCTCTGAAGCTTTGCCAAGGTGCGAAAGAACTCGTTCGGTGGTTTCTTTTACTTGGTATACGTTAAGAGAACAAAATCGTTCATTATTCTTCATTCGTCGTTGTCCACGTCTGTGCAGAACTTTTACAGACTTCAGTTTCATATATATCAGATGCTCACAGTTGATGTCATGTCAACAGCATCGACAGTTAATCAGTTTTATTTTCTTTGTAAATTAGAAGAGACTATTTACAATATGCTGCTCATTGTTCCCAAATAAAATATCGGTATGGAGAACCATACATGACTTCCATATTCTAAGATTTATATTTAAAATCATTTTCAAAATGAAATATTACCATAGAAACTACTTCTTTCTACTTACTGCTTCAGCCTTAACCACAGTACTGTGGTCACTAACGTATACCACCTCACGTTATCGCACTCGATTTTCACTGATGATGGAAGTCGATGGCATTGCCGAAACGTCTGGTTTTGTAGAAAACATTGGACTACGGCCAAATATTCCGGGAAGGAATTTTAACAAAAACTACTTCTTTGTTGCCGATAACGTTGTACACATATATATATATATATATATATATATATATATATAAAATAAGCATAAAATTAATGGCTTGTATAAGTTAATGATTGATCTCCATTAAGTAGTGCTCAAGTTTCCAAAGTTTTAATATTATGATGTCTGTAATTAAAACATCAGAGCAGGTTTAGTGTGAATGAGGGTACACCGTGGACAAAAATTTTCAACATTTCCTACTGAGCGTTGCTTAGAGTAAAGCTGCGAATCTACAGTGTATGTTTCACAGAACAAACACGCGAAAAAGAAGGAGCGCTCCGAAGTCACTCATGGACCCTCAGCATCTTGCAGAGGGTTCATTCCCTAAAGACGAAAAGTCTGTCTATGAATCGTTCCTCTGTAAACACGTGCAGTTACACTGCCCAGCGATCCACAGGAAGCAAATTGATGTCCATTTTTTCGGCTTGCACGCGTTATGTTGTTGTGGGTTTCGGCACTTTCCATTTAAAAAGCGTGCAAATGTAAGAAAATAAACATGAGTGAGGCCAGAAATAACGCGAATTCTGTGTGTGTGTGTGTGTGTGTGTGTGTGTGTGTGTGTCTTCCCTGCCTTTTTATTGCTGTAGTCATAATAATAAAATGGAAACGTAAGCATTACATAACTGAGATATGCTTACCTGCCACGAACGATATATTATTTTATACATGTATATTAACTCATACATAATTTACATTAAAATGAAAAAATTATAATTTTATTGCCTGGCAACAAAATTATTTTATTTTTAACAATTACCATTGTTTGAAAAAGTTTAAATGAATTTTCAAGTACTTTACTGTTGTTAAAACTTAAAAGGTTGCTGGTAAACTACCCCTTCCCCTTAACCGATCTTCACCAAAATCGAAATCCCTTGAGATCTCTACAATTCAGGCACGTATGCAAAAAATTATTTGATTCTGTTTGAATTTGCGGCTGTTATCGTTTGCCATAGAAAATACGCTTGATAAAAAACCGTTGCCGGTAAACTACCCCTTTCCCTTAACCGATCTTCACCAAAAACAACAGGTCTTGAGTACTCTACAAATCAGGGCTTTATGCAAAAAATGATTTGATTCTGTTTGAATTTGCGGCTGTTATCGTTTGCCATAGAAAATACCCTTGTTAAAAAAACGTTGCAGGTAAACTACCCCTTTCCCTTAACCGATCTTCACCAAAAACAATAGATCTTGAGAACTCTACAATTTAGGGCTGTGTGCAAATAATCTTTGGATTCTGTTTGAATTTGCGGCTGTTATCGTTTGCCATAAAAAATACTCTTGTTAAAACATAAAACGTTGCTGGTAAACTACCCCTTTCCCTTAACCGATCTTTACTAAAAACTATAGGTCTTGAGAACTCTACAATTCAGGACTATATGCGAAACATTATTTGATTCTGTTTGAATTTGCGGCTGTTATCGTTTGCCAAAAAAAAATTTCCCTTGATAAAAAAAAACCGTTGCTGGTAAACTACCCCTTTCCCTCAACCGATCTTCACCAAAAACAATACGTCGTGAGTACTCTATAAATCAGGACTGTATGCAAAAAAGTATTTGATTCTGTTTGTATTTGCGGCTGTTATCGTTTAGCATAGAAAAAAATCTATAGACAGACAGACACACACACAGACACTTTTCGGAAAACGACTTTTTTTCATGTTTTGAGTGTAGTACAATCAGAATCTGCAATAATCTCGAACACGATTTTTTTTGCCATCACCATACTTCCATTTCTTAAGGAATATGGAAGTAAAATCAACGTTTTATATAAATGGAATTTTTTTTAACTTATTTGTTATATGAGTTTAAATTTATTAAATTTTTGATGAAATCGTTTCCATGAAAATAAATTAGAATGGAAATGTAATTGTTATTATTGTTGGGACTTGATTGTAAAAAGTATCAGTTGCATATCATTATCGTCTTTAGAGTATACAGAGTATTTCAGATACTGTAAACTCAAACCTGTATCACGATTTTTGTTTCTACGGTTTCAAAAGTTTGGTAATAAACTTTTGAGGAGAGACTATCTCGACGTTTTGTACAAGTAATGATTTCCTAGAAGGACAATAGGCCTATATCGTTTGTGTTACATATGCACGATTATACAATTTTATTCTCTGTACAATTATTAAATTTACTTTAAAGCAATTATGCGCCCAGAAAGTCATCTGCGTATGACTAAATATGATGTAAAACGGAGTGAACAGATAAAATTTCCATTTGCAGAGTTCCAGCTGAAGTGGGCTTCCGATAGAGGTCGCTGCATTCATATATATTACAGCATCAGGAAATGTAAACAGTGATCTGCTAGTGTAGACTGTGTCGTGTATTTTGCATTTCCTGTTACCATAGTAACGCTGAGATAGTATGGTGTAGGGGAGAATACGAGATTTGTCTGAAAAGTAAAAACTGAATTTTTGCCAACAAATTGGCACTACTCTGAAACCGAAAATTCAACAGCTGATATCTATAACTAGTCCATATATTTATACAATTTTTTAGTTTTATAACCTCAACAGATTTGATTGTGCTATTTTTTATGTTTTGTTTTACCTTAAAAAATGGATTTCAGTTATATTCAACAGCGTTATGAAATCAGATTTCGTATAAAATTTCTACACGGGGCAACAGGAACAGTTAAAACACGCTTTTTAAGCCTTTGGTATAAGGTTTAAGTGCCACAAAGTCTTTCGTGTCGAGGATGAACCCTGTTCTACGACTAAGCACAGAACAAAGTAATGCAAATGTGTCGAAAGTGAGAGCTCGTAGGAAACCTGATCGTCGTTTGACGCTAACAATGATTGTTGATGAAGTAAATTTATATAACGACTGTTTATGGCATTCTGGTAAATGGTTTGAGTCCTGTGAGAGATTGTTGATTCTTAAATGGTTTATAAAAGTAGCGCTCAATATCGCGTTGCACTTTCAGCGAATAAGTAATTGGATACTGTGCTACCCCAAAGTTTACCCCATATGATTATTTTCTGTGTCAGGAAATGAACAGCTATCCTTATTATCCATGATCCTTATTTTGCAAGAGTGTGGGGCCATGCGAAGATTGTGACTGACAAGCTAAAGGCATTTGACAGTTGAAGACTTCCAGTAGCCTACTGCATTAATCAGTGGAACAACGTCCTCGGAAGCGGATAAATTGTTTTTTTGGTTAATGCGGTTAATTTGTACAATCAGTTTCATTGCATTTCAGAGACACGTTATACGTTTTAACAGTACACACATCATAATTATTTAACTTAATGACTTTATTTGTTGTTTGTGTACATTGTGGAACGTTGTGTTTACTAGAACTACTGTAACACGCATGCTATCGTCTTGTTGAGAAGCAGTCACAAACATATTGAGTATTGATTTCTCTGGCGTTTACTAGTGTATTCCAATGTTCCAAGATCACGATCTATACAATCGCCGTAATAATTGTAATTTCTCCAAGCGCGACGTGTTTTTTATCATAGTACAAACAAAATATTACGTCTTCCACTAACGGAGAATAAATAAAATAACAAACCGGAAGCCTTCAAACCTTTCAACCAAAGTCTGTCTAGTTGTTTTGTTGTAGCTAGTAACTAAATCTGGGGTAATTTACCACTCTCCGACAGTATGCGTGACTTTGGCACGAGTATGTAACGCTTAAGGAGTTTGTAAACAAATAATTTGCCAAGAGCGTCTTCAAGGTAACTCAAACACTGAGGTACTGCGCTACACCGTGTTATTAGCATGCGTAAACACGCACCTCCCACGAATCATAAATTGCTGTATGCGTAAATTTTTTTTCGTATTAACTTCAACAGGAAATTGTTTGTTTAGTTATATAAAGATTTAGTTAGTGATAATTCTATTTTGAATAATTCTCACCAGTGGCGTGAGGTGGGTATATAAAACCTGTTGCCGGTTGTGACAGGCCTGAAACTTAACCTAAAAATTAATTCAAATTTTTTCTTGTACCGTGTTCTTTTTAGAGTATTTTCTGTCATTCGCTGGGAGAAGAAAAGGGTCCCGGTTCAACGGGATCTGACTCTCTCATTATACTTACACAGAATAAATCAGAACACAAATAATAGAATTAAAAACAATTAAGACAATCAGAGAAACACATGACTAAACGAACAAAACACAAATAGGTACGTAGTATCTGCTGCACGTCAGTTTCGAAAACGAACATGGCTGCTACTGAGCGTTTTGCCGGTTTATACAGCGGCAACACATTGGACGGGCGAGCGTGCCCCCCTCCACAGTTTGTACAATGACAACTAGTACGAGGTCAATGACCGTACGCAGTAAAACATTGCCGATGTCTGAGGCGGCCAACACAAGATGGTAAAAGCGCCCAGCAGTTCGAAAGTAATGCTACGCTTTTCTTCAAGTTTCTCTACTAATATTGTTCGAATTTCAAATTATTCAATAACTAAAGTATGTATTCTGTGATGTAATTAATATTATTTTTCCTATTTCCAGTATTGTTGCCTCCGGCAACAGTGGTTATATTGACGCCACGCTACTGATCCTCACATTGCTACTGATAATTTTCCTTTCCTTAGCAAGTCGAAAGCGCGATTTCCTTAGCTCATGGTGATGTATAAGAAGGGGTTTTATAAGTATTGCCTGTTATTATACGCCGTGCTGTCATTCTCTGACACGTTCTTTTCTTGACTGTTGCAAAGTTGGTAGGCTAAAAAAGTTCTTAACAGTTTTCTGTCACATAACAAAATCACTTGGCAGGATCAAGTTAAGTACTGTAACATAGTTAAATTAAGATGTTTATTACCAGATTATCCCATCACCATTAGTATTTGAATGCCCGCTGCTGAATTCACCATTGACTTCTCTCCAAAAATGTTGTGCGGTTTTCAGTGTACCACAATATTTCGCCACGTCTTTTTGCAGAAGAAATATGTTGTTGTATGTTTACGCGGCTTCGCCTTAAATTTGTCAGTTGTAGAGGACGTTAACCGTCCTTCTTCACAGTTAGATATTATGCCACGTCAAATACATTTTAATTAACTCCCAACAATTACTATAGTTGTTATGACAACTTCGGCTTGCCAGGCTGTAAGGCCGTGGTCCTTGGTGCAAACGTTTTGGCCGGGCATTCGACAGCCATCTTCAGTGCAGAAGGCTGCAAAACACTGACATAGGTTTTGTAGTCAGTGACCACTGAACTGTGGTTAAGGCTACTGTCTGTGAGTAGGACAACCATATTTATTATAATAGTAAGGCAGAGTCGAAACGTTTGAATCAAACAACATTGGACCGCAGCCTTACAGCCTGGCCAACCGAAGTTCTCATTACACTGAAGCCGCCCGTGAAAGCCTCATACAGAATTACTATACTTTTAATGTTTTTACCACGTCTCCTTATTTTCTTAGGACAGTTGTGACTGTGCTTCTCTTACCGCCCTGCAGTTTTATTTTGCATTTTTGTAATTCCTTAAGTCGGTAGTACTTCTGTTAATAATTACAACTACCTAAGGTTTCCTTTTATTTTTAAATTTCTTAAGACTTTCATTATAAGTATATAAATTTACACATACATACTGTTGTGTTCCTACGATGTTGTGTAGAACTCTTTCTATGTTTATGGTGTTTACAATATAATTAACACATAATAATAAAATTCTTCTGAAAATTATTTTATTTTGTCGTATCCACAATTCACAGGTTAATTTTGCATGATTTTAAACTCTAAACTTGATTAACGAATTGTCGTAATTTTTGTGACAATCGTTATAGCATTAGTTAAATCAATGACCGCTAAACATTATGGGAGCAATGAGTCACTCTCGTATCTGAAAATTTGACATCCCACGTAAGTGAATTATCATTTATAAATACTATTTATATTTTATATTTCTAAGTTCTCATATTTTTCTTATATATATCTTATATAAACAATTATTTAAATGTACATATAGCAACGTTAAGTTATTGTGCGCGCGCGTGTTTATGTGTTGAATGTATCTCTAAAACATTTAGGTACCCAAGTAGGTTGTGGGGTTTCAAATTATTTTGGATTCGTCCAAACACTGCGTCATCTACAAACAAAAATGTTGCAGAGAGATGAGAGTATTGCAAAATTAAATAATTTATATAAATTTCAAAAAATTGTATTTTATAAAACAAAATTAAATTTTAAATGTGTGCCCCTTTTAATAAGTTTGCATGTACATTGTAGAACATGTAAATAATCATAAAATAAAAGTAATAAAATTTAAAATTACGAATATCATGTTAATATATAATAATATTTTGCCATTGAGTAACTAAGAATCAAAATTAAATTTTAAATGTGTGCCCATTTTAATAAGTTTGCATGTACATTATAGAACATGTAAATAATCATTAAATAAAAGTAATAAAATTTAAAATTACGAATATCATGTTAATATATAATAATATTTTGCCATTGAGTAACTAAGAATCAAAATTAAATTTTAAATGTGTGCCCATTTTAATAAGTTTGCATGTACATTATAGAACATGTAAATAATCATAAAATAAAAGTAATAAAATTTAAAATTACGAATATCATGTTAATATATAATAATATTTTGCCATTGAGTAACTAAGAATAATTAATTAATCGTTTCATTAAAAAAAACAAAAGAATAGAACATATTAGTATTAAAAATCAATCTAGTGGAAGCGACGTGCATACAAAGAATTAATTATTTAAATAATTAGCGTTTCCGCTCAAATAAATCTTTATGCAAAATTATTTAATAACCATTTTGAAAAATGTTTATACTGTAACTATAGTATTTATAATTTACATGAATTATTTACAGATTTAAATTTAAAAATGCTTTATTCTGCAATACTGTCACAGTTTTCTGTATTGTCTTTTTTGAACGAATAAACAAATTCATCGTCACTTGTTGCTGTTAATCTACTCTATATCACAGTGTGTGTGCGTGTGGTCTGTGGTCCTCCTGAATGTTGTGTGAGTGTATGCTCCGCCTCGTCCCGACCCAACATGACCCTACTCACACTACTATGACTTGGCTGGAAGAGAGAGAGAGAGAGAGAGAGAGAGAGAGAGAGAGAGAGAGAGAGAGAGAGAGAGTGAGAGAGAGAGAGACTCTGCCAGACTTTGGGTATATATAGTCGGCGTTTCATCTCTGCCAAAGAAAAATATGGCGATGCTTGACAATATCATCACTTCCAGGACACCACCGTTGCAGCTAGAGACCATTACGAAGGACGAGGGGCAGCACACTACATGACATAAATTCCAGACGTAGAGTACGAGTCATCGGACTTCCGAGAGGACCCGGAGGACGAGGAAAGGATCCAGGACTTCACGACTACGCAGGATTCACCAACAAAGGACTCAGGACCAGGAGAGGGTACGCTGAGGAACCACTACAATTAAGGTGAAAGAGATCCATGTATTCCTCATAACAAAAGACTTAATCAGAGACAGATAAACATTGTCAAAAGAAAGACAATAATTTCTAAAAGATTAATTTGTAACTTGTAAATATAAATGTCTTGTATAGTAATTATAGCATAATTTTAAATTAATAATTTATTGAAAATATTTAAATTTAAATTGTATAGTAATTATGAAAGCATAATTTTTGAATTATTAATTTATGGAAAATATTTAAATTTAAATTGTTGAATTATGAAAGCATAATTCTTGGATTAATAATTTATTGAAAATATTTAGAAAGAATAGAAAGTTACTAAAGTAATTAATATAAATGACAAACGCATACGGTATAACAATAATATTTATTTTTTTAAAAAAGAAAGATTTCAGAATATAATAAATTACTCATAATATACTGAGCAAGTCGAGAGCCATATTATTAATAATCCAATGTATTTACAGTTATAAGTGTATTTTATGTTTGTATGGAATATGCGATATTACATGTATGTAATCAATAAGTATGGGTACTGGGACTACCTATACACATGCAATAATAATGAAATTTTAATTCGAAATTTATTTTGAAATTTTAATTAATAAATGTTTTAATTATTTTAAACAATTTTACGTTGTTGTTATTATTACGATTACACCCATTGAAAATTTGTAACGTTATAAATAACTTGGCTCCCAAGAACGTGGGGCATCAACGATATATACAAAAGATACCAGTAACTTTATAATATATTGACGATGTTCTTAAAAAATGGCAATAAAGGGAATATACTGTAGTCCAGCTAGACCGACATACTTACCTGGCTGAGTACGTTACTATTTGCTGACGAGATAATAATAATGCAAGAGAGTGAAGATAAATTACAATTGGCAGTGCACCGACTGAATCAAATATGTCCAGAATATAATCTTAAAATTTCCTTGCATAAGACGAAAGTTATGGCTTTCCAAGGCAAGCATCCCATTAGGTCGAAAATAATTGTCAACAATAAGCCAATCGAACAAGTATCGAATTTTACATACTTGGGCTGCGACACAAGCTACAATTATGACAATGACATGGAAAATAAAATAAATAAGTTCCAGGCAATATGTGGCACAATAAATAGACCATTTAATAATAAAACACGAAAAGACACAAGGATAACATTTTACAAAACGATGACTGTACCTGTACTTATGTATGGGAGTGCAAGTTGGATAAATACCAAAAAAAGGACACAGCAAAATATAGGCAGGAGAAATGAGATTTTTGAGTCGGGTCAAAGGCTGCACAAGGAGATTTAGTAAGAAATGAAGACTTACGAAATGAAATACATGTGTATGCAATAAATGAAAAAATAACTGAATATAAAGAAAGATGGAAACACCACGTAAAGACAATGGGAAATGGGAAAATACCAAAAAAAAAAAAATACTTAACTGTAACTGCAACCCAAGAGGGAAAAAAGAGATATAGGAAGACCACGAAAACGGTGGTCGTAAGTTTGTGGGGACAGAACAGGCAAATGCCTAATCCTTGTAGTGCAGAAGAAGAAGAAGAAACATGTAACAGTAGGCACACAAGTATTGATAAATGAACGTAAGCTTTGGCGGCCGGTGTCTTTGCATTCGTTCGCCGGTTGTTGTAATCTGTGGTCTGGCGCCACTGAAGATAACCGTCATCTACATGGACGATACGTCTCGTGTTAAACATGAACAACCTAGACCACGTTCCAACAGCCCGGTAAACTGTGATAACACAATTATATTGTTTCAAATTACGTAAGTAAAATTAATAAAAAAAATAATTATTGAACTGAGAACTTCATATAAGGCACTATGTTGTCCAGCTCCCGTACGCCTCGCGCTCCTAGGGCAGTAAACTGATTCAACGCGTCACGAAATAGCTGAAACTAAAAGTGTTGCCAGGTTAATTAAACCACTCTTCCTCTCATAGCTAACCAAAATTTCTCCGCTGCCTCAAATATGTGTGCTTTAAGTAAAGCATAATATTTTAGAGAATATGAGCATGTTCTAAATGTTTAAATACTATTAGAATAATAACGTAAATATTGAAAATAATGTTATTTATGAGTCACTGAAATCGTTAAAAGTCACATGTGAGATTTAACTGACTACTTCTGAAATACGTTGAACCCGCACACCTCAAGGTCAACTGTTCATGTGAGTTTTGAGCGTGTATTCAGTGTGTGTGTGTGTGTGTGTGTGTGTGTGTGTGTGTGTGTGTGTGTGTGTGTGTGTGTGTGTGTGTGTGTGTGTGTGTGTGTGTGTGTGTGTGTGTGTCTTATAGACCTACATTTCATAATTGGTAAGTTTTGTTTTATTTATTTATTTCTTTGTTTGTTATGTAAATTCTTTAGTATGTTTTGACTATCTGTCTTTTTGGGGGAAAGTTGTAACAGTCGTACAAATTAATATTATATATAAGATGTTGTATAGGTTCGTTTAAAACCTTAACGCTCTTCAACTTTTCGCTCCGCTGTGGGTAGTGTCGATCGGTAACAAGCCGCTGTTCGACTCTTTTAAGCCCCACTGTTGCGAGCGCCAATTTGTAACAAGGCCTGTAAGCTGTAGTTACAAATAAAAGAAATAAAAAAAATTTATTTAAAAAAATTTTTTGAAAGAAAAAACAATTTTATGTTTGTTTATGGTGTATATAATTTGTAATTAATTTTGTTTTATTGTTTTAAACAAATTTCTAAAATTCTGAAAGGTAATTTTGTTTAAATCGCACTTCTGTAAGATATTAACAAAATCCGGAGTTAAACAGATTAACTCCTGTCAGCAATCGATTAACGACCTTCCGTGTTGCTCCAGTATCTCACCTTTCGTTAATATTTTCTTCTTTCAGGAAGTCTCGTGCTTAATTAAAAACCTTAAATTACAATGTGAAATAATTTACTAATCCATAGAATTGAAATGAATTGATTTATTAACATTTATAAATAATAATCGATATTAAATCGATTTCAGAAATTGTCGACTCCGTCTCAGGGATAAATCGATATGTTAATACAGGTTAAAAAATTCATATAATTATTGTAAAAGGTTCTTGGAGCGATTATTTTATAATAGTCAGAGAAGGGCAGGACGAGAAAGTATAACATTTACAATAAATAATGTTAAATAATTAGTATCTAACAATTTTTTAATAATATATAGAAAATTTTTAATATAGTTGAGTTGCAAACCAATCGCAGACTACTACGTCAGTCGAAGGTGGTGGCCGTGCATCGTTTTTCCATCATGGCCGCTCACTAAAAATGAAAAGGTTATTCGCAATATTCGTCGCGAGAAAATCTTACAATAAAATCAACTTTATAATTGTTTTAAAGATCCCCGAACTTGTGTAAACTGTCTAGTATGTTGTTTGGGGTAGTCTGGATGAGTGTTCAGTGTCCACTGGTGTTAATTATTTTATATTAGAGGTGTTCACTTATGTCTGTTCGTTACACAAATATGGTTATTCTGTCGTAGCTTGAATTATTACTAATATGTAGTTTTAATGTTCTAATTCACTGGTATTATGTAGTGTGGTGTTCGTTTTCACTGTTGTCGTTGAAGGTTTTATATGTTTTGACTGGAAAAGTGTTTATTTAAGTAACTCTCGTTTCTCACGGATTGTCGGTTTTAAACTTAGCACTTCATTATACGGTTTTAAAGAACGCAATTCCGCATAGACTGTTCAGTTTGAACGTTAACAAAGAACTAACTAACTTCCTCCACTTTAGTAAAAATCTTGCCAAGTTAATATTGGAAAAGTATTGTTAAAATAATTGTCACTTCCCATATACATGATTCCAAATTACATTATATATGGAATAACATTAGTTTATTATTCGCTTTCATGAATTATTAACCATATAATTGGTTTAGTTATCTCATTCTGTTTAATTTGATATGTCATAGTCCATATTTGTTGAGATTTTTGTTAAAATTAGAAAATTTCTGTCTTTTTGGGAATCTAGGCCCAAAAACACTGTTTCCGCCCTTCTATACTTTTACTGCCATTTTAAGTGTTATTAATACCATTATAATAAATTTCAAATGGTCATAAATCCTTTCTTTTCCTTAATTACATATACACTTAACATTTGAACTGTTTTTAGTGATAATTTCTGAATTTAACATTCCTCTTTAAAAATAGTTAATTTATAGATTTCAAAAATTTTCAATAATTTAAGGTATTTTTCTATATTACCCTTTTAAATCATAGGTTAATTTACAGTAGTTGTTAATTGACCTACCTTACCTAAATCTTGTCAGTTTACATGATTCATTGGTGAATTAACTGGTTTATATTGATTTTTATGAATTCATTATTTGGCCTAGAGTTTAGTATTTTACATGTATGGTTTTTTCAAATAAATTTACTTCTACTCCTCCTCTGACTCTTAGTAGTTATCATGACATAAAATAAAATTGTTTACAAACTTATTGAGATGTGTAGCATCTAATTCATGCTACTGTTATAAAATTAATAATTAACATCACTCAGCATTCTGTAAAGTTGGACATGTTTGCTGAAATTGTTTTTAACGTACATTTAACTCATTTTGTTAATTAATACAGCATACATACTGAAACGTTTTAATTGGTATGTATGCTGTTATTTAACTAATATAACTTACTCTAAACATATAAACCTTATTGTATAAGAACTCCTTTAAAAATATGGAGTTCATGGCTTTGAACAATATTAGCCATTTAAACGTTTTAATCCTATTAACACTTAAACTATTATCAGTCCTTTCTGTTTTTATTATTATTATTTATCATCCCCTTATATAATAAACATTTTCACCCACACTTTCTTTGTTATTGTCATTCCTACAAATGTTTTGAGATAACAAAGTGACCTAAAATAATAAAATATTGGAAATACCTTCCATTTTTTATTTCATGATTTGTTAATTATCAAATATAAAAGTTGTTTTATAGTATATAGTTTAAGTTATAGTAACACTACAACTTCAAGTTTATTATATTTCAAAACACTTACACTAGTACACTTTCACTGGTGGTTCTGACTCATATGTGAGTCTTATTATCTCAGACCAGACCTTTAGTCAGAATGGACTGTGAAGACTTGTTTATTTTTTATCACATAATAACTTTAGTTGGTGCACCTCTTATCATACTATGCAACACTTTTGTTTATTAGTAATTACAATTTTATAGGGTTTCGGGATGTTATACTTTCTTTAATTGTATCTATTGGTTTGGGGTAAATGGTAGTTAATAATAGGTTTTTTTATGGTGTTTCTTCCATCCTATTTCTTCCTTTCTTCTCGTCTTCCTTCTTGTCTTCACTCTTGGGTAAACCAAGGTACTCAGTGTTATCTTGACTGATGGTTGGTTCGGAGTATCTTCTTTATTTTTTGATACTGACTTTACTCTTCTTTCTTGGTTTCAGGGTATCTGGTTTATTTCCTGATTTTAAACCTTACTCTTCTTTCATCTTGTGTTTGGGGTAATTTGTTTATCTCCACTCCTAATCTTATCCTTTTTTCTTGATTGTGGGGTATCTTGTTTATTTACTGCTCCTAATCTCCTGGGTAGTCTCCTGGTTGTTTAATATGAGTTTTCTTTAATTCTTTCTTTGACTTTTATGGTTGTAATTTTTATAATTTGATTATGGTTTTTCTTTTATTGTGGTGTTTTCCTTTGAAGTAATTGAATTTCATTTGACATACTTCGAGTGTATGTAATTTAATTATTTTTTTTTATGATCTTAAATGAATTAATTATTGGTGGAATATCTGTCATGCTACAGAATGCCCTTCTCCAGAAGTGATTTTTTCAGACTATACTTGCTTTGTCTGAAACAATTGCTTATGATAATTATTATAGTTTTTTATTATTCTTGACTTCATCCCTATTCTAAAAATTTTCTTATATATATTTGAGCTTATATCTTTCTCATTCTCACTTGATCTTCCTTGATAGTAATAGTCATCTGAGTTTCATATTTATTATTTTATTTTCATATTTCTTCTTAGTATTTTCTCCTTGGGATATTTCCTCCCTATCGTTCCCTACTTTGTGAGCTGGTTCAGTTCAGAGAGGCACAGTACGCTACTTCCTCTGCTGTCCAAATACTTCACTTCTTATTTGAGTACAGAGGCAAATCATCTCTGCTCAAAAAACATATTAATACTGCTGGAATTATCTACAGACAGATTAAAAAATTATATCAGAATAGTACACTTTTGTTACTATTTAAAAAATATCTTTGGATACTTTACTTATTACTTATTATATTGCTCAGAAATTTTAATATTCCTATCTCAGTTGTTCTTCTGACTCTTTAACTTGATGGTTAATTCATTTGATATTATGGTAGGAAGCTCTTCTATTAGTACATTTTTCAATTTTTCTTATTATATAAAGTTTTTGGCTATTAATGCTTTATTACTTTCTGGTTTTTTATTACAATCTGCATTGGTTTATAGTAGCATATATCTTATGACATTTTTGGTTTGTTGCTCTGTTTTTATTAGTTCCACTTGTTCTATATTCTAGAACTTTCTTATAACTGTCGTTATTACAATTGACATTTAATTCATAATCATTTCATATTAATTTGTTAAATTACATCATATCTTTGATTTTATTCTCAAATTACTCCTCTCTTGGTTTTTATTCTTTCGAATGAATGTTTTAATTAATTTAATAATGAGGTCATCATTTCTCCTTATACCACTTCAAAGTTTTATTATTTTATATTTCCACATAAGTTTCTGTATTTTATCATATTTAACCAATCAAATCGTGTCACTGATGTTTATTCCCTTTTGTATCATTTTATTGAAGGTTTTTTTTACACTTTATATTTTGATATTAGACACCATCATTTCTTTCAGAATTACTTGGTTTAATTCTAAATTCTGTTTCCTTTATTTATCTCATAATGATCCTTTATAAATATGGTAAATATATTGTATGATTACCATAAATATGGTATGAGTTCTCTTCTTTTTATTTCACCATAGTTTTTTCTAATAAGTGATTTGTAAGTGTTTCTTACATTGTTTTGAATTTTTATGATTCAAAAATTTTTCCTTCTTTATTATTATATTTCCAAAATATTTTTTCAATAAACTTTGGTATGTAAGGTGAGCTTACATTATTTTTGAATTTATTCATTATTATTTCATAAATTCCTTTTATATTATTTTATTTCTCATGATATTTTTCATAAATAATTGTAATAGTTTTCATAATTATGTGGTAAACATATCATATTAGTTTCATAAATATGGTATGACTCTTTTTCTTGTCTTTATTTCAAAAGTATTTCTTATTATTATATTTTCTTTTATACCCAGGTGGATGATTTTTATTAGGTTGCACAGTTGCTCATATTTCTTTTTGTAAGATGTATTTCCTTAATTAATTTTCTTTCTTAAATCCCCGTTTAGTTTCTTTGTTCACTTTTCTTCTCATTCCCTTCCTTTTATTTCCTAATTTGGTTAGTTCTTTATGCATTCCACCTGTCGGGCGAGGTTTCTTCTTCATCGAGTTCTTGTCTTACATCCTGGGATGTGTTGGGTCGGCGGCCCTCTCCTCTTAAGGGAATCCAGCGTTCTGGTGGGTTCTGTTGATTATAAGCTATTCGTACACTCATAGATGGATCATCCCTTCCTTGGTTCTGGTTTCCGGCTCTGGATTCTCCGATGCTATTGCTCCGTGGTGAATGCTCACGATCATCCTCCCTTTGGGGTGGATCCCTCCTTGAGCCATTACCCTCGTCTCTTATGAAATTTACCCTAGGTCGGGAAAACCTATTATTATTGGGATTACTATTTGGTGGACTACCACGATTGTTATTGTTATGGTAACGATCGTTACCATAATTGGGGCTTCTCTGACTATTAGGGTTTGGAGGGTATTGATTTCGGTTACCCTGATAACCATTATTGGGCCGATTCGGGTTCGCATGATTTGGAACCGTGTTATTATTATTACTATTGTTAGTGTTATTAAAATTGTTGTTCTGCGGGTATGCCCGGCTTCCTTGGTATCCCATGTTGGTGTTTGTCGTACCCTGGTTGTTATTTGGATACGTCCTAGGTTCGGGCCGATCGTTTCTTCTCCGGCTTTGTCGGTAGTACTCTTCGTTCTCGTAATTCTCGAGGAGTTCGGTCATGGCCTGAATTGTTTTAATTTGGCTGCCTCTCCTCGCTCGAATTACTTCCTCGTCATAATGGTACGATAATTTGTTGATCAGGCATTCCGCAGGTATGGCCGGTTCTAAATGTTTGGCCATACATACTGTTGGATGTTAGGCCCAAGTGGGCTGAAACATGTTTCTTGAAGTGAATAATCCTGTCGGCTGGTCTTCCATGCTTGTTAAGAATAGTATGTAATACATGAATAGATTCAGCGGGATGAAAATGATAAGATGTGGACTGTATTGAAGATATTGATTTTAATGCATTTCTTAAGTTACATTACAAGTGTTTAATTTATTGGAAGCATGTCGGCTAATGATGCGTGTTGCCAAAGTATTATAAATTTGAATTACATTGAAGCGGCCTAGTTGGCCATAAGTAAGAATGTGCGGCCTAAAGCTTACATTAAATGTCGTAAAGAATACGATGTGCGCGAATATGCGGCACTAGAATACTTGAGTTCAAGTATTTTAAATGACAGCGAAAAGGGTCGGCGAACCGACCGCCGAAAGCGCTTGATACACACTGTACAAAGTTCTAACACGCAAAAATTGAAGCAAGGCAGTAAGCAGATTAGCCAACCTAGAAAGCGAAATTATCGCGCTACCGTACATAAGCTGCCCGTCAAAATCAAATGATATTTTAACATTTTTTAATAAATTATCATACATTTTACAATTTAATTTAAAAGGATACAGTTTTCTTAATAATAAGCGTTACATTCAAGGCTAAGTTGAACCTTGAGTTATGAGATTAGATAACGGCAGTCCGTTACTAGTTTAGAGATAAGCATGCATAAGATAAGCCTAGAGATAGGCGTTTGTAAGCCAAGGTTGGCGAACAGCTGTTTCAGATATGAATAAAGTCTGGTTTGACCAATATTACCATCACATAGTGTATGTGCACAGTATATAACATTACAAAACATGAAAAAAAATACATAGTTATGCAATGTTTAATGCATGATCGGAAGCTCATCACATGATGGACCGATAGCTGGTAACCCTATGCGTGTCGTAGATGGTTACTGTAAAATTAGTTGAGGCCCGTGGACCTGTACAGAGAGTTCATTACATGAACAAAATTGTTATTGAACATGTTGCAGTTACATGTTCAATCGTATATTCAGCAGGGCGGCATGTATTGACCTAGTCATGCTGTTCCTGAAGTTTCAGGAACTTACAATATGTAATAATGTATGAACAAGCTAGATGCTGACTGAATGCAAGCCCAAATATGACATGTATGTCATAATTTAAGTACAAATAATTGTGCATGCTTACTTGCAAAATGAATACAATATAAAATACAATATAAAATAAATCTAGACGTGGCAGTTACATACGGCAGACGCAAAGCAATAGGTTTTACATAGACGCAATTTATGCGAATACAATAACAATAATTTAGATAATTACAAGATGAATAATTGCAATGTCAAATAACAAATACAATACTGAAATTACAGAAACAATTTAACAATTTAAAGACATTCACAGAATAATACACATTTATTAGCAACAATATAAAGAAATGAATGCATGATTGCTCAGCTGCAAGACATGCGAATATTATGTAACAACATTTTATAAAATGAGACCACCAAAAACATGAAATATACCCCATAACATCAAATGAAAATGTGTAAGACATAGTATGCCACACAAATTAACATACAATACAAATATTAAGATACCACCAAAACTGTGATAATTATAGAAGCGTGCAATGGCGCAAAATTGATAAGAAAATAATGTGATAATTCATCACAATTAGGTTGACCAAATGGTCGTAATAAGTAATAAGCCAGTGGCTAAATAAAAATAGCATTGTGCTAAGTAATCATAATGTCAAATCTCGTCTCGCGCTGGCAACAGACATAATTTATGTATTGGTCTCCGCAAAACACCCGTAGGCGTGCGAATGTCCACGACACGAACCAAGTTATCTGGGCCGGGAAATGTGGCGATAATTACGCCAAATTTCCAGGCTAATGGAGGTAAATTATCCTCAATAAGCAAAACTAAGTCACCAATGGAAACATTATCCTTGGCAAACTTCCACTTGTGACGCTGCTGCAACTGGTGCAAATAATCGCGAGACCATGCCTTCCAAATGCCCTGGACAAATCTCTGAAGAAGTTGCCAACGCCCAAGACGAGAAACAGGAACGTGAGAAAGGTCTGGGTCCGGTATCGCCGTTAAGGGTGCGCAAATCAAAAAATGGCCAGGTGTAAGTGGCACCGGGTCGTTAACATCTGAAGAGATAGCAAATAAAGGTCGAGAGTTCAGACATGCCTCTATCTGAGACAAAACGGTCGTGAACTCTTCGAAGTTGAGTATAGATTTGCCTACCATGCGGCGCAGATGAAATTTCAAACTCTTTATGCCGATCTCCCAAAGGCCACCGAAATGAGGTGAGGAGGGCGGAATAAATGACCATGATATCCCCTGAGAGGACGTGAATGACTTGATCGATGAGATGGCATCCTTATTGTGCCAAAAGTTGTAAATATCATGTAAGATAGTGCGGGCCTTCCTGAAGTTTGTGCCATTGTCGGAGTACAGTTGACTGGGTATACCCCTACGGGCCATGAAACGACGTAATGCGGCTATAAAAGCGCTGGCCGTAAGGTCGGAAACCAATTCCAAGTGAATAGCCCTAGTCGCTAAGCAAACAAACAAAGATACGTATGCCTTAGAAAGAGTTCTAGACTCCTGCCCGCCATGACGAATCATGAAGGGACCGCCATAATCAACCGCGCAAAATAGAAACGGCCTAGAGGGAGTGACTCTAGGGGATGGTAAAATACCAAGTCTCTGAACCTGCTGTGTGGCACTAAACCTGATACACCTCACACACTTTCGAATAATGGAACGGATGACTAGCCGGGCATTAACAATCCACCAACGTTGACGCAGTGAATGATGCACGAGTTGAGCACCAGCGTGAAGTAAACGAATGTGTTCACGTTCAATGATAAGGCGTGTAATATGCGCCGATGGGGGTAATACAATAGGATGTTTAGAATCGTAGGGTAATTGGGAATGCTGCAATCGTCCGCCCACGCGTATCACTCCAGAGTCGTCAAGGAACGGGTCGAGAGATGCCAACTTACTCCTAATGGAAACAGAAGATCCGTTACGAAGACAATTAATTTCGGTTGTGAAGTGGATCGACTGAGACTGTTTTATGAAGAAGTTGAGAGACTGATGAATTTCTACAAGGGTCAGATCGCCCGCAAGTTTGTCCGCACTTGAGTGCCTAATATTTCTGATGAACCGAAAACAGTATGCGTATACACGCGTTAGCCGGTGCAACGAGGAAAAGTCCAAAGATAGGTCGACAGCCAGGGTAGACATTAGAGAAAGGTTATGTGTATTTTTCTCTTCCGCGGTGACTTCAGAAGACGACGGAGTGGCCGGTACGAAGGATGGGAAGGGATCAGACTCTGACGATTGGGACAGACAGCTAGGACCGTGCCACCAAAGCGAGCAATCGCGCAAAACGTCAGGGAGACACCCCCTAGATATAATATCAGCAGGATTGTGTCGCGAATCAATGTGATGCCAAGTATAAGTTTGCGTACGACGCTGAATTTCAGCAACCCGATTAGCGACGTATGTTTTCCAACGCGTAGACTGCGCATGAATCCAGTAAAGAGCCACCATAGAGTCAGAATACAAATGTACATTATCAATAAACGAATAAAGAGCAGGAATAACCTTAGATACGAGCCGCGACAATAACAAGCAAGCGCAGAGTTCGATGCGAGGTAATGACACCTGTCGTAGGGGAGCCACGCGAGATTTGGAACACAAGAGGTGACAGGAGGCAGTAGAATCTTGATAAATGACATATATACAACAGCCAAACCCTCTTTCAGAAGCATCCGGAAAACCATGCAATTGAACTGTAGCTGCCTCACGCTTGCAACGAATAGATCGCGGGACCACAATTTTGCCAATCAGAACCAATTTGTCACACAAAGCATGCCAATCCGAACGTGACTGACCGGAAATCGGTTCATCCCAACCAAGCTTACAAAGACAAAGTAAGTATATGAGTATATATAAGTATACATATAAGTATATATAATAAGTATTTGACGCTACTAAATTGATGAGTGTCGTGTGCCCAAGATCGTTATTTCTTTGATAAAGTCCTCGTAGTCGCGAGCGAGCTTGGCATCTCGCCTAAATCGACGCTCTAAGCTTAAGAATCTTGATTCGGCACTCGTGTAAGATTCCCCCAAGTGGGGATTATCAGACTTAAATGGAAGTGATACTATAAATCTACCCTCGTGGTTGCGCTGAGTAGAGCGCACAAAATGCTCTTCACAGGCCGACTCGCTATCAGGGGTATTGTCAGGGATAGTTTCTGCTTCCCAAAATCTCTCGAGAGATTGCAGAATTTGACTGTCGTTGTTCCTTGCTAGGAAAGAAACAGCAGGGCCCTCGTTGCGGCAGTGCTTGGGCAGGTTGCCAGCCAAAATGTAGCCCAGTTTTGTTTCCTGAATGATGGGAAAATTGGGGCCGCGTGTGTATTTATTGGCTAATATCAAATCCAGATAAAATTGTGCCCCTAATAGTATGTCGATTTGCGAAGATATATTAAAATCGGGGTCAGCCAGGAAAATTTTGTTTGGAATGCGGAACTGGCTGATATCAAACGAGGTCGAAGGCAGATTGTGAGTTAAGGTAGATAAGACGGCACATTTTGCCTCGAAACTATATCTCTGATAGCGAGAAATGATACGTATAGAAGCAATATCAGTTGCGCAACACGCTGTGTTGTTTATTCCTGTGATAGGAATATTAGATTTGGCTAATTTGAGCTGTAACCTTTTTGCAAATGATTTTGTACAGAAATTTATCTGTGAACCGGCGTCCAGGAGCACCCTAGCTCTATGCCTGTTGCCAGCCTGGTCAACGACAGATACAACCGCTGTGGATAAAAGAACATTATTCTTGCACTGTAATTTAAGCGAGCAATAATTGCTGCTGGCAGCTGTTGATTTCGGCACGTAATTTGCGTGCAACAATGTGTGGTGTCGTTTTGAACAGATTTTACACACCTGTTTACTCTTACAGTTAGCTATCAGATGACCTGATCTAAGGCAGTTGCTACAACATTTACGATTTGAAACAAATTGCCCCCGCTCAGCGGTGCTTAATATACGAAAATTATTACATAAGTAAAGCGGGTGGTTGGATTTACAACACACGCATGAATAATGATTTGCCGCTGTGTGATAGCTCTTAAATGTAGTGCTGCCAGCAGTATTTCTTGAGCTACACTTCTCATATTTATTGTTAGGTCTTACATTAAGTTTGTTGAATTGCTGTCCGGGTTCAATAGGCATTGTATTTTCTAACAGCTGTCTGCGTAAGTTTAAAAAATGCGTGAAGTCTTGAAAGCTAGGCAAATTGTCAGGGTCTATTGACTCCTTCCAACGTTTGAAAGTAATAGGGTCAAGTTTGGTGGATAGTAACTGTATAGTGATAAATTCAAATGAATTCACTGACAGCTTCATTGCTGCCAGTGAATTAACGGAAGACGTTATGGTGTTAGTGAACTCCGCCAAACTTTGGACCGAGTCCTTTATTGTGGACTTGACCTGAAGTAGGTTTTGTACTTAGTATTTAGCTAATATGAATGGGTTGTTATACCTTTCGGACAGCAAATTCAACGCTATTGTATAATTTTCTTTACAGATAGGTAATGACTTGATTAAATCTAACGGTTCACACTTCACAGAGGAATGTAAATAATGTAATTTTTGCACTGGTGTTAAATCAGATCTTGAATGCACTAAATCGGTAAAAATTGAATAAAAATGTTGCCATTCCAATATGTTGCCTGAGAAGCAGGGCAAACTTATCGGTTTTAATTACATGGGCGTCGATAATACGGGAGGTACAGTCTGAGTATTAAATGTGTCAAGTAATTGCAAAATGTTTGCTTCAGTTGAATATATCATTTCTTCGACCTCAACTCGGTCTGCTTGAGCAACGCTCGTGTCCTTACTAATGAGCTCTATTTCAGACTGTACCTCGTCGTACTTCGAGGCCAAGCTTTTGAGACTGTCCAGTCTTACAGTTAGAAAATGTTTTGTACTTAAAGTTATATCAAATGAATTTACAGCAGATTGTATCCGCACTATTGCGGACTTTAAGCCGCCTCTCTTTCTGGTCAGCACCTTGAGGCCTTCTTCAGATATTTTACGCACCTTGTTTCACTGTTGTTGATGATACCTTGTTGGCGATGTCCTGCAGCGTCGGCTCCTTGGTGAAGATGGCAAACAGCTGGCAGAGATGACCACCTTGAGTAAAGCACTGTAGCTGGCAGGCACTTGCTAATATGTTGTCAGAAGGCTGCAAGATGACGAGCGAAATGCCGATGCAAATCACGCCACGGTCGTATTAGCTGACGTGCTAATTCGCCCGTGATGGCCAGAAATAGTGGTAGAAAATATTGGATGGAAAATCCAGGTCCGGAGTGACCAAAAAATGTTGGATGTTAGGCCCAAGTGGGCTGAAACATGTTTCTTGAAGTGAATAATCCTGTCGGCTGGTCTTCCATGCTTGTTAAGAATAGTATGTAATACATGAATAGATTCAGCGGGATGAAAATGATAAGATGTGGACTGCATTGAAGATATTGATTTTAATGCATTTCTTAAGTTACATTACAGGTGTTTAATTTATTGAAAGCAGGTCGGCTAATGATGCGTGTTGCCAAAGTATTATAAATTTGAATTACATTGAAGCGGGCCTAGTTGGCCATAAGTAAGAATGTGCGGCCTAAAGCCTACATTAAATGTCGTAAAGAATACGATGTGCGCGAATATGCGGCACTAGAATACTTGAGTTCAAGTATTTTAAATGACAGCGAAAAGGGTCGGCGAACCGACCGCCGAAAGCGCTTGATACACACTGTACAAAGTTCTAACACGCAAAAATTGAAGCAAGGCAGTAAGCAGATTAGCCAACCTAGAAAGCGAAATTATCGCGCTACCATACACATACCTTGCCGAGGAAATACGCCGTCATGGAACTACCGACTTGCTGTTTATAATGGCCGTGGCATATGTTGTCGCGTATTAGGTTTTGGGTCGTTCCCGACCAATACTTAGCCTTGAAGAGGCTTTTAAATTGTTGGTAGCTCTCGATGTTGCTTCGGTTGGCCATCCACCAATGGTCGTTCACCTCCCGAAAAGACTCGTCTAGAAGTTCCCGGTTTTGGACCCATCGGTTTCCTCTATGCTTGTCCAGGTATTCTTCTATGCGGGCCAAGAACTCCATTGGCTTTCGCTTATATTGCCTGAAATTTAGCCATTCTCGATTTTCAGACATGGGGAAATTATTGTAGCCAGTTGGTCGGTTTCTTATTATTTCTATTTCCTCCTGACTCTGTCGCACTTTTCCCGTGATGTTAGTCATAGCGGTTTCCATGCCGTCGCATCTTTCGGTGACATGTGTTCGCACTTTATTTATTTCTTCCTGTGCAAAATTTTTGTTTTCCTCCAGTTTAGTCTTCTGGTGTTCCTTGACCTGGGTAATTTCTTTATTTATTACCTCCCTGACTTCCAGTACTTCACTTTCTGTCTTACGACATCTTTCGTCCACTTCCCTGATCTGCTGGTTTACAACAACTACTTCCTGTTCCAACTTTTTGACGATGGATTTCTTAGTGTCTGTTATCTTTCTATTCAACTCTTCTTTCGCTAACTCGATCCTCTCGTCTAACTTGTTCATGTTCTCCTGGTTGACTTCCCTTAGTTCTTCTCTCAGCAGTTGGTTATCCTCTCTCAATTCTTCCAACCTTTCCCCCATCGTCTCTTCCATTTTCTTGTTATTTTCCCTTAATTCTTCTTTTAATTGTTGGTTGTCACTTTCTATTTTCTTACTGGTTTCTTCCATTTTCTCTTCCAAATTTTTATTATTTTCTTCCATTTTTTTTCCATCTTCCTACTGGTTTCCTCAATCCTTTTGTTGGTATTTTCAATCTTACGGCCCAATTCTTCCTTTGTGGATCGGTTGTCTTCCTTCAAATCTTCTAATTTTTCATTTAAGGAGTGGTTGTCTTCCTTCCTTTCCTTACTCGATTCTTCTCTGGTAGAATCCAATTTCTTATTCAATTCTGATTAAATTTCCTACTATTTTCTTCCACGTCCTTCCTTAATCCTTCTTTTATGGATTCTATATTTTTATTTACTCCTTCCATTTTCTTTTCCATCTTCTTATTCTGTTCTTTCATTGTCTCCATCATCTGCCTGAGCATTTCTTGAGTTGTCATGTTCTCTGTTTGTGATGGTTTTTCAGGTTGTTCCTCTGGTGGTGCGGGTTGTTTCGGTTCCACCGGGTTTAGTAACACTTCCAGATCCTCCACGGGTGTTGCCTCCTTATCCCCCATGTCAACTTCCTTTTCGGCCTCTGCCGCCCTCTTCTTAGAAGTAGCTCGTCTTTGCATTCTGTCTCCTTTTTCTATTATATAACCGCTGCCAGGCTTAAATTATTAAGCCCTCTAGTTGGACGCCAATTTGTAACAAATACAAATAAAAGATAAAAGGTTCGTTTAAAACCTTAACGCTCTTCAACTTTTCGCTCCGCTGTGGGTAGTGTCGATCGGTAACAAGCCGCTGTTCGACTCTTTTAAGCCCCACTGTTGCGAGCGCCAATTTGTAACAAGACCTGTAAGCTGTAGTTACAAATAAAAGAATTAAAAAAAAATTGTTATTTAAAAAAAGTTTTTGAAAGAAAACAAAATTTTATGTTTGTTTATGGTGTATATAATTTGTAATTAATTCTGTTTTATTGTTTTAAACAAATTTCTAAAATTCTGTAAGGTAATTTTGTTTAAATCGCACTTCTGGAAGATATTAACAAAATCCGGAGTTAAACAGATTAACTCCTGTCAGCAATCGATTAACGACCTTCCGTGTTGCTCCAGTATCTCACCTTTTGTTAATATTTTCTTCTTTCAGGAAGTCTCGTGCTTAATTAAAAACCTTAAATTACAATGTGAAATAATTTACTAATCCATACAATTGAAATGAATTGATTTATTAACATTTATAAATAATAATCGATATTAAATCGATTTCAGCAATTGTCGACTCCGTCTCAGGGATAAATCGATATGTTAATACAGGTTAAAAAATTCATATAATTATTGTAAAAGGTTCTTGGAGCGATTATTTTATAATAGTCAGAGAAGGGCAGGACGAGAAAGTATAACATTTACAATAAATAATGTTAAATAATTAGTATCTAACAATTTTTTAATAATATATAGAAAATGTTTAATATAGTTGAGTTGCAAACCAATCGTAGACTACTACGTCAGTCGAAGGTGTGGCCGTGCATCGTTTTTCCATCATGGCCGCTCACTAAAAATGAAGAGGTTATTCGCAATATTCGTCGCGAGAAAATCTTACAATAAAATCAACTTTATAATTGTTTTAAAGATCCCCGAACTTGTGTAAACTGTCTAGTATGTTGTTTGGGGTAGTCTGGATGAGTGTTCAGTGTCCACTGGTGTTAATTATTTTATATTAGAGGTGTTCACTTATGTCTGTTCGTTACACAAATATGGTTATTCTGTCGTAGCTTGAATTATTACTAATATGTAGTTTTAATGTTCTAATTCACTTGTATTATGTAGTGTGGTGTTCGTTTTCACTGTTGTCGTTGAAGGTTTTATATGTTTTGACTGGAAAAGTGTTTATTTAAGTAACTCTCGTTTCTCACGGATTGTCGGCTTTAACCTTAGCACTTCATTATACGGTTTTAAAGAATGCAATTCCGCATAGACTGTTTAGTTTGAACGTTAACAAAGAACTAACTAACTTCCTCCACTTTAGTAAAAATCTTGCCAAGTTAATATTGGAAAAATATTGTTAAAATAATTGTCACTTCCCATATAGATGATTCCAAATTACATTATATATGGAATAACTTTAGTTTATTATTTGCTTTCATGAATTATTAACCATATAATTGGTTTAGTTATCTCATTCTGTTTAATTTGATATGTCATAGTCCATATTTGTTGAGATTTTTGTTAAAATTAGAAAATTTCTGTCTTTTTGGGAATCTAGGCCCAAAAACACTGTTTCCGCCCTTCTATACTTTTACTGCCATTTTAAGTGTTATAAATACCATTATAATAAATTTCAAATGGTCATAAATCCTTTTTTTCCTTAATTACATATACACTTAACATTCGAACTGTTTTTTAGTGATAATTTCTGAATTTAACATTCCTCTTTAAAAACAGTTAATTTATACATTTCAAAAATTTTCAATAATTTAAGGTATTTTTCTATATTACCCTTTTAAATCATAGGTTCATTCACAGTAGTTGTTAATTGACCTACCTTACCTAACTCTTGTCAGTTTACATGATTCATTGGTGAATTAACTGGTTTATATTGATTTTTATGAATTCATTATTTGGCCTAGAGTTTAGTATTTTACATGTACGCTTTTTTCAAATAAATTTACTTCTACTCCTCCTCTGACTCTTAGTAGTTATCATGACATAAAATAAAATTGTTCACAAACTTATTGAGATGTGTAGCATCTAATTCATGCTACTGTTATAAAAATAATAATTAACATCACTCAGCATTCTGTAAAGTTGGACATGTTTGCTGAAATTGTTTTTAACATACATTTAACTCATTTTGTTAATTAATACAGCATACATACTGAAACATTTTATTCTTCGTATTGTTTAAATTAGCAGCGATCCTTACTATTTCTTTTATGAATTTGCTAACTGCTATAATTTTTATTGTTCGACTGAGTTTTCGTCATCACTGTCATCTTCAGGTTGTTTAAGACCTGAAGATGTCAGTGATGACGAAAAGATTTGTCGAACAATAAAAATTATAGCAGTTAGCAAATTCATAAAATGAAACATTTTAATTGGTATGTATGCTGTTATTTAACTAATATAACTTACTCTAAACATATAAAACTTATTGTATAAGAACTCCTTTAAAAATATGGAGTTCATGGCTTTGAACCATATTAGCCATTTAAACGTTTTAATCCTATTAACACTTAAACTATTATCAGTCCTTTCTGTTTTTATTATTATTATTATTTATCATCCCCTTATATAATAAACATTTTCACCCACACTTTCTTTGTTATTGTCATTCCTACAAATGTTTTGAGATAACAAAGTGACCTAAAATAATAAAATATTGGAAATACCTTCCATTTTATTATTTCATGATTTGTTAATTATCAAATATAAAAGTTGTTTTATAGCATATAGTTTAAGTTATAGTAACACTACAACTTCAAGTTTATTATATTTCAAAACACTTACACTAGTACACTTTCACTGGTGGTTCTGACTCATATGTGAGTCTTATTATCTCAGACCAGACCTTTAGTCAGAATGGACTGTGAAGACTTGTTTATTTTTTATCACATAATAACTTTAGTTGGTGCACCTCTTATCATACTATGCAACACTTTTGTTTATTAGTAATTACAATTTTATAGGGTTTCGGGATGTTATACTTTCTTCAATTGTATCTATTGGTTTGGGGTAAATGGTAGTTAATAATAGGTTTTTTTATGGTGTTTCTTCCATCCTATTTCTTCCTTTCTTCTCGTCTTCCTTCTTGTCTTCACTCTTGGGTAAACCAAGGTACTCAGTGTTATCTTGACTGATGGTTGGTTCGGAGTATCTTCTTTATTTTTTGATACTGACTTTACTCTTGTTTCTTGGTTTCAGGGTATCTGGTTTATTTCCTGATATTAAACCTTACTCTTCTTTCATCTTGTGTTTGGGGTAATTTGTTTATCTCCACTCCTAATCTTATCCTTTTTTCTTGATTGTGGGGTATCTTGTTTATTTACTGCTCCTAATCTCCTGGGTAATCTCCTGGTTGTTAATATGAGTTTTCTTTAATTCTTTCTTTGACTTTTATGGTTGTAATTTTTATAATTTGATTATGGTTTTTCTTTTATTGTAGTGTTTTCCTTTGAAGTAATTGAATTTCATTTGACATTCTTCGAGTGTATGTAATTTAATTATTTTTTATGATCTGAAATGAATTAATTATTGGTGGAATATCTGTCATGCTACAAAGTATATACTTTATTTTTTATTTGTAATGTTTTAGTGTTTGTTTTTGCCTGAAGACGGCTACAGATTTGTTAGCCGGAACGTTGCTTTATATCAATAGCAGTGATGGAAAAAATCCGTCCCTCTGGTAAGCCAAAACAAGCAGTTATGGAAGAAGTCCGTCCCTCTGGTAAGCCAAAAAAAGCAGTTATGGAAGACGTCCGTCCCTCTGGTAGGCCAAAATAGCAGTGATGGAAGAAGTCCGTCCCTCTGGTATGCCAAATTAGCAGTGATGGAAGAAGTCCGTCCCTCTGGTAGGCCAAAACAAGTAGTTATGGAAGAAATCCGTCCCTCTGGTAGGCCAAAACAAGCAGTTATGGAAGAAGTCCGTCCCTCTGGTAGGCCAAAACAGCAGTGATGGAAAAAGTCCGTCCCTCTGGTAGGCCAAAATAGCAGTGATGGAAGAAGTCCGTCCCTCTGATAGGCCAAATTTCAATAACCCGTTACTGACGTCTTTTAAATAAATTATTTTGCAATAAATGTAATTCGTTTTATATTTATCTGATAGTTACAACTCTTGAAACTGTTACAAGAGGTATCAATTATTGTTGTGACAATTAGTTTATATTATATTATACTTTTTAGAGAATTTTACATTATAGTTTATGTATACACGAACACGCCCGTTTATTTATTTGTTTAACTGTTTTTTATTTTTTTTTTGTTTTCTTCCACAGGCAAGATATTTCAATATAATATGATGTAAGTTAAAGTGACATTTTATAAATCAGAATCCAGAGAACCAGAGTAGCTAGTAGAGGTACGCAAATTACCCTTACACCAGTTTGGCGTGTGTATCTTAGAGTAATGTGTAACGTTAGTGCTACGACTGCGTGTAAACGGGAAGCAAACACGCTTTGCTGTCGTAAATCTGAATAGTTTGTCTGTCTACTACGTCGGCACTAACAACGACGTCTGCTACGACCCAGTTCTCGCCTCAACTAATTCATATGAAATGACAAATCGGTTTACCGAGCGTGTCTACAGCATTTCCGTCAAATAGGTAATTTGTGACTTCCGTTCGCAAGCGAGCTTCCCATATTAGGTTTGTCAAAAAGAAAAACTTATAGTGATACCGAGTGTTAGATTTTGCGTTCATGTCTCAGTTAACCCCTGCTCGTTGAACGTTTTATTGTGGGCGTTTTAGATTAGACCCATCCCCTCATTAAAGTTTCAGTTATTCAAAAGTGTTATTCCAGCGGCTCTGAATGGCTGAAGCACGATCCTCGGGGGAAGCGGTGGTTGTGATGGTGGTTCTAAAACAGGAGCACAAAATTTTTCGAGCATGAAATTGCTTCTAGCTCAACGTAAATTAGTTCCAGAAAAGAATTTTATTCACACAGTTGGGCAAAAAGAACAATCACTTTAGTGAATGCAACATGTCCTATTAGATCTACATTTTGATTTAATTAATGTAAGTATTCTAAACGTAGTACTCTGACTATCAGAAAATATCAATATATATGTTGTATTCTGCGCATGTCTAGTAATTTACGACGGTGTTATCCCATTCGTCCACATCGAAGAAATTTTTGCCACATCGGACTAGACGTTAATAAAAGTGAATAATTGTTTCCATAATCACTCTCTACTTGTAGAAATGGCGTATGTTACAGTGTACTCTCATTAGGCTTAGAGAATGCTATGTGTTTTAATATATAAACAATCTATAATAATATAATTTTTGTATCTCCATCAGATTCACAGTAAAGCTCAAACTGAATCGCGTGATACCCCATGGTTCAGTGGTAACAATGATATAAGCATGGGCTATACAATTTGCGAGGCTGAGCTTACTTTCGATTTTCCAAATAAAATTTACAAAAGGAATTTAAACTTTTTCGGGCACTTGTATTTAACAGTTCATTTCCATTATTGTGTTACACCCTGGACTACTTAATACCCTACGCTTCTTCCAGCGGTTGAGTTCTTATGAATTGTATAACGTCTTTATGTGACAACTAGAGACATCGTACTTACTGTTAAAATTGTTAGATTTTATGAAAACGTATGTGCATGTGTGTATACAAAAGAATGTGTGTACGTAAAGTACGCTCTCGCATGTAGAATAATTTGCTTAAATAAATTTTATGAAACTTCGTTATGCGTAGAACACATTTCGAAGATGATGTAATCAGGACAGCTGCAGGGCTATTATTGTAACAACTAACACAACTTTGTTGTTACCTACTATCGATTACCGGCCTTCTGTCCAGGCAACGTCAAAGCATTATAATTAATGCAAATCTCTTTCGAAACACAACTTACTGATTATTAAAACACCCGCATTTTTTGCTTTACAAATAACCTACTCCGAATTTTATATCAAATCGCACATAACGAGTACATAAAAATCCGTCAGAAAAACATTAAGTTAATGAAATGCATTGCCATCAGTAGGTCAGTAAAATTTTGTTAAATTTATAATTTTTGTTGTGTTTGAAAGAATTGAATTAGTAAATTTTTGTTGTGTATGTAGATATAAACATGTAGATATACACAGTATTCGTAGTTTTTTCGAGGAAGTCTATGGAAAACTAATGTTCCCCGCAAGAGGGTCCGCACTCCTACGGTGTGTTTGACTCGCACCCACCAAAACCACAAACTCTGTTGTCCACGGCATGGATCCACCTCGGGACTCAGATTTCGCAATAATTTAATTTTGTCAGCGGCCCTACCAAGATCATCTTCGGCTTCCTCCTTTTGCCTTAGTACCTTCTCTATGCAGGCTGCTACCTGATCCCAATGGTATTCGCTCTCCAGCATTAGTCCGATGACATTTTTGGGCGAGATCTGTTTCACTACATTTTTCAGGGTTTGCCTCTCCTCTTTCCACCTATCACAGATGAAAAACGTCAGATTCGCATCGTCTAATTCCTGTTTACAGAAAATTCAGTTTGGTCTGTCTACTTTCCCCATCCTATATAGGTAAGCCCGGAACAGGCCGTGGGCAGTTAGAAACTGCGTTATGAAGTAATTAATCTCGCCATGTTTGCGGTCAGTCCACTAAGCTAACTGTTTTATAAGCGTAGCGGTTCATCTTCCCTTCGTGTCACTGGTCCATCTTTCCTGCCACTGAGCTATAGTACGGGGCCTGGTCTCCTTGTGAGCTTGTACAGTATCTACTTGGGCATTCCTCTTGTAAATCAGTTTCCGTTCCTTTGCCAGCAGATCGATTGGCATTATTCCCACGATGACAAGAACCGCGGACTCTGAAACCGTGCGGTAGGAGCAAGCTACTCTGGCACTGTAGCGGTCGCAGGGCCGCTACGTGAAATTTAAGACTAGGTTAATGAACCTAGAGGAAGCGAAAAGTGTGCTAGAGCCTACCCGAGTGACAGGATTTGCAATCAACACATTTTTAACAAGTAACAAGATTTATTACATTTCAAGTTGGTGACACAATGTCCCAGTATCATATGGTTCTTTGCATATATTCATTAATTTATATAGTGTTCAGGAAATAGACATAAGATGTATATATATATATATATATATATATATATATATATATATATTTATTTACAGGCTAGCATACCCCATGAGGGAGAACAACGCGAACATCAATATAGTTGAAATAACGGACCACACCAAGTTAACCCCACCACTTGTTAAAGACACTAATAACCCTTCAAGAATAATTATAATAAAAATAACGCTAATACAGATAATCGGACCCCACATCTAAGTACCAAAACATGCCTTAGTAAAACAGGTTAACCACCCCCTCATGGTGTATGTCAGACAAGTTACAAAGGAAACAGTTACAAATTTTACAACCTGAGTTCTTGTGACTTTGAAATATATTCAGTTCTTAATACAGATATTTAGTATTGTATTTATCCGATATTTAATGTTGAACACAAGGGTAGCCAGTCTATGGAGTTGATGTAGATTGAAGAAGGATAAATGAAACGTTCCCACCTGCAATTGTGTAGAGACGAACTCAGGTAGAAGAATGATGAACTGTGGACGAGCAGAGTTGCAAATTTGTCCCTGGACTACGGTGACTGTCTACTGGAACTCGTTTCTGTGATTTCTGGGTCCTTCGGTGGGTTTTGTTCGTTCAGCATTCCTCGGTCTGACGGCTTCGGGGAGCTTACTGTGGAGCTGCTCTGCTGGTAGTCACCGATGTTCGTGTGACCACCGCTCTTACCCCTTTCTCCTGGCTGGTGCAGGGACCCTGAACGTCTTTAAGAGTTTACAGACGCATGTAAAGAAAACCGACACACATCCTAGGCCGTCAGACCAGCGGGAATGTCCAGATCGAAGGCTTGCTGAGAAATGAGGCCGAAGCCTGGACTTGTTGGTCGCACATGCCTGCATAAAACAAGCCTGTCCCAATTTGCCAAAATAAACCTTCGGTTAACATAATTGCGAACAAAACACAGCCAACAGCTGAACAAGGCGACTGGTCACTAAATTACGTCGTCGAATCGTCGACCAAGCCTTGGCAGGCACTGCTGCCAACCGCGTTGGTAGCACTGAACAACTCAAACCGCGCCGGGAAATTCAAAACCCGGCAAAGCACGCCAGTTCGCTGCACTGCTGACATGCGTCGTCTGTATTTCTCGAGTTTGAGTACATCAGCCCATATCTCCGCACCATAAAGCAGTATTGAATGCGTAACCGACATAAGTAGCCGTCACTTCGAAGGTTTCGGGCTACTGTCGTTTGCCATAATTCTACTCAGTGCCGCGGTCACAGTTGCAGTCTTATCAGCCACCCGTTTTATTTGTGGCCAAAACGTAAGCTTTGTGTCCTGCAGTATACCCAGATTCTTAATTGCGCCTTTTGAGTGCACAGTTTCTTCTCCGACGGGCAAGATGATGGGGAGATACCTCTTTGTGATTAGCACGATTTCTGTTCCGTCAGCTGCCAATTTTAAGCCATGGTCATCCAGGAACTGACTAGTCGCATAACCTGCCGTAATCTCATCTAAGCCAGTTCCACATCTTGTGCTATGATAACCGCTGCTATATCATCAGCGTACCCCACTAAGAATGTATTTTCGGGCACATCCATCCGAAGAAATACCATCATATGAAGCGTTCCACAGATCTGGCCCATTAATTGATCACTGAGCCCTGCTGACCCCTGCTGTGACCTCTTTAATCCGGCATCCTGATGTAGTATCATAAAGTAATGTCCTGTCACTCAGGTAATCTCTAGGCAACAGATGTGTGGGTATCCGAAACGTAAGCTGCAAAGCGTCAAGCATATCACTCTACTTCGTTGAGCTAAACGCGTTTTTGAAATCCAGCGTTACTAACAAGCAACTACACACAGGTTACTGGCAGCGAGAAGTGGTTTCATCGTTTATTCTACTACAGTACTACTACTACTACTATTTATTTTACTACAGTATTCGTAGTTGAATAAATTGGTATTTTAATAATGAAATACTTGAAATTTATAAGGAGCTGGTGCTAGTTGATACCTGGTTCAAGGTAGGAAGCTGGTGGAAGTTGTAATAAATTAATTAATATTGAATGTTGTTGATGATATAAGAGATGGTGAAGTGTGAGACTCCGATGTAATCAAGCCCCACTCTTTGGGCTAGCCAATTTGTAATAAAATAAGTAAATTGTAATATAATATGTTTAATTGGTGTGTAATTGGTGTGGCTCTCGACGTCTTACTGGCCTGAAACACTTCCTTAAGTTTCCCAGCTGGTCGAGTCCCAATGGTAGCAAGACCGGTCGAGTAGCGTAAAGTTGATGAATGAATATATATGTTCAGCTTCGCCGAAAGTTTCAAAAAAAAAATTATTGTTTTGAAGGAAATTAAAAAAAAAATTGTTTATAAAAAAAATAATTAAAAAAAAATTTTAATTTTATTAATTAATTAATTATGATCAATTAATTAATATAGGGCTGTGAAGTTTTAAAAAGTGTAATGCTCTTCTGAAAATTTTTATTAAAGTTTTGGTATATTTTAAATAAACTATCACCACTCATAAGACTGTCTTCAAACCAATCGATACTTGTTTACCTTTTTATTTTTTAGGTTATCTTCACTTATAGGTGGTAAAGTCCTTGTAGATTATCAATTAGAATTATATTATTGGTAATTAGTATTATTGAAGAAATAAAGAACTATTAAGTATTGAAAAGTATTAATGTTTTATTAATTAATGGCAATATTGACTCTTATCGATTAATATCGATTGTCAGGATATCGAAAAAAAATTACAAAGTATTATATAAAAATCGTACAGGGTTCTTTAAACAGCCAGTTATTATCAAAGTCAGAGAAATCGGGCTAATATTTAAAAGTATAACGTTACATCAAATGAATAATTATTACTAAACACAAACATTGAATAATAATTTGTAAATAATATAATTGTTTTCACCAAACAGCTGTTTTGAACTAGGAGAAGGCACTGGGATTGTCAAAAGAAAGATGGCTGCCGTCAAGTTGATCAAAATGTCGCTCGTTCCTGCTGCATTCCAAATAATGTATTTTCTGGCAATATTCCTGTTCTTGTGTCTGCAAATCTCTTGTTAAATGTTGTGTAGTGACTGGTGTAGTGATTCTGGGTAGTATTTAGTATGTCTGTGTAATTATAAGTCAAAACACTTTTCCCAATTCCGACACTAATTTGGTTAATGTGTTATACAGTTTTCTGGTGTTTTGTGGTGTTTTTCTGAGTAGAAATGTATTGTTTAGTGTTAATTAGTGTTTCTTGATTGTTTTTGCCACAATGTATATGTTCTGGAAGGATTTTATAATTCACTCTCGACTTCACAGTAACGTACCGTTCGCCACTTAACTTTACCTTTGTAAGATAGGTTAGATCGTCACAAAACTCTCGTTTATGTTAATCGTTCAAATACCAATAATCAACTAACTGTTTCCTTCAGTTTCAATTAAACTCTTAGCCAATATAATATTATTCTTAACATTGTTCAAATATTTTTCATATCCTGTGCACACTTTAATATTTCACTATATAAATACCTAAACTTGGGTTATTTATCACTTTTATTCACTAGATGTTATTTAAATTAATCTTTCAGTTCATTCAGCTTATTTTCAGATTAAATAATGCCGTTTTATAGTGTTTTCTGTCCAAAAAAAATAGTAATTTTACTTTCAGTTTGGTATACTCTGAAAAGTCAAAACATCAAAATTTACTTCCTGTCATTATATAAATTCAGCCATTTTATCAGTTATATTTAATATTAATAATCCTATATTGTATTAAAAGGTTCATATTCCCTTATTTTCTGGTAATTAATTGAATTAGTTGTATTCTGAAACATTATTCTGGAATATAAGACTCCCATGTCCAAATTTCTGAGTTTAGTCATTTTCATTTTTATTTATAATTCTGAATATATTTATAAAAATTTCTCTAAATGGTATGTGCAATTATATGGCATGATCTCAAGTTTATTTTGTCTAAACCCCTTTTGTTTATTCGCATTTAAATGATTAATTTCTCTGTTTTGATGAAGTTTGGTTTCCATTCTTTTGGCCTATGATTTTTTAACAATTTTTCTTACAAAATATTTTACAAACAATATATGATGTGTGATACCCTCTCTGACTTTTACATATAGTATTATAAATTAAACATGTTTTCAAATTACACAATAACAATTAGTATTGGTTACAATACAAATAATAGTTAAAACAAATAAAGAATATTTTTTTTTAAATAAATGGTTGTCTTCAAGTCAGACATTTTGCAACAAAATCCCCATTTCCAACATGGAAACATGGTTTACAAAAAAGGTTTTTTACTAACTAACATCTTAATTACTCTCTACTATTTACAAGTGGTAACTATTTTTACAGTTCTGATGTTAGTTGTTTCAGACCCAAACAAATGGCCTTATATCTAAAACATTTTTAAACATTCTTATACTATATACATAAAAACCTTATATTTATATTCTTATTTCTAACTAATATTATAAGTAGGATTCTACAGTTTTTATACCGTCTTTTATACATTGTCTTTGGGGAATTGTACCCTGTCATAAATAAATAAATAGTATGAATTGTTCAAAAGGTATTATGAACTCTGTTTTTCTTTTTTCATGTAAAACAAAATGTTATTTTAAACAGATTCATGTCTTATGAACAACATATTGTCACAGTACACATTTCAAGTCACTGAAAAATGCATATTTCATTGCATTCAATGTTTGTGATTGCCAAGAATGAAACACAAGGTTCATTTTTTATAATACCCAAAACTATCACTGGTTCACTTTCACTTATATATTATGTTAATGCTAAATGGTCGTATAGTCTTATTAACATAATAAATTGGTTAGCGTTTTTTCAATGGAGATTTGTTCCATGGGTACTATATTATTGTTTCATCTTAGTTCACAGGCAACTTTTACTTTATACACTTCCCTCTCTTAAATTTGTATACATGTGGTTTTTATTTCGTTATACTTTTATTTTTAAATATTTATTTTGGGGATATAGGGATTTGGGTGTCTTTTATAAGAGCATGACATCTTCTTCGGGATGCTGCCTTCTTCTTCTTTCATCAGTCTTCTTTTCTCCTGCCTTCTGGGACTGGTATCTTCTCCATCTTCTTCTTGATGCCATCAGGTTTCTTGGGATCTTCTCCATTTTCTTCTTTATTTCAGAAATACACCACCTGTATTGGTTGATCTTGGCTTATTTTAGGGTTTCTATTCTATTTATTCTCCCTCGTTGTGGGTTTGGTCATATTCAGTACTGCTTGGTTATTTACTTTTTTACCTTCCTGGGTTATACCTTGGAAACCTTTGGTTATGAGACTGGTCTTGGATGACTCATCACTATTAACTCCTTTTATTTGAACTTGTATTCTCTTTATAATAATGATTTCTTTCCACAGTTGCTATGAATTAATCTATTTATATTAAACTTAATGCTTTCTTCCAAATTTAAATATTATAACTTCATTATTCTAATGATCAATTGCCATTCAATATTATGCATACATCTGTCACGCTACAAAGTTCATATGTTTAAATATCTTGAGATATTACATTAAATGGGAAATGCAACAGTGATGTAAAAAGTAGAATTGCGTAAGCATGATGAGCGTTTTTAATAAAAGATTTCTTCTGACTTTATTTCTTCTGACGTCCTTGGACGCCAGGAAGAAAGAATTTTGTTTGGAGCATATACACAGATGGTTCGGTAACCTGGACTCTGAGAAAATGGGAGAGGAGCTAGCTTAAAGCTTTTGAGATGTGGTGCTGCGGAAGATCTTAAGCGTATCGTGGACAAGTAGAATGCTAAATGAATAGGTTTTGAAGAGAGTTGGTAAAAGAGAACGCTGTTTTTAACCGTTGGGATAAGGAGAAGCATTGTGGTTGTTCACCAGCTACACCATTCAAAGTGGGTCGCCACCCTGATCGAGGAGAAATCCAGACAGGAGTACATGGATGAGATAAAGAGAAGAAGAAGGTGTGTTGCGATTAAGAGCCTGACTACGGAAGGGAAGAAATTGCAAGCCCACCAACTTCTGGGTTAAAAAGAAGAAGAAGATATAAGGAGCCTAATTAGGCTTAAATGGGTTGGTCATATTGTCTACACCCAAGAAGGTAAACAAGAAAAGAAAATCATGATAGGTGGGCGAAGGGAAAGAGGGAAACAGAAAATATGGTGGATCAATGGAGTTCCAGATGTACAATAGAAGCGTGCAAAAAGCTGAGATACAGTCTACATTTCCATAACTCATGACAAATTAAGAAGTCATTATGATAAAAGTGATTTTACGCTTTAGTAAAATTTACATTTCTACGGTGATAGCAACAAACGTATTCACCTATTATCCAGTCTGTTAATTATTGTATGGCAATTAACGTAAATTGTGAAACGTAATAGTAAAATTTGAAAGCTAAAGTCTCAAATAACTAAAGGTCTTGAAGTTTTACACAGATTTCTTTTGAAAGCCGATAATTTGAATTAGATATTAAGAAGAAAATAAACAAATTTTGGAAAATTTATTTCATATAAACAATTTTTAATTTTAGTTGGATGTGCATTTTTAAGGACATAGTTTACGAATGAGTATTTTATAATACGTTAGAGAAAGAGGTAAAAGGAATAGACGAAGGAGAATCTTAATTAATTTTATGTTAATTAGGCCTACTGAGGAGCATAGTTATTGAAATTTCTGCAGGTATTGAATACGTTTCCATGGTAATCAACTGTGATGCACAGTAACTTCGTTAAATTTTTTTTGCAAATATTAATATCCTTCGTTTGAAAGTGTTCACAACAATTAAGTAAAATACTAATTGTTTTTATCGCTAATTGATAATTGAATGGATAATTTAATTCCTTTTTTTCATGGTTACCTATGGTAAATATTAAGGGGGTGTATACTCTTTGGAGAATATAAAACGTTTGGTAACAGATTTTACATCTGTTCAAGTAGAAAATACAGTTTTTACAAACGTGTCTCACATTACTTGTGTATGCAAATTTTTCATTATAGTACAGGCAAATTAGACAAAAAATGGACGATCAATGGAAATAATTCGGAACAAGCTGAAATTTGGTACACGTGTTTGGGTTAGGCCTAGGAATAAGACAGCAAACTCAATTAAAATTAATAGCCGCCATCTTGAAAACTCTATTTCCGGTATGCGTTTTTTAGTATGTATTTTTTAATTTTTTGTGCAAAAACTATTCAAGATAGGATAAAATTGTGTTGGACCTTTTTTGTAGAGCATAAAATTTCCTCTTATTTGAAAAAAATCTTTTCTGTGGGGCTTATACTCTATGGCTGGGAACGGCCGCCGTCTTGAGAAATATATCTCCGGCACGTGTTTTCAGCAATTTTTGTTTTTTGTGCAAACACCGTTCATGATAGGATACCATTGCACTGGACCTTTCTTGTAGAGCATAAACTTTCACATAAATGGAAAAATTTGCATCCATGTTGTAGCATAACAAAATATCACGCTAAACATTTAACTTAATGCAACATAAATAAGGAAGAAAAGTTCCATAGTGAGTGAGAAGAATGAATTGTTGTAAGAATTACACTAGAAACTGTATGTTAAATCAATAAAATGTTAATAAGAATGAAAAATAACAAAGAAAATCATTGATCAAAATAACTTACTATGTAAAAACCCAATAAACCAGCAGTATACCCAGTAGATTGGGGAAGCAGTAAAAAGGAAATACAAGAAAAAGGAAATAAAAGGGTGAAACCATATTAATAAGGGAAATGTATAAGGTCAAGATGCAGAGAAACCACAAGACCAGAAATTACTAATATAATAATGAAGAAGGGACAAAATATGTCAAGATTCCCACACAGCGACTAGAACCAAGAAGATTATTCCAAAAAATGGTAATCATGGAATACATACCATTAAACAAAATTAAAACTAATATATGTAGACCCAATAACAAGTTACAAGATACAATCCCAAAGAAAACCGAATTGTATACTAGTTGTAAGCATAATATGTGGAAAAAATTATTAAAAGGACTACCATTAGTGTAACCAAAATAAATGACACATTATAATAAAGTGTAGTATAAAAAATCTATTAAAAAAGACTACCAGCAGTGTAGGGAAATACTAAATAAAAACTAAAGAGACAGTCTAATGACTGAGTGCAATTTGGATAATAAAAGTGTTTTAGTGATTAGGCATAATAACAATATATTAGGAATAAGATGTTTTTATTTTATTGTATTAGCAAATTAGGTATAGGGAACACAAGAGACAGTTAATAACTGAAAGTGTCATTAGTTATAAGATGTTTTTATGTTAATGTGTTATCAAATTAGTTATAGTAACTAAAAGAGACAGTTAATAACTGAAGGTGTTATTAGGAATAAGATGTTTTAATAGGATAAGGTTTGTGATAAAAGGAAACATAAAAACAAAGGACAGCCAACGACTGATAATAGTGCTGATAATAATATGTTCCCATTATAATACTAAATATGTAGAAAATAATAGGCATAAGATGTTTATGTTATGGTTAAATGATATTATAAAAAAAAGTTTAGTAGGTGTAAGATATTCCATTGTATTTTAAAATCATGTTATTTAATTTTCCAGTGTGTGAGGCAGAGAGGCAAGTAGGGTATAGAAATGTAATAATTTTATTCAAAACAGTAAAACATATTTATATTTAATTTATTCTTTGTAATTGGTGAATCCAAAGTGGAGCTGTATCATCGGCGAGTTCAACACCGAGATCCAGACAACATACATAATTCTTGCTATCTACATAACAATTCATTTTTATATATTTGTAATTATTAAATTATATTACAAATTGGCGCCCAACGTGGGGCTTTAAATAGGAGGTAATGGTGTTATAAAATAAGGACGATTGTCCAATTTCCTATTTTTAGCTTGGCAGCGGTCAATAGGTCG
Organism: Magicicada septendecula; assembly: GCA_034769895.1. Classification (NCBI taxonomy): domain Eukaryota; kingdom Metazoa; phylum Arthropoda; class Insecta; order Hemiptera; family Cicadidae; genus Magicicada; species Magicicada septendecula. The sequence continues at coordinate 171,525,946 of CM068374.1, read as the reverse complement.
GAAGAGGGAGCGAGATGCACAGGAGAGCTACATCAAGGAAAAGGGCTATGGATGCCGAGCAGGAGGTAGACATGGAAGATAAAGAGGCGACACCAGTGGAAGATGTGGACTCAATCTTACCGCCAGCAGAACCAAACAAGCCTACACCACAGAAGGAACAGCCAGAGAAATCCACCACAAAGGAAGAGACAAAATTGGATAGAATGATGGAGATGTTACTCAAAGAATTTAAAACGACAAAGGAAGAGTTGGGTAATAAAATGGAAGAAAATAGTAAGAAGATGGAGGAGAAGATGGAAGAAAATAGTAAGAAGCTGGAAAACGATAACCAACAATTGAAGGAAGAATTAAGAGAAAATAGTAAGAAGATGGAGAATGATAACCAACGATTGAAGGAGGAATTGAGCAATAAAATTGGAGACACCAGTAAGAAGATGGAGGAGAAGATGGACGAAATAAAAAACGAAAATAAATTATTAATGGAGGAAAATATTCAGAAGATTGAGGAGAAAATGGAGGAAATAAAGACTGACAATAAACAGTCGAAAGAGGAATTAGCCCAGATAAGCCAAAAACTGGAAGAAACCAACAAAAGAAGTGGCAAGAATATTTATTAGCTACTGAAGAATTCCTTAATTTGTCATATCACCCCGCTATAGGTACCACGCCATACACGGCAATGTATGAAAAACCGCCTCCAAGAGAAATACAAGACATAATAGAGTTCCCCATGAGTCAAGAATACAAATTCAATCGAATCAGATTTTACAATAAATTGGCAGAAGACCAGGAAAGGCGCAAGAACAAATATCAAAAGGCGATTAAGAAAATAATAAGCTATGAAGTCGGAGAAAAGGTACTGCTAAAAAACAGGGAATTACCCAGCACTCTGGAAGGCATTACCAAAAAGTTGTTACTGCTGTATACCGGCCCATACCTGAATATTAAAAACAATAACAACAATACGTATGTACTAAAGGATATCATTTCAAATAAAGTAAAAGGAACTTATAATCAGTTATTCATTAAAAAATATTTAGAGGAAAAATAAGAAAATAATTTCAAAATTCCAAAAATCAGTAAGGACAACTTACACCAAATATTCGAACAATTATGAATAATGAGAAAAGAATTTTGAGGAATAATAATTTCAAAATTCAAAAAAAAAACTTAGTAAGTACAACTTACACAAAACATTTGAAAGATTATTATGAATGAGAAAAGAATTTGGATGAATAATAATTTCAAAATTCCAAAAATCAGTAAGTACAACTTACACTGATCATTCGAAGAATTATGAATAAATAAAAAGAATTTTGATGAATAAAAAATACTTCCAAAATTCAAACATTAGTAAGTACAACTTACACTGATCATTCGAAGACTATTATGAATGATGAAAAAAGAATTTTGATGAATAAATATGTTCAAAATTCAAAACCAATAATAAGTACAACTTACACCAAAATATTTGAAAAACAACTATGAATAAGAAAGAATTTAGTTGAATAAAAATACCTAAAGTTAAAAAATAGTAAGCTCATATCATTACTCATACGAATGATGAGAAATAACTCATAAATATGGAAAAAAGATTTTGTCAGAAAGAGATACAAAATTCTAAAGGAGAAAGGAAACCAGAATATCATATGACTTAATCGAAACAGCTTAACCAAACTCACAAAGAAAATAATTTAATAAAAATGGAACAATGAAGAAGGACCAACTCAGTAAAGACCAAATAGTGAGACCAGAAACCAAAAAACTCTGATACTATTAATGATAATGTTGTTGCAATAACCACTGTTATAGTGAAAGTGATAAAGAATTAATTCATGTTATACCATGAGCAATAAAAAATAACTCATTGGATACCAGATGGTAGAAAGAATAAATATAAATACTAATTACTATGTAAACATGATGAAGTGATGAAATGTATATGATACCACATACCTAAACTACCTAATATGGAATAAGCTTTAAGAGAGAAGAAGAGTCAAGTGTATAAGAGTATTAATTAATATAAGTATTATGAAGTGAAGAATCTAAAGATGTTTATTTTAGTCAAAAATGACTACTTTTACTGTTTATTTATTTTTATGACTGGATGTAGAAAATGCCATCAGTCTTATATTTTGAGCAGAGATGATAAAGCCTCTGGACTCAATTAATTGAAGTGTTGGACAGCAGGGATCGAAGCCAAAAGTGCCACTCTGAACTGTTCCAATTAATTTGTTAGGGAATGTTAGGGAGTAAACATACTGGTGAGGAAGCACCAAATAAGAAAGAATATAAAATGATAATGTCATACACAAGATTGAAGATCACTTATTAATGAAGAAAAAAACTAATGAAGGAGATACACATCATCTGAGAGGAAGCAATGGTGGAAAAAGAAGGTATATAAAGCGAAAACATGTAATCACGAAGAAAATATAGTAAATACAAAAGAATTAGTAGTAATTATTTCATCCATACTAAGAGTATGATCTGAATTAATCACTTTTACAGGAGAGCATATGTAGCATAACAAAATATCACGCTAAACATTTAACTTAATGCAACATAAATAAGGAAGAAAAGTTCCATAGTGAGTGAGAAGAATGAATTGTTTTAAGAATTACACTAGAAACTGTATGTTAAATCAATAAAATGTTAATAAGAATGAAAAATAACAAAGAAAATCATTGATCAAAATAACTTACTATGTAAAAACCCAATAAACCAGCAGTATACCCAGTAGATTGGGGAAGCAGTAAAAAGGAAATACAAGAAAAAGGAAATAAAAGGGTGAAACCATATTAATAAGGGAAATGTATAAGGTCAAGATGCAGAGAAACCACAAGACCAGAAATTACTAATATAATAATGAAGAAGGGACAAAATATGTCAAGATTCCCACACAGCGACTAGAACCAAGAAGATTATTCCAAAAAATGGTAATCATGGAATACATACCATTAAACAAAATTAAAACTAATATATGTAGACCCAATAACAAGTTACAAGATACAATCCCAAAGAAAACCGAATTGTATACTAGTTGTAAGCATAATATGTGGAAAAAATTATTAAAAGGACTACCATTAGTGTAGCCAAAATAAATGACACATTATAATAAAGTGTAGTATAAAAAATCTATTAAAAAAGACTACCAGCAGTTTAGGGAAATACTAAATAAAAACTAAAGAGACAGTCTAATGACTGAGTGCAATTTGGATAATAAAAGTGTTTTAGTGATTAGGCATAATAACAATATATAGGAATAAGATGTTTTTATTTTATTGTATTAGCAAATTAGGTATAGGGAACACAAGAGACAGTTAATAACTGAAAGTGTCATTAGTTATAAGATGTTTTTATGTTAATGTGTTATCAAATTAGTTATAGTAACTAAAAGAGACAGTTAATAACTGAAGGTGTTATTAGGAATAAGATGTTTTAATAGGATAAGGTTTGTGATAAAAGGAAACATAAAAACAAAGGACAGCCAACGACTGATAATAGTGCTGATAATAATATGTTCCCATTATAATACTAAATATGTAGAAAATAATAGGCATAAGATGTTTATGTTATGGTTAAATGATATTATAAAAAAAAGTTTAGTAGGTGTAAGATATTCCATTGTATTTTAAAATCATGTTATTTAATTTTCCAGTGTGTGAGGCAGAGAGGCAAGTAGGGTATAGAAATGTAATAATTTTATTCAAAACAGTAAAACATATTTATATTTAATTTATTCTTTGTAATTGGTGAATCCAAAGTGGAGCTGTATCATCGGCGAGTTCAACACCGAGATCCAGACAACATACATAATTCTTGCTATCTACATAACAATTCATTTTTATATATTTGTAATTATTAAATTATATTACAATGTATTGAAAAACGTATTGTAGTTTAACAAGTTTTCCTAAATTAACTTTGTTTTAGTTATTTACGTTTCACAAGTTTATATCATTTTCATGCACAAACTTAGCATGCTAATTCGAAAATTGCAAACCAGGGTAAAAATAGGAATTAATTATGAACATTGGATTTAATGTGCACGGTGTGGCGCACAATCTGGCAACAGCGCAACATACGATTTTTGCTAGTTTAGAATCTGATCCACCTACCAATGAGGAAATCAACAGCTCGGAATTGATTACAATGACTGTAGGGGCCTTCAATAAGGAACTGGAACGTCTCAAGGGAAATGGTGCTACATCCAAGCTTTGGATTTAATATTATAAAATGGTATCCTTGATTCGGCTATTCATCCAAGCTGAGCGCATATGGGACTGGAATCTGCATTTTCACTGTGTGCGGCACATGATCCCTTTGTTTCATGCTGCTGGACATTTACATTATGCAAAAGCAGCGCACTTATTATTATTATTATTATTATTATGCAAAAGCAGGGAATGGTTGAGCTCGAAGACAAATTGACTCCTTTTGAATATGAAGAATTCGTTGAAAAGGGATACTTCTCAATAGGTAGATCAGTAAAGGCTTGGGCAGGTTGGCCTATATGGTCAGATATGACTATAGAACAGACTTTAATTTTGTTTACCCGTGGCAGAGAAGTAGCGCCATTCACTTTAGCACAATGGATACTGGAAATGCCAGTGTATGTTGAAATATGCTTTCAATTAGAAGTCTTCGTCAGTCATGAGTACACTGGGATTGATCAACATTCTTCTGCATGCCACTCTTCTGTCAAAAGTGATGTAAAAGATCTGGAGATTTTCGAAAAGTGGCTTAAAGATCACCAACTACTGGTTCCCAGAAATCATAACGTTATGTCCGTTGCAGGTGTGTAGCAGATATTATTGGGGATGAAAGCATCAACTGTCATAGCAGTGAAGACGTTGCCACAGATCTTGTCAAAATAAATGCTGGAAACAACTTTCATGATGTCAAAATCAAGCGTAAAACGAGAGTTTTGCCACTCACTGCAGCTAACCCACACTCTCGAGTAAGCGATACTGTGTTACCTTTGACATCGTATCGTCCTGTATCAAAGAATGAAGAATGATTAGAACTGTGAAAGACAAAAAAGAAATATGTTCATATTTTGAATATGAGTTATCGCCAGTGCGACTGTCATTGATGAAAGCCGTAAGCCTATGAGGAAGACCCGCAAATCTGCTCTTTACTCTATTTTCAGACCGATTTCGGATTTTCATCTACAGAATTGCAAATATGTAGTTGATGGGGTCCATCTTCTACACAAAGTAGTCTGGCCTCCTCAAACTACTTATGAGTGTATATACAAAGCGTACAGCAATTATGTGGTAGAGCACTATGGTCATGATGCGATAGTCCTGTTTGATGGTTATGATTCTAGTTCAGTTCTAACTAAAAACATGGAAAGACAGAGACGTTATTTAAAAACCTCCTGCCCTGACATTCTCTTTGATGAAACTAAGAGCTCAACTGTCGAACAAAGCAAGTTTTTGTTGAATTTGACTAATAAAAGCCGATTCATTAACCAGCTGGCCAAGAAACTTGAAGATGAAGGCGTTTCTGTTATCCAGGCCAATGACGATGCAGACATACTCATCGTCCAAACAGCCATAGTATAGTGTCAAAGCAACACCACCAAGCCTGTCGTCGTAGTGGGAGAAAATGTGCACTTGTTGATTCTGATGACTGCACTTACACCCCAACTCAATTCTGTGTACTTTTTGAAACCTACTTTACTTTACTTTACTTTATCCAGTGCCAGCTCTTGGCATCTCTGCCATTCGCCTACGAGCCTCCCAGTATAGACATGTATCGCGTCTGTCTTGTACGTCCGTCAGTCCTGTGCACTGCTGTAGGTGCGGACCGTCCATCTTGCTGGTGGTACAAAGTGGGCAGATGTCGGAGTCGGCTAGCCCGATCCTATGCAGATGCGCTTGTAGATAATCGTGGCCAGTTAGGAGTCTGAATTTGGCGACTGCTTCTGCTCTTGGGAGATTCCGAGGGATTTGTTTGTCGTGAGCTAAGCTTTCACATTGCTTTCCCGTGCAGGCTTCGCGTAAGAAGTTTTTGGTCCACTTAGAGACCACTCTCTCGACTAGATTTTTTGCGGTCATTAACGATGTTGTATTGCTAGGTTGCGGGAGTCTGGCCCCCTGTTAGCGAGTTGGTCGGCGCGTTCGTTGACCTCGATTCCTATGTGGCTTGGTATCCAATGCAAAGTAATATGCCACCCGCTCTCTATCATTCCGGACATTAGTCTTCGACCGGCCATAGTTGCAGCACAGTCAGTGGGCGTGTTGTTGGTGAGGGCTACGATCGCAGCTTGGGAGTCTACGAAGAATACAACTCTTGTTGGATTACTGCTGACTGTAAGAAGCCTTTCCGCTGCGTGGAGAATTGCTAGTGTTTCTCCGTCAAAGTTGCTGGCGTCGGATCCTACCAGGATCAAAAATAAGAGAAATTAATTAAGTAAGAAACCGCTTACTATTAACAAAATATGGAATTTGATATTTTCACACCTCTTTTTTCCCCTTGAAAAAAACAGTAATCAAACCTTAAACCCCTAATAGGCTTTATTATAATCATTTGTACGTTTAATTTATTTATTATTTTTTTAATCATTCAATTTTTCCTCCCCATATAGCTTAAAAAATGTCTTCTTTGAATATGTGAAACAGTAATTTAAGGTGTACAGTTTATTTTTAAAACCTAAATTCTAGCAGACCCAATGGTGATTTATTGCGGCGCATTGAACTGCACAGGTTCACTAGTTTAATAATAATAGTCTTTGGTTCACATACACACAAATTTACAGTTTGATAGAAAATTGTATGCTTTACAAAAAAAAAGTCTAGTACAATGATCTTGAGTGGTATTTCAGGAAAAGACAAAAATATACTGGGAAACACGAAACCAGAAATATATTTCTCAAGATGGCGGCCGTTCTCAGTCGTAAAGTCTATGGCCCACAGAGATGATTTTTTTCTTTACATAGGAAATTGTATGTTCTACATAAAAGGTCCAGTACAATTTTATTCTGTTTTGAATGGTTTTTGCACAAAAAACAAAAATATGCTGTAAAACACATACCGGAAATGGATTTTTCAAGATGGCGGCCGTCGCCACCAATTGATTTTAATTGAGTTTTGGTGGGTTGTTTCTAGGCCGAACCCAGACACGTGTACCAAATTTTAGCTTGTTCCGAATTATTTCCACTGATAAATCTAATTTGCCTGTACTATTACATTACATCCATTATACGAGTATTTTCCTCCCACTGATAGAGAGTTGTATTGTATTTTTCACAGAATAATATTTTACGTACAGAATACACCTGTCACTTCAGCGATGCTGCGAAACCTGGTGAACAGATACAAGTTTTTCAACGCACGACTTCCGTCTGAAGTGGCTCATGGCTCACTGCATACAATGTAAAGAGTGACCTGTTAGAGCAAAGGGTTCATTTGTTATTTCCTCGGCTGTTATCAGAATAATTAGGAGAATTTGTGGATATTACTTAGTGGATAGTGGAATGTACTTCAACAGGCTACATACAAGAATATCATTCAAGAGTGTATCCACAAGGTACAATATTCTATAATCTATAAACCTGCACAGATGTAAGATTGTGTTGACAACCTAAACGTTATTGGAACAAGTAGGAGGGCCATGGAGGAAGAAACTGTAGATGAAGCCTCTAAGTAAATGGTGCTTCATCTAAACCAGTCTAAAACAAGTACATGGCGGCAGGAAGACCAAATGTGCCGTGTGCTCTCAATCTGAGCAACTACTCCTATTTTGACAGAGTAGAAAATTTTTCTTATTCGGGATCCTTTGTTTTGTGAGCTAATTGTATATCGGAGGAAATTTAAGCAAGAATCAATTCATTTTGGGGCATCAAGAAGCAAGAACTAGGGCTTAATTCATTTTGGCCCCATATTTTGCATAAAGTTCAAATCATTTTAAAAGCATACTTCCAACTAGGAATAAACCTATTGTCTACGATAGTTGATAAGACCTATATTAACACTACACTTTGTGTTTGCCACTATTAGGACACTAATAACTCACGATAGGGGCATTCGAGCATCTCGACCCATCTTCAGATCGAAATAACAACAACTTACCTAGTAATATTCCCCCTTGCATATCTTACCCTCTACCGGAAGCAGTATCTTAACATAGAAGAAAGCAATCCTGCTTAACAAAGCAGGTAACCAACCCTTATACGTTAACTACAGAACAATAGGCCAAGACAACGACACTGTCCTAGTAATTTTCCACGCACCTGCTGTTGTGTGTTAGTTTATGTTTGGTACCGACAGACAATACAGAACAAGAATATAAGCAGATCAAATAAAGCTTCAGTTGAGCTTTCAGAAGGGATAGAATACCATTCTGAGGAAATAAGAACAGACTTTAGCTCTTATAACATCAGAAAAGACTTTATCATAGAACAGATGAATAGAACTAAAGGTGGAAACAACACATGATAGAATAGACCTAGTTTCCTGTCGAAAATCGTAAGTAGGCCTAATCACAAATGACGGAGAAAACGCGGTGTTTTACAACCAAGAGAAATGTGGTCTTAACAAGGACCGAACAGACAGTGTGCCTAGTTCCAAAAGTGGAAAGAAGAAGATGAGAGTTTGTCATCGTGACTATGGATGTTTTTGGGGTACGGTGTTACCAGACGATCTATATGGAGAGCGATTCGTCATGAGAAAATTATAATGTAGACTTACGTGGTACAGAAAAATATACTGAAATAGAAATCTTAAATGCAATTTTTCAATAATATAATGGCTGTGTAATAATTATATAAAATATAATAATACAAATTTTATATAATATATAAAATTTAATCAATATACATATACTGCATTACAAAATACTAAAATTTCTACACACAATAGGCCTATATGTTTCCTAAGTGCTTCAAAAAAAGCCATCTTTGATACTGAAAGAATGTCAAGCAATAATGGAAACTGAATTATTGCCGTAAGTTAATCTTGAACAGAAACCGAGTTTTAAGTAGTCTGTTATCAAACCTTGTTTGGTGTTTGTCGTTAGTAATGAAATAAAACCAGAAATTCTGGTGTAATTTACTAACGGCAGCTTGTAAGATATAGTGTCGTGACTTTTCACAAATCTTCCGTGTTTAAAGAGTTTGCATACAATTAATTTTCCAGTAACTTTGCTCTCGATGCAACTAAAACTCTAAGTCGCAGTTGAACCGTGTTATCAGCATAGGTTATGTCGTATCTCATAGTTTGCACGTAGGCATACAATAAAAAACATCTAAGAACTTAATTAATTAAAACTTCCGGGTTGAAAGGCCGTGGTCGAATGCTTGATGTAAAATCGCTAGACGTTTCGGCCACACCATCGGTGGCCATCTTCAGTAGCAAAGAATGTTCGTAATAGATAGTATGCCGAACAATTCGCCCAGTGAAATGGGAACAAGCAGCAGTGAGAGACGGCAACGCTGTTTCTATTTATAACTTTTTGGCCGCTTTAGGTGTATAACGCGAACCAATCAGAAGCCAGCTCGTCATTCTCCACTCTGATTGGCCGTGGAAAATAAACCACGTTATTAACCTAACCTAACCTATATCAAACATTAGGGACTTTCAGAGTAGGAGTAGTTTGGAAATCTACGGAGACCTACATCTTATGCACATAAAAACTCTTTATTATTTTATATTTATCAAGTGTTTTACTAAAACAAATGTTATGAACAATAGTGGATGTTTATAAAAAAATTTACATTTTTTACTACAAACTGTTATAATATTTATCAGGTGATTGTACACTGGATTTCTTTGATAAAGGGATTTGATTATAGAGAGTTTCTATAATAAAAAATACAAAATAATTTAATATTTCTTCCGCCAAATGCACAGCGCAACCGGTTTATTTTGTTTCCGTGAGTCCATGGATTCTTATGTAGCCCATGGAGTCCATGAAGCAGATAGATGATACTTGGGCCAAAGAATTTTCTTTACCGTGACAGTGATTTTCAATCCCTACGTATTAATTTAAATCTACCTTCATTTTTATTTCTTTTATGAATTTGCTAACTGCTATAATTTTTTATTGTTCGACTAAGCTTTTCGTCATTACTGACATCTTCAGGTCTTAAACAACCAATGGTTATTTAAGACCTAAAGATGTCAGTAATGACGAAAAGCTTAGTCGAACAATAAAAAATTATAGCAGTTAGCAAATTCATAAAAGAAATAGTAAGGATGGCTGCTAATGTAAACAATACGAAGAATACCTTCATTTTTGTTTTAATCCAAACTTGTTTCCGGCATTTTGTTTAACAGCTATTTGAAATAGTAATTACGATTTCGAATAATCATATTTGAAATAACCATTACAGGCATTATAGAACACGCATCTTATTCCTTCAGATCTACAAATTAACTCTCTTTGTATGGATTTTAAAATGTCTCTTTTCGTGATTATAAAGACCACAATTTTATACTTTACTAATATTTCTATTGGATCAAAAAAACACAAGCTATAGAGATCGATTACAGTTTGGAGCCCTTTCTCCTGGTGAAGGCAAATACGAGCTAACATGAGCATGATGAATGTAACTCACATGTCTTTGGTGTTACACAACACGACAGATAACACGGTTGAGCAGTGAAATAATATACATACATACGTGTGTGTGTGTGTGTGTGTGTGTGTGTGTGTGGTGTTTGCAGGAGGTGAATGCACGCGCACGTTTATTTGTTTTTTGAAATAAGCACTGTTTTGCAGTACGGCAATGACGCAGAACATCACCAGCAGCAGAACTCTTGCGTTCTTTGTGATGGCGTAACAAAATAGCTTTGTTTTTGGAACGTACAAAAGTTTTCTGCTTTTAATGCAGGCAACGTGCAAACTTTTTAAATAATATGAATCCTTCTAAAAAAACTTGTTTGTTATATAAACAACTGAATTCAGTGTTTAACCAAAAACTTGCTCCACATTGCGTTACAAATCGCAGAAAATGAGTACAGGAAACATCCACCAGAAATGCTACAAAGCTAATAAATTATACGCATTGTCAACAGTATTTCTATCAAATTTTTCTGAATATATAAATACTTGTTTAGATTTAAGAGACTACCCTTTGTCAACTGAAGATTTAGTCTGAAGATTTTTCTTCGTTATTTATAGTCTGTTAACAGGAGGTAGATAACTATTTTTAGTGTATACATTTCGTGTAGTAATTATATCTAAATTGTTTTCTTATGATTAACTGTTTATATACAACGATGTTATATTTGTCGTTATGTTTTGAATCTCGGTAAATTTACTTGGATAAACAATCTTGAAGGTGAGTGAAAACCAAAATCAGATAGAGTTGTTTACTTACTTCACACATGTTTTTTGGTATTACTAATAAGATTTGGCCACATTACTTATAATTCAAAAATCTAAATTCAAAAACACATTAATCTAATACGCACCAATCATCGTTAAAAATAATAACAACAACACAACAACAATGATTGTAATAATAATCTATATAAGAAGAGGAAACAGTCCGTCCCCTGGTGTGTGTCTCCCATCCACTAAAATACCCACCTCTAATTAAGGCATTAATATCCACCCTGGAACCACTTAGCGTATTACTTCAGGATGGAGCCTATTGAGCCCTTATCGAGCTCCTAGTTGTCCCTTATGTGCTATTACCCGTTGCGTCCAAGTTAGGCCTGTCTTTTCTTTACCGACTGAAAAAATGTAGAAATACGGTCCAATTCCTCCTTGCCACAAAACACAATCTCAACTGTACCCTTCAGATTATGCCATAGTCCGCTTGTAAATCTTCCGCACTTGAAAAAATTATGCAAGGCATCTTATTGAGGGGGGGGGTAGTTACCGTACTCGCATGCTGGGCTTTGCATTCTCCCCATTCTGTAGCAGTAGGCGTTAAAATTGTAGTGGCTACTGGGGAAATGTGTCTCAGGAGATCCTCACCGTGCTGGCGGTCAATCCACTCCTTCAAGTTTGGAATAAATCTTCCTCTGTCCTCCCTATTACAACGACCTGCCAGTGCTGGAAAGTGAGTTCCCTTGCTTAATGCTTAGCCCCATCACTACTTTCAAAGACGTACTTTTGCTCTTGGGTGGACAACAAGAAGGTCTGTGGGATGGTTGCAACAAAGAAGGCGAGTTTTAGCGGCAAATTGCTGAAACGAATAATAAAATGTTAGTGTAGAAAGGTACTGTACTAAACTTTAAAAGTAAGGAAAAAAGAACAACTTTAGACAAACATTTCAGAAGAGATTATTGTAAAGAAATATATCAATGGGAAAATAGAAAGATTATTACAACAGCTGGGGGTAAAAACGAAGGGGAAGTGTCACTGTAGATGTAGAGTCCATAAAAAACAATAAATCACAAATCCTAAAAGAACAGATCACCTGCTCTGAGAGGTAACGAAACGTAGGCTCGTCAGATCATGAGGGGATATAAATTTATGTTACCCTTATGCTTATAAAATGCATTCACTGTTACCATATCGGTTTGATTCTCTCCTAAAGCATCCGGATAAAATCGGTCACCCGGTTCATAAGCAATGGGTTAATCAACGTTTTATTGTATCAAACATTACTTTATCTTCTTCTCCTTCTTCTTTTTCTCTTCAAGGATTATGTTATATACACCTGTTCCGGCACCCATCTCACCCTCGGACGACCCACGTCTTTACTCCGAGGCTACTTTGGGTACTAAAAATATTATAAAGTTTTATATTAACAGGTTACTGGCCTGTTGCACAACCCCCTACCAGGAGGACCAGAGACTCGTCTGTCAGGGTTACCATATCTTAACCAATAGGCCCCTGTTTTGGTGCGCAGGAGATTCGCCCTCACCCTTCTCTTCCTTGGATAGGTTTTGATGGTTATGTATCAGTTATTCTGATACTGAAAATTTCTTAGTATTTCTAGTGCTCTCCTACCGGCATCAGTGAGCACTCTAAGATCCTAATCTACCCAAAATTAAGAAATTAAAATGAAAAAAGGAAGACACTCTAGCCCTCAAGTACTCTAATAGCCTCGGGATCAGAAAAGAACAAGAGTCAGTCAAAAGAGACTAGACAGAGAAGATTAGAAAGGATCTCACCCAAGACAAGTTGAAGCAAAATGAGAATCCAGCTAGGGCACATCGGGATTTCAAACCTGTATCCACAAGGTGTGGACCACTCATGAAACCTTACTTTATCTTATTGTAAATTATATAATATAGAATATAGAACTTTCACTTGTGAAACTTACTTGTTTTTCTTGACGTACGCGTTTCGGCGTGGTGTTCGCCTTCGTCAGCAGTTTGAGACAGACTGGCCAGTAACTCGTAACGGTTTTTGTTTGGAAGGTGTAGTGGGGGTGGTGTGTGGAGGAAGGGGATTGGCGCGGGGATCCAAATTATTGTTAGTTTTATGTATAATTGTGTCAAACAGTGTGTGTGATTTATAGTTTAATTGGTCGTTAAGTATGTTGTTTGGTTGTGTTTTGTAGTGTTTGTATATTTCATATTGTTCTGCTGTGTTAAGTTTTCGACTTTTGGGTAAGTAGTGTAATATCTCAAGATTAGTATCTATGTTGGTGTAGCTGTGGTTTTGTGTGTGTATGTGTGTGGCAAACGCAGAATGTATATTGTTGTTGGATAAAGCTTTTAGGTGTTCAGAGTAACGAGATGAGAAAGATCTTCCCGTCTGGCCTATATATAAACTATTGCAATCATTACAATTTAATTTGTAAACACCTGTTTTGTTGTATTTGTCTATGTCCGTGTTTGTATCATTGATGTGTTTTTTGATGGTATTGTTTGTTCTGTATGGTATTTTGTACTTGTGTTTCCTGAATGTGTTGGCAATACGGATGTTTCTTGAATGTTTCCAAACTTGGGGAACAGGTTATTTGGCAGTTGAAATTCAATTAAAGTGTATCACAGAGATGGGGTTGCGTCAAAGCAGACTTTGGAGGTAGCTTCTACACGTTTCTGGCGAAATGTTTCCAGACTGATTACTCGTTAACAGAACTTAATCAAACACGTGGAGATTTGATACCCTACACACTGCGTGGGAGTTGCTACAGACTATCAACTACGCAGTGAAAGTATCGGCGGTTTTCAAGGCTGTGTCACGTAACGTACTTAGGATAAGTAGGAATGTCAAAGACAAACATGGAGCGGCCAATAACATTGTGCCAATTGATGACAATATATGAACGGTAATTCTTAACTTCTTTAAGAAGTAAACTTTTTCTTAATAATACTTCCTACATTCCATTTCGCCAATTTTAATCTTTCATTTATTCCACATCGCTTGTCCTTTTTCGGTTGCAGTCGTTTACCATTATCTCCGTCTGGCTGTGTTCTTTGAAAGTTCTGAATAAATATTAATTTCCTCGTTATAGGGTTGTCTTCTCCTAACTTTTGAAAGGCATCAGCAAATTATAATCATCCAACACTAGGACGTATTTTAGTATTTTAGCGACTAAATTGAGCCGTTTAAATTATTTGGGAAATTATATTGGCTATGATAAGAATTATGATATTGTTGTTAGGTTAGGTAAGTTGCAGACGATCTGTGGGACAATCGACCGTATTTTTAGAAACAAGGTACTTCGAGATAAAAATTTATGGCAGTCCCTGGCTCTCCTATAGGTGTAACTTATGACAACACGCAAGATACAAGGCAGAACAAATACAGTTCTTGGAAATGGCGTTCTTAAGAGGAGTTAAAAGAGTTCTAAACTCGAACGTCATAAGAGAAGGGTTACAAGTTTTTAACTTGAATGAATAATTAAATGATTACAAACAACGGTGGAAAGAATGTCAGATTCCAGACTGGCCGAACAAGTCTGGAAATACAAACCTATTGGACGCGAGTGTATGCGTAGACCCAGGAAGAAATGTCTGTAGGATCTTTAAAGGAGGAACAGGCAGCAGCTTGCCGATGCCGTGTTGTGAAGATGATGATGATCACGTAACCGTTCTTTTTACCAAGAAAGGCAGATAGAGAGTAAACAAAATAGGGCAAGAAACGAACAAAGTCGTTATGTGTGAACATATTAATGAGATCTACGTGAACATCTATTCTAAAACATTAGGCCTGTGTGGCCTGTTGCCCTCTGTAGTCGTGGTACAGTTCACACCACACCACGACCACATTTAACCACGAGCAGTACGGTGGAGAGGAGTTTTGTGTGTTTTTATGTATAAGTATCGGGTTGTTTCTGACTAAGGACCGCCGCAGACGGGGTTGTATCGACTCAAGATTGAGTCGAAATTATAGCACAACATGACGAAACCCATGCAAGGCGTGCTCTTACCACTGAATTACGTCTCTCGTACCGAGCTGTGATTGAAAATAAAACAAAAACTATTATAATATTGGCTGAAAAAAAAGGTGCGTCTATTTGAAGGATGTAAAAAAAACTGGTATAGCTCTTAGGTCCTCTACCAATTTAAAAACTTTTCAAAAAGTGAAACATCTGTTACTTACTACAATGTTTCCTTGTTCACTTTTACTGTCCCAGCAAATCAGATGTTACCTGAACTATTCTTAATTTTTCATTCTTTATTTCATCCTAAGTATTGAGCTCGTTGCATCGGAATAATCAAGTTGATAATAATTATTTCTGTTGCAGGTGAGCTGAGAACTTTTAGTTGTGTTACTCCGGCATTCCTGTCCTTTGGGCGATACGGTAAGGTTTCAACTAAATACGGCCTCTATTGTTTTCAAACATACAATCAAATGTCGACAAATAGAATTAGAGTATTAGAGTATCAATAAAATATGATTTGTTTGTTATTTTACCTCCTCTGATATCTGATATGAGCACTAATTTGTATTTATTTCATAGAATTATACTGTCCGCATGATGAAACATAACATCCATTTCTGTAATGTTTTTTACATAGCATTAAGTGTAATGTGTATTTGGTAAACAATTTTCAACGTCACTTAATTTGACCAGGTACATACATAAGTTGTGTAAAATTGTTTTTATATTAAGGCAAGAGAGCTCAAGAGAATAAGCTCATTTAACTGAACGGAGTGTGAATTGGCTTGACATTCTGAAAATTCTCTAAACTCTTGTCATGTGTTAATTATTTCAAGGTAAAAGATATTATAGCCGTAAAGTCATTTGAGTATTTGACAAATTTATACTTCCGGAACGTTTACAGATACGGGGTAAAAACATTTATAGATTTCCGTATTCTGTAAATGTTAACTGAATAAAAGTAATACTGTGGCTAGACGTAGACGTTTATCTAGCAACTACTACACTTAGTGGTATCGGGGAGTGATTATACCAGACCCAACTACGTCGTACCGCAAGCGTCGCAGACATTCTCACAGATATTGTCACTGTCAGAAGCTGTTGCGCTGTATAATTAGAATTTACGTTGAACCAGCATAAATATATGCGATTACTAGAAACGAAAGATAACGACAACTTCACATGAAACTTTCGTCCGGATAAAATTGGCCGTCTCAGTTTACTGAATTATACAAATTACAATTTCTAATATTTATTTTTTACTTAGTATCACCAGAGAAGGGCCTGTAGCTCAAATCTGGATAAGAATGGCTATCAGTCGTGTTCTTGGACAAGTGACTTTAAATACACTCAAGTAAATATGCTGTTACTGTGATTGCTTGAGTAGCCATCTTGATTTCACCAAACGCCAAAGAAATCGAAAATAACAATTTTCATTATATGCCTATAAAATAACCATACTCGTATTTCCTTATCTTAAATAGTTAAAACGATATCCAAAACGTGCTTTATACAAGACTTCTGACATTCATTAAATTACAATAATTAAGATAATTATCATCATCTTCAAGGATTAAACCAAGGAGGGGTTATTCCGGTCTCGAACTGGAAAAGGTCCGTTCGGCTAGTCCTTATTTGAGGCAATTTAGTAGTGAATTTGACCCCTGGATATGTTACTAGCATACCGCAGGGTAAGACGTATGGTGGGGCTGCCACCTACAGGCTTAACGTCCAGCCCGATTTCCTGTCTGGGTGTTCTCCCATAAACTGGCTATCTTACCAGACTAAAGTGACCATTTTTCCCTGTTTGGAAGCAGGGAAAATATCCATAAGGATCTTTAATGTGGTTGTTTTTCCTTGCCTCCCACATCCTACGTCGTTGACCAATGGAAGGTCATCCGTCTTTACGGGCAATTTCTCACCCCAAGGGCAAGAAGGTGTCCTAACCTCAACTTGACAATGACAAGTAGAGGAGGGACAGCTCATACCGGCTGTCACTTAGTCTCCAGAGCCGCGTTAGCCACCTGTATTTGCTACCCATCCCTCACCACTTGGAGGTGCGGCTGGATATTTCCCGTCATCAAGGAATGCGACCATAAGGCGTTACTAATCCTCTCCACCAGTATTTTGAGGGACATTAAGAGTATTGCAATACAAATAAACAATTATAACACATGGACTAATGACCTACTCTGATCGATATAAATCAATTCGCAGCACTGACTGGCTGAACTGTAGCACTACGTATTTACAAATGTACGCCTCCAAAGAAACAACCGCGATGGCGAAGAAACGTATGCGATCGGTACTACACTGCACCGATGTAACCAATGGGGAACAATCTGTGATCGTGCAGAACGTATATAGACACGAGTGTCACATATTGTGACACAGATTTAGGTTGCATAAACAAATGTTTGTATTATCGTCATGCATTATGGCCTTTAGTCAATGGTTTCATAGTTTAGTCAAACTATCGTAATATATTCCGTGACTTCTTGCTCCTCAGTTGTCCATAAGGAATAAACGACAACTTTTAATCTTCATCACCATCAATGTCGTGCTCACTGCAAAGATCAGGCCTAAATGGCTCGTTCCGGACGACCTATTGACGTCTCTCCTTCCATATGGCTCAGTAGCTTAAGGCTGCTACTTGTAACCTATCAGCTGATATTCGACTTAAACCGTTACAACATTTGCTTCTAAAGGTCGTTTTTTATCGCCTAGGAGTCTAGGAGGTAGGAGAAATAGGCTGCACTACGTGACCCGTTTGGCTTAGAAGGAAGGTAGTATGGGCTTGAGATGCTCATTATTACTCCAGAAAACGAAGCCAGGATGTCTATATTAATGTACCCGATGGTCCACTAAGGTCCTTACCCATTACTTATCTCATTAAACGACTTTATTCCTATCTCCTACCTGAATTCCTTGTTTCTTTTCCTGTCTAAGAGAGAGTAGCCCCGGTTACTTCTCAGAATATTCGTTTCAGCATCCCGAATCTTGTATTTCTCCTTTCTCCCGAGAGTACACATTTCATTGTGTAAAAGATGTTGGAACAGCTAACGTTTTATGAAATTTCATGCAGACGCTCTTTCTTTCTAGTTTGTTGGTCAGATTATTATTGTTTCTCCCGCAGATCCTTTTAAATTTCACAATTTATTATCCCGATTAATACCATAGCAGAATGAGATGTTACATGATATATAATTAAAATCACACACCTTCCCAAAGTTTGTTGTCCATCAGTCGGTTTTATCCTGAAGGGTTATCTACCAAAAAAGCCATTACCTTAGGTGTAGTACAAGGAACTTATCTCAGGAACCCATTATCCGTATCCTCGCAAGGTACTACTAACTGCAAAACTGCCTCTTGTAACAGACCGTCTGTTTCACTTTCTCATCCTCATGCACTTCCTCTCGGACTCATATGAGCCTCCCATTTTGTTGAAAAATATGTATTTTTAAAGATGTTTTGATCGTTAATAAATTTAATGGAAAACAATTGTTTTCCACAATGAGATTGATGGATATCATATTATTAATTTTAAGTATTATTATTTCCTATGAAAACTTGAAAACAATTGTCGAGATGACAAACGTTTGCATTAGCTCTCAATACTTGAAAACTAAACGCAAAACTAAAATACAGTAGACTCGGCAACTAGTGTATAGGCGATTGGGATTATTGGCAACTGTGTCCATTGCAGTTGACAAAAGTGTTTATACCCTAATGAAATTATCTTTATTGTCTTCTGGAATACCTGGAGTGTCACACTGATTCGCAGCTCCCCGATAAAATAATTTTACGAAAACTTTGTTGCCAAATTAAAACAAAGTGTTTAAAAATCCAAAACCAAACGAATTTTAATGATTATTTCTTAAAATTGTATAAATAAACGGTTTAAAGTTGAGTTGAACTAATGACAATAAATTGTTTAAATAATAGTTTACTGAAATTTGTGTTGTTTACAGATTTACAGATGTTTATTTTTATTAATGTTATTATCTTTGTGACCATTACTTTTGTAGCGTGACAGATGTATGCATAATATTGAATGGCAATTGATCATTAGAATAATAAAGTTATAATATTTAAATTTGGAAGAAAGCATTAAGTTTAATATAAATAGATTAATTCATAGCAACTGTGGAAAGAAATCATTATTATTTAAAAAAATACAAGTTCAAATAAAAGGAGTTACTAGTGATGAGTCATACAAAACCAGTCTCATAACCAAAGGTTTTCAAGGTATAACCCAGGAAGGTAAGAAAGTGAATAACCAAGCAGTACAGAATATGACCAAACCCACAACGAGGAAGACTAAATAGAATAGAAACCCTAAAATAAGCCAAGATCAACCAATACAGGTGGTGTATTTCTAAAATCAAGAAGAAGATGGAGAAGATCCCAAGAAACCTGATGGCATCAAGAAGAAGATGGAGAAGATACCAGTCCCAGAAGGCAGGAGAAAAGAAGACTGATGAAAGAAGAAGAAGGCAGCATCCTGAAGAAGATGTCATGCTCTTATAAAAGACACCCAAATCCCCATACCCCCCAAAATAAATCATTAACCAATAAAAGTATAACGAAATGAAAACCACATGTATATAAATTTAAGAGAGAGAAGTGTATAAAGTAAAAGTTGCCTGTGAACTAAGATGAAGCAATAATATAGTACCCATGGAACAAATCTCCATTGTAAAACACTAACCAATTTATTATGTTAATTAGACTATACGACCATTTAGCAATAACATAATATAAAAGTGCAAAGTGAACCAGTGATAGTTCTGGGTATTATAGAAAATAAACCTTGTGTTTCATTCTTGGCAATCACAAACATTGAATACAATGAAATATGCAATTTTCAATGACTTGAAATGTGTACTGTGAGAATATGTTACTTATAAGACATAAATCTGTTTAAAATAACATTTTTGTTTTATATGCAAAAAAAAACAGATTTCATAATACTTTTCGAACAATTTATGCTATTTATTTATTTATGACAGGGTACAATTCTCCAAAGACAATGTGTAAAAGACGGTATAAAAACTGTAGAATCCCATTTATAATAATAGTTAGCAACAAGAATATAGATATAAGGTTTTTATGTATATAGTATAAGAATGTTTAAAAATGTGTTAGATATAAGGCCATTTGTTTGGGTCTGATACAACTAACATCAGAACTATAAAAATAATTACTACTTGTAAATAGTAGAAAGTAGTTAAGACTTGAGTTAGTAAAAAAACCTTTTTTGTGAACCGTATTTCCATGTTAGGAATAAGGATTTTGTTGTAAAATGTCTGAAGGTTGAAGATAACCATTTATTTAAAAAAATATTCTTTATTTGTTTAACTGTTATTGGTATTGTAACCAATACTCATTGTTATTGTGTAATTTGGAAAAATGTTTAGTTTATAAGACTATATTTAAAAGTCAGAGAGGGTATCACACATCATATATTGTTTGTAAAATATTTTGTAAGAAAAAATTGTTAAAAAATCATAGGCCAGAGAAAGAAAACCAAATTTCATTAAAACAGAGAAATTACTCATTTAAATGCAAATAAACAAAAGGGATTTAGACAAAATAAACTTGAGATCAAGCCATATAATTGCACATACCATTTAGGAAGATTTTAATAAATTATATTCAGAATTATAAATAAAAATGAAAATGACTAAAATCAGAAATTTAGACATGGGAGTCATATATTCCAGAATAATGTTTCAGAATACAACTAATTTAGTTAATTACTAGAAAATAAAGGAATATAAACCTTTTAATACAGTATAAGATTGTTAATATTAAATATAACTGATAAAATGGCTGAATTTTTATAATGACAGGAAGTATGTTTTGACTTTTCAGAGAATACCGAAATGAAAGTAAAATTACTAATTTTGGACAGAAAACACTATAAAACGACATTATTTAATCTGAAAATAAGCCGAATGAACTGAAAGATTAATTTAAATAACATCTAGTGAATAAAATTGATAAATAACCAAAGTTTAGGCAATCATATAGTGAATTATTATATATGCACAGGATATGAAAATATATTTGAACAATGTTAAGAATAATATTATATTGGCTAAGAGTTTAATTGAAACTGAAGGAAATAAGATAGTTGATTATTGGTATTCGAACGGTTAATATGACGAGCGTTTTGTGTCGAATCTAACCTAACTTACAACGGTAATGTCAAGCGAGTGAATAGTACGGTTTTTGTGAAATCGCGAGTGACTTATAAAACACTTCTAGAACACTCACATTATAACAGAAACAATCAAGAAACAATAAATAACACTGAACAATACATATCTATTCCGAAAAAACACCACAAAACACCAGAAAACTGTATAATACAATAACCGTATTAGTGTCGGAATAGGGAAAAGTGTTTGAACTTATATTTACACAGAGACACAAAATACAACCCAGAAACATTACACCAGGCACTACACAACATTTAACAAGAGATTTGCAGACACCAGAACAGGAATACTGCCGGAAAATATATTATTCAGAACGTAGCAGAAACGAGTAACATTTGGACCAGCTTTGATGGCAGCCATCTTTCTTTGACAATTCCAATGCCTTCTCCGTGATCAACGTCAGCTGTTGGTGAAAACAATTATATGATTTTCAAATGTATTATTCAATGTTTGTATTTAGTAATAATTATTAATTTGTTGTAACGTTATACTTTTTAAACATTAGCCCGATTTCTCTGACTTTGATAATAATTGGCTGTTTAAAGAACCCTGTTTGAATTTTATATAATATATTTTGTAACTTTTTCGATATCCTGAGAATCGATATTATAATCGATAAGAGTCAATATTGCTATTAACTAATAAAACATTAATATTTTTCAACACTAAATAGTTCTTTATTTCATAAATATTACTAGTTATCACTAATATAATTCTAATTAATAATCTACCAGGACTTTACCACCTATAAGTGAAGATAACCTAAAAAATAAAAAGATAAACAAGTATCGATTGGTTTGAAGACAATCTTATGAGTGGTGATAGTTTATTTAAAATATACCAAAACTTCAATAAAATTTTTCAGAAGAGCATTACACTTTTTAAAACTTCACAGCCCTATATTAATTAATTGATTATAATTAATTAATTAATAAAATTATAATTTTTTTTAAATTATAATTTTTTTTAAACCCATATTTTTTTTTATTTTCTTCAAAACAACAATTTTTTTTTGAAACTTTTGGTGGAGCTGAACATATATTTCTTCATCAACATTACGCTACTCGACCGGTCTTGCTACCATTGGGACTCGACCAGGTGGGAAATTTAAGGAAGTGTTTCAGGCCAGTAAGACGTCGAGAGCCACACCAATTAACAATACACACACCTATTATTATGTTATTACAAATCGACTAGCCCAAACAGTGGGGCTTGATTACATCAGAGTCTCATCATCACCACACTCAATATTTGTATTTTATTACACTTTATATCTGTGTTATTCAGTTAATTCAGCTACTCAAACTATTTATTGAATATTCAGTCTTCACAGTTTTTTAAGAACTGAAAATTCCTAATTATATAGCAGCAATTATTATCAAGTAAGTCTGTTTATTTTTAAATCTTAAATTTTTAAAAATAACTTATGAATTTGTTGAAGTAGGTTTAAGCCGGAAATGACACATTTGGTGTTATTGGGAATTATCAGAGGTTTCGATTATCAATGATCGACGAGCCAGACATTCGAGAGTATACAATACTCGTTTCCATGGTTACCGTAGGTAATTCAACTTAGAATGTATAAAACGTCTGAAAAGTTATTTAAATGAATACGTTGTCGTATGCATTTTTCACTTTATGTTACGCATTAAATTATCTGCTTATATATGATTATTTATAGTTTTTATAATGTTATTATATTACTATTATTACTATTATTATTGTTGTTGTTGTATCTGACAATGATGTTATTTTCAATATTATTATTCCAAATTAAAACACGGCATGTACCAATTACCTCGACGTTTCATAGGATTTGCGATTAGAATTAACAGGATGAACGGATAAAGTTTTCATGTTGCACGAGTTCCAGCTGAAACAGCATGCCTCTCCATCGCGGCTCGCTGCATACTGTACATACTGTACGTAATTACTGGAAATGTAAACAGCGACCTGCTAGTGTAGTCTGTGCCATTTATATTGTATATGCTGTTGCCATGGTGACAGCATATACGCGCAAACATGTTCCTGATAACAGCATTATAAATGTTGCATATGGTTCAGGGTGGTGACTAAAGCTTTGAATTTCTATACTGGACGTTCATCGTTATCTCATAAGTAAAAATAAGATTAGTGATAAATTGTAACTTTCCTTGTGAACACTTAGGTTTCTTAAAGTCCTCGTACGTTTCGGTGAGCTATTCACCTTCTTCAGCGAGGTTTAAATACAGAATTTGTTTCTGTATTTTAAATACAGGTTTCTTTCTGTATTTAAACCTCGCTGAGGAAGGTGAATAACACACCGAAACGTACGAGGACTTTAAGAAACGTAAGTGTTCACAAGGAAAGTTACAATTTATCACTAATATAAAGTGTGTGAATGAATAGGATGAACCAACAAAACAAAAAATAAGATATTGTTTTATGGACTATGAGGAAGAACAATACTTACGGAAGCATCTGATTTCCCATTCCCATTAATGGGAATTCAATATTGGGACTGATTATTTCGTTCAACAATCGGATTTTTAAATTAAATATTTTAGTTTCTTTCTTCGTTTTATGTTAATGGTTAAGCCGAAGCGTTTCCCATTTTTACCGCCAAGCCGCAAGATCTCTTTTACCTTTTGCTGTATAATATAAAATCTGTTGTAGGAGGACTCTTGTCTTGCCGCATCCCGTTAACAAGCGCCTCTAAGCATCCATCTTAGTTGATATTTTTCTCTATTCTACTATTTATGGAAGAACACATTGTTAGTGAAGGCATAGAAGAAGAACATCAGATCAAAGGATCTGGGGAAAAGCGGTACCAATGTTTCTAGGTATTACTACAGAAACATGCCTCGTGGGATTACAGGTAAAAATCTGTGAATCAGTGAATCAGCTTAAAGGTAGAGAAGAACTATGTTATCAAAGGCGTAAGAGTCTACGAGGTCTCTGAATAGAAACCATGGCAACTCCAGAGCCTCTAAGGTTCTTACCTTAATGTTAATGGAGGTTCTAACTCCAGAGCCTTACAATCGGACTTAATCTACAAGACTCGGACAACGACTGCAGAGCAAATCTGAATATATTCATCAGTTTCAAACGGTCAAGCCGGGCGGGAATCACGAACGGTGAGAGACACATATAAAATTTTATAACGTCAAGGGTGTAATGTAATTTTTTTAAATTTTGTTAATTTATGGTGCGAGTAGGACGGATTCCCCATGTATTCTTAGAATAATCTCGCAGTTCCTAAGTATCACTAGAAGCTTCCTTTTTACATTTACTTGTACTTCACATCATTACATATTTACATATTGGATATTACACATTTGTATTTGCATATTACATTACAAAGTTACTTATATTTACACTTACTGTTACACTTACATCTAAGTATAGCCTATATACTTATATGTGTAGGTAGATACAACTATATACAAGTAGTTTTGCACTTGTAAAACAACTTTAAGTGCAGTGAAATGGTGCGAAGGATACTTTGCCGCTTGTGTAATGGGCGTGTGCGAGTCTGTGTAATTGCTTTACGGGATATTCATAAAAAACACGTTAATTTAAATTACTTTCGAAATATGGAAAATTTTGAGATAGGACTTATATCAGAATACTCTAAATATTTTACCTGATAACAATAGTTTTTCTAAACATAATTAAATGAATGTATGCATTTTCTAAGTAAAAATGTTTATAGTCCATAAAAAATTACATGTTCGGTTACAAAAAGTTACATGTTTTTTAGCATGAATTGCTATTGCTGTGCATTCTTGTACAAGAAAATCATAAGTAAGGGTTACCGATGAACAAATCAGATTACAAGAAAGTCCGTTGATGAACGGCGATGAACGCATAGATAAGTCTCTCTTCGCAATCGATAATGAGTGAACGTCGATCTGGTCCAGACGATCGGTCTGCCAATCACGACGAATGCAAGTTAGAAAATTCATGTTCAGTTACTGCGAAAGTCTTATAATTGTGCTATTCCGCGAAAGTGCAAGCTACTCCGATTAGGGTATTTAGAGACTTTAAGCTGACTGGATAGGTGTAAGCATAACATACTAGAAGCAGTAACAGTATTAGTTCACGGTGTGAAAATGTATGTAACCGTGCCCGAGAGAAATATCTACACGCCCGAAAGCGACCATGAAGTTGGACAGAGTAAATCAACCCACGTACTCATCCAGATAGGCTCAACGCGTCGTCTGGAAGATCTGCAGACGACATTAAATGGAAGTGATCTTATATTGTTTATGTACGATTATAAACAACTTACTTAAAAGAAAGACTCTATTACATCAGTAAAGATTATCTACTTTAAATAAGGCAAAAAAACTTTTTAAATATTAATGTATGTTATCGTACAGAAATTTAATTTTAATTTATCTTACAAAAGTCAACAGACCTTTTTGGTATATAATTATATTTTATTAATTGTATTAAAAGCACAGTAGATTGTCAGAAAATACAAGCGTCATTAATTAATATACTTCATTCCAACAACATATATCTAGACTATTTATTTTATGCGGCACCCGTATATCGCTCTCTCCACACACACACACACACACACACACACACACACACACACACACACGCACACACACACACACACACACACACACACACACACACACACACACACACACACACACACACACACACACACACACACACACACACACACACACACACACACACACACACACACACACACACACACATACTCATCCTTACTCCGAGCGGCAATATTTTCTCTACCAACGTGTAGCCGTAAAACTACATTCTGTAATGGGCTGTACGTGTTTCAAAGAAACTATTATGTGAGACGTATCATAAGCTTCGAGGCCACTGCGGTATTGCCAGTGTTTGCAACAGACCTCCCCTCCCCGCCTTTGCCTACGCATAACCAAGTGTAACGTGCGACAACGCTGGATGGCGAGTGGCGGGGAAGATCTATTACTATTGCGTAACCTCGAAGCTTATAATGGTAAGTCCCGTACTGTAGTAGACTAAGAAGTCGGTTGATCTAAGGAGAGCAGGTCGTTTGGTCGTATCTAGTATATAACAATAACTTATGTAGTATATGTAACATATAATATGTATAACAAAATTGAAAAATTTTACATTTACAAATTTAACTCTTAATTTAATTAGTTACATAATTATACTTATTGTAAGTATATATTTGTATTTATTTTGTGCTTATCCATACTTTCTAAAAATGCTTATATTTATTTAACATTACACAAAAATATTGTTTTCCTACGCACATACAAAATATTTTTGTGTTAAAGTGTCAACTATATCTTGCGCCTAGGAGGTAGGAAACAAATCAACTAAATATTTATTAGTAGAACAAAGTTACATAATATTACGGTTGACATTGAAAACAAAAGATAATTTCAACTAAGTCAAAGTTGAAAATAGTGCAAATATCTTTTTTTTTTTGTTTTTACTACTAAGCAAACCAAAATTTCGTATTAGTTAGCAAACTATGTGTTGTGGTCTTGTGACATTGTCTGGAATCTGCAATACGTAAGGAGTTTCGTAAGTAGTTATTTGTCAAAGAGGAATATTGTAAAAGCGGCTCAAACACTAAGCCACTATTGTGCTTACGCATTATCACGCGACTCCCATGCTTTTGGCAAATATTATTATCATGTGAAGTTCCAGCGGGGCGATGTAATCCTGAAGTGCGTCCATCGCTGTCATCAAATGTAAATTTGGTTAGTCGTATTGTACCACCTGTATCGTGCTCGACCATTTCGTCTTTTTCATTCATTAGTAACACGTATTCTTGCTAGGCTCCCTTTATATTATGCCTCAATTCATTTCTGTTTCTTGCATTCCTTGTGATGTGAAATTGATAGTGTAACAGTGAATTTAATAGTTCGATTTTTTGTTGTGTCACAACGTTAATAATAAAAAACATCTTAAGCAAATGTTATCAATCTCGCGTATTATCGAAAAAGTCAAGATATAAAATGGTACCCCATCTTAAAAATATTTGTTAGCATACGTTTTGGCGACATATAACAAAATCAGATGTGTAATGCCAGTACGTAATAAATATGTGCCCGTACGCTGGTAACTTAAAATGTAGAAATAATAGAGAATAAAATATAATATGACAAAAGAAAATACATTTTCTGAATTATCCGGCGGATCTCTCCCGAGAGATGCAAATGCACTCACCCAGTCTTCAGAAGTGCAGATAAATGAACTGTTGCGGAAGGGTATTCTATGTTAAAAGTATAAATATTCTATGTTTTAGAATTGAGGAAATTTCATCTCTCTTCCACTGATTCTCTTCTCTCACCCTTGTAAATTTCCTCTTTTTTTCTCCATTCTCTCGCGTTCTCTCTTCCTTTTCCTCTCCTATTTGTAGTACCACCTCTCAGAGCGTGTTTGTATATGTATCTTTGTCATCATAATCGTCAAACTTATGATATACGTTATCGCATACGTGGTATATACAACAAGTGGTCATACAGACTTATTTTGCTTATAAGTACACAAACGAGTTAAGTATGAATTAAGGTGGACTCAGGATTGTAGACATTCGGTAGACTGTGTTATAGACATTAAGTACCATTACAACTTGACACTGTACAACTGCATGGATATGGTGTCCAGTATGTGTTAGCAGATTACCAAAATGTCTGGTGTCGTGTACACTTTCTTGTAACAAATGAGATGAGATAGCATAAACAATAGCATATTGTCTGTCGGCACCGCTAAAGGGGTAGTCGCTTACGTTGGTTGGTTGCCATGGTTACGTTTACAGGTTAATAGTTGTCTATTGTGTCAGACGTGAGACGATAAAGGGATCAGGTTATTTTAGGAAGTGATCCGATTATTTCGCATTATTCTTGGGAACATTAGTCGCATTAATTATGCCAAATCAATGGGAAATGAATGCTCTTCAAAAATTGAAGAACGTTTCCGCGATTTTGTTATCTTTCACTTTTGTGATATTGATATTGTCGATATTGTGATATTGTCGCTTCCGGTATGTTTAAAAATAACGTAATTCACTAGGTCACCAGTTTCATGAGGGTTGAATGCAGAATTGAATGGAAATGGTAAGATTCAAACAACTTATTTAAAAATTTTCAATGAAGATGATTAATGTCATCATGGTTGATGTCGTGATTTATTCATTAAGACATAGGCCTAGGTGCCCACCTGATTGCAATGAATACAAAAGTGTGTTCTGACTTCGTTACTCTTTTAGCAGCATATGTTACAATACATTAATTTCAGTTAAGGGGAGATCCGCACTTTTTTGGTCCAATGCATTGTAAACAGGCGAACATTGGTTCAATTATGTACCATTAATTAATGATCTATCAAATTAATGAAAGTCAAAAAAATATCAGTCTATTTGAAATTTCTACCATAGCTTAACAGATATATTTGAAACATACTGTACTAGTTGGTGCAATTTAGGAAGAAATTACCAATATAAAAAATTAATAATTTTTATAATTTTTAATTTTTTACAAAATTAATTTTTTAAAGAAAGAGATTAATTCTAATACATGTTTATTATTACATTGTACTGTTTAACCACAAACAATTTGAACTCAATAGAACTTGTAGTTATTGAGAAAAGTGTACCTAATTGTTGAAATCTATGGTTACGGAAAACGCGCGTAAAGCTATACAGTGGGAGAGGGAAAACAATGTGTAATGTGTAATACGTTTTACTTAATTTTTTTATTGTCACAATAATGTAGATAACCTCATAAAAGTATATGTTTCTTAATCAGGATAGAATACAGAATTTTTTGGGACAATAAAAAATTTGTTTTTTTTTTTATCGAAAAACTGTTGCTCTCCACTTAAGTTGACAGTAGATATACAAACAACTGATTCATTAGCAAAAATATATTGTTGTGTCAAGACGTGGGGTCGTCCCATCTAATCTCACCAGATATTTACACATTAAAATAAACAAAAGTAGAGACTACTCATGCAATTAAAAAAACAAAAAAACAGTGTTCTGTTAACCTTGTTGGTGTGCAAGTGTTCGTGTGCATTTTGCTACTAAGTATTTATTTATATTATTGTTTAGAATCTTGGTCATATTATTTATTACTTTACATGTATTAATTTATAATTACCATAAATACGGTGACGATTGTTTGGGTGGCCGAAACGACGCTGTTTTATTTTGTCAGTGATGGGAAAAGTCCATCAGATATTCAAATTTAAATGTTTACAATCTATTACACCAATCTTACAAGGAAATCGCCATCTTTTCCTCTGTGTATCGATAATTTTACACTAGGGGTATATCTTTTTGCCTTAAGTGGCATCCTCTCTTCATTACTTCTCTCTATTTACTCTTACCTACACTCGATTCTGTTTAATATATTCACGAATGGTGAATACTTTTAAGTCTTGCCTTACACTTCTGTCCGTTTTTTATTCTGTCCCGACGATTGCACCCTTTTACCCTTAGTAGAAAGTCTGTACCAATACAGAGCTGTGCAGACTTGAGCCTGTATTCTATTTTCATTTACCTTCGCTGTTACCCACGCTTCTGTTTCATACACTTTTGAAACCACTGTTACCAACCGCCGTATAGAATTCGAGCATAACCTAAAGCTTAATCGATTATATTATATTAAAGCTTAATCGTAAATAAAATTGTATACCAATTATTCAGTGCGGTAATTTTTGTAACTGTCGTTATATACCTAATTACGTCTATATGTAGCTGTATTCACGCGTGTTATAGAATCTAAGCTTTCGTTTGCTCCGAGGCGAGACACGTGTGTGAACAGTTGTTTCGTAAGTTAAAACTCAATTACCGTTTCTCAGACCACGTTAGCGTCACTGATAGCAGGTTCCCCGCTTAGGGCAAATGTTTCCAAACTGATTACTCGTGAACAGAAAATTTACCAGACACGTACAGATCCATTTCGTCAGAATTGTTAATCTCGTACAGTAACTTTGGAGTTCTGCGTCACATTAAGCATTGATATCATGTATCTGTACGCTTTATTTAGCTGTCCAGGTCGTAAAAATTGTCTTAAAATTCTATTCCGCCAAGCTCACTCATTAACTCACTAAAACTGTTTCACGTAAATATTTAAAACTAATTGATAAAATAAGGATTGTGAAAGCGAATATGATTGATCTGAAAAGAAATGAAGATAGCGAAGTGAAGAAGAGGAGATAGATGGAAAGGAAGAAAGAAGTGACAAATTAAAAAGAAGTTTTTAGCTCGAATCTAATACCCCTTCATTTCTGCAATAAAGGGGGTTATTTGAACGCCCTTGAAGAATATGAAATTTACAAAGCATACAACGACGCCAGTACCAAGCCACACGTGTTGAACGAACTATTACATTATAAATCAAATATACTGTACGATACCGCTATGCGATATGGTCGAGATAAGGCTTAGATTTCGTCAGTACGGCGCGTGTTGTCTTGCAAGACACACCTAACATTTTAAAGCAAGTTCTGTACATAGTTTAATTGCCGTATTGGTTTTTTAATATTTTGACAAATGTCATCATTTATGACATAGAATAGTTTTTATAAGTTCTGATGATGAGGCAAGTGCCTCGAAACATGTAAACACGAAAATAACATTACGGAAAGGCCATAGACGGTGAGTAACAGTGTATTTGGTTAACAAACACGTGGCTTGGGACTACAATAGGAGTTATTCCATTTAAATCAAAATGAATAATAATAGTCGTGATAACGTAGTACGCAGATTTCAGAATATTAAAACACAATTGCATAAGACCATTCTGCATATTAGATTTAATAAAGCATGCTTGAAAAATAAGGTTATTCCAAATTAGGCTATTATAAAGTTTAAGGGCTCGTCTATTGCGGATATGAAAGCTAAAAAACGTGCAGAGATTTTTAGAATTAAAGAGGAATTGAGGTCGTTATATATTAAAAAATCACTTCTTAATTCCAAATTGTATGGAGCACACTTACAACTACTTAATAACGTACATCCAGCTGCACTAGATCATTATCTGGAATTTATAAACAGTACGATAGAAATAGTTGTTTACAATATGCGTACGACGCAGCTTAACAAGTTACAAAGGTTAATAGACGATCAAATACCTAAAACCGGTAATACTAGTTGTAAACACGTATTCCATACACGACTATGTAATTTGACTTCGATTGAATTAAAAACTGACGAAGAAAATCTTTTAAGTAAAGGATTAAAATACAATCTCCCATTACATAAGCCGAACTTCAACACAAGGCACATTCTAACTGAAGTTGCTAGTGCCGAAACTGTGATTAAGCAATTAATGAACAAAAAGTACAAGATGAAGCACGGTTCATAATAAATAACAAATTTAACAAAATTATACGTAACCAACTTAATAACGTACGTTCTCCTATTCCTTCTATGACTAATTATAATGCCGAACGTAGGATTTTAAAAACATTAAAGAAAAAACTATCTGACGATCAAGCCCTTGTCACTAAGGCGGATAAGGGTAACTCTCTGGTTATTATAAATAAGAATGATTATGACGATAAAATACGCGATTTCATTGCAAATAATAATATCACCCTGCTAACCTCTGACCCCATGGATTTATACGTAAAACGTCTTAATCGTAGCTTAAACATGTGTACACATCTTTTTGATGAACGTACTAGACGTTCTTTAAAACCAATTAATCCTAAAGCGCCTGTTTTATCAGGTCTGCCAAAGCTTCTCAAAGAGGGGATTCCTATTAGACCACTAGTAAATTTTACCACTGCACCCGGTTACAAAGCAGCTAGAAAATTAGTGAGTATATTAAAACATAATTTACATTTGATTAATAATCGAAGTTTGATTGATAGTTGTGATTTCGTTGGAAAAGTGAAAAACCTGATGATTGAACCCCACTATAAACTTATTTCTTTTGACATTGTGAACTTGTATACAAATGTACCAGTGAGTGAAACCTTACGTCTATTAAGAACTAACCTTGTTAACACCAATAAACTGGATGCTAATTGCATAAATGAAATATTAGAATTGTTGGGAGTGATTTTGGACCAGAATTATTTCACACATAACAAACAGTTTTTTAGACAGCTGGAGGGGTTGGCAATGGGTTCCCCACTCTCTAGTATTCTAGCGGAGGTGTACTTAAATTACTTTGAAAATTCTTTCTTGTTTGCAAACCCTACATATAATTACAATGTGGTGTTCTATGGTAGATATGTCGACGACACTTTTATGGTGTATAAAGGCACAAATCGTCAAATTGACAAGCTCCACAATTACTTGAATGGCATTAATAACAAAATACAGTTTACTTTGGAGAATGAAGTTAGAGGTCAATTACATTTTCTGGATTTGACAGTAACTAAGGACTTTGTTAATAAAAAACTATGTTTTAATATATTTAGGAAGCCCACGATGACTGACGCTGTCATACATGCCTCATCGTTCCACCCCATTTCACAGAAATTAGCTGCATTCCATAGCATGATACATCGCCTATTGTCTATACCCCTCGGCATCGAGGATTACATCGAAGAATTAAATACCATTAAAGTCATTGCGTTTAACAACGGGTACAACGAAAAAATAATAGATAATATTTAAAAAAAAACAAAAGAAAAAGAAGAGTAACACTATTAAAAATAAAACTAAAGATATAAATAATAGAAATGAGAACCTCGAAACAAAGGCACGCAAGTACATTGCGGCACCTTATTCGCATTTCATGCCAGGGATTTTTAAGTCAACTATTAATAAAGTCAATAACATAGTCGTTTCCTATAAGACTAGTAATAATATCTTAAATAATCTCCGCAGCCGTGAACATACCAGTCTTGAAAATAAAACAGGAGTTTATAAGCTAGTCTGCAACGACTGTGAGGCTTTTTACGTGGGCCAGACGGGTCGAGGTTTTTTGAAAAGATTTTCTGAACATAGACCCCCTACACGAGTTTCCAACTTTGACAATATCAAGTCAAATTTCGCCAGGCACCTTATAGACAACAACACAGTTACACGGATTTTAGCTCGAATCTAATACCCCTTCATTTCTGCAATAAAGGGGGTTATTTGAACGCCCTTGAAGAATATGAGATTTACAAAGCATGCAACGACGCCAGTACCAAGGCACACGTGTTGAACGACCAATTACATTATAAATCAAATATACTGTACGATACCGCTATGCGATATGGTCGAGATAAGGCTTAGATTTCGTCAGTACGGCGCGTGTTGTCTTGCAAGACACACCTAATATTTTAAAGCAAGTTCTGTACATAGTTTAATTGCCGTATTGTGTTTTTAATATTTTGACAAATGTCATCATTTATGACATAGGATAGTTTTATAAGTTCTGATGATGAGGCAAGTGCCTCGAAACATGTAAACACGAAAATAACATTACGGAAAGGCCATAGACGGTGAGTAACAGTGTATTTGGTTAACAAACACGTGGCTTGGGACTACAATAGGAGTTATTCCATTTAAATCAAAAAGCCATATGCTGTATTAGGCATTGATTTGAATAAATATAAAATTTGTAGAATTATTATAAGTTAAGGGTAAATGAACAGGTCTGAGATTGTAAAAATATTTCATTGTTAGATTAGGGGAGAAATTAACCTGTTCCGACAGGCAAGAAACACCTGCTCAATTTTATGTGTGTTACGCGTGTATCTTGTGTGTCTTAGTGATGCATGTACAGACAGGAATCTCAGCTACCCTCCCCAAGTAATTAATAAAATAATTATTTAATTCCACTGTATAAAAACTAATTAGTTTATAAACAAACAAAAGGCATCAAAGTGTGTGTAAATTTTATAGTTATACCCAGTGTAAACATAACGTTAATAGACACATGATGCGAAGACAGTGCGAAATAAATGTGTTTAAACATTTTTTGTTCGAGTCGAGGTTGGTGAGCGAGTCGATACGGCCAATATCCCGTTCGATTCACAAACCGATAAACTGCCCCAGATTTTAAACATTATCAAATAAACTAATTTGTTAACCGAAAAGCATTTTATTTTTTGAGAGTGAATTAAGATAAAGGATTTTCAGGTGACAAGGAAGAAGAAAAATACGGCGAGAGTGAAGAACATTGAGAAATTAGGAGACAAAACCAGATAACCTACAAGACTGAGTCGAATCAGTAATCGATTGTGGAAAAACAACACAATCTATTCCATTTTTAAAGATCAATTATTTTGGCAACATTTCAAAACAGTACGCACACGAACACCGCTCTAATAAACTCGATGATGACCTGTCATTACCTGATCATTCTTTTTAATTAAAGTAACTAAATAAATAAAATCAAATAATAAAAATAATTCAATAAATAATAAATTTATTCCTAACTAATAAATTTTAAAGAAAAGAAAGACTCGTTTTATAAAGAAATTTAACATATTGTACCAAACCACTTGTGACTAATAAACACAAGAAACAACGTTACTTTACATATTGGGACCGCAACTTGGGGCTTTCACTGGAGACAGAAAACATTATTTAACAATATACATGTAACTTGCTGAAGATTTGAATATTTTAAATGTTTGTTTTCAACATAGCTTACTCTGAACCTAAAAATAAGTTCGATTTCTAATGCAAATATTAATAGTGGTCACAAACGGAAGCCAAAATTTTTTATTACTTAAAGCACTTTGTGAAAAATCACAACACATATTTTATGAACTTGCTTCTAATCAGGTTCGCATATTCTTTATATTGTTAAAACGGTCGTACGGATCCTCGTATTTAAACAGCGGAATAAAATGACTGACCATCAGAGAAATCGTAGTTGCAACTTTAATGACAGTTTCAATAACAGAAACACCTCTATACAACAATTCTTCATTTTTATGAATTGTCCAGCATATACTAATACCCAATTAACACTGTTGCAACAAATAGTGCAAGGCAGCACTTAAAGAAGTTCGCACACAATAATTCGCAATTATCTCTGTATGAAAAAAAAACTGTTGGATAACGCAGTCTGATTCGCAAATTCATAAGTGACTAGCTGCACTCCAAAGCGCTACTATTGATAATAAACAAGATTGCGAGATTATTCCACGGCAAAGCTGTCGGTGCGTGGAAAATAATCGACCAGCCTCTGGAAGGCGTAGTGTAATAAATTCGAGAGCTTCAGAAATAGCAAGGTCGACCTTGCAAATATCGCTTGGCTGCTACATCTGCGACTTGCATGTCATACAGGTTACGTATCTTGTAGGTGTTAGAATATATTTAGCCTTCAGGGGGTGGAAGGTTTTATAGACACATCTGGAGTAATTTTTGAGGACAAGTGTACCTAAATGATAAGCGAAACTCCATTTAATTAACATATGACTGTCCGTCACCACCTGGTTTGCTAAAGCTCATAAAGGTTGCAGTAAGTAAGTGGAGATTAGTAGGGCAGTGGGTGTGGTGTTTGGTTACTAACCTCGGTTTAATCCTCGGAAAGCGCCATATACTTACAGCCACATAGTCATAATCTGTTAGAATTTATTAAGTAATTTCTTTCATTTGGCAACTACAAATTATCAGGAAGTTGTTTATTTACAAGTTTTATTAATACAGACAAATAACGGATAAGACAAATTTATAATTTTTATAATACAATTGTTAAAAAATTAAGTATCGATATCAGATGATTTTTATGGAGAAGCTTTCATTTTTCCAGTAAAGAATGATGTATTAAGAATTAGCACGTTATAAAGGTACTGATACATGAACAGGATGACCGATAGGAGTGAACGCTGGCTAATGTGAGGCAAACGGAAGATCACCTTGGGAAGAGAAAAACGTACATATTACAGATCTCGGAAAACAAACAGTTTTGAGAGTTAAAGATGTTTCATTCTAGGGAGGAAAAAAGTCAATGAAATTAAAGAACCAGTGTCTGAAGTACAGAAACGGAAAATAACAGTGTAAACGAATAATGTCTGTAATACTTATGTTTACGAATATGTGGAGTATATATAACAACATTAATTATATTAGTAGGGGTATTTTATCTGCGTATTATTAAAACTATTTGTTGAATGCTCAGTAACAGATGGTATTTTTGAAGAGAAAATTTAATTTATTCAAGCATACTCTATACATCGTGTTGAAATGTTGCGATAAGAAGCGACCTTTTTGGAACCGGTCGGAGTGCCAAATTTCATAGAATACCCACCGTGTCGTATTGAGAAAAAACACTAACCTTTTGGGAAATGTACGTCAACTCTCAAATGTCATCTGCTTTCTGATACAAGAACAACGCGATTGTGGTTTTTCAACTCGCTGTCTGCATGTCGCTTTCTCTCTCTCTCTCTCTCTCTCTCTCTCTCTCTCTCTCTCGCCCTCTATGTGTTCATGCAATTTTTTGTTATATTCGTTCTTTAGTCTAACCTACTTATATGTAACGTGAGTATACTATAACGTTAACTACAAATGAAATTAAATCCGTTACTTTTAACATCAGTCAATCGATTTCACGTTGCTTTGCAACGTCTTTGCATCGTGTTACGTGTTATCTTATCTAGATTATAACGGTTTTTGTGTAACTAATAAGGAAATATGTGTAAACTGCCGACTAGTACATAATTCGTCTTTTGTGAGTGAAGTTACCTAGTATTTGTTTCTTATTGCTTGTAAAGTGTACAAAGTCCAGCAATTATTAAATAACTCGCTGAACTAACTCAAAATAAGTAACTTATATATGACGTCTTATCAATGTGAAGTCTTTTAGTCGTTCTTAGTATGAGAATGTTGTTTAACAATGTAAGTATATTTCACTTGCCGTTTTTGTTGACTGTTTTTGAACGATCTCTCAGCTGTTATTTGTATAACTCACAGCGAGTGAATCACATTAATCTACTTTCCTCTATTACAAAACAATAAAAATATTAATTTCGGACAAGACTATATATGGAGACCGCACTAGGAAATAGAAAAAGAAACAACATTTAGAATAACAATTAATTGTCACTTACGATGTTAGTAGACATACTGTTTTACGCGCCAACGGTCATGTTTATTTCAAGAAAATACGGACAACGTTCAAAGATCCATTTACAGGGGAATAAGTGCATCAACAGAGATAAGTTGGATCTGTCTATAATATGGCTTTATTAGACGGATTTAAAACCGTCATAACGGTTATCAAATGAAAGTTCTTTGTCAGCTACAAAATAACAACGAGTCATTGGACAATTGACTAAGTAGCCAACTTTGTGTGTGTGTGTTTGTGTGCGCGCGCGCGCGCGTGTATAACGCCAAATTTACGACATAGTTAGGTAATGACGTAGATAGTAAAACTACCAAATTTAATTCTGCCTGCGATGTAATACGAATAGTCTAATTTACACAAAATTACCCATGTTGTAAGCTCATGGCTGCATGTAGTGTATTTGCAAGAACTGGACAGCAACATGACGACTGTAAGTACGATCCAAGCTTTAAAGACTTCTCCTACTTGTAAATGTACAACGAATAAAACCTTCTAAGTTGCTGATCGGAATTAGTGATAGGCCTACTGCTTAATCCTTGAAGGGTGAAAAAGAAGAAGAAGAAAACCACAGAAGAAATTAATAAAAATTGTAGGCCTATTTACTTTCATGGGAGAAACTGCGTTAGCAAACTACACGAGAATATACTTGTCTTCAAACAAAATTTAAAACCGTTTTAGATATACTAAAGAAATCTCTAAAGCTGTAATAAGAGAAGCAATACAAACCTCTGTAAATATTTTAGACAAGAAAGAAGTAGTGTTAATGCACTCTACCCTAGTAAATATGTAACTGAATCTAAAGGCCTTACGGTGGACATTAGAAGAAATTGATAGGCCTACGTACGTAATGAATATCAATAACAGTTTTATCACAGATTAGAAAGTTTGTATAATATCGATTTTCCATAAAAGAAATATCTGAGGAGGACTCACTTTTGTATTTAAAATGGCCAAAAATTAATACAGAATCCAATTTGTTTTTGTCCCAAATTGTTCTATGGTTAGTTCTTTCTATAAAAAACACACTAAAACATTTTTTTCGAAATATTTTGTAGGCAAAAACAAATTGTTTGGGAAAACCTAGCACCTAAGCGATTTGCGTTTCATTTAGGTATTACAGTATAACAAAACACTATTATTTATACTGTATAATATAATTTTACACATATATATTATATTAGTACTAATTTGGAAATAAATGTAGCAAATATAAAACATCAGCTATTTTATTTATAAAGAAAAAATCAGACTTGTAAAACAGCTGATTGACGTGTTGTTGATACCTTGCAATGTTTTGTTTCTATTGATATGTTTCTATAAATTATTAAAAATGTAAAATAAAATATTTTATTGTTTATTGTATTATAATTTATTATTTTAATACCCGTACAGTAATTAAAAAATATATAAAGCCTTTGTATTCCATAAATATTTAATATTCCAACAGAAAGATTTATTTTTAGAAAATCCGCGTTTCCCGCAAATTAATTTTTTCATGTTTTTATACATACTTTTCGGTATACCTAAAAAACTATCTTATTTACTGCTCTGAACTTTTATTTGCATAGGTCTTTGGGATATAATTACCTAAATAAACACTATTTTATTTAATTTGGGCTTATAGTTCCTTGGTAATAAATTTTTATTTATAATTGAAAAAATAAAAAAAAATATTTTTACTATTTTCCTCACAAAAAATTCTGTTTAATTACATCCTAATAAACATACGTGCTTTTTTAGATAAATTTACCCCCTTCAAAATGACACCTCCCAAAAGGTAGTAGGACTTCTAGTTTTCTGAATATCAGTTTGAAAAATATTCTAAAAACGTTGCTAAGAAACGTTAAAAAATTAAATTTTTAGTACTAAAATAAGTTTTTGTTCCCGTTACAAAATTTTACCCTTTATTTACTCTAACAATAAATAATAAAAAAATCCGAGTAAATTAAAAAGTTACAAAATAAACATTTTTGGCATTTTCAGTAGGGAATCCCCTTAAACTACGAAAAGTATGCAGTTTAAAAACGGTAAACTTTTTAAAGCTATAATTTGTTGAGGAAGAACGTAGTATTTGTACAAGAAATATGCATAAGAATAACTGAAGTCTATCGTTGGATGGAACTCACAGCACAATGAGTATTCTGTGCAAAGAAAATTATTAAATCCGTTAACAAACTTTGTTACCAAATATTAAAAAAAAATTGACAAACTTTTTTAGTTTTTATTTCTAACAGCAACTTTGCTTTTATGCTTAACACATGTTTCACTTGTTCCACCGCCAAACTTTATGTCTACACTACGATGGCGTCAGTGACTCGATCGTCACCAGTCGAATCAGACTGAGCAGTCTCACTCGCACGAAGATACCTCGTACATTTGGAAAAACATTCGGTGCTAAAATAATAATACTTATTTTAAATTCGAGAAACAGCTACGTGTTCTGGACGGTCTATCGGGGCTGTCAAGTATACTGAAGCGACTAAAACAACGAGCGTTTAGAAAGAACCACCAGTTTAAGATACCTGAAGAAAGGGAAAACAAAATTATGTATACACTTTTAAATTAAGTTTTAAGTACAGAAAAATCAAAAGGATTTACAGACACAGTAGAGATACGATAATTCTGTGGTAAGTTCATGTTACTTCGTTGCGTGTGTTTATTCGCTTTGTTTTTCCATCCAGCTTTCCTCTGAAACATCTTCTAAATCCACCCTGTATAATGTGTATATAAGAGAGAATCTTTTCTTAGAGAGAGAATATATTCTCCCTTTTCTTTTTTTTTTTTTTGCAACAATTTTCAAATCTCAATTTCTTGATGTATTCTTGTATGTGAATGTGGATCTTGCACAATATATATCTGTGCCGCCCGCACGTGTTTAAGTGCTGTCCGAGACGATCAGCACTGGTCAGAGAATACCGTATTGTGTATTTTTAACTCTTGCCAAATGCAATCTGATTTAAGTAAACCATGCACACGTCCGCATGTGCGAAGTGCTATTCTACAGAAGACTGAGTCCAATAAACGGAAGCAACGTGACGCAGAAGCATTCCGTTTAAATTTACTTCACTTAATCGATTTCTTTATTATTCCTGCATGGAAGTGTTTTCTTGTAATTGCAATTAGTTTTTTTATTTTAGCTAATCCAAGAGGATGTAATAACAAAATTTAAAAAAATCATGGCTCGTGACATTTAAGAAAGGTGAAAGAAAGAATCCTACACCGAACAGCAATGAAATTTCAAAGAAGTGTGGCAGGATAGACAAGAGTGGAGAGGAAAGATAATATTTACATAAAGCGAAGTTAAAAATACCAAGCATAACTGAAGGGATAAAGGTGTACAGTGTACAGTACAAAATAGAAAAGTTAGCTAGAAACGTACAGATAGATCTATACCTGCTAGGGAATTTTAACCTAAATAAGGTATAGGAACACAGGGACAAAGACCCGTAGGGCGGCTGAGA
Source organism: Magicicada septendecula (assembly GCA_034769895.1). NCBI lineage: Eukaryota > Metazoa > Arthropoda > Insecta > Hemiptera > Cicadidae > Magicicada > Magicicada septendecula. Next base: position 171,485,010 of record CM068374.1, on the reverse strand, counting down.
AGATGACGGAAATATCAAGAGAAAGCAACCTAAACCTAACACGTGACGGAAGAAGTAAAAGAAACACAAGAACAAGAAGATGAGGAAGAAGTAAATTAAAAAAGAAGATAATTATGAAGAAATATAAAAAGAAGAAAAAGACGACCTCAAGAGGAAATTATACACGGTGTTGCCTACATATATACTGTGTCTTAACATGTATTACTGATAATTCCGTTGACAACTCAAGTATCCACTGTATGAATATAGAAGAGAAAAAAAGAGAGAGAGAGAGAGAGAGAGAGAGAGACGTTCAGGCTGACACATTTTAAAAACATTTCTTAACAATATACGAGTTTTTTTGTCCGCGCAACGCATTGTTTTTTTCGAGTGTTTCTCAATTCGAGTGCGCAACCAGTGTTGTAGGACTATGTCCAAAGAACGTCAGAAGAGACAATTACAATTGTAATTGCACCGCACAGTAGAAAATGAAAATTATGAAGAATCGGAAATGATGAAGTTGCGTAGGAGATAAGAAGTAGAGGTTTACTGGTGTGGTGGTTAACAGTATGTGGACGACGCTTTGGAGTCGAACGGCGTTGTAGCGTGTCATCAACAAATATGATGTTTTCTAGACTAAATTACATTTTACAAGTTAATTTTAGTTGACAATTTTTGTGCTTATAAACAAATTAGAATTTAGTTTTTATGTAATATTACGTTGACAGTACCGTAATTGGTCAATGCAAAAATTGATTCAGACAACAAATGAAGTCTCGTGTGTTTAAGAAGATAATGCTTTGAAAGGAACACGCTTTTAATGTTCTATAAACTTCAAATATAGAAATCCGCCTCAGTACCTTCTGATCAAATCGTCAAATCAAAATGTAGCTTGGACCACACACACACACACACACACAATGATACTAATAATCAAAAACAGACAAAGCATTTCAGTGCTCAGACAAGCACAAAGTTGCGACTAATAACAAATTTCAAACATCGTTGTAAAAATATCAAAAGAACTGAAGAGAAAGCCGCTCTACTCACAAAAATACAAAGGCGATAATAAATTAATCCACAAATCAAGAGTAAATGAACAGTTTTTAATTCAAGCTGTCCGCACGCATGTCTGTATACAACACACACCATTAATCTTTATTTGTAATATGTAGGACATTGAAATATTAATGTATCTTTTCAAAACGCAATGTTATTAATGGTTTTTGGAAATATTCGTAGATATTTTAAAAACACATGACGGTAGAGGATATAATTTGTTGCCTTGTGCCCATTAATTTAATAATGTTTTATGGAATTGGTTGTATAATTTTTATTTTGTATAGTTTTTCGTTTTAAGATGTAATTCAGTGAAGAAATTTGACATTTATATTTACCGGAACCGTAAAATCACTATCGATGGGTCTAATAATAATACAGCATCCTTGTCTAGCATGCCTGGGCTATATAAGTAACAAAAGTGCACTTACATACACCCACAACTCAGTTTCCACAACTCAGGCTCGCCACCGCACGTGGTTACTAGAGAGCTGATTTCTCTCTGGCGGAGGAGGAACGGCCACGGGGCGCATCAGGCCGTAGACCTAATCCTGGTAGCGAAACGAAGACGTGAACCCATGCCTGAATACGTTGTATTTAGTTCACGAGCAACTAACTGAAAGGACTTGCTCTTCTCAGTTAGGTGAATTTATCTTAAAAATTCATTAATCAATTACAAATATAGTTCTGAACTTATTCCCTTAGAGGTTAAATACACAAAATATATTTAAAGCTCTTACGTACAGCTTATATATACAAGATATATATATATATATATATATATATATATATGTTGCAGCAAGTTTTTGGGTAAATCAATGTATGTGATGCTTATATTGCCGACATTTCGTTCCGTAATCCCGAAACAATTTCAAGGCGTACCGATGTTGATTTAACTAGCAGTTAAATGAAAACTAGGAGTTAAATCAACATCAGTACGCCTTGAACATGGTTCGGGATTACGGAACGAAACGTCAGCAATATAAGCATCACATATAAGGATGTACCCAAAAACCTGCTATAACAGTATTCACCGTGAAAGCTTTCGCACGAGCAAGATACAGTACTTTTTCTGCTTTTTTGCAGAAACGGGTTACGGGTTACGGGTTACAGAGTGAAGAAGAAGGAATTAATGAACCTCTAATGAGTGTAAAAGAAGTGTTACAATCTCTTAAGCGGATCAAAGATATTTGCGTTACTCTCGATAAGGAATGTGGGGAGAATGCTATGGAACACTGTAGGAAACTTTATTGTTTGGTCGAAATTTACGCAATTAAGAATAAATTTGCTAGCGCAAAACAAACTACATTAAAAAACTATTTTTGAAAAGTATAATCTTTACCAATGTGTTTGAATATAAGTAATTTCACTATAAACATACTGTAAATAGGAAGTACAACTGCAGCATACAAATGCAAGTACATAATAAAATGGTATAGTAGATAATCTGTACTTAATATGCTGTAATGTTATTATCCCCCACCCCTTTAATAAACGGCCACCTTTCTAAGCGGCCACATTTTACGATGATGGAAGGGTGGCCGCTAAACACAAGTTTTACTGTACTAGATTTTTAACTATAAGGACTGTCACTTCAATTTCTATGCCTTGTGTAATTATTGATTTAAGTGCTTATTTACTAATTATAATTTGTGTATCACCAGTCGCCGTAGTAACTATAGTATTATTTACAGGTAAGATAGGTGTTTTCTTAAATTGGTGGTTATGTTTGTTAATAAATTGTTCAGTAATTAATGACACTTGCGCACCTCTATCGAACAAAACATTACCAACACAACCATTGATTCTCGCTATCACAACAATGTCATTATCGTCCTCAACTCTAGTATTTTCCACACATTCATCAACACAATTATTATATATTAATTCATTCCTAACATCAACAGGGTATAAGCCAGAAGCAATGTATACATTACTATCACTATTATTGCTAACGTATGATTTCTGATACGGCCGTTTGTTATTGTATGATTTAATTGTATTTTTATTCTTAATTTTATTTATATTATTAATTTTATCGCACGGACCCACGCCGTACAACCTTACACATTTTTTTGGCTGCTCTTCATTTGCATTGTTCTCGGTAATTGCCGATACTTTGCTTTGATTGAATCTTGCTTTATTTTTAAACTGTTGTTTTTGTTGTTGTGGCTGAAATTGTTTACGTGATTGATCATTATTATTATTATTATTATTACTTGGGTTATCAATTATCCCATTTAGTCAATAACAAGAGTAGTTCTTGTAAGGATTTAACCCCTTGTGTAACAAACGCGATTTGAATTCGCGTCCAAAATGTTGAGCTAACTTATTAACCAGTTCTGCTTCTGTCACATCCGGTTCCAGATACTTGGCTCGAGATATCAGCTGGATTAAATAGTTTTCTTTTGAACCTTTCATACTTGAATATTTTTCAGATTTCAGCTGTACACGGATCTTTCTCTGTATTTCGCTGTTCCAGTACCTAATCCTAAAATGCCGCACCAGATCTTCATACATACATACCTTGTCCTGTATGACGGTGAATCATTCAGCCGCGGTACTTTTTAACCTTCTCACCACACAGTTTATTTTGTCCATTTCACTTAGGTTGTCATTTATCGCGGCCATATCTCTCTAGCAGTTTTTGAGAAAATGGAGGGGATTTTCAGTCTCTCTACCATAGAATTTTAATTGCGAATTTGGTTCATCACAAGTTCTATAAATATATGTGGTCTGGTTCGCTGGTGTCGAGGTACTGTGGAGTCGGGTCAGCTGTTGTTTTAACTCCTTGTATCCGCTGTTCCTGCTCCGCTACCAATTCATTCACCGTCGATGTATGATTTACCATTCTTTCTTCCATGACATTGATCTTAGCTTTACAGTCACTAAGACGTGAATTATTAGCTTTAAGTGAATTATTAGCTCAATGTTAGTGCGAATTAACTCGACTTTCTCTCCGATACGCTTTTCTGTCGATTCTAAAAGTGGTTTATTTTGTTTATGTTGTTCATGCACAGCGGTAAAAATTTTCTTATTCTCGTCATGTAGTGATTTTTTTGTTTTATTGCTTCCTCTTTATTAGCTCTATTTTCTTCTGACATTTTCCGATTTTACACATGGATTTGTCACTTTCAGAATCGATTGTTTACTCGCTCGCAATTGGTTATTATTAATTATTGTTACTCAGGGTGATAATGAGTGATATTTTTTAAAAGCGGTTTTTTTTTACTTACACCTTCCGGCTATTCTTGAAGTGTTCCGCGTTAATAAGGATTTATCACGGTAGATAAATCTCCCTAAGCGGAAAATCTTCCACTAACACGTAATAGCACTTAAATATTTTATAACTGGTAGTTCACCCGCTTGGTTCTAATCGATGAACTCGAAAAGAGTCCCAAGACTTAGAGTTATTCTGGACTAAACCAGTTTGAATAAGAAAAACTCTTGACGAAGAGCACACGTTCACTAGGCAACGGCTTCCGATAAACTGCCTCGAAGTTCACCTGACAGCCGACGGATCAGATTGAATTAAGGGGCTTCTGATTAGTCGATCGACTGTCTACGTGGTAGATTGGACAAAAGATAGACGCGTTGCAGGTGGATATTTGTATAAATCTGCGAGTGCCTACTCAGATTTTATGTGAAATTTTATTACTCTTCAATTGATAAGCGTGTAAAGTTGAGTTTTCAATTACTAAAACGTCATCCATGCTCTGATATACTTATTCTAGATCATCATCCTGTGTTTTGTTGCAGGATTAACCACACCACGTATAAAAATAAATTTGTTTACATAAAAATACAAATTTTTTTCATATCCTAAATAAATAAACATTATTCTTCCAATAATAATCATAATAATAACATAATAAATCCAAATCAAAATAAATAAATAAATTTCTTTCAAACAAACATTCCTCCAATGTCATTTTGACAGTAATAATACAAACAAATACACGTTGTTGAATTTGACCTATAATCTCAAACATAGATAAGCGTATCAACACTTCTGACGTCATTTTCATAACTGAAAGTATATTCCGTTCATTTAAATCATTTATTCTGACATCTCATCTAATATTCTTAATTTACACTCATTGTTCAAAAATTTTCTTAATTCATTCATACCACCTATACCCTGGTGTATTAGGAACAATTATCTCTGACATAATACTTTTTTAGGGATGATGCGTGGAATTTCCCTATCACACGGTTAGTACTAGGGTTGGTTACAATATAGGTGTTTTTACCAACTTGCTCGGATAAAATATATGGGCCATTGTACAACCTAAAGGATTTGGCTGCGGTGTTATCCTCCCAATGACCGACATTCAAAGCCCTCAGGAGTACCCTCTCGCTAATTTTGAATGTTACCAGCTTGTGGTCTGCATTAAATCTTTCAGTCCGTTCTTCGGCACATTTCTTAATGCGTCTCCTGGCTTCTGTCCGTTTCACCTCACTCGGAGTAGGCAAATTTTGCGTTGTAATCCTCCTGATGCTCCCATCCCAGACACGCTTGGGCATTTCTGCAGTTTGCAACTCTTTAGGCGTTAATCCTGTCGTGTCATTGTAATTTCCGTTGATGAACGCCTCGAGAAACTCGAGATAATCCGGCCATCTACTTTGGTTGGTATTACAATAAGTACAGAACAGTCGACCTAACTCTCTGTTGACCCTTTCAGCAAAGTTGCCCTGCGGTCTCCGGATCGGTGTTAACACAGTCTGGATATTCTGCTTTTCCATTTCGGATTGCCACTTCCTATTGGTGAACTGTTTATCCTGGTCGGATTAAATTTTCTTAACGTAACGTGTAACGTGACGTAATGTATTTATTTAAGACGACATTTAATACGGCCGCCGTGGTGGGTCGTCCTATTGCATATAGACTTACATGTTTAGAGAACGCATCCGTGCACACCAGATTCCTCATACCCCTCGATGCACGCGGTAATGGACCTAAAAAGTCAATACATAATAACTCATTTTTGTTTTTAGTAATAATATTACCCATTTCTACATAGGTGTGTTGATTCGGGTACTTTGCAATTTGGCATATGTAGCAGGTACGCAAAATAGATTTAACTTTTCTAGCCATATTTAACTACACAAAGTCTTCTCGCATTGCTAAATAGCATTTATATGCTCCCGCGTGCGCCAAACTCTCGTGGCACGGCCAAGTTAAATCTTCGACTAGTTCATCCGGTACCATTATCTTCCACTGCCCGTCTATGATTTTGTATAACATATCATTGTCTATTTTATACTTTGGGTTGTCCTGTACTCTTATATCATCGCTGATTTTCTTTAATTTAGCATCCCGTTGTTGCTCGATGTTTATATTTTTTAACCTAGTCTTTAATGTGTCTGGTAATACATACTTAATTGTCAAGATCTGCACTTCATTCCTTGTTGAGGAGAATTTTTCTTCAATTATCGGAGGATATCTACATAAAGTATCTGCCATTTTGTTTTCACTAGCCTTGCAATATTTTATACTAAAATCATATTGAAATATTTTATACTAAAATCATATTCTTGGATCGCCATGATCCACCGCGATATGCGGGCATTTGCGAGTTTACATTTGAGCATGAAAGACAACGCCTGATTGTCTGATAAAATCTCGAAGTGTTGTCCCACAAGGTAATATCTGAATTTGCTGATACAATAGACTATCGCGTGAATTTCCTTCTCCGTCGTAAAATTGTTCCTCTCAGCACCTTTTAATGAACGACTTACGTGGGCAATTACCTTGTGTTCACCTTGGATATTCCGCTGATATAACACTCCGCCGATCGCGTAGTCCGACGCGTCACAATTAAGTACATAAGTCCCTTCTTTTTCAGGATGGAGTATATACAGGTTCTTACTATACAAGTCCTTCGTAGCGTTGAATGCTGCGTCATGCCGCTCTTCCCATCGCTATTTGGTATTTTTTCTTAGTAGTTCCAGAAGTGGTTCTATGGTCTTTGAATATTCAGGTGTGAAACGACGAAAATACCCGGTCAATCCGAAGAACGCCTTGATATCTTTTGCTTTCTTGGTGTTAGGAAAATCCGTGATGGCCTGGATTTTTTCAGGATCGGTACTAACCCCATCCGTCGAAATAATATGACCCAGGAATTTTATTTGGGATTTTACAAACTCACACTTGTCCAAGTTAAGCACAAGATTGGCATCTCTTAACTTTCGGAAGACAATATCGAGGTGATTTAAATGCTCCTCGAAAGATTTAGATATTATGAGTATGTCGTCCACAAACACGCTTACGAATTCTTCTACTTCCGGTCCTAGTGCCAATTCTAGACATTTAAGCATTGCAGCGATGCTGGTCACTAACCAGAAAGGAACTACTTTATATTGGTAGCATTTGTTCTTATAAAGGAATGCCGTAAATTTGCGGCAATCTTCGGCTAATGGAATCTGCCAAAACCCGCTTTTGAGGTCCAGCCTCGACATGTACCTGACCCCTTGACAGTTTATAAATAGATTCTCGGTGTTGGGTGCACAATTTCAACCTCAGCACTTTTGCGTTATGCTGTTGAGGTTGCGCATATGTAAACAAATACGTATAGCGTTACTTTTTTTTAACCACTACCATAGGATTAAGAAAGTTACTATCAGCACGTTCAATAATATCATTAGTTAACATTTTATTAATTTCTTCCTCAACTTGTCCTTGGTAGTGTACTGGAATTGGATAGGTTTTTCGGACAAACTTATTTTCATCAACTACCTTTATCCTATGCTCATATACGTTAGTAATGGTATGTTCGTTTCTAAAAACCGATTGACATTTGTTTAAGATATTATTTAACCTTGTCTCTTGATCAGCTTTATTAACTTTACGAGATTAAAAACTGGCTTTTGTATGTTAACACACTGCTCGGATTGATTCAAGTCACTGTCCAAATATCCCAATTTAACTGTGTATAATTTATATCGAATTGTGCATGTAAGTTTTTTGTTACTGAAATCGATTGTGGCGTGTATAACTTAAAGTGTCGGTGCCTAATATAACATCATATACAAACTTCACATTACAAATAAATAAAACTTGCATTAGGCCTACAATTGTTGTTAAGCATTCCAGAAGTGTGTGCTGGGGAGTCCCGCTGATTTCAAAGAAAGAAGAGGAATATCGTGTTCCGGGAAAGTTGATTATTATTGCGGAGGTTGTGGGCACCTTTAAGAATTCCCCCGTACAGACTGGATAATGTGTCGTCAATGTAGTATGTGGTGGGAAGAGCCGTGCACGAATTACAGTGGATTGGGCCATTTTTTGTGTGATAAGTGTCAGTAGGCCTCTTACCCTACACAGACCGGACTCTTGCCCCAACATTGGGGCAACTTTCCTATTTTACATGCTTTTGTTTTTCAATTTTTTTTACCAAATACTGTAGTCAAAATTGTTGTGTACTCATTACATTTGTTAGTATATAGTGTAACAAATGAGCCAGTAATTTTCAATAAACTTTATTTTGGTTCAGTAGCTGAGAATTTGTTATTGTATTTTAAGTGCGGACTCTTGCCCCTCATTTCTATATACCAAATAAATCATTAACACTAGAAAATGAAGCGTATCAAGGTGGAAAAATGGCTAAAGAAAGACAAACGATTATGTTATGCTGTAGTGCTGCTGGTGAAAAGAGCGGCCGTTAGTTATCGGAAAATCGTTAAAATCGAGGTGTTTCAAGAATTTGGAGACAACATTACTGGGCATTAGTTGGCATGGTAACAAAAAAGCCTGGATGACGTCCAGAATTTTTGAAGACTGGTTACAAGAATTTAATAAAAAAATGCAAAACAATCGCTGCATAATTTTATTATTGGATTATGCGACATGTCATCCAGTTACATCACTGTCCAATGTCAGACTAATGTTTATTCCACCAAACATGACATCTCATCTTCAGCCACTGGACCAAGGAATAATTCAGACATTTAAACTTTTATCGAAAAAGTGTTCTTCGGTCCATTCTGTTCATATGGATGACAGCAATTCAGCATTTGACCTGGCGAAGAAAATCACTGTCCTCGATGCGGTATCCTGGGTCAAGACAGCCTGGAACGAGGTTGCTGTTACCACCATTAAAAAGTGTTTTACAAAATGTGGCATTCACGTTAGCGACGCTGATCTGCAGGCGCAACCATTGCATGAAATTTCGCAAGAACTTCAGACACTTGCTACAGTTGCTGGACTGCCATATGATGAAAACGTGGAAATGGAGAATCTACAATACTGTGATGATCTCGAGGGCAACTGGGAGGATCGATTTTCGGAAGATTACAAAGGTAAGCGAGAAAAACTTATGTATTTACGATCAAAACTTTTTGAAACGGTCAATTAAACTCTGCACTATTCGGGATATACACTTTTACAATACAGTATTTTTTCTGCTTTTTTGCAGAAACGGGTGACTATGACGTACAGAGTGAAGAAGAAGGAATTAATGAACGTCTAATGAGTGTAAAAGAAGTGTTACAATCTCTTAAGCGGATCAAAGATATTTGCGTTACTCTCGATAAAGAATGTGGGGAGAATGCTGTGGAATACTGTAGGAAACTTTATTGTTTGGTCGAAATTTACGCAATTAAAAAGAAAACTGCTAGCGCAAAACAAACTACATAAAAAAACTATTTTTCAAAAGTATAATCTTTACCAATGTGTTTGAATATAAGAAATTTCACTGTAAACATACTGTAAATAGGAAGTACAACTGCAGCATACAAATGCAAGTACATAATAAAATGGTATAGTAGATAATCTGTACTTAATATGCTGTATTGTTATTATCCTCCCCCCCTTTATTAAACGGCCACCTTTCTAAGCGGCCACATTTTACGATGCTGGAAGGGTGGCCGCTAAAGACAGGTTTTACTGTACTAGATTTTTAACTATAAGGACTGTCACTTCAATTTCTATGTCTTGTGTAATTATTGATATAAATGCTTGTTTACTAATAATTTGTGCATCACCGGTCGCCGTAGTAACCATAGTATTATTTACAGGTAAGATAGGTGTTTTCTTAAATTGGTCCTTATGTTTGTTAATAAATTTTCAATAATTAATGACACTTGCGCACCTCTATCGAGCAAAACATTACCAACACAACCATTGATTCTCGCTATCACAACAATGTCGTTATCATTCTCAACTCGCAAACTCTAGAAAAGCACACGTTCACTAGCCAACGGCTTCCGATAAACTGTCTCGAAGTACACCTGACTGCCGACGGATCTGACTGAATTTAGGGGCTTCTGATTGGTCAATCGTCTGACTACGTGGTAGACTGGGCAAAAGATAGACGCGTTGCAGGCGAATCTTTGTATAAATCTTCGAGTGCCTGCTCAGATTTTATCTAGAAATTTTATTACTCTTCAATTGATAAGCGTGAAAAGTTGAGTTTTCAATTACTAAAAAAACACAATTAAAAATAGCTGAGAACAACAGAGTATATAGAAAATGTAGCTATTTACAAAAATAATTCACTGTCCAAGTCTCATGCCGATCGGATAACAAACGCAGAAGATATAACAACGAAGGTTTGCCCTACGCGAACGGGCGCACATATTCACAAACAAAGTACATGCCATTATAGAGCAAAACTTTACAAAGAATTTGGTACAACACAAGTCCTTATCTAACACTAAATACAAAACTTATAGCTAATCGACAAAAATTGCATAAATCAAATTAAAACATGGTACTGTCCGTCATCCATGCTCTGATATACTTATTCTAGATCATCATCCTGTGTTTTGTTAATATATATATTATGTGTGTGTGTTTATTTATAAAAGGAAAGTAGGATAATTTTTCAAAAAAGGTGATTTATTAAATACATTTTTTTACTTATTTTTTTAAAACACAGGACTACTATAAATTTACATAGCTTCCAGACTTAATTTTATATTTAGTATAAGTAGTGTTATGATACAAACATAATAAAAATGGCATTTTCATTGTTATACCTAAATATGAAGAATATGAATTTATAGAAAATTTTGTGTATTGTTACTGTTATCTTAGTAATAAGGAGGCGTGCTATTGTTAAAAGGGACGGGGGCGATAGTCATCTTTAAACAGCGCAAGTAAAATAATATAACACAAGAGAATTTGTTTCTCACAATTTTACTTCAAGTTTCAATAAACAAAGACAGTTATGTACAAGTCTTCAAGTTTACGAAACAAGAAAACAACAAAATAAAACAATTTAAGGAAACAAACAGTAACTATCACATGATTAACACTGTCAAAACAAATAGTACAAGTCAGCATTCACAGTTATCACTTCACCCTATATTGAGATCAATACGCAAGCATATACTCCCATGTCACTTCTTATCGCTTCGAGCCACAATCTTAGACTCACAGCTCGCAAATCTGGTTATCCGTTTCCAAAACACCTCTGTGTCATCTGTATGTAGTAGTAAGATTGTCCCAGTTGCCGATAGGATAATTAGCCACCGTCTGACAGGTGCAAAAAGATCCAGAACAATCGATAACGTTGCGTCACAAAACAGTTATGTTACTACGTGTGTTACCTATATCCTCAGTTTAACAACAATATTTTAGCATTATGTCCTAATACATATTTTTTTACAAAGAAAATGTATACAGATATATGAAGACATATAGATTTATTGTCATCACATATGTATAATATTTTCTTTCAAATACATCTGCACCACAGATTTCGTTTATATTATTCTCAACTATCTTCCATTCATCTGTCTTTACTTCATTCAGTTGTCCTTATTTCTTTTACAGAATACTCTTATTTGCTAATATATCCTTATTTTTCTAAAATTTTAAAATAATGAAATGTTCACGTGAAATAGGAATGACGTCACATCATAAGAAACATTCATATAACGTGGAAAAATATTTACAATACACTGTAGAAAACATTTTAAACATGAAGAAAAAGAAAATTTTATGATGGTAAGAGCTAAAAATTGAATTCGTTTACATTTTTGATATATTAGCTTATTGTCTATTACAAGTTTTTAATAGCTGGTTTGCATTGTAGGATCTAATCTGTAGGTACACATCCTATCTCCTTTCTTTGGTAGACGGCCGTATCATCTAAATTGGCATATTATTAATAATTCGTCTCTTACTTCACTGATTTGCCACAGTTGCCTCCAATATACAAGAAGACTTTGTGTGGGATTTATATATATTTTTTTTTTTAATTTGGGAGCAAAATGTTGTAACAAACTTCTAGTGAAGAGAACACTTGGTGTGATCTCACCACATGCGTCGCATGTAGGATGATACAATACACGTGAACAAGTGAGAATAGAAACGGCAACGAAGAAGGAACAGAAGACGACCTCGCAGAAACTGGGAGATGGAGATTGCCGTCGCTCTGTTTGATAGATATCTAAAAAAACATGGCCACGGTGGTAGGGCGTGATTTGGGATACAACTCCCATTTGAGTAAAACTGTAAAACGGCCAATGTATGTGCCTGTCTTCGCTCACGTGTATGTGTGTTTGTGTGTTTCGTGTCCAACAGAACATTGGTTTTCCTTGCGCGGCTGTTCGTACGGAATAAGTAAGTTGGTGTCTTCTCTGATTTAGTCATAGGCCTCACAGTTATTTGTAATTTTTGGTTCAACATACTGGTATAACAGATTTATGCGTATAGAAATAAGTAGACAATCCCTTATTTCCTTCTAGTAATGTCTAGCCACTGTCCTTCGCCCGATCTTCTTTCTCTTATTTTAGACGTGATTCTGTCCCTTCAACCTCTCGTAGACTTTGAATCTTCCGTTCGTAAATGTCCAGTTCGCCTCCTGAAGTCAATTTCCATATCACTCATGGACTGTTCTGTTCAACATCTCAGAGCTCCTGGTAATGATGCTTCTTATTATTCTGTTTTCCATCCGTACCGTATTGACGGTTAATACTCTTTGTCTTGTGCCTTCTATTTACGTGCTTAAATTGCACGTCTACATTTCATATATCTTTCTCTAATCGCTACATCTAAATTTTTGTCTAGTGTAACTTTCATTCCTAAGTAATTATAGCTAAGACAGCCTTGCACAATAGTCTCTGTCTCCAATACTATTATTAAGTACTACTTTTCCCCACCAATATATGTATGTTCTTCATTTTCTATATTTACCTCAAATCCCCATCATTCGTACTCTTATTTTATACTCTATTTGTCATCACAACGTCTTGCATTACCGTTTGGTCGTCAGCAAAACTTAATGTGTGTAATGTGTTATGAGAAAGAGGGATGTCCGTTGTCTGCAATTTTTCATGTCAGTAATGTCCTAAAAATATCTTACTTTCAAGAATAATTTTTAAAGGCTGTGACGCTAGTGAACAAAAGCAAAAAGCCGTATGATTGTATCTCTCAGCAGCAGTAAGACGACACAAAGAGATGCTAATAACGGGTCACACTTCACTGGCGTGATGCGGTCTTTTCTTGTCGAATAAGGAAAAAACGTTTTTCATCTCTTATATAAATAAAACATAGGTGCATTAATGATCTGAAACGAACTATTTTATGGTTCATAACATCTTGTTTCGAAAAGAGATGATTCAAATTAGAAAGCTATCCAAAGTACGCTTGTTAGATAATAAGAAAAAAAGCAAAGAAGTGACCGGAGGAGATAGACAGAATTGATAGAACAGCAAGAATGGATCAGAAAGAGAGACTGAGAGGGAAAGAACACTGATACAGAGAGAAGAGAGAGAGGAAGAGAGAGAGAGAGAGAGAGAGAGAGAGAGAGAGAGAGAGAGAGAGAGAGAGAGAGAGAGAGAGAGAGAGAGAGAGAGGAATTTTACGTGTGATATATATGTAAATTTTAGTCCCAAAGATTTTCTTGACAGTATTACGAAGATAATAACACATATTGTGATAAAATAATGATAATAATATTAATAATAATTATTATGATAATAACAGACTCAGTTTGCTTATGAAAACAGTACAGAAGAGGCGCATGTTAGGCCATCTACATGAGCTTTTTCAAGGAAACCAGTGCGGCCACGATTACGCTTCAGTCGCCAGTTATTACCCTAAATGTTTTCTTAGGTAGGCCTACTCATTTCCACAGAGCCAATCGAAATGAATTCTGAAAAACGCATTCTGATTTTGTTGCGCCCGGGAATCGAATAATGAAGCTCTATGTTAGTAAGCAAGCGCCATAATTATTAGTCTATTAAGCCCCCCCCCCCCCAATAAGTAACAACCAATTTATACATATAACTAATATTATATTTTTATGACGATCACACGGATCGTGATCTTGAAACAGCGGAATAAATTATCGAACGCCAGGGAAATTGGTAGTCACAAATTTACATAACATTTTTATTAAACAGAACACTCGTGTTAGAATAGTTCTAGCTATCCAATTATTCAATACACGTTATCACAAGAAATAATAAATCTCAAAACTTTAGAACGATATTACAACAGTCCGCTTAACTGTTACACCTGTTACTTTCAGTAATCTTTAAGCTATCTACAGTAATAGCATGTATCACGATAGGATCGCGGAACCGAGCTACTTACGGGTGGCGCTGTAAAGTGAACAGGCAGGAGCAATGAGCTGGGTTCAATTCGTTTAGGCAAAGGTCCCAGTAGCCGGTAGAGTAGTCTAGTGGTGTCTAGAAACCGTCGGAATGTTGCGTCAGACTGCATCATCCAGGCGCTTACATTAAACGTTACCGATGCCACAAGGCTGCTGGGCACATTGCTTATCATAACGGGACAATAATATGACACATATTGCTTATAAATACATACAGTTTTCGTTAAGTGCGTTTCAAAGATAAAACTGCATTATCAGGAACTAGATTTTTATATACATACGTTCAATTATGTATGTTTCAGTGTAAATAAAATTTGACCTTTATGGATAACGTTAGACTTTGTATGGGGATCCAAATATAAAGTGAAAAGAAACTATTAGATAAAAAGTTATAAAATTATTTTTCAGCTAATATCTTGCTTAAAAATGTTACTGAATTTTTAATTTATGAAAAATTAAAATTGTTGTAATGTCGAAAATTTATCATTTCTTTTGGTGTCAGGAGAAATGTTAGAGATTTATTGGTGTTTAGGTTTTGTTTACGTACATTGTAACTTTTGTTTAACTTATTGTAATGTAAAATTGTTTTCAATACATTATATTATATACATCTGCATAGATCGCTACAGATATAAATAATGTCGATAAGGTTTCAGGAAGTAACTTTTCTTAACTTATTGTACACTGGCAAATGTCAAAACGCTGCCCGCTTCTAAATAAAACGTAATCTGGTACCCTCACGTTTAGAAGCACCTGTTTTCACATAACACAACACAAATAATGGGTTTGTTGAACAGCCTTCAGTATTCTTTTGAAGAAAATGCCTGATGTATAAATACGTTGAATATGGACGCTTTTGAAATGTATACACTAACATAATACTAAGATGTCGTAATCGCCGGAATGCCATTCAAATTATAAGTGCTAATATTGTTTGACCGCGGGCATATGTTTCGTGTAATTACAGGTAGAGTGCTTCTGTGTAACGCGGTAGTTTATAGCATTACTATAACCTCGATATTATGCACTCCTGTCTGATATTGTTACAGAGGCAGTTATTGTTTATCTGTTAATCTACTAGGCTATAAGTTGCCTAGGTCTATATAATGTAGTGTTTTAGCTGTAAATAATTCATGGTAACGGCACCGTAGCTCAGTGGAAAGGGCTTGCTTGCACAGTGCTATGCTGTGGATTTGAAATCCCGTTGTTTGATTGCTGTTTAGAAAAAAACGATAGTCTGGCGAAGTCAGCAGTAAAGCGTCACCTAGCCGAAAGCACAAAACATCCCTTACCTCCCTACGTCCTACGTCACTGGGCGTAGTTGTGGTTTCTCTTTGGCTGTGGAGTGGTGTGAGCTATCCGACTGCTACAAGACACAACACGGAATAGGCCTAATTTTGAGGGAACAAAATAATGACATGATGATAACGAAATGATAATTTATAGTAACGGGAACAAATTTTAATTAGGCTTTATTGGATTTTACAGACGGTTTTTGTGCTTGTTTATGTATACTACTGCTGAAGAGTCGCGAGAAATTGATAATTCGTACATTGCGACAACAAAATCTCTAAAAAAAATGGTGTTTTGTAATAGTCATGTACCCACAGTTTTTTTAATATAATATTTACTATTGTATTCCAAACAAACTTTTCGAGTTAAAGTTGGGAACAGTGACATACGAACAACAGTTTAGAAACAAAGTGGTCGGAGCAATACTATTTTTGTGTAGGCAGACAAACCTTGGGTTCCTGTCGCAAATTTGGCAGACTCAAACCTGCACGTAACACATGTTATAAGCTCCATATACGAAAGCAGAGGCAGAAAGTTCTTAGTCAATACTGCTATCAGTATATCACTTTGAGAAAGTGGATGGGATGCCCCTTACGGTCCGTTACCATGGCTACAGATCAGCTTATTCGTTGGCTACTGAGAGATAGCCCCGTTCTATATTTATTGACATGAACTAATTACTTAATGGCCGTCACGAGAAAGTGTTTGTATCATTTACGTAGTAAACGTAGGTATCATATTTAAACATAGAATATACCGAGTTTCTTAAATTGGATAGTATACTTCTTCGAAACGGAATGCCGTTTTTTATTTTATATCCAACTGTGCTTACAAGGTAAAGGAGATACCATTTAATTACGTCAAAGATTTGTGTATTATAATAACCAAATAACGTTTCAATCATATTGCTTACTTTTTGAAGTGAACATTTTATATACGACACTATGGTGCCTGGCTCACTCCCGCATACTTCCTGTTTTTATTCAGGTCTTTACGAAATAACTAAAACAAAAAAGCAGAGTTGTCAGGTCAATCAAACCTTTTTTTCCTACATATCTACCCAAAATTTCCCCTCTGCCACAAATATTGGTTCTTTAATCAAAGCTGAATATGTTAAAGAGTGTGAACATATTCTAAAATTTTAAATACTATTCCAAGAATTACGTAAATTCTAATATAAAAATAACTTTATTCACTAATTAATCTGTTTGGTGTTTGATCACATCTAATGATAAAATGCTTGTCGTTTACTTCATGACCGCCACCAGAGCGCAGCACTACGCACTTTTCTTTCGTCATGAAGTATCACGTTACATTAACGTTAACTTGAAGTCCGCCACCAGAGAACAGCACCAAACAAGATTTAGTGATTACACAATCAACTTTATTAAAACATAAAATAGAGAATAAGAGAGAGAGAGAGAGAGAGAGAGAGAGAGAGAGAGAGAGAGAGAGAGAGAGAGAGAGAGAGAGAGAAATAAAACACAAGTAATATTATTAACTTACTTACGACTCAAATACTTACAACTCGTATTAGTCAGCAGTTATGTTCAGATAATTTGTTAATAGGTACGCGAAACACTGTGAATACTCTATTAAGTTGTTTAGTAAAATGTTTTATATACTTCTTCTCGGGAGCAAAACACTGTACGTTATTTAGAGGTGTCCGCTATTCAGAACAATTTATGAAAAACAATTGTCAGAAGTGGTAACAAAAACAAAATACAAATTATCTGAGTAAGAACATGAGTCACAGTATTTATTGTTTTACGTCAGTTCAACGTAACCAAACTTCTTTATAAATTTAAAATAACAAACAATTCTAAAATACATTTATGTTATAATAAATAAATTTATTATTCATAATTTTTTAAATGCAAAAGACAAATTTTATATATAACAATTTTTGTTTGAATTTTTAAATACAAATTTTGAAGCATACGCCTATAATATAGTCGTAATATAGACGTAATAATACACAAATTAGTCTTAGTTTTGTGGGGAACAAGAAGTATTGTCGAATTTTATTCCCGTTGTCTGTTATTCAAAAGTGATTACGCTCTGTATATTCACATGTGTAAGTTCTGGAGTCATCTCAAGAAAGTCCATTATTGGAAAGTATTTTACTCATTATATGGAGTCGTTATTGTATCCATTAGGGTAGGATTCATTGTACTAACAAATAAAATAATCTCTGTAGTCTGAAGTTTTCTAAACCGCAGTTGAAAACAAATAAACGCTTTATATTACTTTACACGAGTAACACTGAACAACGAGTCACTGTGAAAACAACTGTCTAGGTCTGAATCTCAGTCTAAATTTATGTACGTTCCAGTGAGTTTAACACTGGGGTACGAATTATCATTGTCTTATTAGAACTCTGTCGATATTTTTACCATCATCTGGAATTTTTTATTTTTATAGCTCACTACCAAGAAATTATTACTTGATGCTTTATTACATTAAATTACGTGGTATATTTGTTACTCAAATGTAGGCTATAGGATCAACCTGGTAGCTGTTAGTTACTACGGCGCTGTATGGCGTCATTTCATTTTCTGAAACAGTATGTTTTTTCGGAACTGTCAAAGTATCCGTACCATCACTGCATTTTATATGTTTTGAATATGCAATTGTATCGATATGCTACGATGTGAAGAAGAAGAAGAAGAAGAAGAAGAAGAAGAAGAAGAAGAAGAAGAAGAAGAAGAAGAAGAAGAAGAAGAAGAAGAAGAAGAAGAAGAAGAAGAAGAAACGTATTAACTGTATATTGTTCTGTTTCTTAATGTAAAGCAAAAATACGTGTTTTATGTAATATAATAATATTAATTATATTACTCTAGTTACATTGGTATTTGTGAGGTTATGTAATAATGTTTTTTTGTTTTTAGCTTACTGTTTAAAGAAATAAAAGCCATGGTTGTGAAAAATATGATATTTAATGTGTCCACACAAAGATTGAAAGAGAGAAACATTAAAACAAAAAGCATAACGTATATTTAACAAAAACGACAGCAGAAAAAGTGAAAAATACAATTATTTCTGAATAGTAAGAGTAAAACAAACAAAAAAGTATTAACATATGAAAATAAGGTTTGTTATTCATAGGTGGTCAATATTGTTTTATGTTATTCAGTAAAATCTTGAAACTTTTACTGGTAACAAATTTTGTGTAAAACACACAAAAATTAGAGACATATATATACCATCCCGCCTTCATTTGAGTTGGTTGCTTCTCCAGTGATCTGCACAGAAACCGTGTATTAGTGAAAAAACGAGTTCTGCCATGGTCTGCACTGGTAGAAGGCCGGAATATAAACGTGGCAACGTTGCGTCTGAGGCCTATAAGCACACTGTAATAAAATAGCTAAAGTGAACATGATATATTTTGATTTAATTTCATAGCATTACTAAAACCATGAGTAGGCCTATTTATAGCTAATCTAAATTATAGGGCTGTGCACACTTAGTACTATACGTTTTAAGTTGAAGAAATTAGTGAATTAGTGTTGGGCCTAGTGAATTAATTTTGTTCAAATTATTGAATTCGTATCATATGAATGAATTAATTACTATATTTCTTAAACTATATAGCAGTATTTTACATAATACGCTTTTAATTTACAACAAATGAAGAATTATAAAACTGCTGTTAACCGGCAAATAAAAATGACATGATTTGATTACTGAAATACATAAATTAAGAGATCGTCTAGTCGGCCTCAAATATCAGCTGGTTCCAGTGTTGCCGCGTTTAATATTCTGGCTTTCTACTAGAGCCGGCCATGGTACTGCCTACCATGCCTACCGTAACAGGCGTTGGGCCTTGGTCCGCCCCGCCTTGCTTCGAGTTGGCTTTTTTATGTAGTTTCACAAAAAGCGAGTATTATTTTAAAGGGATGTTAGTTTCCATGTGTAATTTTATTTTGCATGTTAACCTAACAACGCCAACTTTTGGCGCCACAGGTACACATCGGAGTTATTGCTAGAAACATTTTTCGTAAAAAAATGGGATAAAGAAACACGATTGCAATCGTTAACAAATTATTCTATAACATACACAAATAAATTTTCACGATTTCTAGTATCCAACTAATATTATTCGCAGTATTAACTACATATCGATGCTAATAATCGCATAATTAAAATTTTGACAATGAGTCCGGGTATGGTTATTGAGACAGTAACGTTTATTCTAATGGTAGACGTCACATGGGATGCCTGTAATATTTTTGTTTCCATTTGATAGTTTTCACTACCTGTCGCTGAGCTGTAACATATGGATTCCCGTATAGAAAATTAAATACCATTGGACTCCGTAACATACTTCCGTCATTTGATGCAGTCACATAAAAAAACTCGGAATTCAGGCTTAAAAATTCTAAGTATCCGTGTTTCAAAAATGTTTCAACTTGACATCACAGGTACAATAATAAGCAGAGAATTTGAACTCAAAATGTGTTTTCAAATTTTTTATATGCTCATGTATGTTGCCAAGTAAAAAATGTCCCAGTGGATTCGATAAATAGCAGCAAACGGGTGAAGTGTTTACCGTAGTACCGATTCCCAGTAGTCGTTTTTGTTAATGTTTCGTTTAGCGTCACACTTGTAGCTGACATTTACGACGCAAAAACATTACAGCTTGATAACAACGCAGTACCGTATTTAACGCAAGTCAACGTTTACCAACTGGAACTCGACAACTTATCATATTGACACTTTGATTAAAACAGAGTTTTTCAAATTTTTAAATTAAGAAACAGGTAATGTGAAAAGAAGGACCAACAAATGACAGGTTAACTATAAAAATTAGGTCAGTTGTGAATGGTCATATGTACTAGTTAAATTTGTTTATATGAGGGTTAAGTTAATAAGTATATGCAAACAATTGTTATAACAACAGTACAAATCTGACAGTTAGCTCATTTTTCAACATAGTTCCCTTGCTTTTCAATACACTTGGTCCATCTTTGCACAAACTTACTTACGCTATCAGGGAAAACGTTTTTCGGTTGAGCAGCAAGCCACGTATGCACGGCTTCCTTCACTTCTTGGTCTCTGGAGAATCGACGGCCCCTTAAGGCATCTTGAAGTTGACCAGAGAGACGGAAATCTGATGGGGCGAGATCGGGGCTGTATGCAAGATGCTCCAACACTCGAAATCCAATTTCTCAAGAGTTTGGACAGTGTGGGCGGCAGTATGTGGACGCGCGTTGTCATGCAACAAACACTCCTTCCGCCTATAGAGCTTCGGCGTTTGGATTCAATTGCAGGCTTCAGTTCGTTGGACAGCATCGCACTGTAACTTCCACTATTTACTGTTGTGCCCTTGTCCAAGTACTGTTGCTGTACTTGTGAGTCCCAGAATGCTGTGAGAATTAGCTTTCCTTTAGAGGGTTGACACTAAAATTTCTTTTTGACTGGTGATTCGGGGTATTTCCATTCCATGCTCTGGCGTTTGCTTTCATGCTAAAAAGGGGTGGATCCACGTTTCGTCTGCAGTGACTATTAGCTTCAAAAAGCTTCACATTCATTAGAATAGCGATCCAGTAAGCGTTGACACATGGATTGCGCTTGTGCTCTTCAGTGAACTGTTTTGTGACCCACCTTGCGAAAGCCAAGCCTCTTACGTATAATTTCAAGTGCAGAACCATGACTAATTTGAGTTTTTCCTAAATACGGACAATTCAGTTCAATACCATACTCTGGGTCAGACATATTACAAGACGTACTAAAGCAATGGTGTTTGTTACCCTACTGCGTAGTATAACGACGTATGGAGCACAAAATTGAGTCACAAACAAAAACGTACAATGGGAAGAATAACGGGAATGGAAATGGAGTACTAGACGCAGAGCTGCACACTGTCAAGAACGGACAGCATCACCAAATATGAAATAACAAGGTAGTAAAAGTGCTCATTTTCACTGAAGCCAAATAATTAAAAATAAGATGTGCTTGTCTACACTTAAGAGGAAGGACTAATGTGGAATAGCCATGTGAAAAGAGCTGGTGATGATAGATCAATAACATGGATTGTGGAGTGGGGTCCTTTAGGATGAAGAAGAACAGGAGGAGGAAGGCCTCGGAAATCCTGGAGAGATGAAGCGAACGAGGCAATGGAAGACGGGAACTGGAAGACTTTGGAGACGTTTCGCTGAGAAAAGGAAGGCAGCGACATTTAAAAAAATCCTATGTATATCTGTCAATCTGCAAGTCTCTTCTTTTTTAGCACTACAGCCCAACATGAGCCTGGCTTCCAACACCAATCTTCTCCATCGGCTCCTATCCATTGCACTCTCAGTGTAACTTATCACATCCATTCTTCTTAGATCTTCCAGCACACAATCCAACCATTATTTATCCTAGATCGGTCCCTCTTTCTTCTTTTATAGGCTTCCGCCATCAGGAGTTTCTTTGGCATAAGCTGATCATCCATCCGGTCTATATGACCTAGCCATTATATTTGTTGAGCCTTTACAAATCTTACAATGTCCTCATGCTTCAATAGCTTTTGATTATTTATTATTCTCCATTCGTTATCTTCTTTAAACGGACCATAACACGTCTTACAATCTGTCTTCCAAATCTTCTTTGCGTTTCTTGTTCCTTTTTTGGTAATGTCTGTGCCTCGCCTCCATAAGTAACAACCGGTCTGATAAGTGTCTTATATATGTTTATTTTGTCTTACGACTAATGAGTTTGCTTCTCAATAGTCTACTGTTGGCATAATATGTCCTGGTTCCTGTTTGCATTCTGTCAAGCATCGTCGTGTTTATGAATCCTTCATTATGTATCATGTTACCCAGGTATCTGAACTTTTAACTGCATCAAATGAATTATCCTCGATGCACAAATTATATAGATTTCTACTTCTTACTGATGCAAAAATTAGCATGCATTTAGTTTTGCTGATATTTACATTGGGTTCCATTCCAGCGGCTTTTTCGTTCAGCTCCTTGTATACATTAACACGCCATTATCTTGATCTGGCTATTATCACAACATCGTCAGCGAAAGGACATATTTGGCTTGTCTAATTTAATATTCAATCTGCAATCCAGAAAAAATTTTGTTATTCAAATTCCGTTAATAAATACGCAATTATTTCGGTGTTGGTTATTACCTGTGATAAATATTATACAGAAATAAGTCACTGTGATATGACAACTAAATGATACAACAAGGAAATTATTACATTGCTAATGCCTAACTGCAATAGGGTTGAATATAATGTAATGTAACATCAAAACCAGAACTCTGTATATTTATTGATGTTATTCAACTTTTCTGGGACTGTGACAGCAAATACAATTTTTTCCAGACACAAAAGATTTCCCCTTTCAGTCGTAACATTCACCCGTAACTAATTTCACTACGACGACTACACGTAAGGGAGTGAACTTAGCCAAGTTTATTTCTGTCAATTACTATTCGGTTATTTATTCAGATACCTGTTAGAAACGTGTTGTTCAGCACCGTGAAATGAGTCCGCTTGTGATCATAGCAGTGAATATAATGTACACACATAATGTAATGAATCTTAGTCAATACTTTTACAAATCTAATCTAGTTCCAGGTCAGCGATTACAAGCAAATTACTTCCGTATCGGGGAACACAAGTTTCTGGGGCCAGTTGAAGTCAGGTTTTTGACGGAATCAAACAACTTTAATTTTTATACCTGGGATGAAAGACAAGGAACATCAAGGAATTCTGTCGATCAAAAGGTTGTTAACACCATTAAATATTACATTTCTATTGATTACTCGTAGTTTCTATACAGTAACTAACTTTAGAAAATAAGTATTATATATAGAAAGTATCATAAAGAAAATTATTATTATTATATTATAAGTACGTGGCGAACGCTCTAGACGTTGTCTTGTGTGTTGTGAGTCTTTAATAATTTAATCAGGTTAAATAAATAATTGGTTTGAGTTTTGATTCCACTATTTCCAATGTAAGTATAGGCTATAATTAAAAAATGGAAACTAGTATTACAAGAAATACGTAACACCTCTGAAAAGACTGATAAACCTATAGCAAAATATCTATCAGCAAATTTACTTTTATGTTTATTATATTTTTTATTATTGCATTTCAAATGATGTATGTATATGCAGTACATTATTTACGAAAATAGTAAGATCATCTATTTACTTTGTTTGTCTTGGTGACTACTAAATAAACCCTAAACTAAACACAATATTAGTAACCTAACCTAATATTGTGATTAACCTACTCCACGAATGTCTTTAGTTTGGAAATAGCAACAGAGACCTGCACCAATTGTGCGCAGTTACCTCTCTACAAAATCAAACATTGGAACTTCTTGTGAATAAAGTACAATGGGAAACATTATTTCTTGAAGTGCCATCAAACGAGCGCGAGAACGTCTTACAATGAACGATTGTTTGAACAGCCGCAAATTTAACATTTTTAATGGTTCTTGGATTTTGTTGTCCATGGCGTGTCCGTTGACTAATTAAATATAAGTATATCACTACCGACTCGAAACACAAAGTTTTTATTGGTAAAAACGTAAACGTTTTACCTTATAGCCTGAACCAGTTTTCGCTTATTATAAGCTTCGTCAGAGGCAGCCTGTAACGCCAGCCACTTATTTATATTTAGTGGTATATTTCTAACCAGATAAATTTTGTAGAAAAGTTTATTTATATACGTTTTGTTTTCACCTTCCATTTATTTTCAGAATAGCCGTTTGCTATCAACTCAATGTAAATACATTCGTTTAATATAAACCAGTGCTCGGAATACATATATTACTTGTAGGAAGTAACGGCATTCTGTACACACACGTTAATAGAGCCTTATTGAAAAATGAATATTTGATTGGTTGATCATACAAACGTTTTGCCATAGTAACACATCGCATGTGCAATACTAGCCATTATCCTTTTACACTGTTTCAAGCAAATCTTTGATCCATTTTCTTTATTTCTGTTCGAATACTGACCCATGAAGAACGAGGGTGTCATTGCCTCTTCTGCAAATGTGTCCAGATGTAATTTTTTGCGTCAACGTGTAAAATATTTGATGTTGTTTGTTGGAACTTTCCATCGGCTCTGGGTGGCTTTATCTCGAATTACAGAAAAATGTCGGACGACGATGCTCTCGATCGATGGGATGGCGGGAACGAAACCGATCAGCGGCTTCCTGAAGACACGTGTGACGGATCTGTGGTGTCTCAACCAATCTCCGTTGGATTAAAAGATTCTATGAGTGTTAGGATTCGTCGACGTGAGTTTACTAGTCGACGACCCAATCGACGGGGGTCCGACGTCATGGACCGCTGAGTAGTGCGTAGGGCAGACTCCTCGTACTCGAAAGAAAGCTGACACTTCGAGGAGCTTCACAACGAGGACGTTCACTAACGGTCACTGCATTACAGTTATTACGCCAGACTGAATCTGAACAAGCTGCCACCTTGCCACCTAAGTAACAAGTTCTAACTGGCTATCCGAGAGCTTAGAAAACAAGCAGGATTTTGTTAATGGCATTAAGTCTTGGCTGCAGCCAAGACCTTGGCGGCAGCGTGTGTCAGTAAGGGATTATATAGACTTGTACGACGATACAAGAAGTACCTTTGTATGTATGGTGTTTATGTTCAAAAGTAATATAGATAAATATATGCAGTGACGAGGCGTGTCTTAAACTAGTGGAAGTGTTACTTTACCACCTTGTTCCTGAGTTGTCATATGTTTGTTGACGAATTTGTTCCAAACAATATATGACTTTGTAAAAACATTATACTCAAAGTTCAGAGATGTTCATATTTTGTAAATATTTTATCCCATTTACACTATATTTATATGATATAGAGCTGGAAAACAGCTGCACAGTCGGTCACAGTACACGGCGTGTTGCAAAGTGCTCTGTATTTATATTATTCAGTGAGGTAATATGTTGGGATGAATTTCAAAAATAATTTTGATGTTTTCTGAACAAACTCTGAATAATCGCTTGCACCATGCAGTTGTCACCAATAATAAAAAAAACGTTCCTCGCTGATCGACCTTTTGCCCTCAATACTGAATAATACCTGAGCCAAATGTATTAAAATAATATTTTGCTTTGCTTCAGTCAACATATTAATACATTTTAATGTCACCATCATCTCAACGACACATACAGTATACCTGCAAGCGCACAATACTTAATTTTATTTAAGTATGGGATCCGATTAATGGCGAGTTATGTTTCTAAACTAACTAAATCTACGGATTTCTCAGTATAGCAATTTTTATTTATTTTTGCATTGTTATATTTGTGATTGTAAATTTTTTAAAGTAACTCGAAAAACGTAAAATAACGTTATTTGTAACACTTAACAGTATTTTGTGATCATTTTGAAGTTAATTTCTTGTTTACAAAATTTTCAAATTAGATACTATATGCGGGCAGGTTTCTTCATAATTACAATGTATTTCCCTATCTCGCCCATAGTCCCATGCGACATGTTGGACAAGGTATATGAATGGACTAGTGCAGCTTTAGCAGTTGAAACTCGCATCATGGCCGTTACCTACACTTGGCAGTGCGCCTCTACAATGCGTAAAATGAAATATTTTTCTCTGCTTTTGGTTTTGTTTACCGTCAATCGGAGGTTAATTTTGGAGTAGGTAACGTATATATAGTTAGGATTGAATTTCAAAAATAATTTTGATGTTTTCTGAACAAACTCTGAATAATCACTTGCACCATGCAGTTGTCACCAATAATAAAAAAACGTTCCTCGCTGATCGACCTTTTGCCCTCAATACTGAATAATACCTGAGCCAAATGTATTAAAATAATATTTTGCTTTGCTTCAGTCAACATATTAATACATTTTAATGTCACCATCATCTCAACGACACATACAGTATACCTGCAAGCGCACAATACTTAATTTTATTTAAGTATGGGATCCGATTAATGGCGAGTTATGTTTCTAAACTAACTAAATCTACGGATTTCTCAGTATAGCAATTTTTATTTATTTTTGTATTGTTATATTTGTGATTGTAAATTTTTTT
The DNA here is from genome assembly GCA_034769895.1 of Magicicada septendecula. NCBI lineage: Eukaryota > Metazoa > Arthropoda > Insecta > Hemiptera > Cicadidae > Magicicada > Magicicada septendecula. The sequence goes on along the minus strand of CM068374.1, from coordinate 171,458,074 downwards.
AAAGTAACTCGAAAAACGTAAAATAACGTTATTTGTAACACTTAACAGTATTTTGTGATCATTTTGAAGTTAATTTCTTGTTTACAAAATTTTCAAATTAGATACTATATGCGGGCAGGTTTCTTCATAATTACAATGTATTTCCCTATCTCGCCCATAGTCCCATGCGACATGTTGGACAAGGTATATGAATGGACTAGTGCAGCTTTAGCAGTTGAAACTCGCATCATGGCCGTTACCTACACTTGGCAGTGCGCCTCTACAATGCGTAAAATGAAATATTTTTCTCTGCTTTTGGTTTTGTTTACCGTCAATCGGAGGTTAATTTTGGAGTAGGTAACGTATATATAGTATACATTGTTTAGTTATTTACTGTTTAGTTAACTAAACAAAGGCGCCGGATAATATCTACTGTAACTTACGCAAAATCACTTGTTAAAAAACCAAATAGGCCTATTCCGTGATTTTATTAGGGACTATTAGAGTACAGATTGATAAAACAATAGCCCAATTCTGCTTGTTCAACGTAAAACTTTTATAAAAGACATATGAAATGTAAATCGTTGTTTCCATACATTATCGATTTCCAATAAGTACATAAAGTGGTGCTTCGTACTACGATAGTAGCGCGTCGGATGGGTGTCTCCCTGTTCCACTTTACTGTAACCGTTACCTTGATGCCGTCGACATAGCCATACATCATCATGTTATTCAAGTCTATTGACCTTATTCTGCCTCTGCATAACATGTGTGTCAATCCGGTTGTTGGTCGTATCTTTTGGGGTGGCAATGTCAGTTGTTACTTATGGTAAGACGCAGCACTTCAATTACGGGTGGAAGCAGTCATCTGGCGTGGCCAACTCTCGGCGACACTGAGGTACGGTGATCAGGTTCTGACCAATTTATTGCCGTCAGATTATTTCTTATTTCAATTTGTGTGAGCATTTATTTCAGTTATGTGGGAATAAACGGCTAAAAACTAGAGAAAGTTACATAATTGTAACGTTCTCTGTAGCAAATACGGTTGTGTATAATGGTCCCACCTGTTGTGTACTAAATAATAAATAGGCCTATCAATTATTTGGACAAGCAATAAATATTACAGTTTTTAGGTCATCATCATCTTCAAGGATTAAACCAAGGATGGTTTGTTCCGGTCTCAAATAGGCAAAGATTCCAGCGCTTCCTCGGACGTACCACACCTCTCCGTCCCCTCGGCTTATAGTTCCAGAGTTGTTTGGGGATGCGGCAGTCATGCAATCGGCAAAGATGTTTCCACCAATTCAGCCGATAGTGGGCGATCCTGTCGAGTATACTCATAATATTCAGTTACTGCCGTACATCTGTGTTTCTTCTATGATCATGGAGAGTATACCCTGCCACGCGCCTGAGAAATCTCATTTCAGCCGCTGGGATGCGGCTGGCCTGGTCTTTCGTTAAACTCCAATTCTCAGACCCATAAAGAAGTATGGGAAGAGCCAGCACCTTGTATAATTTTAGGTGTGTTCCTTTACTTGCTGACTTAAGGGTTCGCCTAATAGTCCCGCACATAAGGTTAAACTTATGCAACTTATGCACCATGTCGTCGTTTGCATTATAAGACACACTGTAGCCCAGGTATTCAAAATTGCTAACTTGTTCTAGGACAGTACCATCTATAACAATTTTTTCCCTTACAGGATCAGTTCCACGAAAAGCCATCACCTTGGTACAGTTTCTAGGTCTGTTTTTTATACCAACAATCTAGTGATTCAAAATGTAAATTAAACTTTTGTTAGACGAGACAAAAGTCTTTCTTTAAACATAATTAAAGTACACTTTACTTATCACTTCCTGATACCATTTCGATACTTTAGTCTTTCATTTATGGTGGGTTCAGTGTTTTCTTGTGTAGGTCTATACTGGACTTTGATCCGTTGCAATGTCATGTAGTGTCGCTGGCCACCTTTCAATCCAGATTTTGATGTCTCGAACACTTATTTTTTCCCTCAAACTTATAGTACGTCTGCTCATTATTCCAAGTAACTCTGTGAAACCATTCGGTAGTGTTATAAAACCACTTTAGTTGACAACCATTATTTTCTTTTACGAAACCACTGATATCTACCTTCAGTCACTTCATGCCGTTTCTTATGTAGTTCAACCCTAATATTAAGAATTTTGTTCCTAAATTATGTATTCTTCTTTTGTTGATTTAATCAGTACCCAAATTTTATTTAATAAAGAGAGACATAGACAGATACTAAATTATTGTTTTCCTAATTGGTTATTTCATACATTATACATACACATTGAATTTCATATAATATATTTCATTTAACAGTATCAACAACAACGATGTTGACGTTGAGCTATGATGTTGTCAATTTTTATGATAACATACGCTGTAGAGAAGGCTTCAGAAACAACTGATATTAACATTGGTTAAAAGTTCACGTGTTGAAAGAGTAGACCAAAAGAATGTAACAACTACGCGTCATACGAGAACTCGGGAACTAGGTTTAGCGAAAAGAGAAATGGACCATATTCTCAGAATAAAATAGAAAAGACAGACAGAAATAAAAATCCAACAGCCCCAGGAAATGATGTATGGAATTGCTGGAAACAACAGTGTGTGAAGCTAATAAAAAAAATGAAGATAAAAGAGGGAAAACAAAATATTAATATCGGTATGGAGAACCATACATGACTTCCATATTCTAAGATTTATATTTAAAATCATTTTCAGCCAAACAGCCAGGCTGTGTCTTACCTGCCTTTTTATTGCTGTATTAAATGAAAAATATTATATTACATTAAAATGAAAAAATCATTTTTGAAATAAAATATTTTCATAGAACCTACTAACGCTGGGGAAATCTGAGGAGCCAATCAGAGTTGGGCCTATCTGCTGAATTTGGGCCTACGTCACTCTGCTGAATTTGGTGGAAAGCCCTGTCACTGTCGTCAAAGTATCAGCCTTGACAGGGTCCTCTTTTTCTGCAAAATGGGAGAGGCTTGAGATGGAGTGAGTGACATGGTCCCCACCTCAATGAAGAACCCATTGTTTTATAAAAATATATTTAAATTTTGAAAACTGAAAATTCTTTTCTTGTTGTAAATATTTATATTTTATAATCAAAATGACTTTATTTTTGTTACCTGGCAACAAAATTATTTTATTTTCAACAATTACCATTGTTTCAAAAAGTTTAAATAAATTTTCAAGTACTTTACTCTTGTTAAAACGTAAAAAGTTGCAGGTAAACTACCCCTTCCCCTTAACCGATCTTTACTAAAATCAAAAGTCCTTGAGACCTCTACAATTCAGAGATGTATGCAAAAAATTATTTGATTCTGTTTGAATTTGCGGCAGTTATCGTTTGCTATAGAAAAAAAAACGTTGCAGGTAAACTACCCCTTCCCCTCAACCGATCTTCACCAAAAACAATGGGTCTTGAGTACTCTACAAATCAGGGCTGTATGCAGAAAATTATTTGATTCTGTTTGAATTTGCGGCTGTTATCGTTTGCCATAGAAAATACCCTTGTTAAAAAAACGTTGTAGGTAAACTACCCCTTTCCCTTAACCGATCTTCACCAAAAACAATAGGTCTTGAGAAGTCTACAATTTAGGGCTGTATGCAAATAATCTTTTGATTCTGTTTGAATTTGCGGCTGTTATCGTTTGCCATAGGAAATACCCTTGTTAAAACATAAAACGTTACAGGTAAACTACCCCTTTCCCTAAACCGATCTTCACCAAAAACAACAGGTCTTGAGAACTCTACAATTCAGGGCTGTATGCGAAACATTATTTGATTCTGTTTGAATTTGCGGCTGTTATCGTTTGCCAAAAAAAAAAAATTTCCCTTGATAAAAAAAACCGTTGCTGGTAAACTACCCCTTTCCCTCAACCGATCTTCACCAAAAATAATAGGTCGCGAGTACTCTACAAATCAGGGCTGTATGCAAAAAATTATTTGATTCTGTTTGAATTTGCGGCAGTTATCGTTTGCCATAGAAAAAAATCTACAGATAGACACATAGACAGACAGACACACACACAGACACTTTTCGGAAAACGACTTTTTTTCATGTTTTGAGTGTAGTAGAATCAGAATCTGCAATAATCTCGAACACGATTTTTTTTGCCATCACCATACTTCCATTCCTTAAGGAATATGGAAGTAAAAATAACAATAAGATTTATTATTATTATTATTATTATTATTATTATAAGAACAACAACGCGCGATAATGGTTACAAAAACATAGTTTGTATAGTTAGTTTGTCGTACATTCGATGAATAATCTCTGCATGGAACGAAAAAATAAGACAATGAGTTCATAAGAGTTTAGGTGGTAAACGACAACCAAATCACTGTCAACCGCGTTCACTAAAGTGGACGCGACAATACAGCACGTTGTGTGTCCTACGTGCACAATACGGAGGGAATGTGTTTTTAATAAACTCGGAGACAGAATGCAATCTGACGTCGTCAACAAACCCGTGACCTACATGTGTCCAACACACAATCGATTCGATTATCACCGTGCGGCGGGAGAGGCAGTGTGCAGTCCATTGTCGGAGGCATCCATACACACACCCGTCTCACAGCTGTGCCGATCACAACTGGTCTCTACAGATACAAAAGTCAAAGTGCCTACGCTTTGTATAGCTGTAGACTACAGCTACATTATTCATACTGATAAGCTTAAACTGATGTTTTCACGAGCTAAAGTTTCTAGAAACTGCAACAATGAATACTTCGTTACTTGGTTCACATTTATTTGCTTTTCCATTTTCTTGCTTTGTTTACATAAATTGAAGCTAAAAGTGCACTCAGACAAAAACGCACATACAAATCTCTCTCTCTCTCTCTCTCTCTCTCTCTCTCTCTCTCTCTCTCTCTCTCTCTCTCTCGGTAGTTTCTTCTTTGTATAAATGTACACATAATTATGTACCTTTACAAATAAAGAATACAAGAATACACGGTTATCTCTGTGTGAGATTTATTCCGTATGGATTTTACGAATCCCCAGTGACCTAGTAATTTCAACGAAAATATAAAACATACAGAACGTAATAAGCATTCTTCTTATTTAGAAACTCGTTATAGTCTCTATAATTCGTGATCTAAGGGATTGTAGACGAACTGGAGAAATTAATTAGGGAATTCAGGGAGTATTAGGAATATAACCTATTTATACTCTTGTAGCAAAATCAAATTATCTTATAACCATTTATGTACTTATTTCGAAGAAAATAACAGAGTATTATTTACATTATTTTTAAAGTAGAACACAAAGAAATGTCTGCTAGAAGTTGGTAAATGTAAATTATTCAACCCATTAAGATACTACATGAAAGTATAAATATAAGAACACTAACCTTAAACTTGTTTTAGGGAAAAACATGCTTCCAAATTAATAATATTTTCTTTTTTTATCTCTTTTGTAGTTTCTGTAGGTTCAATGGATTAAAGTGCCGGAATGACTGTCGTTTAAAATGAATGATATTCTCTTGCTAGTTGTCGGTACTCTGAGTTTCGCTTGAACTTCAGCGTTTCTCTTTCTGATATTCTTTGTGTAGCTCGATACTGATATTAAGAACTACTTTTCTGCTGTTAGAATTTATTTCCAATTTGCTTCACTCAGTTATTAACAAATCTTTTTCCGGTTGACATCCACTTTTTATCGGTATCGTTATGAATACCAAAGGTTTTGACCATTCTGTGATGTGGCATGGTCATTGGTAAAACTGAAAAACTTTCAGCTTTACCATTAAGGCTTTCATGTCGCAGAATGTGCAGAAACGTTTGGTGTTCAGAACGATACCGATAAAACGTGGTTGTGAACCGGAAAAAGGCTTGTTGTTAATAGTTCAGACCACGAACGTTTTAATTATAGTCTGATTTTTGCTCTCTTAGAGAAAGTCAGGAACAGCTATTACATGATACAATTTTATTTTCGTTTCTACACGAGTATTTTTTTAAACGCTCGTCTAGTTGCCCCATTAAAGAGATTAGATGTAACCACTTTTCTGTATCTGGCTACTTCCTGGTTCACTGTCGAGAAGTTTTGTCCTCTTTTTGCTATATTTCAGAAGAAGCATCTTTTGTAGTTGCACATTTAGCTGATAAACGGTAGCAGAGTTTATTGAAAATTATAGGCCTATGTATAGTTAATACACTTACAATTCAAAGTTACCAGCTTAACCCTAGAAGGCTAAGGCTTCGTCTGTTAGACTACGCGTCTTATAATTTTGTGTCCCTCACTCTTTCCAGTTAGCAAATTGTGCCGGTGCCCTCGAGAGAGCCCCCAGAGTACATCGGAAGTGCGTTTGTGTGTTTTGCGTTTTCCATAACGTCGAGTGCGTCGTCTCGCAGACGAAACTCACGAAACATTAGCTTGTACGTTAGTTTTTCGGCCCAAATCGTTTCATACTTCTAACACAATATCTTGCATTTTATAATTTATTTTCATTTTGTGACGGGGAAGAATTTTCATAATTATAAATATTTTGTGCATTTATTTTCATTGTACTACGTTGATTATGTGTGAGGATTTGCAGAAACGAGAACAAAAACGTTTGCATTATCTCATTGAAAGCGCAATTTTACAATATCTAAATGCAGAAACTGACGAAGATGAACTTTTCCCTACCGTACAAATTGACAACCGATGGGAAAATACGCCATAACAAGCCTGAAATACCTACTGAAATGAAAGACCCTGGTGAGAGAGCAGTTGGAACATCACTAATTTGTTTTGATGGCCACAAAACCATGGTATCTTGCAAGACGAAAAAAATTTAATCTTATTAATATCCACATTCCATGGAACTCCACAAATTAACGAAGACAGTAAAAGACCCCGAAATTATTGAATGTTACAACGCCACTAAAGGTGCTGTAGACACTTTGGACCAAATGTGCAATCATATGTCTTGCAGCCGAAAAACAAGAAGGTGGCCTCTGTGCGTGTTTTACGGAATGATAAACATCATATTAGTGAACAGTTATGTAATATATGTGCACAACGCTGTAAAAAATCGGGAAAAGCCAGTTTGTATACTAGTTTTTGCTAAAAACGTTCATTGCGAACTAGTACGACCATGACTATAGCACCGAATTCAAGTGACAAATCTGAGTTGCCCTCTTCGCCAGTCCATTCCTGATATACTTGGTGTCACAGTTTATACACCTCAGAGCAACATTATAGAACCTCAAGGAAACAAATATCTGCATATTGTCTAGCGAAGAAAAGACGAAAGACAAAATACTTTGCTGCCGCTGTACCAAAGCAATGTGTGGAGAACATCAAGGAAGTGGTGTTTTCAATCTACTGAGTAATTCAAGTCTTATAAAAATATTTAAACCATTATAAGTTCCTATTATGAATATAATTAAACAAATTTTGAACATAAGAAATACGTTTATTTAATTAAAGACTACCCATCGTCTCACAGACGAAACGTTAGCTTTTAACGTTTCTTATTGACACGTTAGATTTCTATGTTTAAATAAGCAAATCGGAGAGTATAGGAATAACTGGTAACAACTTTTATAAAGAATGAGCACCAAATATTTTATATTGAGAGAATACCAAATATTTTTTATGGATGTCAACCGCAGGAACGGAGATTCCTCGGAAGAAGACGACAAGATTGTCGGCTTGGTTGGTAGAAGACAAGAGAGTTAATCGACTCATTTTAAATCCAAAATTATTGACAAGAGTTAGTATACACTACAATTACTGGTCTTTCAGAAAGTCAGTGTAATTATGTGGATTCTGCTGGTAGAGAGAGTACTTAGGCGACTCAGATACAGTAGTTTAATGTTCAGGATGGACAGAGAACTAAGTATAGTCTGTTGTGCTGACTAAGTGTCTCACAGTTTTCCATCTAAAGTGAATTTCAAAGGGAACAAACCACCTGTTGCTGAGCGATACGAATAAAGGCGGGCTGGTAACCATGGTAACGGCGTCTCCCCGTGCGTTTCGGTGCCAGCGCTCTTCTTCGGATGGAACTGTTGTTACATTATGGTATTGCTACAGGGTATTTGGTTGATTAAACATGTTTATTTTGGACCGCATTTTGTTTGCATCTCACTGAATGCCAGTAAACGTCGTGTATTGATGCGTATCGATACTTAGTGTTAGTGTAATTAGTAACTGTTTATCTTTCAAATGTATCTGATAATCAGGAACACTGTCCGTTTAAGTTGTGTAACAATTTTAACAAGGCTGACTCCAACTGAAATTAATTACATACATTGCTGCATTTAACGGTTTCATTTTTCCATTGTCTCATATCTCTCAATAGTTAACATAATAATATTAACTCATACACTTCTTCCAACAACCAGTTTCTTGAAACATAAATTATTTAATCACATAATATTATATTATTATATATATATTATATATATAATATTATTATTATTATTATATTATTTAATAGTTACAGCATAACTATTGTATCATCAAGATATATTATTTCCTTACTTGGAACATGTTTCTGAAATCAAACATTCTGGAACATTTTTCCCATCGTCAGCCATCTTAGTTTTTGACCTTGTGTTAATATTTGTATGTGTATTAATACTATTAGTGCATGATTCTGTCAAGTCCGTCGTGCCGCTTCCTTCTTTTTATCGTACGACATGCTTCGGGAACAAATACTATTCACAGGAGAGAAATTCACAACGAACGCGTTCGTAAAACGTCAAAACGTAAAACACAACATAGCACAAATAGGGTTACGCGTGACATTTATCCCACCGTTTGTTACTTATGGAGGCGAGATACGAACATGAACAAAGAAGGAACAAGAAGCACTAAGAACGTTCCAAAAAAAGATTGTAAAACGTATTTATGGGTCGGTTAAAGAAGATGATTAATTTAGAATAAGAAATAACCAGGAGATAGATGAGCTATTGAATCATGATGCCATTGTAAGATTCGTAGATGATCAACTATTACAATAGGTACGTCGCCAAGAGCGGATGGATGATCAGCGTATACCAAAGAAAATCCCGAGTCTATAAAAACAGAAAGAGGGGCCGACATAAGATAAGATGGCTGGATGATGTGCTGGAAGATATAAGTAGAATGTACGCGAGCGGTTAAACTTAGATGGCAATGGATAGGAGATGTTGGTAAAAATTAGTGTTGGAAGCTAAGGGCTACGTTGGGCTGTAGTGCTAAAGGAGAATAAGAGAAGAAGAAATAAGTAATAATGATATACGAGGGGTAACCCAAAAATAAGGTCTCCATATATTTTAAAAATAGAAAACAAATGTATTATCAAAACTTTTTACATGGTTGTGAAGCATAAGAACACACTATTTTTCAACATAATCGCCGTTACCTTCAATGCACTTTTCGAGCCGCTGTGGCAGTTTTAGTATGCCAGTGTCATAGAAACTCGCCGCCATGTCATTGAGATAGCGTTTGACCTCGTCTTTCACCTCGCCATCGTCGTCGAATCGCATTCCACCCAAATGTTCTTTCAAATGTGTAAACAAATGATAGTCACAAGGTGCCAAGTCCGGACTATAGGGGGAGTGGGTGATTATGTCCCATCCAAATTGGTTCAGAAGATCGGCGGTTGCGCGGGCGACATGAGGGCGAGCATTGTCGTGAAGAATGGACACGCCCTTGGTGAGCATTCCTCTTCTCCGGTTCTGAATCGCCCGTTTGAGTTTTTTGAGTGTCTCACAATATGCGTCTGCGTTTATTGTGGTCCCAGTAGGCTTGAAATCGATCAACAATACACCTTTCCGATCCCAAAACACAGTCGCCATGGTCTTGCCGGCAGACTGTGTTTGTTTGAATTTTCGCCGCCTTGGCGAAGTTGGATGCCGCCACTCAAGTGATTGTCGTTTGGATTCAGGTGTGAAGTGGTGAACCCACGTTTCGTCACCTGTGACAATGGGATTCAAAAAGTCGTCTCTTTCGTGTGCATAGCGCTCAAGAAATTCGCGGGCAGCTTCGACGCGTTGCCGTTTGTGGTCTTCTGTGAGCATTCGCGGAACCCACCTTTCGCACACCTTCCGATATTTCAACTTTTCAGTCACAATCCTGTGAATGGTGGATTTCGAAACTTCAGGAAGGAAACAAGAGAGCTCGTGGATAGTGATCCTCCGATCTTCACGCACGACTTCGTCAAGTTTCCTGATCGTCTCGTCTGACACTGACGGTCTCCCGCTTCTTTCGTCATCATGAATTTCTGTACGACCAGCTTTAAACTCTCTACACCACTTCCGGACGTTTTTGACACCTTTTGCGTTAAGAAATCGAATGACTTCGCGAAGTCCACACTTGGCGGGAACAGCGATTGGGAGCTCCATTCTTAACGGCTGCCAAGCCAAGACTCACCGGCCAAGACTAATCGACAGCGCGAGCTCAGCGACCGCTTGTTTCAAAGAGGGGAGATGGCCGCACACAACAGTGCTGCCAACTGCCGCCCAAAATATTTCCCTGCGGCTCTAGACCTTTGGAGACCTTACTTTTGGGTTACGCGTAGTACAATGGATAGTGTAATAATTTTAGTAATGTAATTTGAGGAGCAGATAAGCTCAAGTGAGTATAATGCCAAACGAGAGTATAATTGAGATTGGACAATGAGAAGTTTAGACAACGCGCATTCGGACTGTCAGTCTACCAAATCATAATGCCTGGAAACTAGACTTATTAAATGTAGGCGCAAAAAATTGTGTAAAAGTGTTACTAATTAATTTAACACCATAATAGTGCTGACGATTCATACTTCATTTTGACACATCCGCTTTGACACATTACGAAGAAATTCGAGGTCTGACGGAAATGTGTCCGATACAGTGCAACTGCATTGTAACTCTGTAGCTAATTAGACGAGATTTTTTGACCCATGCGAGAGCATTTATGCTTATTGGACAATTCACTTAACTGTGCGCCTCCGTTGTATAAACATGTGTTGTCTCTGACTGTCGAACGACTAGATCAGCTAATTCGTATTAAAATTTGTGTGAAACTTAATCATTTGTCGGCGCAAAGTAATTGAGAAGAGTTTCAGAGGTGACTCTATGAGTGATACGCAATTAAAATATAGTACAAACGCTGTACGGATGGTCGGGAATCTGATGACAGCGATCCATTTTCTGGAAAGATTTTAACCAGCAGAACACTAAAATATGTTGAACTTGCGCTGCTGCAATAAACGAAAGTCCACGGCAGAGAGTGCGAGAATTAGAATACGTTCTGGGGATTCCGAGGACTTTTGTTTCGGAGATGTCGGTGAAAGATTTTGGTGTGGAACATATAATATATCTTGGGAAAATTCGTGCCATTGCTGCTGCCGCAAGAGCAAAAAGGTTTCCGTGCTTAAGTTGCACAAGATTTGGTCGATACCGATAATAGTGATCCAAACTTCCTCCAGTTATAACAGATCATAACTGGAATAACCTCGCTATGATCTGGAACAAAAGACCAGTCTTCCTAACGTTGAAGAAATTATGAATAACCGTCAATAGAACACGAGTTTACACAACAGAGTCGCACAGCCACTTGAATAGCCCAATACGATAATGAATGTCCACGCGTGATTCACAAGCTCTTGTTTGATTGGCTAACGACTTACAGTGCAGTTGTACAATTAATTCCCGTAATATTAAAAATTGTCGGATACTTTTCGGTCACACCTCGTATATTACAAGACAAGTTAAAGTGTAAAACAATTGTCGCTTCAGCCGCGTCACATTGTTATTTTATATGTGTATACCACAACAGAATAATAAAAATAAAGACTTTATTCGTTATTATTTTTATTTACTTTTTATTCCTTATAAATAACTGATACATCAATTATAGTAAACGAGTACAGTTCATTTTGCTTGGGCTACGTGACAGACAACAGGAATGGATACTAAGTCGTTTGTCTTCTTTTCCCCTGCACTCGTGACAAACGAGGCATCACGTCGTTATGCAACTTTAATGCCTTCATTGCTGACCTATATAAAATGTATGAGAAAAGGTACGGGGTAACAAGATGCTGTGGTGCTCGTCACGTAACAACACGTACTTTCATTGCCACATAATAAAATTTACTTATCTTAGTGGTACAGTTATGCGAGTTCTTGATCTCCACTGACCTATAAACATATTTACCGTGTACGAAACAATACATCATAATTAAGTCTACTGATCTACCCCTATTTGTTTTTAAACAAACGGGTGTTCGAAAAGTTAGAAAAACCAGAATTTGAAAACTTCCTTCCTGACTGTAGGAATGTATACGAATATCAGAGACATGATGTTGATAACACTAAATGTTTTCTTTAATATACCATGAGTTTTCACCAGATGTTACAACAGTCAGAGTAATTGTTTTTTAAAGTGTGTGATGTTTAGACATAAAGGCTAAAAGCAGAATGAATCGAAAACAGAATTATTTTTATTTGTTAACGAACTCTTATTTGCAAAGGCAAATGTTATCTTTAATTCCCGGTATTCACGTGTCAAAGAAACCTAGAATTATGTAAGTTTGTTTGTTGTTTTATTTACATTACTCACACTTTACGTAATACTTACGTTACATATTTACTTTTTTACTCACTATTTTTGCAACTTTTCGACCACGGCTTAATTGTGTAAAAAGCTTTGGAATAATCAGTGAATTATTTGTCAGTGTGATATCGAATATCAAGAAGGAAACAAACTTTTGTGCTTAAAGTAAACTCAATAAACTTCAAGTCGAAAACTTAAATGTCTCTAAAGAGCAGATTTCCTAAATGGAGCACAATGACAACAAATGAAGACAAAAGATTCACTTCTATAATTCTGCACGTGTTCGATTCATCAACTGACGGGATTGGTTGTCTGTTACCAGACTACTCTGGGCTAGAAACCCCATTTTTCATTGACTTTTTATATTTATTATGATTATAATTTTTCCCTGAGAGGTACGGCGCACTTTTATCCCTCAGAAATATACTGTCAACTTAATTTTGACAGACAAACAAAACTGACTAAACGAACCATTAAAATGCATTTAATTTGAAGAAAAACAAACTTAAAGTTAAATTAAAGGGAACAGTGAACATCTCGTCACAAATGACAATTTCGTTTGTTAGTGGAAATCACCACGCGTTTCTATGATAACGTATTATTACGACGGTCTCATGGATCGTCTAATTGTACAATGGAAACAATATATTAATTATCAGCTTTAATTAGTCACAAATAAAAATTCGAAATCAACAAGGAACTCTCAAACTATAATTCAAGTTAACTTTGTCCACACGCAACAATAATGTCACCTTACACGCAATACCGCACCAATTAACACAGTAATCATTTTCCACTAATACGCAACAATCATCTGATCCGCACTCTACAATATCGCCTGGTGTAACAAACTGACTAAATCGGCCGCTGTTCCTTAAATATATCCCGCAGAGGTTCCAGAATAATTTTCCATATTCCTGGCGGCATGGCGACATAATTTGCTTAGTTACAACACCTCGAACAGTGTGGATGCTACGTGTGTGTACGACCTTGACAGAGACGCTGCACCCGCTCAGTTAGCCGAGAAACGTGTAGAATGATGCTCCCGAATTTTGGAGAGCGTTACGTAATTATTGTAGCAGTTTAACTATTTTATAAACAAATTGCTTCTAAAAATGGTTAACCTAATTTCCACCAAACGTGTACACACACACACACACACACACACACACACACACACACACACACACACACACACACACACACACACACACACACACACACACACACACACACACACACACACACACACACACACACACACACACACACACACACACACACACACACACACACACACACACACACACACACACACACACACACACACACAATATATACAGGCCTATCATATATAAGGTGTGTGTGTGTGTGTGTGTGTGTGTGTGTGTGTGTGTGTGTGTGTGTGTGTGTGTGTGTGTGTGTGTGTGTGTGTGTGTGTGTGTGTGTGTGTGTGTGTGTGTGTGTGTGTGTGTGTGTGTGTGTGTGTGTGTGTGTACATGTCACATATCTTTGTTTTTGATCTTCAGGTGCACTCTCCTAGTCTTCTATCAGATTATACGCGTACACTTCTGAAATTTAAGTTAGGATACGTCCCCACATTTTGCTGTGTGCTTTATATTTCCTACCTGCCTCCGTCGCCTGTGACGGTGGCCAATGTGTACAAGAGGCAGCATAATTGGCCGTTTTATATATAACTGTTTCGCTACATCACGACTTTGGCCAGTAGAATCAGTTTTAGACATTCACATCTCTCATCAACATTATAGTAAGGGCCTAATTTTCTGACCTTTATGAACTTTACAAAATTTTCCTGTTAAAGGATACTTTCTACCGCATTATTGAATTTCAGCCTCCTAAATCGCCTTCAATTGATGGGTCCAAACTGTTCCCTCTATTATCTGTTTAAATACCTCACCATAATAGAAACTGCTGCGCTGAAAAAGGTTGACATTACACGATAAAAACTTGCAAACGGTCTGATTATAGTTATGTCCCTTCAACTTACTCTAAGTGTAAGTTTTGATGTTTATTACACTTTACGAGGACGCACCCTTTAAACTTTTTTAATATTATGCACGATTGATAACTGTGTACAATAATTTTAAATTTATCGTGCCTGTCTAGCTGTTTATTCCAATGGACGCATGTGTAGAAAGCCACTTTCAAGTATAAACACGCTCGAAAAATGGGAATGACAACCCTGTGCAAAATTGTATGGTGTATAAAATATTAACCATGTCTCTGTAAAATTTGATCATTTTCTGAAAATCTGTAACAATAATCGTAATTTGTGTACAACTTATACAATTGTTGTAACATGCACTGTACAATGTATTCGAATTAAAGTTGGAAACAATGGCATATGAAGAACAGAATACTAACACGGTGTGAGGGGATTATCATCGTAAAGTGATAAGGAAAATCAAGGGATCCCCTAACAAATGTTAGCAGACTTATGTCTGTAAATTGTAAACTGTATATAGAGGAGAAGCACAGATGCAAAGTTCTCTGTCGATGCTGATATCAGTATATCACTTTGACAAGGTGTATTGTGTGTCGTTTACGGTCCGTTTCCATGGTTACAGATCTGCTCTTTGGCTTGACTGCTGAGACGAATGAGAGATAACTCACCACGTTTTCATTGATGTAACTTGTAGTAATGATTTAATGGCCGACAAAACAAAATAATCTCTACACCGTTTATATTCGTCAGCATAATGACTCTGCCACAATCGTATCTTCAGAAAAGTTATGTATTTGGTTGTTTGTATTATGTCGAACCGTTTCGACTAGGCGGTAAAAAATGGAGTTACCATAAAAATGTATTTACGGCGCGTTGACAAATGAATTGGTTTCCCATATTGTTACACCTGCTTACTGTGTTGGGTCTTACAGGATATGTATGGAGGCCAAGAAATTTATGTATAGGGATGTATGGAGAGATGCATGTGAAATTCTCTGTAATTTGATATTACTATCATGAGAGAGAGAGAGGGCGATAAATAAATAGGTAGACGAATTGATAGATTGAGAGAAAGGGATAGATTAACAGATATATAGATAGACAGGCAGAGAGAGAGAGAGAGAGAGAGAGAGAGAGAGAGAGAGAGAGAGAGAGAGAGAGAGTTGAATTCTATGACCACCGAACCTGATACCCAGAGATACATATAGCGTCTATTAGAAAACCATGGACGTCTATTCTCTTATGGTGCACAATATGTGTCTTTTAGACATTTATCAGGCAGTATGTGTGTGGTGAGCACATGTATACGAAAAACATTGTTACGAAGGTCGCTTGGATCGTCATCGAAAAATATGGTGTAAAGCCACAGAAATCGATAGTCATATTAGTACTTCCCTCAAACACTCTCATTTGTAAGACAGTAGATATCCAACACGCACTGTCACAACAAAAAATAAAAGTCACCAAGTTAAATAAATCTGCAATGGTCCGCAACAGCAGTCTCACTTACGCAATATCTTGTGAGACCGAATAAACTTCTGATTTGCAGAGAATGAACTACGATCACTCGAGTCTGTACTATAATTCGTAAAACATTCGTTGGGTTAAATAACTGACGCATTATGTTTATATATTTCAGCCAAACACGAGTTTAAAGATGGTCATACGAACACTGAATATGATCCCCACAGTGGACGCCCAAAAAGTGCAAAATACAGCTCCAGATATCTTTAAAACAAATCATACACGGTTTTCGATGACCGGTGATTGAGTGTACATGGCGTTTCTGAGAGGTTAACCATCTCTCATGAGTGTGTGTATCATGTTTTACCTCAAGAGCTTGATACATTGTGAACGGTGGGGGCCACATTTGGAGTTGTTCACTATTCGTTGTACGTTGTCCGCTGCCGGTATCGTCTCCAGGTGTCGTACGGCAGGTTTAAACTCTAGTGGCCACTTACAAACCATTGTTTTTGCAGGTGCAGTAGCTGCTAATACTTTTCCATTTTGTTGTGAGTTTTGTTTGGCGCTAGACCTTTCTTAACAACACGATGGTTGATGTGGCTATTTTTCAAAACACACGCGACAGTAAATGTCAAACGGATGGTAAAAAATGAGTGAATTGACAGACTGATTTGGAAATGTTTACACGAAACATGAATCTTACAACACAGAATACATTTTAGTTCTACCGCAAAGTTAGTTGTTGCTCCGCGAAATTAATATTCGTAAGGTATAACATTAATATTAGTTTAATTATAATGTATATAATTAAATGTCATTATATACGCATTAGTATTTATTTTAGGTATATCAATTATTTTTATTTTATATGTATACAGGCCCTGATGATGACTATCAACTTTGTTAAGATGTCAGTATAGATCTTTCAAAATTGCTTGTAGTCCATAGCATAACCCCAAAACATTTTTTGGCCACTAGAAATTATCAAAACAATGGATATCTGTGAAGCCACCCTCTATAACGTAGTCTGTAGATTACGTAGAATCTATAGTCTATCGAATCTGTGGAAGGCGTTTCTGGGTGACTTAAAAACATTGCGCCTACACGCCGAAACAGCGCTTCGTGACAAATGTAACGTCACGACAAATGTAATCGAGTCTATATGTGGCGTGTCACTTTTGCAATATTGTCCACTTTTTAACATGTATTATTTAATTATTAATTGAATATTGGTTACCTAAGTTGTAATTATGAAATTATTAAATTGAATTACAGAATTATTTTATTTGAATGTATAAATTGTCTCCTTGTCTCAGTAATAATTATTTATTATATTTGAGAATTACTGTACAGGCTTAAAGTAAGATACTTTATTTTTCTCTTAAGGTACAGTAATGTAAGCACGGGATCACACAATACAAGAAACACTGGATATTTTTTGTTGACAAATAATTATTTATATTTAATTTTACATTAATAACTGTGAATTATCCAATAAGTGTAAAGAGGTAATTTTTAAATTAGAGAGTTTCAACGGTACTTGGAAACTAAACGAAACCGAAAATGTCTTGACGTTAAAAAGGACAGAAAGGAGTAAGTTATGAGGCCATAGTAAACTGAGAAAGTGGATTTATAATAAATAAGTAAGTACTAAAATTATATATTGTAAAAAATGGAAATATTATACTTGCTGAAGTAACCTTTTCTTGAAAATAACATAGAAATATTGCAAAAAAATAAAATAACAAGAGTTGCTTGAAAATAAAACATGTGTGTGTGTGTGTGTGTGTGTGTGTGTGTGTGTGTGTGTGTGTGTGTGTTTTCTTTCTTCTTGAGAATTGTTTTAAAATTATGTAAGGTGAGTACAAAATGTTAATAAAACTTATGTTTTTTTGGATATTTGTAAAAGAATGAAGATTAATAAAGGTACTCTACTCCATTATATTCTATTATTCAGGTCTTAAAATGTAATGGAAATAAAGAATACAATACACGGGAAACCATCTAAAAGTTAAAAGAAACTTTGCGTTAAATGCAATGTTGCGTTACATTATTATCAAACGTGTTTTTCAGTCTTTGGTAAAAACGAACAAAAAAAAGAATCGGTCCTTACAAGGTAATTATATTCTAATATCGGCGTAAAATAAAATTCTTTAGTTTATTTGAAAATTACTTTTTTAATGACAATTTTTGGAAACCAGATATCCAGGCAATCTGGTAATTTGTTGTAAAAAATAGATGTTCATATTTTTAGTTCGAAAACCAGACAGGCTGAAAACGGACAGATAGCATTAGTAATTTATATTCTACTGTTACAATCAATAATGTTACTTTCACAAGTCTACCCTGTATATTTATATTACTTGATCTATTAATATAAACATCGATTCATTCGGGTTGGTTTACCGAATTTGATACACGACATTCAGCGAACACAACTGAGGTCATCTATCTCTGAACTGCTGCAGCAACGCAGGTGTGTTTGAAACCATTCTAGAAGTAATTAATGACACTGGACATGGGACGATACTATCAGTAAGTGCAAAGGTCGTAAAAAGTACGGTGTAAAGTGTCGTGGGAGCTGTAAAGTCTTCCTCGTGACCGAACAATAAATCAGTAACTTAAGTTATTTACAACCCTCTATTGCATGGCCTGTCTTCGAGTTGGCTAGTAGAATTAGGGTTAGAAGCGTATTAATTGGCTTCAGTTAACTAGTACATGTAATTCCTCCAGGATATTTGTTTGTGTGTACAACGTATCTGTACCGCTTTCGGTTTAGCCTTTACAACAATTTGGTGTTTCCCAGACGCCTGTAAAGTAGGCCTATACAACATATTAAGCACAATACTTAATGTTGCTAGTAATTACACAGTTCATTGCGATGTACTTTGTTGTTGCCAGTGTACATTGCGATGGTTTGGAATGGTTTTGTTCATATTAAATCATCGACTTTGCAACAGTATTTGGATATAATTTACTGACGTACCTATAGGCCTATGTTTCCTCCTGATTCCTAACGGCTTCATAAATTTTGATCAAATGCATCAAATCCAGTGTTTCAATTCAGTGCGTATCCAACTTTTTTGTGACGAAAGCCAAGTAATATATTTTTTTTTACAGTCCGGTTCAAAAAATGTTTCCCATCCAATTTAAAAAAAAAAAAAAAAAAAAATAGCCGGGGTGAAACAAAGTTAGCAATAGACAGCCCAGGATCATCAGCCGTAGTTTCGGGGATGTAAGACCAGAAATAATAGTAACTAGATAAAAATCGGTCAACGGTCTCGACTGCGGAGAGGAAGTAATTTCCAGTAGTGGAGGGGGCGAAAAAGTGATTAGGAGAGGAAAGCCCCCCAAAAAAAAATTCTGTAGGCTTGACTGCGTACATTCTAGTAACTTCACTCTTTTAAAGACTTTTGTGTTAAAGTCCACACGTTATTTTATGTATGTTTTACCACTGTAATCCCAAAATTGCTGGAGGATTTTGATAAATTTCACGGGATCCGTTTGAATGACGCAAATGGCACTGAAGGTACTGGCAATGGTACAAGACACAGACAAACAGAAAACTGTGGGCACCAGACATTTGAATTTGCTGCTGTTACAAACGTTGCGTTTTGAGTTTTCAAGCGCTTCTAGTATCAGGTATTGCTCCTATTAGATGACACTAAATTAAACAAAAACACATCCCTCTCATATACATGAAAAGAAAAGAAGCCTACGTGCTCTCTCTTCGTTGGTTCACGATGCACAATAAAATTATTTCACATTTTATTTTGTTCAGTTTCCTTTTACCGTAGCACTTGTACAAGTTTCGAATTTTAGATAGTATTATTTTTATTGGATTTAAAATAGGATAATTCGCTCTGTAGGCAAGGGCAGTGAACACTCAACGTCAATTGCATGGATTCGCTGTTCTAAAGTCCCATAAAAGCAATAGTACTTACTTATTAATCGAATAAAAGAAATAGTTACAGTTCAGGCATTTCAAGGAAAACGGTTAACCATAAGGCTTATTTAGTTTTAAAGACATTCAAACTGACATGTAACGAACTTATAGGTTACAGAATAAGAAATATTCTCGGTACTTTAAAGCTAAAATATTAGACACATACGTTCTTCAAGTGCTCACGTATGATTTCCAGACCTGTACACTTACGAGAGAGACATGTCGATGCGATCGCGAAATCGCAAAGACCAGTGGAACAACAAATGCTAGTTTGTCGACAGAGTGCTAGACGACAAATGCTAGTGGAACACATCACTAGTTATCAGACAGAAGACGAAATGAATGAATACGGAAATTAACAAAACTGAAGGACGTTTCATGTCAGGTAGCAAAAATTAAATTGGAAATCCGCCACTCATAATCCGAGACACAATGATGAAAGGTGGAATAAAACTATATTAACCTCGACACTATAGAAATAAGGACAAGGGGAAGAAGAAGAAAATTTAATAGGCTTCTTTAAATAAATTAAACACTTCTCAGAAACAGAAATATGCCGTTCGAAAAGGATCGATAAATCGTAATTATAGCCGCTGTGTGCGTCTCAGCCCACTAACTAGACTTGTACAAAACTGCGTAGACCTATATACGAGAGCAACAGGGTTTTTATAATTCATGGAATCGGAGTATTTTAAAACTATACAGTTTTTGTGTATTTCATTTATACTTTAGTTGTACTTTGTTACTGATTGCACTGGTGTTTAATGGGAACATATTATTAAATTTTCCTAGATTACTCATCTATACTTATCTCCGTAATTAATCGATTAAAATGATGAAAAAACGTTCAATGTACTGTATCTCCCATTCAAAAATAAATTTTTAACGAGGTAGACCTAAACATTATTTTATACCAGTGTGTCCCGTTTTCCATAATATGCAAAACATCTAATTAACTGTAACTGTACATCTTATTTTCCCTTCAAGCATTAAGGAAAGCAGAGAAATTCAGGCAGTTATTAACCGCGTGCGATGGTGGAGAAAGAAGTGAGTGCTCTCTCTCTCTCTCACGCGCGCGCGCGCGCGCGTGTGGTAAAGGATTATAGAGCGAATGACTATGAGTACATAAGTTACAGCATTTGTTAGGAAAGGCGGATGGAAAGAAATGTAACAAACAGACAACGTAGGTGGAACATGGCGAGGATGAATTTATAAAAGCTGTCTTCAATACTGCAAGAGGGCCAGCGCAAGATGGGGGAGACTCTGATAGGACCGGATAATCGAAATGGTGCAGATGCAGTGATAGAGGCTGTGATGGGACTGATAAAACGGGCGTGCAGTGAATCTGAGCCCCAAAAAAGACCTAGAAGCAATAAGCGCCCAGTCTACTGATGAACGGGAGAGATCGCTGCTCTCGCAAAGAAATGCCTCCAGTTGAAGCGGAAAGAACAACGGACACAAAGAAGAGCGAGAGCAGGCGACCTCAGAAGGGCAGAATACAAGGCAGCAAAAAAGGGCTAACGCAAAACTGTTAGACGGCAACAGGAACTTTGTTGGAAAGCATTGGGAGATGAAATGAACAAGGGATCGCTGGTGACTAGGACGAATCTTTGCCTCGCTTGTAAGCTTTATTGGTTCTTCTAACAAGGCTCCCGTAAGCTTTAATAACAAGACTGTTTTTCGATTTAACACGCGTCACTCTCTTCAAAAAACCGTTTCGCCCATACTACGATACGGCATCCTTAGTGGCTCGACTGACACCGCCTGACCTCAGTGAAACCACTGAAGAAAGCACCGAGCAAAGCCACAATGGATAAAGCCGTCGGGTGAAACTTTTGGTTTCAGTAGAAATTAAACAAGGAGTGTCACACCGAAAAGAAGTCTTGTTATTATAAGTAGTATCTTAGTTACTTATCTGTCCTAGGTGTGTAAGATAAGACCGCTGTATTACTGTCCCATCGATGTGGTGTGTAGGCAAACTGAGTCGTGAGCTTGAATCGCTCCTACTACCGCCGTTGAGATTATGAGTTGCCAAATAAACTATTCTGCCGGCCCGCGCCAATTGACTTTACGTAAAATTATTAAATGTTATAATTTATTGAACAACAGGGTAGATGACGGAAATTACATTTTGAAGAAACACAATAGGACTTTGTTTACACTGATTTCTGCGCGTATTTTAATGTCCGTAATTATAAATCTACAAGCTAATCTAGTTAGATACAACAACTGTGTCTTATCATGCATTTGTAATAACACAGTGTCCAACTGTGAGATTTGTTTGCCTAAACAAGACGTTAATCATTTTCGATTACCAGAAATAAGAAAGAAATGTTCTGGAACAGCGAATATCATAAGAAATAACTGACAGCTACAAACAGGGACATTCTGCTGCTTCTGTTGGCTTAACTCATACAACATATTGGATTCGTACCAGTTGAATTATGAGGGAAAAATTGTTCAGTAGTAAAGATGATATATTTCTGAAAAACTACTGAAGACATAGTAGGATACTGCCCGCCCAAACTGACATTGCTACCAATTTAGTAGTATTTGTGTTCCTTATACCGTATAAATGTTTGTCATACTTCTAAAACTGTTTCAAATTATATTAAAAATAAAGTAGGGAAAAAAGATATCTGTTATAATTAAAGTGTGATTTTATCCATGAAAGAGAACTCAAAAACTTGGTGGTCGTCAAATAAATGAAAGTCCGACCAGTGAAAACGTGGTTCAGAGAAGAAAGGAAGAAATGTTGGTGTGGATATCATTGAATATACAACACACATACATCTTGTATATGTAATATATTATATATTAAAAATCGTATATATATATAACTACAGTATGTATAGTTTTAAAAATTACTCTTAAATTGATATACTAAATCACTCTTAAATTACTCTTATATTTATCTTCATGACATTTTCATGCACTCTATTGACATCTTGTGGGATGCTAATTCATAAAAGCAAATGTAGCATTGTTGTTGTCTCTAGTATTTCCAAAATTATGCTGTTACCAATTTTCTTGATATATATATTATATGACACGTGCTGCATTTAATATGTGAAAGGTGTGTATTACAAACACGTAAAATTGAAAGCTATCTTCAATGCTCAAAAATCTGTAAAATTCAATAGGGGTTATTTCTGTATTACATGTTTTATTGAATTGAGTTATTCTATCTAATTATTGTATCTACATATTTTAGATAGGTTTCTGTAAATAACGTTATAATGTTTCTGTTTTTAGGTACGTGTGTGGTGTGAAACAGTGGGTTAACAAGACACAATGGATGAGAAAAAACATGATTAAAGTGTAAGTTTTTTTATCTATAAGAATTTATTTTTAGGTTTACGCCTGTAAATGAATGTGGTAGCATTGAAAGACAAAAAGACTGAAGGAGAGAGGAAAGATATAGATAGATAGATCGATAGAGAGAGAGAGCGAGTGAGGTGATACATTACTCCCAGAATGTAACGAGTGCTATTGTGGTTTGAGAACGACGGTTTGTAGAATAAGCGTGAATGACAAAACATATGATTTCTACCGTATCAGATCTGGTGCTCTCAGGGTAGTGGTTTTGACCATCTTATTTTAATATTCATTTTTAATTTTAACCTGCCAATAACTGATTGTACTGTAACAATCTGTGTACTGAGACACAACAACTGTTATTATTCTATGTTGTTATCGCCAATCTTACGATAACAGCATACGTAGTTTCTAGTCAAAATAATCAGTTACTTTGTCATATCCGTATATATTTACAACGTACGAATATCCGTTCAAAAACGGGCTCAAAAGTGGGTGGTGTCAGTAGCTGTCTTGCGTTCGTTCCATACGTATTCTAATGTGCAAGTGTCTGGACTATTTGGGCGCACGAACAGACGCAGCTTCCCGCATTTACATTTGTTGTCACTGACATTTTTAAGACCCCATTTAATTAGGTTTGACTTACTAGGAGCCACACCGGTTCCTATTTGTTTGAGCATATTCCATGTTTTCCACTCCAGCCCCGAACCGGGTAGATCTTGTTGTAGTAGGTAATGCTCTGTAGGCTGGGGGTATCTACATCGGTAATAAAGCTTCTTCCCTATTTTAGTGTCCGGGTTGTTCCGTCTGGCCCGAAAAGAAGGTGTCTCTCATCGAAAGCCTACTTAAATTTCTCAGTGTACCATATTTTTATTTTGCGTTCCAAAAACGGACTACTAAGCGTTCCCAGGACAACTGCTTTGTAAACAACTTTGTAAACAGGTGTAGATTTCAAACATCTTGTCATAATTCAGACTTATGGCCACTTTTTTGCGTGACCTAATCTGCACCACACTGGACTGGCGTATTACGCTGCCGATAAACAGAGCCTGAGAGGTTGTTCTAATTATCCTAGGGTTTGCTTCGTATTTGCTACCACACAGCTTCTTCAGCAGGTTGCTTCTTGCAGCTACGTAAGGTGTTTTGTCTTTTCACAGTGTAATTTGTATGATAACAGTCTATCCACGGTGACACCAAGGTATAGTCCCCATTGCGGCAGCTTTTCACGCAGCGCTTAATCAGCCAGGTAAATTAGTCAATTAACATGACTCCAAGTAACCGTGAATGTTCATGAAGACCCTGTAACAGCATCTTCACGGTTTTCAAGTAGGATAACGTTCCAGAAAGTAGAAAATCAACATTAATGAATCTAAATCACAACGCGCAACTTCATCTTAAGGAAAATTTAATTCCGCCATTTCTTATAAATATTTTAGAAATTTCTGGAACGTCTTGCATATAAAGATGTACTTTGGTCTATATCACGATGGAAGATTTAACTATTAAGTTGCGTGTAATCAATATACAAGTCGAAGAAACTGCGTTAGTTCAAAGTAATTATAGAAAGAAACTGAGAATAGTTATTTTGTTGCTTATGCGCATGTGTCACGATGTAGTTGTGTAAGGATTAACATTTTTGCCGTGTTTCACGCGTAATTTACCATTGCCACAGAATACACGGATGTGTTCAGTGGTTATTATAGAGTTGTAACTGGAAAGTTACTAGCAGTTAGTCCTGATATGTGACGTGAGATAAGAGTAGATTTAAGGATACTAAATTTAAATTCTGTTGGTAGAGTGATAATTGAAGTGTACTATGTACAGCGGTATAACATATCAGTTTGTTGATATGTTAATAGCATATATTGATATAATAACTAAAAGGAGCCTGTTGTGCTGACTAAATGTTTTAGAGTTTTGCTATGTAAAGTGAATTTCAAAGGGAAGAAACCACCTGTTGCTGAGCGATAGGAATAAACGTGAGCTGGTAACCACGGCAACAGCGTCGTCACTCGCCAGCCGTAAGTTACTGTGTCAGCTGTACGGGTAGAACTGTTGTTCTGTGATACCGTAACAAAATATTCGGCTTATAAGCTGTATATGCAGGAGTCTTGCTGTATTGTAGTTACTGCAATTAATAATAATTATCAGCTCATAAAACCCTGTATCCGATCTCCCCTTTGTTTGAAGATATTATGAATCAAATAATTGTATTTTGTGAAATAGTACTAGGAGTAGTATTTGAAATTCAACCAAAACCGTTTACGTTTGGTTTCGATGCAGGGAGCGTGTGTGTTTTGTGAGTTAAGGATGGTATGTGAGGATGACACTAACGATTGGCGAATCCGGGAAGGAGAGTTAATAAGTCAATTTAAGAGTAATTTTTAAAATTGTACATGGTTACATCATTCATGTAAGTGAGTAATGATTTTAATCTGTGAAGTTTGAAGAATATTCGTAAGCCACTGGTTAATAAACAGAGCCCTCGTAACAGTGAGAATTTAAAACAAAGGTTTTTAAAAATATATAAACACTTGGTACGTTTCACAGATTTTATTTAACTCTGACAGCTGTTTCGACTTCTTAAGCCATTGTCAAAGAGACCACTTAAGGCTCTTTGACAATAGCTTAAGAATTCGAAACAGCTGTCAGAGTTAAATTAAATTCTGTAAAACGTACCAAGTGTTTATATATTTTTTTAAAAACCTTTGTATTAATATGTTTCATCAAGTCCCCAAACGAGTCATCAATTAATAGTGGGAATTTAACTAAACAGCTGTAAAAGAAAGAGAAAGAAAACAACAATGTAAGAATTTTCCACGTTCGCCTTTTGGGTTCTGCTCCTATCAGTTAATTTATTGGAACATCACAGACATTAATATGTTTTCACAAGGTGCAAGTGTTCTAACGTTGTAATATGTTCTGGGTGTCTATTAACACTTTCCGTAATACGCACAGTTATTTAAAAATAAAATAACAATTTTGTTCTTTCCTCTATAACATTCGTCTGGAACAAATGTTAGTAAAAATTAAACTAAGGCAAGTGAAAGCCAGCGTAATGGTTCATTTGTCAGATTATCCCAAGCAACCTTCAAATTTGTTATAACCTTATGGTATAAAACTGCGTGTACCACAGGTTACTACATGTCTTAGCTACGCCCTCTATTGGTAAATTCGTTGTTTCGCGTAGTGAATAAAAACTGCACTATACAAAATTGCAAGCAATGCCGCATTACGTTTATCAGACTGCTATACAAAATGATTTCTCAACGTTTCTAATGCATACTGTTGTACAAAAATTTACAGACAACTATACGTATTTGCTGGAAGACGTAAAACAGGGTGTATACTGAAAACATAAGTCGTTATGTACTTCATGGTATAGGAAGTAAAGAAAATGTTTGATTGGTTTTTAAACAAAAATAATAGCTACCCAAATGTATGTCAAAAAAACAGAAATAAGTCAAGTACAGAAAAAATCTAGTTTGGCGAAATATTTTGTTCACCAAAACGAAATTAAAGAAAACAAGGAAGACTAATGAAATGTTATGTAGGAAAATGGAAATTTTATGGTAATTGTCAGGAAAATGTAGCTTGGAAAAAATTTAACGTCTACAATAAAACAAAATTATAAAAATTTGAGAAAACTTGAGTGCAGATATTTAAAAATTTACGTATGTTACAAATTACTTTACAATGTGCAAATGAAACTTTTCCAGTAATTGCTTTGCACAACATCAAGTCTTCTTTTACCTCCATCATTAAGGCTTTGGTAATGGTATAGATACGAAAGGTCTCGTATAGCACATAGCACGAAACAATCTACCGGCTGCAGTGGGGATCAATCCCCCCCACAAGAGTTATCATAAAATTCAGCAAAACTTCTTAATCACTTCACTTAAGCCTACTACTTCTATACCAGTTTACGGGTTAAAATGAGACTTATAAATAATTATAGAAACAAAAGAAATTACAATATTATTTTGTAAATTAATAAATTAGCGTTTTCTTAATAATGACAGTCACTCAACAGTTCCTAAATAACGGACGTATTTGCAGCCTAACATAAAGTTATTTACGTGCCGGGAAACGCACGCAGAACCTTTATCTTTTTCGCCCAGACATGCTTCCTCATTATAGTGTTGTCTATGTCATGATCCCTCTAATCTAATATCCTTGCGGTTAAACAGTCGCTTTTGCACAGGTAAATTAACAGTTTCTTGACTTAAATTCAAAAAAAATAAAAGATTTTATTGCTGGATTTCACACAAAAATAACGCACTTTAACACAAACTATCACTTGCTTAGAGCATTCTTGGAAAAATTTCCTTAAATTAAGGTGCGAAGGAATGATTTATCAATGCCGAAGTTTTCAAAATATCTTCAGAAAGATATCACAAGATATATCAAGAAAACAATTTTAGAATTGAAGAGATTCCTAATTATATCTGATTTATTGCATTTAATTTGAATAACAATTTAAGATAGAAAATTTTGAAATCATCGCTTTTTCATTTTCTTTTCAGGTAGTTGTACTCAAAAACTCTGAAATACAAAAAGTTTATAAAATTATATGGGAATAATTCTAAATATTTCATTTATCCTTAGGAAAATTGAGAGTCCAGCCTTAAAGCTAATCTTTCTTTACCACTCCCCAATAAGCTAATTTTATCCCGCCCCCCCAAGAGCAGCTACTATTTACGCCACTGGCCGACGGCTCGATGTTATTTACAACGTTGGTTTAGTGAAAACTGTTCAGATAAATAACTTGATTGATTTTTAATTTTTATTAATGCTCATATTTAAAGTCGTTATGTAGGCCTACAAGAAAAAACTGAAGAACTATTGTAGTTAATTTCCCGCTAGTTTATGAGCGAGGTAGCTTATACTTGCGCACTTTCAGGAGATGGCTGGACTGAGGATTGCCCCTACTAACGTACTAATAGACACACAAATGCAGAAAATTCCGATTAGATTTCTTTTCTGGTTGTAGTACTTGCCTACTGAGTATTTTGTGCAATAACAGCTTGTTAATAGGCTTGTAAAATTTGTATTTTTTTTGTAATTATAAGTAAAAGTCTCAGGAAAGTGGTACCTAACTTCAGTGTAATGTATTGGCATTAAAAATTAATAACATAATCTTTTGATCTGTAAAAATTATAGTTTCCTGACAAAACTCACTGTATACTACAAATATTTGCAACATCACTCTTTGTTATTATGTTTATCTAACATATAATTTAAACTGAGAGTTGCGAGTATTTATATAGCAGAATGTTTCTGTTGTCTGATATGGCAAAATTCTTCTGTTGTTCTCTTACTTGCTGACGAAATTATCAAGGAAATTTCTAGAAATTGTTAATGCTCAATTGTACTCTCTCCCCATATTTTTTACATAGTGATTTCTGTTTAGTCTTGTACAACCTTTATCAGTTCAAGGACATGATATCGAAAGCATAAGTCAATCGTGATGAAACTTAACTAAATTTTACTCGTGATTCTTTACTAAATTATACTTCAAGTTTGATGGATGTGACTTTCACGTTTCAAGTTAATGATGGATGCGTGACAATTTGAATTGGATGAAAATAAACAAATCAGCATTTTCGAACGAAAAATATTAAGAATTTCTAAAGGGAAGAAATATAATATGATAAGATAATATTGTAGCGTATTAGACAATTTAAATTATAATTTATTTTAAACTTTATGTACGGTCAGCAGGAATTGTGTGGACTGGTAATTTGAAAAGACAAAGTAGGAAGGTAAAGATGTTCTTAACAATAGGATGATAGGACAGTCACTAATCAGTTAAAAATGGTAATGGAAAAAATTCAATTAAGATGAGGGTGAGGGGAAAGAAGAAAAATTAATAAATAATTAAAGGAAGATTCCATAGAAGAAGACATATTAAATAAACAATAGTTGGAAGAAGGACGATAGATAAAGAGCAATGGTAAAGTAAATTGGAAGAGTTCCAGGCCATAGAGAAGTAGAAGAGAAGATTCATAAGAAGAGAGAGATAAAAGATAACAGAAAGAAAATTTCAGATTTAAAAACAGACGGAGAAAAACTTTGCGTTGTAGGTCCAATTTAATTTTGGACGTATGCTAATTGAAAGCAAGAAGACAACAACATTAAGATTGTAGGCGTAAGATTCCAAGTGAAAATAAAATTAAATTAAAACATTTTTAGAGGTAACTTGTAAAACTTGTTAATCCGTAGTTACATAACACGTGTTGACATTGTGCGCGTAAACGCTGCTCGCTTTTGACCTTCACAAACTATAAAATTGTACGATCATTAGTCACCGTGATTTCCACTGTTCGCTTCAATTTAATTTTAAACTTTTCCTTCTGCTCACTAAATAAAGTTTAGTGGTATGTCGACTCCTTTTTATTTTTTATTTTTTGTGGGTGACGTCTAATTTCTTTCGAAAAATTACATTTTAATTGAGTGTCCGGTCATTTTCTCTGCATACTATAAGTGCAATTTACTTTCGCGGCCATTTTACTTTATTATTGCTTAAATGATGACGACATTGCACACACAATTTTTTTTTTAATTTAAAAAGACGTGAAACATATGACTGTAATGCCTTGAAACATGGGAACATACAATTGATGATGCTTACTTTTGGACACTCCACAGCATACGACTACTGATAATGATGTAGGCATTTATTTTCGACTACTAATGCCTCACGTCCTAAGAATTTTCAACTTCTGTATCATGTAAGATAACGCTTTTTGGTCTTTGCTTACTTTCATGTTTTTAAACATTTCATCTATTTTACGATAAGCTGTTATACTTTATATAGGCCTATAGTTTCACACATGAAAAATTAAAAAAAAATTAAAAATTAACAGGCAACCGAGACTGTTTTGGGTACTGTAAGTATCTAATAGATTACACGAATTAGGTAAATGACTTTTCCGTTAGGGTTACCATACCTTAGCCGAAGGATCCCTGTTTTAGGGAGCAGGAGACTCGCCCTCACCCTTCTCTTTCTAAGATTTTGTGGCTTTGTATGTGTTCTACTGATAGTAGAGGGTTTTTTTGTATTTTCTACGCTCACATGTCGGCATTAGTAAGCGTCCTAAGATGCTAAGCCACCCAAGATTAAGATATTGAGAATGTAAACAGAAAGACACTCTAGCTCTCGAATGGTCTAATAGCATCGGGGTCAGAAAAGAACATAAGTCAGTCAAATCAGACTAGACAGAAAAGATTAAAGAAAGACATTCACATGAGACACGTTTAAGCAATGTAAGAATCCAGCGAGAGCACATAGGGTTTCCCAAACCTGTTTCCATAAGATGTGTACCCGCGATCTGCTATATGCAGTTACCATAGATACTATTAAAGAAAATGAGGATGATTTACAAAGACTCATGTTTCAGTTACAAAAAGCAGCAACAGAGTACTCACTGACAATTTCAGAGAAAAAACTAAAACAATGGCTCTTAAAGTTAAATATCCAGTGAGGACTGAGATAGTTATACAGTACTTTACAACAAGTGAGACGTTTTAAATATCACGAAAGTGAAATAATCTGTAAGTATGAATTTGAAGGACGAGATAAATAAATTTAGGAATATTTGTGGAACGATTCATAGAATCTTCCTATAGAAATAAAAAAAAATTAAAAAATAGAAATAAAACAAGGATTAAATTTTGTAAGACAATTGCAATACCCTCATTGACGTATGCGAGTGAGGCGTGGGTCATGACAAAAAAAGGAAGAGGCAAGATTCAAAGGGCTGAAATGCAGTTTTTCGAAATACTTTAAACTATACATACCCAGATAGAAGAAGGAATAGGATACAAGAGCTAAACTAGAAGTAAATGGTATAAATGCAATTACTTCTACTTGTAGAAGACAATGGACAATACTGAAAAATGACGGAGAATCGATTACTTAAAACGGTACTGAAATATTAGTAGAAGAGTCGTGTGTCGTTTGATGTTCAGAAGAGTCCCGAAACACTATTATATAACACAGTAATTGAAGAAGGAGGAGAAGAAGAAGAAGAAGAAGAAGAAGAAGAAGAAGAAGAAGAAGAAGAAGAAGAAGAAGAAGAAGAAGAAGAAGAAGAAGAAGAAGAAGAAGAAGAAGAAGAAGAAGAAGAAGAAGAAGTTATAAAATAACTGTAAGTGTTCTTTAAATATTGGTTATCTCTGTATATAATAATAATAATGCGACTATGCGCATAGTGCTTAATGCTGAAAACATTTTACAAGTATGCAAAAAATATTTTATACTAATTTATATAATTTTAAATTATTTGTACATGAAGAAAAAATGGTGTAATAGAAACGCAGACGTGCGTAATTACAAATAGAATAACACGATTTGTCATACGAAAATACAATTTTTACAACTGTCTTTATGTGCAGCTGTATTGCTGTTTTTCCCACAGAAAGTGAGGTAAATATTTTGAAGTCATTAGACTGTTTTGTCTTTCTGATTAATTGTCATTACTTCTTTCAAACCAATTTCTGCAGTCACTTAACCCACAGACTTTTTCACGGCTTCCAAAGCTTTCTCAAAGTACAACTTCCATTGAATTTTCTCTCTTATACGCAAGATGTATAAATATTGTTGAATTACCTTAGTAAACTGATTCTGTATGCTATTCACGTTTAAGTATATTTCCTATGCTTACTTCAAGAATTCTCACCATGACAGGTATTTGGAATTCCAGCAAAATTTGAAATAGGGCTAATTTGTCTGAAACTATTTAGTCGTAAATTTGCGTAACATCAATGAGAACGTCTATTTTAGATTACAAAGTGTGTGAAATTGATATAAAATTGATTCACAGAAATAAATGTGATCGAGTACTGATGTCATCCTGTTACTAAAATCCGGGATTGGTAATTGCCGGAATGATTTCTGATGGGATTTTCTTCTTATTAAACCTTTTCAAATTTCTTGTTTTCTGTACAACCCCAGTGATTAATTCACATTCACCATACACTAAACAATTTCGTTTAAGAGTCAATTTTAAAAAGCGCTTTTGCATCGTGACCCGTTTTCCTCATTATATAGGATTAGAAAAAATGCTAGGCCCAACTGAGCCCAACATAATTTAACTTAAACGTTATGGTTTATGTTGGTGAATATATGAAAAGGTTCTCCTGTTTTGCAAAATTATTTTTACAAAAGTGATAGAATCAGGATTCTGGTTCTGCAATGCAGGGCGGATGGTATGGATGAAATTTTGACACGAATGGAAACATCTTAGAGGAGGCCTGAGTCCAAAGTGACCACAAAGTCTGAGTATGACAGACAGCTTCATAGGGAGACGATAGCCAGGGACTACTAAAACGTAGCGTCAGTTAATCGTTACAAAACTGGTGTTGACGATGAAAACAACAAATATAAAACAAAGTATGATCTACTAAAAAATTCAAAATTGACAAAAATAAAGAATTTTTCTTATTATATAATTCTAAAATTAAGTTTTCATTTACTAATATGAATAAATTACGCAGACACAAGCGTGTAGATAATTCAGGTAGAAAGTAAAAATTAAGGAAAATTAGTCACAGAAAATAAATGAATAAGAACAAATATAAACTAAAAAGTAAAGAATATTGTTTAAAACTGTTAATGTAAAACGCATAAAATTTGAAAAATTTTGTTTATTCAAAGTTAAATATGTATAATCAAGCGCGCATGTTTACAACGGTATCCAAGTCATTTGAAAGAATAGGCCAACCAACCTTTATCAGTCTGCCGTGTTACTTTTTTTATATATAGATGACGAGTTTCAAACCTTATGGTTCGTCATCATATCATGAAATATCCGTGGTAGGAGGTCGTCATCGGTTAAACATCCAATATCCTTAGCACTGTATACACCCCAGAAGGTGCGCACCTGTTCACGTTTGGTCGACCACTGAGGGGTTGTTTATTGTTCACCTCTACCTATAAAGCAGGTTCAAGGCGGTGTCGTATAGCGGATTGGCTTTTAAGTTCAGCTGGTCATTGAATACGCAACCGAGACTTTTACGTTTGTGTATGGTCTGTAAATTTCAAACTCGTCCAAGGCAATCATGAATCATGATTCGACCCTTTTCAAACATATGTAGTGGTTCTAAGTTAGACTTGAAACCCGTGCAATTGTGGTCGCGTGAGACCAACTGGCGAGCACAGTTACACTTCATGTTCACGGAGTTAAGATTTTTTAATTGCTTAACTGTGTGTTCAAGGAAATGTTTATACGGGCACCCGTCGACGCGTATACAGTGCTAATGGTATTGGATTTTTAACCGCTGACGACTTCCTACTAGGGATATTTCATGATTTGATGACGAAGCATATGCTTTGAAACGCGTCATCTGTGTATAAAAGAAAGTTAGACGGCGGATCAAAAAGGTTAGTTTGTCTATGTATAATCAAATTACTTTGGAACTTTTATTTCATAAGGCAGAAATGAAGTGTAAAATATAAATATAAGGACTCTCTTATCTGAATTTTCTTGAAAACCTAAATTTATGAATTTTTAATTAATATAGGTCTTAAGACTCATCTTCTACAAATTAAGGGTTAACGTTTAAGGCTGTAATTAAAAATGAGCGTTTTCACACCTATGTTTACATGAGCGGTTTTCTTAATTTCCACCTAAAATCTCTCTCTCTCTCTCTCCCCTCCCCTATCCCCTCCCCCCTCCCCCTCTTTCTCTCTCTCTCTCTCTCCTTCTCTCTATTTATGCACCTAAGCATTCAAAGAATTTCGACGAAACCGAAACATCGAAGCATGATAATGTTTTTAGGCTTTTGAAACGTATAATGTGGATTACGTTTGGTGGATTACGTAAATCGTTTCCAAACCACAGACGATCACAAACAGAGCATGTAAAACCAAATTTATTCTCACTAAAACGTTTGCTAAACTCAATGTTAGCAGCGATTATTTCTGTCTTGATGCGTTTACATATCAAATTTCTAGACTGTGGGGAATCGAAAGTGTGGAAGCGTCACGTTTTTCGATGACGTTACATTTTTGTGGAATGACCCCCAGCCTAAAAAAATTATAATGTTAAAAAATATTCGGTGAAAGTATTTCTGTTATTTCATGGTTGTGTCGATGAACAGTTGCAGGAAAGCGTAGTTTCACTTGTATACATTTGAACGAAAGAATTACTTGTTATGGCCTTTAAAGGCAGACAAAATACAGATTTATTAACAGAATCAAAGCAGATGTATTACAGTGTTTAGAAAGTGGTGGTGAGACCCCGTGTTACACAAACTAAGTGTTCCAGTTTGTTGATAGAGTTTTGCATACGTCTGCGATGTAAAGTGAATTTCAAAGGGAACAAACCACCTGTTGCTGAGTGTTATGAATAAAGGTAAAGCAGTATCTATGGCAACGGCGTCTCCCCTCTTGTACGAATCGAGTGTTATTTTATGAACTGTTGTCTGGAGTTCATAGCAATTTACAAAATATTCGTCTTGTTAACTAGAGAAACTTGTTAACAAAACAATATAATGTTAGCAGCAATTATGAAAATTTTCTCTGCAAAAACAATAGTTAGTTTACACAAAACGTAGAGTCTTTTAAATACTTTTCGCTCAACACAGCAGTTTATACTGCAGGTGAGTACGAAAACATTTCGTTGTTCTGGCTGCCCTCTCAGGAAAATTAGAATTTTAAGTGTTCAAGCACAAAAATAATTGTTGTTGTCTGAATTTGCTTGATTCCTTCATCATAGTAGTACAGTAAGAATTTACTAATCCTATAAAATTAGAAAAATAAGAAAAGTTTTAACACGGTGGTTTGAGATTAGCAGGGTGTGGAACTTTAAAAATTGGCAGGTTTAATATTAAAAAAAAGAACAACATGGTATGTAGTATTTTTGTTACAGGAAAAAGAGTAAGCTTTGGAAGACATAAATAATTTTAGTAAGATTTGGTGTTTATGTGGTGACTTTAAGGTACCAGACAATAATTATACACATAATAAATTATGTTACAAAAATAAGAAGTTTGGAAGGATGTGGTCTAGACTTTACACTGACACTGATAAGAAAAGTGATAATAAGGTTGTGGGAACAGAATCGTCAAGACTAAGACAAAACGAGATAAATAGGTACAGATGATTAAAGAATATGTCGATTTAGGGATGGATCATTGAACAAAATATTATGAGTGGAGTGGCCATAGCAAAGGAAGCGTTCAACAGGAGAAAAGGAACTGTGTTAGTAAAATGAACTTGGAGCTGAGAAGAGATTGGTTACGTATTTCAATTTATGAGTCCAATAAGGAAAAGGACCAAATATAAAATGGAGGTATTAAAAATGTAAATTTTGAAGAGGATGGAAGGAATAATGTAGTGGAAAATAGGCAACAAAAAATTAAGGAGGATAGAACACTTCTTGTGGTTACAAAAAGACGAAAAGCAAATTTGTTTGTGAGAATCTGTGGTCAAATAAAACTTTTAAAAACGGTTTTTGAGGGAACAGTGGAAGGAGAAAAATGGAGGATAAGACTTAAGCTTTTGGATATCATACTGCTACGCTGAAATAATAGATAACGAACGTTATTACTCGAAATTGTTAATACGCTCGAAATTGTTCCAGACACACATCCCAGGCATTTTTAGATTATTCTAACGGCATTCGGAGTGCACATTGTGTTCAGAGTCATATACTGACATAGCTTCCACAACGTTACAGTGCCTGTAACTACGCAATTTATCTTGACGCGTCATCCGGAAAGTAAAAGATTTACTAATTTTAAAAGATATTACTAACCTGACCTGGTTTGAATGTTGTTTTTTCACTTCGAGCATTTTTTGTTACGACACCAAATGTAGACTTTATAATCTATCATATTCGGTAATATATGCTGTAAGAGTAAAAGTAAGAGTAATAAATGCCCTTAGTAAAAGCTTCAAAAGTATTTACTAAGTTACAAAATGTATATTTTTTTCCTTGTAATGTTCAGTTGCAGTTTTACTCAAAAAAATGATCGTATTGTAATGATGGAACCATCTTGAAAAGTCGAGAGCGTCCTTCGACTCGTTTCTACACTAGTCGAGCGGGTGTAGCGTTTCACGAGGTAACGCTCAACTACCTACCAGAGTGTTCAGGAGCACTTTAAATACTCATTATGCTGCCTCGCTGCAGTAAGGATGGAAAGTTATTCTCGAACACCTGCGCTACTTATAAAAGCCATACCAGCTGGCTTTGCTCAGACAGTTTGCAGAGCGATTTCCTTAGTGCGGATCGAGTTATTGTTGAAGATTAATGGAAACGGTTTACTGTGTTATAATTAGTGTGGAACTCTATTACTTGACATTATTATTTTGTGTGGACAAAATTTGAATTATTGTACAACAGTACCTTGTTGATTACAAACTATTATTTGTGAATAATTAAAGCTGATAATTACTGACTTCATTGGTGTCTGTATTTGTTTCCACTGTGCCATACGACGATCAGCGTGACCGTCGTAACAGTATGTAAAGATATTGCAATACCAAGTAGACTGCTGTTTCCTTAACTGCGTATTAAAGGAATTTGCAATTCTGCGTATTTTTTATGACATAAAGAACATAAACTCAAAGGTTAAAAATTAGCTCCGAAGAAACATTATACGAGGCGTGTCCGGAAAGTAAAGATACAAAGGTCGTAATTGGTCTAAAAATATTTATTTACAAATCATTAACTGACAGTTACGTAAATACATATATCTTTATTTCCCTACATAATTACCGTCATTATCCAAGCACCTATTAAGTCTGGGAACCAGCTTTTGTATCCCCGTGTCATAGAAGTCTGCCGCCAACCATTTGAACTATGTCATGACCTCTTCTTTTACCTCGTCATCGTTATCTAACTTTTTTCCGGCCAGGTATTGTTTCAGGTGAAGGAACAAGTGAAAATCACTGGGCGCGAGGTCCGGGCTATGCGGCGGGTGGTCCAAAACATCGCATTTCCAACTGCCGAGCAGCGCAGAGCTCACGCGTGCAGTATGCGTGCAGTTGGAAATGCGATGTTTTGGATCACCCGCCGCATAGCCCGGACCTCGCGCCCAGTGATTTTCACTTGTTCCTTCACCTGAAACAATATCTGGCCGGAAAAAAGTTCGATAACGATGACGAGGTAAAAGAAGAGGTCATGACATAGTTCAAATGGTTGGCGGCAGACTTCTATGACACGGGGATACAAAAGCTGGTTCCCAGACTTAATAGGTGCTTGGATAATGACGGTAATTATGTAGGGAAATAAAGATATATGTATTTACGTAACTGTCAGTTAATTATTTGTAAATAAATATTTTTAGACCAATTACGACCTTTGTATCTTTACTTTCCGGACACACCTCGTATATTCCTACGACGGTCTACTGAACGTCGTATGGTACAGTGGAAAACAAAATACAAGACACCAATTAAGTCACTAATCACCAGCTTTAATTTTCACAGTTAAACAGTTGGTAATTAACAACACATTCTCTTACAAAAAATCAAATAAAAATTGTTCACACGCAATACAGTGTCAACTAATAAAAAACACAATTGTATTACAATTATACCGCCCGATTATAAAACGCAATACTTCACTAATAACCACTTGAACGTACACAGTAATATCGCCCGATAATAACTCGAACCACACTATAAATATATCGCAAGTACAACTGAAAACTAAGGCCGCTGACGCCATGTATTATACAACGCTCACAGACCAGAAGATTCCAAACTACGCCTTATCTCTAAACTACGACGTAATTAATTGCGGCCTTGACACAGTCCGCGCGGCTGACGGCTTCCATAAAAGTCTCGCGAATGCGTCGAGAGTCACGTATGCCACACACATTAGAGCGAGATTCTTCTGGAACATTCGACAAACACTTGGACTGTTCTGTAATGTCGTAACAATATTAAAAAGTATTGGAAACCAGTTTACATGTTGTGTTTGAAATATCTGCCGGGCTGTTTGGCCGTGGTCCAAGGCTTACATTAAAACCAAACGTTTCAGCAGCACCACTGGCTGCCATCTTCAGTGGATATTCGAGTCTACCTAACGCGGGGTATTGTACGACACTCCGCTTGAATATCCACTGAAGATGGCATCTAGTGGTTTGGATTTAATGTAAACCTTGAACCACCGCCAAACAACCCGGTAGATATTTCAAATACAACTGACACCGGCCGTGAAAGCCTTAGAACAATATTACAACTTACATGTTGTATCTAAGCTGGAAATTGTTAAAACAACCCAAAAACAATTCATAAACTGTTGTTCTTTGTTGTATTTGCCTAGGGGAAGTTGTTACAATTTTTGTTTTAAAGTAACTTAAAATGCAGTTTTAGGCAGTGGAAATCTATATTATTACAAATCACTGTTAAAATGTTTAAAACTACTTACCCTAAAATAACACAAAGGGTAAAGTTCTTTCAGACGAGCCTTGTGTTCTATTCTTAGTACTAGTTAACGATAGGTGAGCAGGGTTGCATTTTATAGAAGCGGCAGAAAGCATCTCACGAGATCGTGACCCAAATTTGGCAACAGGACGTTCCGAGCAACTCAGCAGTAAGGCTGAGCAGCACCACAAATTATGACACACAATGCGTTCATGAATATTCAGAGCACTTGTGAGGTTCAAAATTTTTCGAAGAACTCTATATATAGAACTTTGCAGAAAGGAAGTGGTTTGCGGCATTGATAGATGTATTAATAGCGTACGCTGATGTGGAGGAGTTAAAATTAGTTGCATCGAGAAGTTGCTGAGCTCAACCGAGGGGGGCGTTTAGATTTGGAGCTTGTTTGTAAGCGTGAAACACAGGAGAATGTTAACGTGCCGAGGGGATCGTTAATATCGCCTTTCAAGTACATCGTAAATCCTAAACTTGCGTAGGTTACAACCCCGTTTATATATATTGGATATCTGAATTCCGTTAGAGGTCTTGGGCTACCTGTAACAAATATTAAGTAGCTTTAGTTATGATTAAGTACACACGATTCCTTCGGGAATTCTCCTTGATTTCTCGCTTGAATTTGGTCCACCGTATTTTACTTATGAGTCCTGAGTACGAACGATATAGAGAGAGAGAGAGAGAGAGAGAGAGAGAGAGAGAGAGAGAGGGTGAGAGAGAGAGAGAGAGAGAGAGAGAGAGAGAGAGAGAGAGAGAGAGAGAGAGAGAGTTCCTACGCGTGCGCACATACAACCACACACTCATATGTATGCGCACCTCTTTGTTAACTCACCCGAGTGAATGAACTTCCAAACAATTATATCCTATTACCTTATATGTAAAATGTATGTAGTGTAAAATGACGTCTTTCAATAGAGTCAAAACGGAAAACACACGACAACGATTGTCGATTTTTCGTGACGCGTACTTGACCCGCGCGGAAAATAATAGGCCTACATCGTGTTTATGCTTGACCAGTGACGTCTGACAATATGATAAGAAAGAATAATAAAGATACATAGATAGATTAAAATTGTTCTAAGGCTTTCGCGGCCGGTGTCAGTTGTATAAGAAATGTTTTCCGGGCTGTTTGGCCGTGGTCTATGGTTTAATGACAAACCAAACGTTTCAACAGCACCACTGGCTGCCATCATCAGTGGAATTCAAAGAAATCCAAGAACCCCTAAATGTAAGTTGTTCTCGTCAGGCCCGTAGTACTGTGGTAAAGGCATATCTATCTATCTTAGATAGATAGATTGGTTGATAGATAGATGGATGGATGGATGAAAAGATAGAAAGTGATAGAGGAGAGAGAGAGAGAGAGAGAGAGAGAGAGAGAGAGAGAGAGAGAGAGAGAGAGAGAGAGAGAGAGAGAGAGAGAGAGAGAGAGAGAGAGAGACAGAGACAGAGACAGAGACAGAGACAGAGACAGAGACAGACAGACAGACAGACAGACTTAACATAACCTGTACTCAATTCAATTTGCAAAAAATGTCTGACAATAATGACATGGAAACAACAAACCTGTGACAAAATTTAAGGGTTGCGGCCTGTAAGATATCAGGTAAAACTTAAATTTCGTTAAAAACTGTAAATGTTTTCAACAGATTGTCAGAGCGGTTGTCACAGCAACGCGTGTTGACGCTGATAACTTTGACATCCATTAAGACAAACGATATTTTACAATTTGTCATCAACACATTTTTCACTGTTCACATTGATTTAATTTAAAAGCGTACATAATTCTTGTTTGCATGACGTTTTAAAAGCTCAAAATGCGTAGTACGCCCACTAACGTTGTATGATTCACGTGTAACTGTTTTATACGTAATTTCTTCACTGACATTTACGAATTGTATGCTCTGTTCTTTGCAAAGAGAGTAAGTACTTCAATTAGCGTATTGTACATTAACTCACTATATACTCACACAACACGGTATATACAGAGAAGTAACAAACCAGTTCCTGATATATTAAACTAGCGAAAAATTATTCTCAAACAGCATATATTTTAATATGATGTAAGAAAATTTCTCGGCGACATTCAAATTTATATTTTGTTTAGCATTTAATGTTTGGTTAACTTTTGTATCGTATGTCAAATCTTCAGGGCTGCTAAGAAGTTTGGACACTTATTAACTAGCGTGTATTTCGATTTAAAAATTTTTCCATGGCCTTTCTGCTCCTGTTCGTATTTTGGTGACCAATTTTACAGAACTTTTCACGTGTTTGATTCAGTTCATTCTCTCGGTTCCAAAATCAGCAGTAATTAACTTTTTTGGGAAGGGCTCATGCAAGAATGGGAAAAGCTGCGTACAACCTACTCTTTGCTGATGCCTCGGTTTGTGTTGGTATCTACACTGTGGCAGCAAAACTGTTTGACTACACAATACTGTATTAGCGGCGCCGCACTAGGTACTGGCTATGAAACATTTCTAATCGACTTTTGTTCAGTCAATGTAGGTTACGAGTTCGCTTCCTGCCTTCAAGTGTTATAACGGTTTCCATTCAATATTGGAGCGTTTTCTTGTCTGCTGTTAGTGAAAAGATGTTTTCTTTTTTAAAACGAATACCAATGTAGTAAAATGTTATACTAACGTTAGTATTTAACTTGTTTCATTACAATCTATGGCAGTGCAGTAACAATGATAGTAATATTAAGACGGTATGGAAGGCGAAAACGCTCAAACGATGAAAGGAAAGTGATAGAGAAAGACATCTTGAGACAGTGTTCTCATTTTTCAGTGTTAAATTTGCACTCGATCTTTTCTATTAGCATACCATGTCACTCTGATACCACTGTGTGTGTGTGCAACGCGCGCAATAGATGTAGATAGAGATACAGAATGAGAGGGAGGGGGGAGAGAGAGAGAGAGAGAGAGTCAGAGAGTAACAGAGACAGACAAAGCCAGGCAGATGGACTAAATGGAGACAGTAAACTAATGATAGGCTATCATTTTTTTAATGGTAATTAGTTCACACTGACCATTAAATATTGACGTAAAATATTTATTCAAATGAATCCTTTATAATTTTCTAAACAAGCTTTGTTGTCGTCTAACGTAGATCATGAGAGTAAACAGTGGATATTCGGTTTGCTCTGCCGTGGATAAATACAACAGCTAAGTGCACAGTAGTTGTAAGAGCTGAGAAACGTTTGTCGCCAAAGGTCGATGAACGAGATACAGTCCTCCTCTTTGCTGAAAACTGGTAACTCCATTCACTCCAGTAAACGTGACTTGTTTCCTTTAGACAGACAGTGGCTGCTACAGTAACAGTTCCATTTTATTTTCCTGTAATACTTGTTTTACAATATGTGTAATTCAAAAGTCGCTTGATCTCTACAGTTTTTATAATTACATTCTGCAAAATTACGAATTTACTTGTCAATTATTCGGCACGATCTTCCTAAACTTGACCAGATCCCGGAGATTCAGCTGTGAAGCTTGTGCTATGTGTGCACTCCTTATGACATTTTCAGTTTATTTTTGTTAAAAATTCAGTGGATCCAGGTACACTGAAAACACGTTTTTAGGAAAA
Source organism: Magicicada septendecula (assembly GCA_034769895.1). Classification (NCBI taxonomy): domain Eukaryota; kingdom Metazoa; phylum Arthropoda; class Insecta; order Hemiptera; family Cicadidae; genus Magicicada; species Magicicada septendecula. The sequence continues at coordinate 171,415,877 of CM068374.1, read as the reverse complement.
CTTTCTACACTAGTAGAGCAACGTTTTTAGCTGTTAAGTAGTTCAATTAATTATTACAGATCAGTTAGCTTAGCAGCTTCTATCTATCAGCCTTCTTTCATAATCTTTCAATCGTTCACTTATTTTGCTATTATTTTCAATTTCATTCTACCATTCTAACATTTGTCTCAACTGTCACATGTTTGCTGTCTTTCAAAGACCTGTCTTCCTCACTCTGTCAGTCGCCCTCTCTTTCTGTCTTTTTCTTATTCATTACAACTCCAAATCAAAATCATAAATTGTTTAGGTAAATTTTTGCGTTAGTTGTTCAAAAGCGAATTGTTGTAATTGTTAGTTGTAATTCATATTATTGTATCATAATTGTTACTTAGAAGTGAGGATATAGAAATTTTTAGTTGACATTTGGCAATAGACACAGGTGATAAACTGTACTTCAGACAAACAGATGTTTTGAGCATAAAAATTGTTTTAGGAGGTTTCCCAGGGTTGGTAAAGATTTCATCCTCTTTCTGAACAAGCGTGACTGTCAAGAAACTAATAGCCTTAAACTGTAGTTTATGTGCTACCAAATGTTGCTTAACTCTTTATATGGACAAGCAGATGTGGAGAGATCAAAGGCCCAGGTGTTAGGACAACAGAAGACAGATATATAAATAACATAGGAAATCTGGCGAGACACATCAGATAAGAATTAATGGTGACAAGTTCCAGACAGAACACATAAATGTTGCCATAAAGTTGATGTCCTTTTGGGGTAAGACAAATAATGGGTCATAAGTGTGAAGGCAGGTGTTGTACTCAGTGAGAACATTGGTAAAGGCAGATGTACTTTGAGAGAACTTTTAATCTAAAATAGTAAAACCCCATCAAATCGTGGCGTAGAGTCACCTGATGCAGTCTTTGACGAATAATAGGAGTCTTATAAAAATTTTAAGTAACTACCCTCACTTCAACTAGTTTTAGCAAATCATAGTTCTAGGTTTAGAAATAAGAGAAGGAAACAGTCCCACCACTGTAAATAAGGGTTACAAGCCACCAGTTGTGTATGAAAAGCGAAGCAAACGTTGGAAAAAACAGATTTGATTGTGTTTTTACAGAGCTTATGTCTGTGTTACTTTAACTTTTGATCTGAGTTAGAAGGTGTTCTAAGAGAGCCTCTCTAGACAGTCATACATTTGTTCTTTGTAAATTTTTAAATAGTAACTAACGTTGTTACATTAATTGTTCAGACTAAGTACTAGTAACTGAATGTACTTAGAGTTGAGTAAAAGTAATTAAATTTTGAATTAAGTTAATTTCAAGAATTATTTTTATAAAGGAAATTGTTAAAGTTTTGTATTTGCGAATCGTCAATGATTCTTCATTGAAGTTTTCAGAAAAGAATGGTTTATATCAATGATTTAAATTCACCTCCTTAGCCACAACTAACAGTTATAGCCTAGCAGCCACTTGATAGGTTACAACAAATTATTTTTCTAATGTTGATTGTTCTGAATTAGAATCGAAATGGGGTATTTGCTGAACAGTAAGTTGGAACTGTATCTCCTAAAAAAATCAATGTCTGCTGGCTTATTGTATAAGCCGGAGTAGATCAGTTCCCGGTTAAAAAATCAATTACATATAAACGCTTTATATTTTGAGAACCAAACAGAAAAATAGAGCTGCCGATGGTTTACGCAGTATTTTAAAATGTTATATTAATGTTAGAGACATACAATTTTGTACGTAACGACATTATTTTTCTTCTTGAATCTTTTCCTTTTCTTTCAAACTTAGTTTACGAAGAAAGGAATTTTGAATTTTATTGAATTCAGAATTTAGTAATTAGTTCTTTATTTATTACATTGTAATTATAATGGATCAAAGTATAACGTCCTCAATTGAGTTATCAGATGTTACAATTACGAAATGACAAATTTCTGTATTGGCAAACCATTGTTTACATGGTACAAACAAATGGAACATAGTAGTGTTGTGTTTTGAGTGTAGATTCACAAGCGGAAGCGGGCAGCTGCTACGATAAAGGACAGCGCTGTGGCGGAAACGGCTGAACAGGATACTTGCCAGCTTTGGCGCTCCAGACACAAACTTGCCAAAATATCGTTGTTCAAACAGGATCTTGCCGTACACACTTAGTTGTTAGTTCAGTATCTGACTCCCTTGTTTAGTTGACGTTCTGTTGAAACGGGGAAACGCAGAACTGTTTAAGATAGGTCGTAAACTTTGATAAAATGTCAAAAATTCTTTAATGTTATTAGTATTGTTACGACGGTCTACTAATTGTCGTATGGTACAGTGGAAAACAAAATACAAAACACCAATTAAGTCACTAATCACCAGCTTTAATTATCAAAATTAAACAGTTTGTAATCAACAACATATTATCTTACATCAAATCAAATAAAAATTGTTCACACCCAATACAAATGTCAACTAATATAAAACACAATTGTATAGCAATTGTTCCGCACAATTATAAAACACATAACACTTCGCCACAATACTTCAAACCGCACTGGAATAAATCGGTACTTCAACTGAACTAAGCGCCGCTGAATGCCTATATTTATACCCCGCTGAAATTCCGGAATTATCCATACTACGCGTCCGTGCTACACTAGGGCGTAATTTCTTGCGGCCTTGACACAGGGCGCGCGGCCGGTGAAGTCTAGAACAGTCTGGCTAACGCATGTTGAGATCACGTACGCACACAACATTACAGCCGGATTCCACTGGAATTGCCGAGAAACACGTAGAATGTCCTGTAACGGTGTAACACGTTTCCCGCATTACGTAACAGTACGTATGTTTCATGTGAGAGATCGTCAGTCCTGCCTACGAAAGACCTTTTCCACCCTTTCACCTCCTCTCAGTCTTTTACACTCTTTTACCTTTCGCTGTATGAGAAGCTCTAGTCTAACTGAAATTTTGTTTATAATATACTAAAACTTTTTTATACCATTAACAAATGCTTATTATAGAGTTTGTGTATGTTTTGTTTATGCATGTGTTTTGCTTTACACAATAATCGTTAGAGTCATTCAATCTTGATCATATTTTTTATTTATTATAATAACATATATGTTAAGCGGATAGCAACCTTTTACGGTAACAGTTGCATAAGTCCAGAGAGAGCGATCGCAAATTTTTGTTAACAAAGTATTTTAGTTGCAATACATGTTAACAATAATGTTTAGCAATTTTCCTATTTGGAATAAAATAGCTGTAAGTAATCACTAAATACTTCTTTACAAGAAATAATCAGTAAAATTTTGTTGAACGTTCTCAAGCAGCCAGTGTAAATGTGTTTACAATTCCTTTGCATTAAATGCAGATATTACACTACTAATACCTTCATATCTTCATGAATCATATACGTATAGCCTGCACACTGTAGGCATGTCTTACGGGTCTCATGTAGTAGGACAGAAATAAGGGAATTAATAAGAAAATAAACTTAACATATCTGAGGCTGGAATGGTGAAGAGTATTCGGTACTTAAAAACGTGTTTAAGCGAAAGTTGTGTTAAACACAAATCTGTGTCAAAATAAGGTTATGAGAAATGTTGGGAACAGTTTGCAATTGATGTGTGTACAATCCACAATAAGTTCAAGTCGACGACTACGTGCACGGAATGGATGAATGGAGACTACCAGGAACAGGTAAAGTCACCTAAATTATCGATTGAAAAAGAAGAAGAAGAAGAAGAAGAAAAAAAAAAAGAAGATAATGAAATATGTCAAAACATCCTACATGTAAGAGCTACCAGCTCTTCTAATAGCTGGTAACCATGATTCAGAGAATAAAAAGCCACAGAGTAAAAAAAAAACTAATTCCAGAACACTGGCAAAAATACGATTACGATTTAGAACTAAAACATAACGCTATCTTGAAAGGAAGTACAATTTTTAGAGAGGACGAAAAGGTAATGGCAAAAAACACGATTACAATTTAGAACTAAAACATAACGCTATCTTGAAAGGAAGTACAATTTTTAGAGAGGACGAAAAGGTAAAGAAAGAAATATTTCGTGTATCAGAAGTGAAGTAAAGAATAAGAGGCTTTAAGACTCTTGATAAAGAGTTGACTCTGAGATTATGGAAAAACACCAGTATGGCATATAATTAAGATAAGTAGAAGTCTGCCGAACTCAAGGGGAAGACAGTAATTGGGAGACTGGATAGAAAATGGAACTGGTTACTGAAGAAGTGAGACAATTGAGACGTAATAGAAACATATTTAAAAAATGGATAAACGACTCAAAGACATATGTATAATTGGGAAGAAAAACTAAGAAGAAGAAGAAGAAGAAGAAGAAGAAGAAGAAGAAGAAGAAGAAGAAGAAGAAGAAGAAGAAGAAGAAGAAGAAGAAGAAGAAGATATAATGTAGTGCTAAATATTTTCACAAACCTACCGTTGTTCTAATTGCTACAGCCGACAACACTACGACACTAATTGCTACAAGACTTTCGATTATCATTCAGTTTTTTTCTTCTGACACTTTCGTGCATCAGGTTTTCCATTAGTCAAGTAATTGATCTCTATTTACTAAATTACGGATGAAATTCTTTCTCGAGTTGCGAGTCCGTCTTTAAAAAGAAATAAGAATTTACGAAACCGGATACTACATTCACGCTCCAAAACTAGTGAGAACATCAGTGTATGAAGGGTGGCGAAATATAAGAATGATAACGTGAACAAATATTGTGTGTAATATTGTGTCGCAACAGAAGTGTTTTGTGGGGATGCGTCAAAACAAACGATGTACGCGCTAAGACAAATGTTTTTGAGGCAAAATGATATATTATACTGTTCACACGCTCACATGCCGTACACTTCAAACTCAAGTATTGTGCGTTGACAGAAGCGGTTGTATGATACAGGGCTCCGAGCAATGAATTGTGTTACCCTGACGCCATTTACGTTTATGACACAATTTAACCGGTTCTTGCTCAGTCATTAATATGCGTTTCTTAAACCATGTTCAATTTACCAAAAATTGTGTGTGGATAATTGGAAATAGATGACATTATAGTCAAGAATTACAGGGTTTGTTAATTAGTTATGACAAAAGTGTGCAATTTTAGTCGGTCTATTAGAAACGAGTGCAAAATTTTTAGATAAAAGATGGTATTTTACACGTTTAACTTTTTTTCTTTAGTAAAACTCTCTACGACAGTCTTCAGCTTGATTATCTCCATTTTTTCCAGTCTTGTGGACTTGTCTTCATCTGACTATAGCTCCTTCCGTTACTGACGTCATCAGGCATTCTATTCTTTCGTCTTCCTCGTGCTGTCTTACTTTCCACCTTACACTCTGTGATCTTTAGCTGCAGTCAGTTTTTAGAAAATATAAGCGCCAACCAAGATGGTTTTCTCTTCCTTATTACTTTTGGCAGTTTTCTTCTCTGTCTACAGTGAAAACGCTCTGTCATTTCTCAATCTATTAGTACATTTCACCTTAATCGATATTCGTCACAACTACATTTAGAAATTCTCTGGGTACCTTTCTTCTTTCATTTTTGAGGTCCACGTTTCACTGCCGTGTAGAACCACACTCAAAAGAAAACATTTATAGTGTTTTTCAAACTCAATCGAAATCCTTCTTGTTGTTAGAAATGCTTATACCTTTTTCAAAAGCTCTCTTACCCATAGATACCATACTCCTTTTTCCACCGTTCAGCTTCCATTCCATCACACAGTGCTTACAAAACACTTAAACAAGTTCACTTGTTCTACAGTTTTCCCTTCCAAGAATAAGTTAACGAAGACTTCGTTCTTCCTGTCTTCACCATTTTAACTCTCCCTACTACTATCTTCATTCCAAACTGTTTCTCCACCTTTCTATACAATATTCTCTATCTTAAATTCTAGATATTTTTCTAATTCCGTTAACACTGCTTGATCATTCGCGTATTTAATTGTCTATATTCTTTCTCCTCCAGCTACACTTTCTCTTGCTTTTCTTAATGCCTTTTCTGTCAGCACTATCGAATAGTGTTGGTAACAGACTGCATCCTTGTCTGACGCCTCTTCCGATTCATCCTCACTCACTGTTACGACTACTTTCTGTTTTATGTACAACTCTTTTAATAGTCTTTTATTCTTCCAATCTATACTAATTTATTTCAAATTCTTCAGTAGGATATTCCGGTCAAGTCTGTTGAAAGATTTCTTTCATATGGTAAATCAAACGTACATCTTCCTTTTCACTTTAATATTCTTTCTCCCAAAATCCTCAGGCATCCGATTGCATCTCTTTTGACTATATAGTTTCTAAAACCAAATTGGTCTTCCCCGATATTTCGTGAATTCTTCTCTTTACCACTGACCTTCAACATGACAAATAAAACTAATTGTCCTACAGTTGTTATATTTTTTACATTTAATCGGATTCATAAAAACATCTATATACAATAACATGCTTATTATAAACATCCTGGAAGAGAAAAGACCAGTGAAAGTACCCTTTTTGTGAATAATAGAAAAGGAAAATTAGAAAGCAATAGTAGATGGATCCCGTTTACAGAGTGGACGATTAGAGGTTAGCTAAGCTGACACAAAACTATGCATGTGGTTGGGTCCAAGAGATGGCTGCAGTGAAGACGGAACAGTCTATACCATGGAACGGAGACGACGATGGCGATGACGACTAAGCGCGGATTGCAATTCGGCAATGCTACTATTCCCATCAGTTAAATATTAACAATCACACCATTCTCTAAGTTTTACGTGTGTCGATATGCGTTGTCACAGAGACGCAGAAAATGAATTAGCACTAAAATAACAAATACCAACTAGTCACACCAAGTGTCTCGTTGTTTACATAATTGATGAGCAGCACTGAATAATCCCACGTGTACTAAACTGTAAATGTCAGAACTTCGTAGATGAATGGAGACAGTTGTGGCGGAATCGAAAATAATTGACGCGTTTATTCGTGTACTGACTTCCGTGACTGTTGTGTCCGTGAGATAGCCAGACGTTTAAATATAGGTTTATTTAGTACTTCTACTGTCAGCAGTAGTGCAAAAAATACTTTTATGACCAAATTTCCCTACAACTCACAATTTTTCATGGATTCAAACCACTTTTTTTTTTAATACTTGGAAGCAAATTCATAAAAACCTTCCTGAAGCGTTATTGAAGTTCGACCACGAAAATGTTTTTAGTATTCAATGAATGCGTAGAAACTTAAAAAATGTATATTTAAATTATATTAAATAAATAATTAAACCACATTAAAATTTTATTTAATGGAAAATTTTTAATTTGTTAAATGAATCTGATTTTAGACCAGAAAGATCTATTCTGCATGTAGGCTAAGAACGTTAAGTTATAACCACGAAATTTGAAAGCTGGAATCTAACTTAATGTGGCTACTGAGTGTTATAAAATCTTTTTAATTTCTGCATGAAGTGGCATGAAATGTGTATGTTTTATGATAGGACTTAGTCATAAGGAACTTCGGGTTTTAAACTCAAAAATTCGTGTCGATGAGATTAAATCTCATCAAAAATAGAAATTTTCTATCTCACGTTTAGTTCTCTTACACTACCCGAAGGGCGTTCGTTTGAGCTACATGTAAGTCTGTAACACTGTTACCTACTGTCTACACAGATACGGCCGTCATCTTGGATAAACCGATTTCGTTTAACTTCTCTGCCGTATCTGCTGTATTGGCAGAGATTGATCAATGTTTACGTTACACTAACTAGAAGTACAGTCACAAAGAGACCCTTTAACTAGTTGATATTTCTGTAACTACGTTAATGTGTGGTATTAACAGAGAAACAGATGAACACGATCAGGCTTGATTGCCTGTCGTGTTTCGTGAGAGTTACAAGAACACACTTCCTTATATGACATACTATAACAAATTTGTTTATTGTAGAGTACAATCGTATAGAAATTCATGAAATTTTTTCGCAGAATATTAGAAATTTAACCGTTGTTATGCTTTCAAATTAGAAAATGTTTTGGACGTCAGATCACTGCGTAGATAGCTAATGTAAACCTAGAGATTTATTCGCAAGAACGCCTTAAATCTTAATAGACAGATCTCTTTAAATGCCATAATTTAGTTTTCCGTCATTACACCATTTATTTTAATAAATTACTACCTACGAGCCACCAATCACATGAGAAACTCATACTATACAGGATAGTGAAGAGTAGTATTTATTTACATACTACAGAAAATTATTGTTTGCTTATAAAAGAAATGGAAAATACTTTTTTTCCAACACTCAGTAACTGCCGAAAAGACGTTACTTATAACGTCTAGCAGGTACGAACAATGAACGTTTAACGCAACTTATGAACTACAGTTATGAACGTTTGAAACTATGAACTATAGTTTCAAATATAACGTAAGCATAATTTGCTGTACAGTCGGTTGTAGATTCCGTACAAGCATATGCTCGAAATTGTTACGTGTAGGCTGTACTGGACTGTGAGTTGTGAGAAGGGAAACAGGACTACCAAAGTAACAGAGCTATCTTTTTTCTGATAACAGGGGCTTGCTGAGTCCCTGTCCCCGGAGTGTTGATTATAAATGTATATAACCGGAAATACCCAGTCCCAGCAGTAAACACTAGGCAACCAGATTCAATGCACTGTAGACACTTGTTTGCCGTTAATGTAACGACCGTATGAGGGTTTGTCTGAAAACTGATGTCCTACTCATTTTATTTAATTTGATAAAACTATTTATTGATTCATTAACACAAAAAGTTAACATTTTTTTAAAGTGATTCTCTTGGGAAGCCAGACACAGAGATCAGACTTTGTTCCAGTTTACTGAAATTATACTATAAATCATCAGCTGCTACTGGTTTCACCTGTCGTGTTATCCTTCACTATATAAGACCGTCTTCAGAATCGTATTATACAATAAAAGAAGTACAGTTGTACAGAATTCAGTATACATACCACATACATACTGTTGCACTCCGGCACCTTACGGCACAAATGTGAAGATGATCTTAAATGTCAAGAGAATGTACGTCAACAATCTGACATGTTTGTGATACAAAAATTGGAGATTTATCTGCCAAGAGCTTTAAGGAATAGTATTTGTTATTGCACTGTTTGTAAAATAGCTTGGTAAAAGGCACATGACATTAATAGTAATAAGATGATGATAATAATAATAATAACTATTTGGTATTAAACAGTGGCCAAAAAATGACTTTTATATGTTAAATGGGAGAACTCATGCTACACTAGCATCCAACAAAATGCACGGTCCCAAATATTCCTTTGAAAGACCTATGGCTACCGCGAAAACAGAGGTAGAAATCTTATAAGCATATTGAGTTTATAATCAAATCATGGCACTCAAAAGATAATTTATTTAAAAGCCAGAAACAGTTAGTTTACTTGAAATAATAATACTAACGGTTATTGTTTAGTAATATAGGCTTATAAGCGAAGGTACTAATATAACAACAATAAGTAACCGAAGGCAAGCATAAAATTCAAAACTCCCTTACGATACGTATCCATAACCCTTAGAAATACAGACCAAAAGGTATCATTAGAGTCTTTAAGGAACGGTTCTCTCTTTGGAGAAATAGAAAGCTTTATTATCTGCATCTAGGACGAGAGTGTAATAACTATAAGACCAGGAGAAAAAAACTATAAAAAGTGAACTAAAAATTACTGAACCACAAAATCTGTAAGACACGTAATATTGTAATGTTCGACATAATAGAGAACGTATAGCCTAATAACGGGATGCTCTGGTTTGGCGAACACTGGGTATTTATTAAACCATACTTTAACAAGGAAAATAATTCACTGAGCGTTTACCTCCCAGTACAGACTCATAAAATTTAAAACCTTGTTTTATAATAACTAATCTCAGACTGAAATGAGAACAGTCTGTCTTCAGCTATCAGAGACTAGAGAAATCACCTGTTCCGCTCCCAATGGAATGCATCTTCTTTACAGACTCTTCCTAGGTCTTCCTATTATCTTTGTCCAACAAGTTTCTATTGCCAAACTTTGTTAAGAATCCTGCTATCTAGCTATTGAAATGTTCAGCTCTTTGGGAATCTCTTCACTGTAGAGTATGTCTCTTCGTGTGAAGAGTTTAACAGATCGCTAGAATCCACATCCAATGCTTGTATCCTACTCAGATGTTTTTTCTCCGGAACTCAAGTTTTGGAATCATACAATAACACTGAAAAAGCTATTACCTTATAAACCTTTACTCGAGTCTCTTTCACTCTTTCATAGGTTTTCTCTATAACGCTTGACGAATTGTGCCGCATGCTGACTGAGTCAACATCGTCCATTTGTTCTTGGATGGCTATCATCCGCAAACAGCATGCTATTCATGTATGTCCTCCTATATATTTATATTTATTTCCAAAACCATTCGTAATTTTTACCCTCTAACTATGTCATGAATATTCAATATCAATATTAAACAATGTTGGAGATATGCTACAACCTTGGCGCGCTCCCTGATTAATGTAAATCTCTCCTGTTAAATCCTCTCCTACAGACAGGACAACAGTATACGCTCAGTACAACAAGATGTTTAGGATAACCCCTCTTACACATAGTGTCCCATAGAATGGATCTGTTAACTCTGTCAAATGCTTTTTTGTAGTCAATAAAAGCATGATGTGTCTCCAAAGTAAATTCCCTTTTTTTCTCAATCGGTATTTTTTAAAGAGAATACGTCATCAATGTAAATCTGATACTGCCAGTGATTGCTAACAACCACGTTGTTAACCAATTTGTTATTTTTTCCTTCTGATTTCGTCAAAATTACAGATATTTGTCAAAATTACTGATGTTTAGTCTACTGAGGTTTTGGATATAACGAGTAAAAACAGCAACAGGTTCGCGATGTTATTCTTTGAGTTGTCTGAATTTTGTTTACTACTACTCGCTGGACGCTTTTATCTTTTTAAGGATAATATCTCAGGTTAATAAATAATTTAATTAACAGAAGATATATCATAAATTGTTACTTTAATAACTCACTTTCAGTTACTTATTACAATGTCATAATATTGATGATAACAGAATTTAATCTTTTCTTTTATTTGATAGTGGGTTCTTTTAGATCTGATTGAGTTGCAAATAGTGAATAAAATATCTTTTAAATGTTCAATATAAATTACTTGTTGGTTGAATTCCTATTCTGCGAAGAGTCGCATCCACTTGAACGTCGTCTGAAGTATGTCTCTGTGGACGGCTGCTGGTTAATGTAGGTCCTAGTTGGCTGCACTTGATTGATTATCATAGATTGATTACACACTGGCATCACATTCACAATAACACAGCTCAAATATCTTCGTTACAGTACGAACATATCGTTATAATCAATATATCTTTTTAACACAAACTTTTATATATAGTTAACAAAATTTTACTCAGCAATACTATGATTCGTCTAAGGTCATAGATGTAATTTAAGCTAGGTGCTTATGACAAGGATTGTATTGCTTGATAACGTCAGACTATTTAATCACGATTCTTTTTGTGAGTTCCGCGGATTTTGCGTAACTTTTCGGTTGACTTTAGACAAACTGTGACTGAATTGTCACTCCTAATTCAACGGTAACTTTCAACTGAATAACGCTGTTTAACCTTCTGATGACTGACTACTTGATTAAAACTGACTTCTTTAACTGAACGGTCATTTTCGGATGACGGTAAACTGAGTCACTGTTTTTACCTTCCGACGAATTAAATAACTTAATTTACGAGTCTTTACTGTTATAACTTCTCCGATGACTTAATTGACGAGTCTTTACTGTTGTACTACACCGATGACTGCCTTAAACTTCTCGGTCTTGGGTTTTATACACAAACTGGGCCTACCCTCGCCTAATTTTGAATCTAAACGTTCCCATTGGACTTAGGTACCGCGATATTCAATTTTACCCAATGTAGTACCTAGAATTTTACCGCTAAAAAACTGACGCGTTTTCTTACTTGTTGGCTAACAGTGCGCTCCCTAGGTTCGTCCGCGTGATGGGTAAAGACGCTTCAGTTGATTTCTCTGTCTAAATGTCTCACTCTAACATAACGGGATCCTTTGTTAAAAGCACTTAACTTTCACAACGTTCTATTTATTTTTTTGTTAATTTTTAGCATAATACAATTTTATTGCTGTCCGTCTGCTACGTGCCTGTTTTGGTATTTTGTGCCGACTTTCTGTCGCCAGACACAAGGGTGTGTTTAAAAAAAACACCGCTTTGACATTTTATAACGGTAGTTTCTTTTTATTATATCTGTATATCTGTTTTTGACATATTTTAATATTGACTATTGGTAGTAAATTTGCACAGCATGCAAATTTGGCGTTATATTACAGATTCAAAAGTAGTTGTCAATGTACTAATTTCAGCACTTTACTAACAGGATTGTGTACGTGAGCTGATCCAAAATTGACATTCTCTTTCTGATAAACAAAACGAAATAGAAAAATATTTTATTATATTTCAAAATTACGTACATATCTGAGTTACTTTTGTTCGTAATCATATATAGACATCTACGTACGATATCGTTGCACGAACTTTTTCAGTCGCTAGGTAAAAGCCTTTTGCCAAAATACGCAGCCAAGAGTTGACCGAAACCATTGATGTCTTCATCGGTTTCAAAGCGCTGAGTAGTCAGGCAGACTTTGACCTTGGTGACACTGTGACGCTCTTGTCCGTAATGAGTACGGACGAGAACCCTGCCTCGATCCTGCCGCCGACAAGGCTTACGCACGGTCCTCCCCCCCCCTCCACGTTCTGTGAGGTTCCCCGATATACGAGCCAGGGAGCCAGCCCTACGCGGGCAATCTTTCATACGCGGAATTTGCCTTACTTGACTCTCTGTCCATGATGGGGTCCCTGGAGAACGTGGTCATCCCCGTGTAAAGTCAATTTTGACGAATAAAAGGTGTCAATAGGATGTTAATTTTGGAATAGCCAGTGTCCATTTTAACCCTCGCACCTCACCCTTGTATTTCATACCTTTGCACCTCACGCTGGAGTTCTCTGGACCCCAAAAGTTAAAAATATAATTTGACATTAAAAAATGTTAATTATTTATTTTTTACAACTAGAGTTTAATTTTAATCTAGTTGTCAACAATTAAATCACTTCCTTGACTGTTCTTGAGGAAAACGTGACCTTCGGTAACCGTTTACAAAAATTAACACTTTTTTTTCTAAAAATAGTAAGCAACGTTTTATTTTACAAGAAATGACACGAACGTAGGTAACTATAATCTAAAAACTCTTTTTGTGTGTATATATGTACTAGAAAAAATATTAAAATATCTCAGTACTGTAAATAAATATATTTCTTTAATTAATCCACTCAGGACACATCCGTACTCAAATCGGAGTGAACTTGACAAACACTCGAATTTCTTTGCGTCGTACTAGATCTGTACGATGAGCTTACAAATTTTACTAATCATAGTTCTTCTAGGATAACATGAACATCTTCGTTTAAGTTGCAGAAATAAAGAAACCCCCAAAAAGGCTTTTATTTCAGAAGAATCACTACTGTTATAGTAACTGTGCCTACGGATTTCTGTGGAAATCTTGCGCTGTATTTCTTCATTTGTTTGTTTAGTAATTTGTGAAATAATATTATCATAACAAAGTAATTCCCAGGCGTCCTTTGATGTTTTTACATTACGTGCTACATTTTTGAACCAGGTAAGTGGACTACAGTATCTTCAGCTCTTGTTTTTCCACTCCTTGGATGATCCATGGTATGCCACTTGTAACCAGATATTCCGGTAAGATCATTTTGTGAACCTGTCACCAAACAATCTTTAGGTAAAGTGAGTGTACTTCTTTAATACGACTGTATCTGAAGGGTCCTGAGTTTCAATGGAATCGGGATCATCATCACAACCAAAATCGTCTTCAGATTCACCTTTCAAAAATTTCCATCCGTATCTCATCTTTAGTTAAATAACACAAAGTCATATCAAAACTGATTATTTCTAAATAAATTTTCTAGATGAAATACTAACAAAAAGTGTGTAAATGTCTATAAAAACAACACTCAGAACAGATTCTGCACTGCACAAAAAGTATATGCGAACCTCACAGTGGGGTCCAGAGAATCCCAAACAAATCTTAAACACTCACTACTCAGCTGCTCAAGGATGCACTCAACTACTCAAAAATTGGATGTAGCTGGGATGAGAATAATACTAGCATGGAATACAAAGATTCTCTACTGTACGTATTATAGTTAGTATTTAGAGAATTTAAGAATAAAAATCTCCTGGGGCCTACTAGACCCCACGGTGAGCTGTGAGGGTTTTAGATTCAGTAGGTTTCCGAACAGAAATAAAGTAACAAAAGAAATAACTCAGATTATGACAAAGAAAAAGAGATTAATACCGAAACATACTCTTCACGTTTTACGTTCAGTCAGTACGTATTAGTTATTACGTTTAGTTAATTACTAATACTTTAAACTTTTGCAGGTCATGAACTAGAACGTACAGGTAGGTAAGAATAGTGTGCATGTTAAAATTCGCAGTCGTAATTTTTACATAATCATTGTTTTATATCATCGTATTAGCTTATCGGACCGCAAGCTAAATATTCCGAGCGGTCGTATTTAGATTTATACGTTCAAAACGCATTCAGTTAAGATAATAAGAGAAAAGACATATAAATTGCGCCATAAAATAGAAATAGTACATATTACGAGTACTATTTTCATAGTTAACCTCCGGTAATTACGAGCGGGGTTTCAACGCTGACAGAAAAAAAAATGTACAGCTTACAACGAAGATATGTTTGCCTGTAAATAAAATGCAGAAATTAAAAATATGGAGGCAATTTTCTCAAATACCACCTAACATTTAGAGCTCTGTATAAAAATAAATTGAGCTCGATAAAAAAAATATGGAATGCAGAAATACCGTAACGCGGAAAACATAGAAAGTTCTGCCTGGTTAATATTTGTTGTTGATTTATAGTCTCAAATATTAACGCAATCTGTTTGTGTGTTCTACTGCTGATAATGTAAACACAAAAACTGGCAAAAAATATCACTCATTCCTTTTGCAGTAGGGCTATAATAAATGGTAAACAAACATTGACGAGAACAAATTTTTGTCTGGCAGCAATTAAACCTGAAATTATCAAGAGTCGGTTAGATTCATCGATTAATATACATCATACCGTCCCGATCGATATCTGTGTCAGACTTTATTTCTGACCAGCCTAGGTCGCTATATAGTACTAAGAATGTTTTAGTACTTAGGCTGTGCGGCTTTCAGTACAGGCAGTACAACGTTTTAGTACATCGTATAAACGACGACACATTAGTTCATTGGATGTCTACATTTTAATTCAAAACGCAAAGCGTGAATGATTTTGATTGCTTTGAAAGGTACTTTAACAAATAGAAAACAATTAAGATTTGTTTCCTATAGCCTATTCTAACTCTAGAAAATGTAAACTATATTGATTACGTACCGTGATTTAAATCTGGTATAAATTGTTGGGAAACGTACGAATCTTCATATAAGCTAGTGAATAAATCTACACGGTGAATAGGTTTTCTTTACTTATTTGGAGATTTTCATTGTAGTTTACTTTTTTTTATGTTGTCATTTCACAGATTGTTATTCTTCTTTTGTTGAATCGTTATTTATTAAATTAATCAAAAACAGTATAAATAATATGAACCCGAGTAACTGTGAAGTTATTTTTTTGTAATTTTAAGTATTATTCGGCATTGTTTTGGTGTAATACTAAGTTTTAAACGTTACAATGATTTGAAAATAAACTTGACCGTACTACAGTTAATTTGCCATAATAGGTTCCCAATGTAGTTGCCATAATTTGGATATAGTTGGAACTAAAGAAGAAAGTCAAGGGTCTAGTACAGACAAAAAACAAACTCAAAAAAATGTCCAATCTACTTGTTAATAACCTGCTCACTGAATCCAGGAATGAGAGACGACTACTGATTGAGAGACGATAACTGCGGTTCTGAACATTGGATGATATTGTTATATTTCTTAACTGAATATTTGTCATCGTCTAAAGTGGGAGTTTTGTTTACGTAAAGATTGATATTATATAAAGCAAAAGACTACACGGTATACTGAACGTGTTTTAATAATCAACTATTTACTGAACACACACACGCGCCCGCGCGCCCCCATCACGAAGGCTGTAATATTAGGTTGGCTTTTAGCCATAGTTGTCTTCTTTATATACGTTTCGTGTTTGCACTAAAAGATAGTTTTTGTTTTCTGTTGAATGCAAAATTTAAAATAAATATAATACAAAATATAATCAAAACGATTGAGTATAGATCTATAAGAAAAATAGTGACCATAAAGTGTGTTGCGGCATTTCAGGCAACGACGTGGAAGAATGTAGTAATTTATCATAAAAAAAGTGAGCTCGTCGAATGCCGTCGTGTAAAGGAGAGAGAAAGCAGCGTATTAATGAAAACTGAAAATTTCAAGGAAGATAACGAATGACTTCTACTGAGGTAGGACGGTTTGAAAAATGATTGCAATCGCACAGTAGCGAGGATGCCGTAAAACAAACCATTTATCGATCCCGGATAAACAAGGAATGAGAGTCAGTTCCGTGATGCTTCCTGGCTGTACAAAGTTCATCGCCTCAACGGCTTTGTGTTACTGCTTTACATATTAATGTCAAATGCTTATATTGTCTGATAGTTTATGTTTGTTGATAAACAAGAACCAGCTGTCGTCTCCTTGTCACTGCAATGATCCTACTCCTTTATCCAACTACTTTTCCACTCCTTATGTAGTATCCACACCACTCACATTACTACCATCATCACCATCATTACCACCTCCACCCTCACCATCACCATCATCATCGTCGTCTCTATCATCTCCATCACCATGTCGTCGTCGTCATCATCACGACCACCAGGCACTCTTATTATTTGAAATTACATAACCTGAAATTACCAAATACACTTGGTAGTTGGAGAAAATACATTTATTTATACAACTCTGACTTTTGACTCCGGTTTCCTTCTTGGATCACGAATCTATAAGATGATTAGGTGACTAACCTACTGAGGCTTATAATGATGTTAGGGCTCATGACTTTATCAACTACACGTGCCTGTCGGGCTACGAGCACCGGTTGCAATGTTGAGGAGATGTTACTAAAGGCCACAAAGTATTTGAAAATATTAAAAAACACTTGGAACTTGACGATTAATTTCAATAAAATTAAAATTCGTATTTTCGATTCCATCGTTAACTCTGTCTTTCCTACCACCACCTTGGTTTCCTACCACTTTATGAATGGTCTGCTAAAAGCAGGATATATTTTTGGCCTACAGAGCAATCAAATCCAGTCTGCGTGTTTTAACGAACCGTCAAACTACTGACTAGACTTCGGACACCTCTTCGTAAGTAAGAACCTAAAATGTGATAGGAAACATTATTTGATCAAATTTTTTAGAAATACGATATTTCAGATTGTTTTCAAATTAACACTGTGAAAACAAATGACCATCACCTCTCCATCAGATATCTTTGTAGGTGATTCCATTTTTACTGCAACAATTTCTAAAGGAGCCTGCCTACAGAGCTTCTCCAAATCGATTTACAGAGTAACTACACTCTGATCTTCCATTCTATAAACGTGCTCCATTCATTGTTGCTTCCATTCTTGTATTCCGTTCTTCATGGAAAAATGTATTTACTTCGGCTCTTATATCTTCATTACGTTTCCGAACTGAGCCTAGAGACTTTTACTCTCCTTTAAAACTTCATTTATGCTGTTTGTATTAGTAATTTTCTTTTCCCCGTTATCGTCAGGAATTTACAACAGCGCCCGAAACAAACAGAGTCATTACTTTACAAAATTGTATTTTTGTATCACATCTTGTTTTATTTTTGTGTCTCTTTCATTTCACGCAGGGATTTTTTTACTTTAACATCATGATACTTCTAAAATTTACTAGAACATACAACATTAAAATTTGATACTTCCTAAAATTTTATATTCAACCACCACTTTAGTAGAAATTGCCTTCTAGAATTCACACTGTTTGTTTTGCACTATACAAATATCTTAATTTTTAAAACTGGTTTAATCTGCGTTCTTTATAGAATTGTTTTCTCCACTCATAGATTAAATTATTTTGTTAAAAATTGAAACTTATATTGAAACTATAGTTTTTAATTTACGATTTCATTTGAATCGAATGAATCTTAATTACCTATGTTTAGTAAACCATGTGTAGTAAACTATATCCAACTTTGCATCTCCCTACCTTTTCCATATATCTCACCATTGATTATTTTGCTTGTCTTGTACAATTCTTTACTTATTTTTCTTTTTATATATCACCCTTATGATTTATAAGTTAAACACTGTTAATTTATTTTGATCCCTTGTAGTTTGGATTGATTACCAACATTATTTTTTGATTACACGTCATGTCTAGAAGTATACCAAGGAAAAACAACAATGCTTCCGTTAAGCATTTTGATAGCCCTTTAAGAAAAGGAATTCAGACTTCTAAACAAGAGGTCATTAGCTGTCATAAAAGTAGGCGATAGTGTTTCCTCATGGACGTTGCGTGACAGATAAATGAATACAGGATAGTTCAAAACCATGCAGTAAGCTCAACAGCAGTCATATTGTGAGCTAACCCACGTATGAATGTGCCTAGTACTTAAACAGCCCTGATCAAGTAACCTGGACCGTTATTCTGTAATTGTGTGCACACGTAATACAAATCGATAGGCATATCGACATCTTTGTTTGCACTTGGTTTCATTATGTTAAACAGCATGTACGTGATGGAAAGTTTAATATTGATTTTTCGATTGACAAACAAGTTCCCACCATGTTTACGTTGGCCCAGCGAAGTCTCCCACTCCGCCTTAGAATATTGGGCAGGATATTTGTCGCACATCTGTGTTTACCTCCGAACGGTAGGTAGCAGAGGAAGCGCGGAAAATTTTAATGTCAACAGAAAACACGTCTTCTTGATGGTATTTTTTGTCTACGTTTTACAAAAAAAAGCGCTTTTTAATGTTGACTTTAAATCAGAACGCTTTTATTTGTTTTAGAGAATCACGTATGTTGTGTGTGTCTTTCCGCCATCAATATCAGTTTTTTCTTTTATTATTAGAATACTTTTCACTGTCGTAATAAAGTTTGTGACTAAATAAATTTATTTTACTGCTTTATATTAATATTTATAAATCTGCTTTTAATTCAAAATATATTATGCTCATTTCAAACGTAATGCATGTGAATGGTGTGTCTTACGCGTATTTATCATACGACGTAATGTCTTCCTGGCAGTATTTTCGTGACGTAGTGGCAGTGACACTTTTTGCTGGAACTTCCTTCTGATAGTGTCTTAATGGTACTTTCTTGATGTAAATGTTTTCCAGCATAGTCTTGCTGCCTGCGTGTTATTCGTGCCATTACTGATTTTTAAAAGTAGCAGATTCTGGTGTTTTTGTTTAAAATTTGACTGCATCCCTATCTAATTATTACCTATCAAATTGCCACTCAAATACGATGTCCAAATAATATTTACTCTAATATTTACGGAAATTAAAAAAAAAAGATTTTAAATGTCTTACTAGTTGTGCAATTTAAACGCCACCGTACTTTTTGCAATTTTCTGAAACGTCTGAATAAGTGTTAAATACAACTTGAAATATAAATACTACTTATTCTGTTGTTGTATTACAGTGTAGACAAAAAGAAATGGTAGTAAAAATAATCCACGTTATTAAATTTTCATAAAATTTATTATATTGTCAGTTAATAATGTTTTCCAGGTTTATTTAACATTTATAATTCAAATCACAGTGTTCTGAAGTTTGCGCTTCCCCGCGACAATGTTATACCTATAGTGTAGTAGGGACAAGAAGAAAGTTTAATTAAGATAAAATCAATTATGCCTTTAGTAAACAACTATAAATAGCGTTTATTTGTGTCACCTATATTAAGTGTGTGTAATACTAAAAGTTTGACATTACCCGCGGGAAACAAAACTTTGAGCTAAGTGAGCAAGCAACCTGTTGCGGGGCGTATCACTTTAAACTCTGAGAGAACACTTTATTGATTACTAAAGAGAGCCGTGTCGGAAGCTAAAAGCATACCCACTCTCTGCCGTTCCACTTGAGTGTTGCCTTTTGTTTCCTGAATAATAAATTGTTAATGTTTTAGCGTATGTGGCCAATCTTTGAGGTGAAAACTTAAATCAACATCAGAGAGAGTCAAACTATCTAACCACGTGTTTCATTAAATGTGTTTATCTAAATCGTACACAAGTCAACGCGCCCACTTGAACTGATTTGACTCAGTCTTGTATACGGACTGAATACCTATTTCAATATCTATAAGATCTTGAATTCCTATTCGAAGGGTATCCAAAATTCTCACTAAAGTGAACTGTAAAGTATACGTGTGTATGTTTATGTAATTCAGCTGCACATATAATCCAAAAGGTCTATTATTATGAGCAACATTTTGAGGTGTGTTTCTTGAGTTTTTCTTGTGTGTGTAAGTATTTATGTAAGTGTTTAACTCATTTGTAATAAAACAAATGTCTTAAGGTCGCGCTTGCATTTCAAGTTAAAATATATATTTTCAAATGCAGTAATGCAGCTAATGATTAAGTACAAAATGTTTTACTTTATGGACACAAGAATTGTGTTATTGGGAGATGTTTAATAATAGTGCCTGTCATTTCACTTGGAACGTATTTTCTAAGCAAGTGTAAAATATACATATCATACAAAACGCGAGAGAAAGGACTGCATATTACCGTAATAGAAAGTTGTTGTATGTTTGTATCACGGAGGCAGGTAATATGCCAGCAGTTAATGTAGACTGTCTCCTTCAACTATACGGAATACACGAATGATACTGACATCAGTACTACTATTTACCCATAGAACACATTTTTAAAAGCTGACTCGCTCTGGGAATTGCAAAATTACAAAAGCGTCATCTTGCGTATAAAGATTGGCAGCCAGGCACTATAAACCAC
The DNA here is from genome assembly GCA_034769895.1 of Magicicada septendecula. Taxonomy (NCBI): domain Eukaryota; kingdom Metazoa; phylum Arthropoda; class Insecta; order Hemiptera; family Cicadidae; genus Magicicada; species Magicicada septendecula. Next base: position 171,394,848 of record CM068374.1, on the reverse strand, counting down.
TATGACTACCGCTCGCCCTACAGTGTGTGCATTTGTTACCTAAAATTTTGCCTTAATTTTTCAATAAAAATTGTCATTTACCATCGCGTTTCTACACATACCGTAAGCACTACCTTTTAAGGTACTCATCTGAATTTTTTTAACGCATACACCTAGTTCATTTGAGTCCGATTTCACGTCAGAAATTCGTCCGATTCTGTTTAATTAGAATCAACAGTGCATTACTGCGAAGTAGAAAGTACCGAGTTCCTGAGAAATATGTGACGTTCTGATAAAGCACTCGTCTTCGAAATGTAAGAAAATATTAGGAATTATAACGTACGAATATGTTGCCGCTGAAGGCAAAAGAAAAGGGGCAGATATCAGATATGTGTGTATGTGTGTGTGTGTGTGTGTGCGCGCGCGTTCATGTGTATCTTTGAAAACTACTTTCAAAACGTTCTTGTACGCTTTCCGATTTTCATTCCTATTAAACTTTCCATTCTTCTCGGTTTAGAGCTTCCTCTTCTGTTATCCTTTTTCGTTTACCTCCATTTGTCTCTTCACTATTTTCGGGCGTTCCTTCTTCCTTGTTACTGGTGTCTGTTCTTAGACTGCGTCTAGCATTCTGTCATATCCCATTCATCGGGCACTCTTCTTCTTCTTAACCCAGAGGTAGGTGGACTTGCAAAGTCATCTCTTTCTACAGCCTTTTCTGCATGTATCTGCATACTTGCTTCCTCCTTTTGTTTCATCCATATATTCCTGTCTGGGATTAATCAGGGTGGTGAACCAGCTTGAATGGTCGTAGGTGACCATTGCTTTTCCTTTTCGTAATGTATTTTTGTGTGGAAGTCTTGTTTCATGCCCTCGTTTCTATATTCAGTTATTAGTCTGTCCACAGTATTCTTAATGTCCTCCTCCAGAACCACATTTTAAAAGCTTCAGGGCAGCTCCTTTTTAATTTTCTCAGGTTCCAGTTTTCTGAATTATTTGTGTTTAAGATGAAAAGTTTTATGAATTTCTTTCTGGTTTCTAAGAACACGTTTCTGGACGTCAGATAGTATTTTCTTAATTGAAAAATGGTGTTTTTGTGAAATTCTACTTTTTATATCACAGATCGTTTCCCCAACTGATGTAATGCGATTTCCAAGATATATATAGGCATCAACTTCTACCTTCAAAATTAAGTAAACATATCGTCGGACACGTTCATATAATATTAATTACGTCGCTCAATTATCTTTTATACACTTCCCTTAAGCCCCCCTGTGACCTGTAATTGTTACTCTTTCGTGTCCTGTCCAGTTGTATTTTCCCAGTACATATCCTCAAGGCATCCACTCCATGTCTTATAGCTGTTTGGTTCTTATAATTATAATTGTATTTTTTAATACATTTTTATCGCCACATATTCTTTTCACTCTTTTTACAGCAGTCATTTCCTGCGTTTATAATATTTGTAACATCTTCCGTTGGCACAATGAATGTACATAAAGATTAACAATGAAATTTACTCTGTCAAAGGCTTATGAATCTGAGTCACAAATTATTTAAACCATTAAAAAATCTTTGAAACGTTTCTAACGAAAAAATAAGAGGTAAATAATACAAAAACACAAACTACAGAAACTGGGAAGCGAACAAGCAGAATAGAAAATGAAGCATGAGACTGGCTTGAAGGTTGGATTCTCATTTTCCTCAAGACAATGAGAATACAAAGTTTTTCCAGTACAATTACTTATAGAATTATTTACAAGCCTTATTTTTACACACGGTCTGGTTTAGAAATAGGTATAATTTAAGTGATTATAGAATTTTATTGACATTTTTAGTAGCTCTGGAGGTAGGTTGACCCCTTTGACTCCCTCAGTAGTTACTCTAATGTAGCTATACATACATTAAGTATTAAAAGTTAAAATAGAAGCAAAAGACAGGCATATGAGTTAACACTAGAAAAGGGAGAGAAAATGAGAAAGAGAGCGAGAGAGAGAGAGATGACAATACATATAGACCGAACGAATAAGGGGAATAAGGGTAAACACTACATATTCCCTCAAAGGATTACGAATGTGTACGTACGCTGCAAGTAACACTTCCGAGCTCCCAGAGCTGTTCACTTCTTGATCACAGACTCAGCCTATCTCTAGGGGCTATAATTTTGGACAGCCCGATGCAACGATAAACATGTATTGTTTTCCCTTAAGTACCAGTTTGCTGCCCCAGCGAAAAGAATGTTTTTAACAATAGTATGCCTTTTGTTTGTTTGTTTTCTTAACTTTTGGCTGTCTTTGTCATTGGAAGCGTTTAGGGCTAGTGTAGTAGCACTACATGTACGACTTGTTACACGTGAAATAAAGCTTTGCGGCTATTACACACGTGAAATAAAGTGTAGTAGATTCTACTACACTTTTATTAGGCCTGTTGATAAATAAGGAATTGTTACGTGAACAGATACCTTCAGTGATAACGTAATTGAATACCATAGGTAGTAAAATAGTGGAACGTTTGATTTAATGACTTTCGCTAAGAATTAATTAAACCACTTTTTATGTCATGAATGGTAATCATATACGCACTATTTGCAATTGCAATGTTTATTCCCAAACACGTTAATGAAAACACAATAATAATAATAGAATAAATATTAAGCAATACAATAAGACAAATAATTTAAATAAACCTGGGATTTGATAATTCAGCATGTTCTCTACCATTTCGTTTGCAGTTTTGTCTAACAGTTTGTACACCCATGCCACTTGCATTATCAGGACAAATCGAATTATACTAATTTAACAAAACCAGTTCAGCAGTTTAGGGTAACTAGGGTATGTATAAAACCGTATAGTAGGTAAACAAATAACCCTCCCCCATAAATAGTGCGGTAATCACTGTGATATCAAACGATCGTTCCAACAGACGTTAGCTAACGGTGACTGACACTTCATTGTTACTTCTTTGTACTCATTGCTAAAGTAGACATGAACACGAATCGAGCAGTATTCCCATTCGTGAGGCATTACAATTTCACAAGTTTTCTTTATCGGCGTGTGACGTCTAACGTTCGCCACTTGGCTTTATTGCCTTTATATGTTCTTGGACATTAACAAGAATGATTGGGTAAGCCGTAATTTTTTTTAATCAGGATCAATGGTTTTGGTTGGAACATACAAATACCTCGTCTAGGCTCCTCTTGTATAGCTGAGTATTACGGTACGTGCGGGTTGAAACCAAAAACTGACAATGGAGTATAAATAATGTGGTAGAAAACTGCTACCCGCTCAGCCTTGACTTGTCAAGCGGCCTGTTCGCCGTGGAAATTGTTATACTGTGAATTCGCTGCTCAAAGTCCAACCGTATTTCTGATGTGTGCCATAATCTGTACCTCCCGCCTATTGTAGCTATTTATTTCACTTCAAGAAAATGTTCGGATACATGTGTATACATCGGGAATTCTCATCATGTCGTGACAGAAACGAGAAGATTAAACGTTATTGCACGGAATATCATATTATATTATGGTAACACGTTAGTATATTACGGATCTCATAGTAATAATAAAGGACCATCTTTTTATTACACAAAAAAACGTTTTAAGACGTCTGAATAACAACTTGATCATTTTTGTACCATCGAAATGGCTTTGTATAGATATAGAACAAGACGCAGAGTAGACAGACACCTCATGGTAGGCGTATGGCGTATAAGGAAAGTAAAGTTGCTTTCAAGCAGTATGCGAGACTATCGCTACGTTTGGCAGTAGATAACAAATCACTTTTCTTCGGTTAAAGGGAATTATTGGAACAAGCACGGCAGGGATCAACAACTTGCTTCGTTATCGTAGTTATCAATTGCGGAGATTAGTTAAATACGAACAAGGTGACGTTGTATTTGCGTTTGTTCAATCATTTACAATGCAATGAAGCTTATTCAATACATAACGTTGTGGTAGTAGCAGAAATTAAATGCCACGATCATGTAACACTGATGAAGCAAGCTTCCTCCCCCCTCGCTGTTTGGAAACAAACTACAGTGTAGCCAACACTAATCTTCAGCCGCAAGCTCTTAGCTACCTACCTATTCCGTAGCCTGAGTTGTCCTTGGTGCCGAGAAATTTTTCTTAATTTTATGGTACACACCATGGTTTCTTACGACAATGACGCCGAGATCTCTAGGTACTAGCTGATTTAAGCCTAAAATGAAGAAAGATTCTCAACACTTTTCTCTACGCAAGTGAAGGAAAGACACATTACATTCTTTCAAGTGTTCGGACCTTTAAAAGAGAGGAACAGATTTTACAAATAACTTGTTTCCTATGTCGACAATGACCTTTTTGAAAACAAAATCGTAAACTTTAGGTTTGGCGTAAAACGGAAAAATAATCCGCTATTGTCAGGCAGTGTTTACTGAGCGAAAGGTCAACGTATTGCTTCAATATTAAATTATGAAAAACCACTAAGCCGAGAGCGGACGCGTTCTGGTAAATATATTATTTATTTGGAAACTACAAAAAATACGTAAACCCTAATGCGGCTATAACGAACGTAAATATCATTGATAGAATTAATATGATTATTTATGATTCTGGCGTAACTTCACTAGTGAACGAATACATTTCATATAAGGTCGGTTTTAGTCTTATCTGATCAATGCCTACGTTACACAAATTTCAGTAATTATAATCTTTCCGCTACAAACAGACAACTCAAGGCGACATTACTGCATCCCTATTCCTCTGCGCTATCCCCACAAGCGCGACTTAACCAGCATAATAAAACCAAATGTACCAGCTGATAGACATCCCAGTTTTTCTGCTCAGAAAGGAAGATAACAACAGTGATGGCGATAAAGAACGGAAGAAGTAAAGCGAAGGCCCCTCGTTGGATATGAAAACTATATACGTATGAGAATACGTTATACAAGCAAATTTCATTACAGCCATATAAGTATATTATTTTCATTTATATAATGAGTACTGTAAGTTTCGTTTTTAAATTTACAGTAAAATGCCAATTATTCAAAACAATCGGAGCAGAACGACTTTAGATAGCCATAAGTTTTGTAACAGCAAGACTACTACGCCATAAGCAATACAAGATTAATTTATTAAAATAAGACATGTTATTAAGAAAGTTGAATATGTAAATGGCAAATTATGATGAAATAGTAGTAATGATACAATTCTACCGTAATTACGTTTTTGGGAAAACCTGAAATTTTCACTTGAGTTTGAATTTCCCTCCGTTTTCTTAAGGGTACCCAACATGAATCTATAATTAGTTAATGTAAATTCTAAAGTAGCCTAGAATAATGTAAAATTGTAAAGTGTAATTGATATAACAAATTTTAAAAAAGAATTACACTTAAGAAATTTTATATCCAGATTTAATTAGGCGAAAACATCAGGAATTTAAAGTAATTCTCTGGGTGCATATTGTTTCTATTACGATGATTTCGTTTTTAATATTCTACCATCATAGTTTTAAATTTGTAAATTATAAGTTAAATTGGTAAATTGTTCAGTGATTCCTTGATGTCTGACAGTGGCCCAAGTTAAAGTGAATGTTACCTTTCTTATATGTCAATAATAAACCTAAGTTCTTGTATGATGATTATCTACATTGTATGCATACTTATGAGAAACGATATGTATTTAAACATTTTTAGTTTTGTTTTAAATAAAAGCTAATTTTGTCTAATTTTTCGTAGATATTTTATTTTACGATACTTTCTCTTCTCTCCACAATATTAATTTTATTTGTATGAATGCCAAATTTTGGAAATTCTTTGAGTCAACAGCCGGAAAAGGTCTTATCTCAAACACAGTAGGATTATTTGAATAGGACACTATGTCACTATGAAAATGCAAGATACGTTTAAGAGAATTTGCCACATTTAACAAGTTCAAGATATCGAATACCTTTTCTATAAGAAAGATAATCATAAATACTCAAATCACTTACAGACTGTGTAATTATAAGTAAGACGTTAGCGAAACTAAATAGTGACACTAAAGTATAGAGAGCAATGTTTGCTTGTTCTTTGTGGTATAAAAAGTCATGGTAAACGCGAAAGGAAAGTGGATCGAAACATCCATAAACCAAGAAAACGGAAAAGGTTTAAAGTATGTTTGCTCTAATAAGAAAACATTCGAAGGTTTTTTCAATACAGAATAAACGTAAAATGCCTACAATGAGCAGAGAATAGTTGCATGCAATGATACATAAGAGAAATGGTTTAAAATTAACAAAATACGTACGAACACCTAAAGAGGCGATATTTGCTAAAAAAGGTTTTGGAGGAAGCGGTTCTGAAAAATAAAGACACAAGAAGTGGAAGAAGCCGTAATTCAAAAATAGAACTAAAATTTTAAGTCTCAAAATTCTCGAACTCCTTCAAATGAAATAGAATATAAAAAAGCCAGAAACAAAAAAAAAATTATTATTAAACAATCTCATAGGCAATTATGCAGCTGCTTTATTTCAATATCCATCACATTCCTTTAAGATACGCATTGTATGAAGTTGTAGCTTTCAAAATAATGAAAATACTGATCAGGAATGGCAGAAAATAATTGGATCTTTCAATCCAATTGAAGTGGATAAGAGCGAAAAGCTTTTTACCAAACTTAAATACAGTGTAAAGAAAGAAAGTAAAAAAAAAAAGAATATGTTAGTTGCCCAGGGAACTAACATTATGTTAGTTTTATGTAAGAGAGATACGTAATTCTAGAATAAAGCGCTGAAGGGTTGAGTCATATCATATAGAACTTATGAAATTGCATCCTATTGTATCTGCGTCTATTCTAATTTCTAAAGATGTCCAAAGACGAAAGACAACAGCAGATGCGTTATTATCAGAAGAACAAAACGTTTTCAGGAAAGGTAGATAGTGCACAGACACAATCTTTACGTTCAAGTTAATAACTGAAAGTGAAGAGAATTCAACTTAGAAACGCATCTACTGTAGTATTCAGAGATATAAGTAAGGATTCTCTGACAGTGTTAAATGTTCGGTACTCTGGAACGTAATTGCTAGAAGAAATTTGCCTCGTCAACTAATTAAAGTTCTTTAGAACCTTTAGACAAAACAACAATAATCTCAGACTTATATATTCCCAATATAAAGATGTCAGACAATAGTGCCTCAATTAATGCGCAATTTTTATCACATGCTTACACGGCACATTCGGAGGTATCGAATATTTTCATGAATAACCTATACTAATTTAAACCACTTCAGTAACACACATGTAAATTCACTGCTTTGAGCAAACAATAAAGTAATATTAAAGAAAAACAAAGCCAGTTACATAAGTCAATATTTGTACTTATTAACAACCTAGACAATTATAAACTAAAGATCTCTGTTGTTGCAAAATTATATAATATGGAATTGGTAGAAAAATATCCAACTGGAACAAAAGTATTCCTGAATCATTTAATATTATACCAAATTTTCATTTTAAGTACCTGGATAATGAATTATTAAAGAAAACGATTACGACTGAGATAATAAGACAGACAAATTATAAAGCATCTGTGAAACACCCTTAGAAGATTAAACAAATGAAACACTAAATTTTCATAAGGAACCAAAGTTGGAGAAAGAGGAAGAGACTTGTACGATGAAACGAACATGAGAGAAGAGCTGATGTATGTTTTATATTAAAAATTATGTAGAAATAAAAAACAAATGGAAAATACATGTAGAGTAAATGGGTAAAACAGAATTGAGAAACGTATAATAAAAACAAACTTTGGATTTACTCGATTGAAAAGAAGGAGATGTCACAGGAAAACTAAAATGAAAGGTAACAGTAAAAAATAAATAAGGAACGAGCAGTTTATTTATTGCAGTTAGACAAAACATTTCCACTTTTGATTTTTAATTAATGCATGAAACTATAGTCAGTTACATGTTTTATGATCATAATAAAGTTACTTATATTCGATTCAAAGACGCTGTACAACAGGAGCTAAAACGACTACCAGGTAGGAGGTTACGGAGAATCAGCAGATTATGATATGCTACAAGAGATTTTGTTAAAAAATATGTGCCTGTAAACACGAAATCCAATTTTTGGAGGTTTTGGTGGGTAAAGACAAACTTAATACCACTCTGTCGGTATAATGAAATGTATCGCCAGAACTGTGTCGTAGACACATTACGACGAACTGAACTAAAATACTCCGCCAATAAAGACTGATGCTTATTTTACGTTTCACTATTAATTTCTTCTCAAATGATGAATTATACCCTGGACAATTTAGTCATAGCACTGTAATTTGGTCGGAGCTTATCTTTACACGGATTAAAGTTGACAAAAGTTTTCCTAAATACACACTATTTTTGCGGCGAGCTCTGACGCCGAATGATTGATGTCGTGCCCTGTCGTACACATTCAATGGTGAGTAGCGGGCGCCCAGTAATTGAGAGGCTAAAATTAAATTTACGGCTTATAGGATCGAAAACTAACCTCTGGTGGCCTAATGTTTTCCAAGTAAAATTTTCACCGTTTTCTGAATGACAATCTGTTGCTGATGCAATTTTATTGCAAACAGGTAAAACTGATAACGAGTGAATTATTTTTAGTGCCGTACTTGCCTGCATCGATACGTACCTGGTAATTAAGAATCATCAAGCTACTGACGACTGCATAACACGAGAACATAATAGTTACTCTTTTGTTGAAACTTTCCAATTCTTCTACCAATACCTTTCTCGTCAACCGTTTTTATTTTTTCTCCATTCTCTATTATTCATACCGCAATGACATATTTACGGCCAGTTGCGTATCCTGGTTTATCCTGCTTTCCTGGTTTGAAAAAGGTTCATGTTTTTACAGTAAATGGATGCAAACTTCTACACAACTCATTTGAAAATACCTGTTCCACCACTAAGAAACGACTTAAAACACGACTTCATCCCCGTATGAGTCGTCCTCATTCGGTTTACTTTTTAAACGGTATATTCCTGTAGTTGCTGACCTTACTATTTTACGTTCTGCGTTCGTTTTCTTAACGGGAAAATCTCATTTTCACGCTTAACGTTTAAAGTTTGTGTTGGTTTATTAATCAACCATGTCGTACGAAACTTTTCCTACAACGGAAGCATAAGTAACTTAGTTTGAATGACGTTATGGGTAATTTTTTTCAAAGTAATCACAGGATTTGTAGCCACGTATGTCGGTAGTGGATGGTAAGATCCATTATCCATAAACATCTTCGTAAATACGTCGGTGTTCTACAGCTACTAACAAACATTTATACACGCCGCATTGTAGGCACACGACGACGATTATACTCCCATTACCGATTTCCTTCGTTTAATATAAACCAAAAAATCGTGTTTATTATTATGAAAACCATCACACCTTATAGACACACGGCATAAATATAGAATGTTAATAAAATTTAAGATTTATTATTTCTTTTATGAATTTGCTAACTGCTATAATTTTTATTGTTCGACTAAGCTTTTCGTCATCACTGACATCATCAGGTCTAAAACGGTTTTAGACCTGATGATGTCAGTGATGACGAAAAGCTTAGTCGAACAATAAAAATTATAGCAGTTAGCAAATTCATAAAAGAAATAGTAAGGATGGCTGCTAATTTAAACAATACGAAGAATTAAGATTTATTGTTGTTAAAATCTGATCCCGGACTATTTGGCCATGGTCCAGTACTATACTCGTTAGCAGACGTTTCGGCCGTGCCATTAACGGCCATCGTCAGTGCAAATTTGAGCTTTTCACTAACCTAAGATGTTACACAGTACAGTGGTAATAGCTGAAACCACACGGCTGAAATTTGAGGTTTATGTTTTCTGAGATAGTACTAATCACAACAAAATATCACGTGCAGGTTGTATTCCACTGTAGTGCGAATTGTTTCAGATGCTTCTGGATAAACCAAATCTAGAGTCAAACATCTGAAGTAACGTATCTAATGTATAATATTATTTGAAGAATGTACATTTGAAGACAAACACGTTTATGTCCTTGAAACGTCATCATCGTGTAAGGATTTCTACAACCTCCACTGATTCCAAAGGTTCTGTCTTATTAGTTTCATCTCCAAGTTCTGTTTTTACCACTTCATCCCGCGAAGTGTTTCTTTTTGCCATCTTTCTATACGACTATGTTCGGTGAAACTCGCTATCCACTATTTTCTGTTGTTGGCTCTTAATACCGTGTCAACCTCTTTTTGAATTAACCATAGATATCTTCCTAGATCCCCATTATTTCTTTACCTCCATGTTCGTGATTCTCTCTAACTCATTTAGCCTGTAATGTCTTCGCCAATACCATTCTTTGAGGTTATCGTATTTCCCAGCTTTTTGTTTGTTACTAACTTTACGATCTTCATGGAAGAGAGCATGGGCATCAATTAACTTGTAAATAAGTGAGTTATATGACACTTTCATCAGACAGGCAAAATTAGTTTTGTTTGGTAGATGAAGCATCGAAGATTTATATTAAAGGTATTGAATTGTACTGGAAGTTTACTGACATTTTAAAAATATAGTTTCTTCGATTATTGAGAAAATGCAGAGATGGTTTTGTAATTTACTACTATTACTTAATTCTTTCTCTACTTCTAAAGTTAGGAAATTTTTGCGAAAGAAAAAGTGTAATCCTTCAAGACTAATCTAATTTTGCAAGAGTAATATTTATAATTCTACATAATAGATACTCTATTGTCACATTAGTCATTTTCTACTTCTTCACTTTCAGCCTGTTCCGTCTTCACACGCACCGTTTTCTTGGTCTGTCTCTATCTTGTTCTCTAAGAAGTTTATACTGGATTATCTTTTTTGGTATTCTCGAGTAACTCATTCTATTTGTGTGTTGTATTCAGTCTTCTTTATTTTGTTTAATTTTTCCGTTTATTGAGTTTTATTCAGCTCTTTTCTTACGTCTGCATTTCTTACTCGATCTCTTAGGGTGTATCCTTTGACTATCGTTAAGAATTTCATTTCAGAAGGTTGAATTCGGTTTCCCTGATTCTGGGTGAGTGTCCATTATTCATTCTCCTACATCAATACTGGTGCCGCCATTACTTTGTACAATTTTAATGCTGCACTTTTCGTACTTTCTTTCCCAGAGTGTTATGAATAGTTCCACACATCCTCTGGTATCTGTTTATTTTATTATCGATATAGTTTTCATACTCAGAGCTTACGTCGCACCCTAGATAGTTGTAGTGGTATATTAGTGTAATAATTTTATCGTGTATTAATATTTTGGAGCGTAATGGGAATTTTCGTTTCAACGCCATTATTTTAGTAATGTCACTAAATTATGTGATAAATTATTAGTGTCATTTGTCACATTAGTAAACTGTTAAATACATAATATTAGAAAAGCTGTAAGTTGTATTATTTTAATTAGAAGTAAAGTATGTATTTTGTATGTAACAAATGTTCAGTCAAGTTTCAGAGCACTGAACGCACTGTGTAGCAAATGCCACGGTTGCTATAACCTGTATTTACAGCACAGTAGAGGTGGAACGGACTGTTATTTCCTGCGTACTCAGCCTATCCGATATCAATATAGGGTTGTTTTATGGCATCTGTGTGGTTTTAATACGACTGCAATAATTTTCACAGTGCCTGGATTTAACTAGAATCGTTTGATTAGACTGCTGCCTCTATATTGGCTTTGTATGCCGTGTCGATATCCCTTTCTGGATGATGTACAGATATTTTATTGAATCCCCATTACTTCTTTACCGCCTTGATTGTGATTTTCTCTAACTCAGTAAACCTATAGTATATTCGTCAATAGTCCAACTTATTTGAGGTTATCTTATTTCCCAGCTTTTCGTATGTTAGTAATTTTTTCAAAAATATATAGTAATTCCAATATAAACCAAATACCCTGACTGACTGATCACAAACTCTCTTAAACTACAAGGCTTACAAACTTGAAATATGATACAAAATTTATCTTAGGTGTGTTCTAAGAAATTTTTTTGAGAAATTTTACTTGTAAGGTTACGTGGAGATTTCCTTCTAATAGAAAATTACCTTTTCGGTGAGTTTTTAAACCGATTTCTATGAAACCTTTTATGTTGGTAGAAAATAAATTGCATAAATAGATAACTACAGGTATCCCTCAGCACTGCCTTGCTCTCAAGGTCGGGGACACCGATAATACACCGTGTAGGGGCGGTTTCGTGGAGATTTCCTTCTAATAGAAAATTACCTTTTCGGTGAGTTTTTAAACCGATTTCTATGAAACCGATTTTATGTTGGTAGAAAATAAATTGCATAAATAGATAACTACAGCTATCCCTCAGCACTGCCTTGCTTTCAAGGTCGGGGACACCGATAATGCTTCTTAAAACCTGAACCCGTCTAAACTTTGCAGTAGTACCAGGCTTCAAATTAAAGCGCTCTATAAACATATAATCAAATATGTAAACATCGTTCCCATCATCTCGAGTTATGGGAAGGATAAAACTGTTTTCATTCTCGATATCCCCCTCATTTCATGGGACTATCCCTTCCTGTTTAAGCGCCTTTAGTTCCCCGTGAAAGTTTGATTCGCCATGACCATCAACATGGCGATCTCTGAAGATGGTCGGGCACGACTGTTTCTTCTACGGCTAGTTTGTAGCTAGCTTGTTCACGAGTGTCCAGCTGACATTCTGGTTAATCTCCAATCAGGGGGGAAACTCCAAACGTAGTGTATAAAAAGGTGCTTTAATCTTAAATTTCAAATCCCATCTTTTGTACTATTATCCCCACTTTCCCCACTTTCGATTATTAGGGACCAATTATTATTCTTGATTATTCAAAAATTCACATTTTTTAACTGTACGTACAAAAAATTGGTAGAACTAATATATTTCTTACTTACACAAAGAGATTGTTTTATTTTCATTTATAATTTCAGTTCCAAACTTCACATGCATTACTGTTAAATTAGATCACATCTACGATTATTTTACAATTATTTGTTAAATTATATCGTTTATTTATTAACAATCAAACACACAACAATAATAGTATTAATTTCCATTTTTTTTCTTATACGTAGCAAGGCACAGCTAGTCTTTTAAAAATTGTCATATAACATTAATTCAGTGAGCTTATTCATTAGGAGATAAGCTCGCTGTTTACACATTCACGAACTTGTTCTGTCACATGTCCTTACGTTTCTGTTATTCTCCGATATTGTATGCAGCATGACCATTATTTTTGATAACTGGTTTTGAAGTAATTAGTAACTACAAGTTCTCTTGCCAACAGCTTATTGTATGTCAGCTTAGTTATTGCGCTTCCCAGACAATATTTACGAAAGGACGAGAACGGAAGAGAAGAAGGCTGTATAAAGAGAATAAATAAATTTTGAATCAGAGATATCGAACACTGTGATTATTCTAGCCGTAAGTAGATTGACAATAATTTTAAAATTTTTCTCTGTTTTTCTAGAGGCATGTGTGTGTGTGTGTGTGTGTGTGTGTGTGTGTGTGTGTGTGTGTGTGTGATTTTCTAAATTTATCAAGATTTTCCGCATCCCAGTTTCCACAGACTTCTCTCCTTAGACTGTTTCCTGGAAGCCTCTATTGCTTATTAGGCTGCTCTACTCACGGGCCACTCTGTGGCGCCACTCAGTCGCGCCCGGTTGTTTTGCATGGTTTTAAATTGTACCCTTGCACACGAGCGACTGTGGCAGGCAGAAACCAGTCCCCCCCACGAATGGAGACGATTTGTGGCGTTGGAGCTTACACACGGGCCACTTTCAGTCGCGCCACAGCAGTGTTCAGCGTGTGTTGTGAAGCGTATACTAACACTGTAATTTCTATAAAACCTTTGGAGCTTTCTTACTATTTGTTTTTAAACTTTATAAGACTTTCTTGTTTCTAAAAACTATTTAAAAACTTTAACTATCACGTCGGATTTTTCGATTTATAATTGAAGTGGAACAGAGACCGGCAATTTGGGACCCGAGATGCAATGAATATTCAAACAAAATGGCAAAAGGGAGAGCATGGGAACAGCTCTGTTTAATTTTTGTATCAGGCTTCAGTGAAATGGACAGCCTGATGAAAAATAAATCAGGTATGTTTCTAATCAGTACTGTAGTAAAGTATGTAATAAAAATTATAATAGCAGTAATAATAATAAAGTAGGCCTACTGCACTAAACTAAAGTGTAAACTTCATAAAACAACTAAAGTCATAAATGCCTAAAGCTGGTAGACATTATATTGTGTAATTATATTATTACAGAAATGTAGGTGTATGTAATAGAATAGAAACAAAATAAATATACAAGGTCTACGAAGCGCAGTATTTGACTAATGTCTAAGTTTGTATAATGCAAGAACTTATGCAATCCGAAAAAACTTCGGTCCCATGCAATTCCGCTTTGAACAAGTTTTTCTATGTATATTTTCTCTATTATTAATAATAATAAAACTTTTCGTACAAGAATATATTTTTAATTATTTTTTTTAATATAACACTGTTTCAATAGTATTTAACAAACATCATCAGATATACAAATTAAAAATTATTTAAATTAACAGTATTTAAACAGTGTTATATTGAGAAAATAATAAAAAATATATTCTTGTACGAAAAGTTTTATTATTATTAATAATAATATAAAAATAATACAATAATAACTGAGTAATTATGAATGTAATATTTTATTTAATAACTATTGTATTGTATGGAATTGCACCATAAAAAATTTAACATCAGTCTCTGCAACAATCGTACACATTTGCGTCTAGCCCATATGACTCCTACAAGTGACAAATAATTATATAACAATATTCTACCTGCAAGATCAATCTCTAGCCATAGTTTACTGTTGAGTATCATAATTACAACACAAGAAAAAGAGTAATGACTTCTAAATTACATAGAATATTAGCGAATTCAGGCGGGACGGTCTCAACAATGTTTTATGCAAACACTACTTGAGCACATGCTTATGAGCCAAAACAATCTTGCGAACAATGCACACAGTTTACAGTTGCAAACAAGTTTAGATCTGGCTTACAGGAAACCAATAGTTTTAATCGATTACTCAACACCAAACTGGTTAATATTTCGTCTACTGAAATACGATTATTGCATGTGTGTGTGTGTGTGAGAGCGGGTGCGCGTTCGTGTGAAAGAGAGAGGGATGTAAGGGGGGAGGAGGAAGGTAAAGAGAATGTACGTGGGTGTAACGTTCTTAACATAATCTATCAAAATCTTTGAAACAAATTAGATGCGACAAACCAACAATATTCATATAAATAGAAACAATTTTTATTTTTAAATAAATATTTCTACTAAGAGATATATTTTAGGGAAAACAGATTTTGAATAAGACACAAAATAAGTTATTAAAATAGTTTTCATTATGACTAGGGTTCGATAGTGAAACAGTATCAGACAAGGTTTCTCTAAAAAGGTCGATATATCATTATGTCTTGTCATGGTACTGATCCTTCTTGTGTACAAAAGAATTCGGAAGGAAGAAGAACTTCCTCGTCAGAGTCCATGATGAAACTGATGTAAATACTAAATGAAATAATCTTTTATCACTGAGCAAATGGAGAGTGGCGCGTCTCTGAAGCGAACCCTTGCACACGAGCCACTGGTACAAGCTACTGAGAGGCGCAACTGAGTGGCCCGTGTGTCAGCAGCCTTATAATGTTTACACGTTTCCGCCATAAAACTTTAGGCGTACCTCTCTTCCTGTTGTGTTTGTATGAATTTTATTTTTTCTTGGATCACTCAATCATGTCAAAGCTCAACTTTTCTTTCGGTATTCCATTTTTACGGCCTTTAACGTTTCCTTGTTTCCTTCGCCTATGCTTGTGAGGGCGTCTGGTGGAGTAGCGTTGCGATATTGGATACCCTTGTGAAACGTTCTCGCCGTCTCTGGACCTGGCCATTCGAATCACCCGATCAAGTTTATTTACTTTATATTGAAATACGTTTTTGTTACGTTTGTGAATTGTGTGGACAATTTCCTTACAATACGAAACGTTTTATTACTTACAATAATGATAAACGTTTGCACTAAATCAAGTAAATTGAATTGTATTTGTATCTCAATTTAAATCAGTATTATAGTTCTATTTAAAGCAGGTTAAGTTTTAATAAAATTTAAAGAAATAATGAAGTAAATTATTATTGGTACACTTCTTGATGTACAGAAATAAGCTAAAAAAACTGTGCCAGTAAATTGTTTTGAAGGCTACCGACTTGCTTTGGACGTGTAATTCTTACTTTTACTGTTCAATAGAGGGCAGCACTTTCACAGAAAACCGTACAACTACACACACGCGCCCGCTCGTACAGTCATAACTAAATAGAACGATGAGAACGTGATGAAGGGTTTTCACGCACTTAACCAAATGAATGTGAATTGATTAAAAACCAACATTGACGGTCGCTTAATAAAATATAGAAAATAAACAGACGCTATGAAGGAGAGAAAGATATGTCAACCGTAATTCTGAATATATATCCATTATTTATTGGATAAACAAACACAGAGGGACTTGAGGTCAATAAGCTGGCAAATATTAATGGCAAGCATGCAACGTCAATACAACAAGTCTAGAATCGTTTCGTCATATTTTTTTATAGTATCGTAGATTACATCGACTATCGTACTATCGTATTATCGTAAGGATCGTAGATTACACCGACTATCTTGGCTGGAAACCAATACAGATTCACACACACTCACACACACACAAATATTGTGAATGTAAGCATAACCACCACCACCATCGTCGTCATTGTCACCATATGGTAAACAGGTCATAGTTACCATTCCTGTTTATCACACGTTTGAAGCTTCTTCTCTTCATACATTCCAGCATTAGTTGTTATCGAGGAGCTTCAGTCGACTCGCCTGTTCTTTTCGTCTGTTTTTTCACTGTTCCCTGAAAATTCTCCAATAGCCTTGGGAGTATGTCTAATGCCGTTTCCCATTTCCGCTGCACAAATAAAGCACTTTCTCCGTCGCTTCTCTAACCCATAAAGTAAAACGTTCCAGTCAAGCACTTCGTTAATCTTTTACTCAAATTCAAGTTCCACACAAAATTCGTTTCAAAGCTGCCTTAGTAAAAAAAGAACGATTTTAGAAAATTATTATTTATTACGTTCTAATTGAATATAATCTTATTCAGTTATTTCAGACACAAAAATATTGTTTGCCGTATAACCAAAGCTATGAAGTTGCGTGTGCCCTAACTACATATATGTTACACAATCTAGATGAAAATTAAACACATTTTAACTTAAATCCTTAACCCTGTACAAACAATACTTCTGAAAAACAAGTAAGTCGGAGCCGTTTAAACAAAGAAAAACGATTAGAATTACATTATTATGGCGCTGGGTAAATTGCTTTTGAAATGTTTAAGTCACTGCTTGCTGGTCACTGGGAATCGTTTGTCACTGCTTCCTGGTCGCTGCGAATTGTTTACCTTTGGCAAAAATAATTATCGTAATTATCTTTTGTTTCTGCTTCAATCAGAAATTATAATGTTACTGGTTTCTATCCCGTGTGTCTAGCAAATAACCAAACTGATGAGTTCTTTAGCATATAGGGTACTTACGTTGAGTCGTTTTCTATATTTTCTCACATCTTCTCTGTACAGAAGTCGTAGTAAAATATTACCAGTTGTCTCGCTGATGAAACAATACTAACGAAAATTAGTGCCGGAACCTTCTGAAGACTGGACGACGGTCCTGCAACCAAAAAATATAGATAACAATCCAGTCTCGTGTGTGATATAATTAAGGGACCCCTAATAAATAAGCTGTGTACTAAATTGTAGCAGACGACAAGATACATAAAAACACAATGACGGGAAGGGGGAATCGCCATTAATCCAAGGTTACCATTGAAGAAAATAACAATGCAATAGGATTAGATTGTTTTATACGTATTAGATAAAGATGTGATCATGAAAAGCTCTGATTCCTCTTTGCATAAATAAAACCATTACATCACGTCCGGTCGTATCTAAAAAATTTTACGACCCCATTAAAATTTGCAAGTTGTAAAACTGTTTAAAAAACACATTAACATATGTTGAATCGTTCATACGACATTAGAAAGCTTAAGCTTCAAGCTGAAGATTATATTTGAGACGGTGGTGATGATAAATACTTTTCTGTTTTCCTCCTGTTGTATGTGGCGATGGTATGAAGCGATATTATTATTTTTAGCTGTTAATCTTGGATCGATATCCGTGGACGGTTACTGCATCTCCCGCCACTATGTGACTGCAGTCATTTTTCACCAGGTCTGGTGTGACTCGCAGTCATTCGTTACCGTATTGGAATTTTCAGTTTTCATTAACGCGCTACTATTTTCTCTTTAACAGCTTGTGTCAGATAACAAACGCTCTTTCTTACACCGAATTATTGTAATTTCTCACGACGACGTAATACGTATTATCAAATTTAGAAACCATTTAATTTATGGCATAATTGTTTCTCCTTTTTACGTGTTTTAGAGTTGCAATACGTTTTAAAAATTGTAATAGGACAAATTTAAAAATAACTGACCATGCAACTTTGTAATTAATCAAAACACAAATTAGATTACAATCTTTTAGGCTTGAAGAAAATAGATTATACTAACGGCCAACGTGTAGAAACAATTTGTTACACACAATCTGAAAATGAATTTATAAAGATTTGTACTAACTAAATTTAACAACCCAAATAATATGCGTATTAAAAATAAGCGTGATAATTTTAAATTAAACAATCATAAATGTATAAAAAAACACAGAAACACCTGGTAAGTTTCACAGTTTATTCTTTACCTCTGATTTATAATTCAGAAGTGTGTTTATAGAGGAGGTGACGATAGATTCATATGCATTCTGCATCAGCATATGGTACCCGATTTGCAGCAGTAGTCCACACTCTTCGCGGAGAAATGTCAAAGCAGACTATTTATCTGATGGATTTGATGTGTTGACCGTTTCTTTTCGGCTTAAATGTTTATCTGAAGGCCAGTTGATACAGTTGTTATTATATCATATCACGAGTGCAGTTGCAGTATTTCGTGTCAGGTTTATCTCAACATCAACTTATTATGCCTGCAAAGTTCTGTGAGAATATTACTTTCATTAACTGGTTATTTGTAAAATATTTTTTAGAGATTGTTCTCTTGTTCGTATCATCAGCACTCATTACCGTTAGCTACCAGCAAACGCATCTAATATAACACACACACACACACACACACACACACACACACACACACACACACACACACACACAGCACATATAGTACCTGTGCTTATTCACATAATTCGTTCAAGCATTACTAGTGTTTCTCGACAGTGGTACAATTAATTTAGTGGTGTTACTTCGTAGCCTGTTTTACATACAGTGAAAACTACATCTACGCTAACGTCACATGTGGCTCTGATGTGCCGCTAACATAAACGTTTTGTACTTTTTGTAACGCTCGTTGTTTGTCTTTCACAACGGAGTCGGAGTCGTTACTGTTGCCAATTAAGTAAAATCAAGCGTACTGATTTGGATCCTCCGCCACCTAGCGATAGTATTGTCAGACTACTCATGTGATACCGTACGGAAACCAGCCGGTTACCATCTGACAATCATCAAACAGACTTCTGGTCGCTGTTTGGTCAACCAAACCTTCGATGGGAAAAACGTTTCTTGTTAAAATGCCGGTCGAAGCTCAGACACGGGGTACGGAGATTATATAAACATGCCTCGCAGAGATTTCAGACTGCTTGAGGCGTCGTTCGGATCGCGCCCGTTGTGACAGGCTTTCTTGTGGCATCTTGTATTCTCGTTTTTTGAACTCAAGAGCACAAAAGTCGGATGTGAAACCATGGTAAGTGAATAGAGTCTAGGCTGCCAGACACTTCGGCTCTTCTGAAGAAGAATGGTGAACGGACAGAACGATTTCACTCAGCTTATAGACTGGGCACGGACAATAACCTTCAACTTGATACTAAATTCTTATATATAATGTCCTGCAAATGTTCGTCTTAAACTTCTATTTAAAATTATAGAGTGTAGTCGTAGAAATATTTTACGTTCGATCCTGATCGGATACAGGACGGATCAGTGACAGAAAAGACAAGGCCAAGGTAACGAAAATGCCGTTGGTGATAGTACCAAAGGATATGAGCATCGTGTAGGCATCAGGTGATAGAGAGCTAAGATTGATTATACTGGTAAGTATTGCTGTACAACGTTTGGGCTATGTAAATCACAAGATTAAAATCGGCTCAAGTGAGCTATCACCGTTATTATCGTTTAAAAATTTTGTACAAATTAAACATGCACACACGCACGTACAAGGGAGGTTATTCACCCTTCTATGCAAACCGACGTACACTAGGGCAAAACACACATTGACAGTGCTGTTTATCAAACGTAAACAAATGTACATGCTTCCTACACGGTAGAAATTTGTCTGTCAGATATATTTAAAATATTTGGTCTACATTTCAAATTGAAAACATAGTTGGCAAAAGAATATTCCAAACATAGAAAACAAACAGGATAATGTCTACAAAAGTAAAGTTGTAAACCCTTACTTTACATCATTAAGCGGTAACACTCGATGCGCAAATGCCTAATATGTTTATAAAACTGAATTCTGTATGTGCGTGAAAACTGTCATTTTCAGTGATCATTATATCATCATGTTCAGCAAGGATTAATACGAAAAATGGTTTGATCCAGTTCCAAGCAGACAGATGGGTCACTTCAACGCGTCGGACGCCCCACACCCTTCCTTCCGTTCGGCTTACAATTCAATAGTTGTCTGGGGATGCGGCAGTCATCCGTTCAGTTAAGATGTTCTAACCATTTTAGCCGGCATTGGGCAATCCTCTCAAGTATACTCATAATATTCAGTTCCTGCCGTACATCGACATTTCTTTTGCGATTTAGAAGAGTTTATTCTGCCACGTGTGAGAGGGGCAGGCCTTATAGAACGTCAGGCGCGTTTGTTTACTTGTTGATTTTATAGTTCTCCTGATAGTCCCACATATATGGTTCAACTTGTGCAGTTTCTTTACCATATCATTGCTTGTAGTGTAATACACATTACAGCCCAGACATTTAGAATTACCGACCTGCTCCAGAACAGTACCACCTACAATTCGTGTAGGATCACTCCATGAAAAGCCATCAACTTGGTATTCAATGTGAAGATCTATAATCCGAAACCTTGCAGATTCGACTCAGTAAGTGTACAGACATTTAGTTACTAAACTGTCACTTCCAATAATGAAGTAAATTATCGACTTGGCTGTCGATTGTTCTTCTTTTTTTTTTTAATTTGAGGATATTTCTCAAGACACGTGGTAAAAATTTTAAACCAGCTGACAGTTCGTCCGTTTCAGCGATCGTTCAGAGAAGGACAATGTAGCCTAATTTTCGTAGTTATTCTTATCAACTCGAAGGTTAAACCAAAGTGCTGCTTGTAGGCCATCCAACATGACGTGGTGAACCGGTTAAGAATACAGTCTTTTGTCCCATTTTATTGTACTGTCGTCGATCTCAATGTTGGTACGAATGGCATCTACTGTCGGATTTTTTATTATGGATACTCGAGTTTAAGCGTTAATTACAAGTGAACCTGTAGGTCTACTTATAAACTAGTTACATCAAATTTTTGCGCATTTAATTTTGCGTTGATCTGTGTAAGAAACATATTTTTTGAAGGTTGATTTAAATTTTTTTTCGCGGTTAGAGTAAAAAAAGTCCATGTTTTTTTGTGTTTTTCAAGAAACCGCTCTCTTTGAAATTATGTAAATTAAAAACCCTTGGTCCAATCATAACTAAATTTTTATACAGTATGGGCACAAGTGTTTTCAATACATTACTTAAGTTGCAAAATTGTTTTTTGATCCAAAAAAAAGTTGTTATCAGTTTTGTGAAACAACTTTTTCTCGGTACAGGATAGTCGTACAAAGGCAGACTTGGTCTTGTTTTAAAGCTCTTGATCGTGGTTATCAAAATCCACAACTGCTGCAAACATACATTGAGATGCCGATTTTATACAGAGTGATATTCATGCAAGGGTGTGTGTGCGCTGGACCGTGTGTAAGCGGGCCTTCCGGCGTCGAAAGCGGGTGCCGTGTTGCCACGTTCGATCACCCCGGCCGCTTCACTGCAGTTGAACAGTCGCTGTTTGGATAATTTTAACACCTTATACCTATAACCCAGTGTTGAAATTTCATTTCCGATGTTTAAGTTTCCTTTGTTGTTCAATTGTTAAAGTCCAACATTGAAGAGGATACACTAAAAATAAAACTCCTGCAACTTTTTATAATTTTGATTTTTATCCTCCCTAATGTGTTTAAGTAGTATACTAACGTGTGCACAATAAACGTTACATATCTTTATTTCATAAGTCCGACGTTTTATAAGTTTCTCTTTATAGCACTTCACTAGACAATAAGGACTAGGTCATATGACTTGTCCCAACAGTTAATTACAAAATATTCTCAAAACGTTTAAACAATGTTGTTAAAATTAATTCCCAGGCTGATTGGTCGTGGTCTATTGTTTTCATCAAAAACAGACGTTTCGTCAGTGCCATCGACTGCTATCATCAGTGTAAATTTTAGCTTCGTTAAAGTAGGACAGTAGACGTTAATGACCACAATACTGTGGTTAAGGCTTGTAGTTTGAGCCTCCGCTGTGTAAGCCTACGAAGTGTAAACAATATAAGACGTAGAACATCCGAACATCAGGATTAGGAATATTATTGTTCAGGTTTCTGAACATTAGGAATAAAATCTGATAAAATTTTGAACAAAAACATTTAAAATGGTTTTTGGAAATATATTGTTAAACGTATTGTTTAATAAAATGACATCAATAAAAATGAAACTATTTTGAAGACTGAAATTAAAGAAAAAATTGGTGAACACAGATCTGAAAAATACTTTGTTTTAAAGTTACTACGTCTAAAAGATTTAGGATAAATTTAATGTAAAAGGGTAAATTCAGTTTCAAATTTTGCACATACAGACATATACTTGTGTGACAAAAGTAATTTTTTTTTAACAGCAGGAAATTCAGATAAGAGAGTCCGGAATCTGCATATTAGTGAGTTGTCAACATATAAAATTTTCGTTTCAAAACACAAGCTTGAAAAAGGTTATTTGATGCGTAATATTAAAATGTAAATATATAAATATATCTTTGAAAATACAAAAACCACTTCTATTAAAGTAATTAAATAAATAAGTTTTCAGCTATTTCAAAGTTTTGTCAGTACAGATATTACAAAACTTTTAAAGTATAACTCGTACAAATGATTTCTTACACCTTTATTTGTTTCAAATAAAGCATGATATTTTCATTATATACCTTTTTGTTAATATACGTAGATAACTAGATAAACCACTGTTTAACCTTTTACACATTATCCAGTTGTAAATTATTCTGTATTTTGAGAAAACATTTTTAGTTAATCAATACCAAACTATAAATTGGCTTTAATTTGAGGATGTAATTTTTATTACATGAAGTTATTAAAGTGTAGGTTTCAAATCATCTTTGAATTTCCTTCGGTCTTAAAATCTAAAACAACCAGTTTTGTCATAAATTAGCTTACACGTGCATAAGGTAAACCTAAAATATGCTGGTTTGTAAAATCATGGCTGAATCGTTCAAAAACGGTAACTTGAGAACAAAAAATTTCCGTATCTACGTTGATATGAATCTTATTCTGTATGCCTGTACGCGTGTTGTGAAAGTACTTCCGTTGCTTCGTAAAACACTCTGTATATTCTAGCTATGCTGGATAAAAGAAATCAGTAAGATAAATGAAGGGTGAAATTGTCAAGCATGTTTAGCAGCTTGGCGACGATACCAATAATGAAATAATAAATTGAATGAGCGCGAGTCTTGTAAAATCCGCTCTTATTCGCTACACTGAACCCGGGGAATCTGTAATTTAATACGTTTCCGCCATAAGTGTATAAAGATTGAGAAAAATATCAAGCTGATACTATTTAAAATGAAACGAATCCAATTTTTTTTTAAATAGGTCACGAGGTTACACGAAAGCGTACGTGCCTCCTAAAGGAGAATTTCAGGTTGATTTCGAACTGTGTCAAAACGAGGTTTGTTGCCACTTCACGTGCGTGTTGGGAAAACCCCTGACTTTAACTACAAGCAAACGGAAATATATACTACCTACAAAATGGCCGAGATGATTATTTTTAAGCCTGAAACTAAGCCTCACATGAAACGGAGAAAACAAATATTATTTCAATGTTTATTAACATGATTTTGACATGTAAGAAAAACAAACAAAAATGTATGTTAAAAGCATAGATTTGCAGTTTACGGTAATTTGTAGACATTGAATGAAAGTAGAAAAAGCAAAATTAAGACATACGCACGCACGCACAATTAACTTTATAAAAAGTGCATAATTTGGTCTAGTTGTAAATCATGTTTGGAGCGCAAATTGATACACCTGTCGTCAGCCACGATTACTCGTAGTCTCTAAGAGTATTTAGCGTGATATGAATATTTTTTGTATGCTTCCAGTGTGGATTCTGTGCAGTTTGTTGGCTGGATTGTGTTGTTTGTTGTGCACCTGTCGTCAGCCACGATTACTCGTAGTCTCTCAGAGTATCTATCGTGATATGAATATTTTTTTGTATGCTTTCAGTGTGGATTCTGTGCAGTTTGTTGGCTGGATTGTGTTGTTTGTTGTACACCTGTCGTCAGCCACGATTACTCGTAGTCTCTAAGAGTATTTAGCGTGAAATGAATATTTCTTTGTATGCTTTCAGTGTGAATTCTGTGTAGTTTGTTGGCTGGATTGTGTTGTTTGTTGTGCACCTGTCGTCAGCCACGATTACTCGTAGTCTCTAAGAGTATTTATCGTGATATGAATATTTCTTTGTATGCTTTCAGTGTGGATTCTGTGCAGTTTGTTGGCTGCGATGTGGTATATTATACTACACCCAGACTAACTGTAAGATGAATAAATAAAGATGCCCCAGAACAACTATAACGGCCACATTCATCTACCTCTCCCGCTTGTGTATGGCTACACACTACACCTCACACAATATAACCAACACACAGCACTCTCCCAACTAAGTGCCTCCACCTTCTCCGCGCTCCGGTCGTCTGGCGTACGTCCCCCCAAAACCTCTTACCCACACGGCTGAAGGGAGCTCGTCTCCAAAACAGCCCGAGTCCGACCATACTGGTCGGTCTCAAACAGCAAAAAAAAAAAAAAAAACTGTAAGATGATACATCAGAGAAAAAAACGAAATGTCTGAGAATAATTTTTTAACAAAACGTTGCTGAATTTCGAGGTTGTAGTTATCCAAACTATGAATGTATCATTAACAATAGACTTTTTAATTAATCTGCAATGGCGAATGAGAGCACAAATTATAGCTATACTAGCGGACCCATTGCTATGTAATCATAGTTTAATATTTCTGACTTTACTTAACTTACAGCACAGGCATGTCCCTCTTACTGGACAGTGTAAGCCTGTCATTCTTCAATTCTACTATCGTATAATCTACCAGTCGTTCGATTAATACTTCTTCTACCGACTGGAATCTTATCTCTTGCTATCTTCCTGTTCTTCGTTCTCCCATCTACCACGATGCCTACATGTCATCCCATTCTTTTTTCTGTTTATAATGCAAAATGATATTTGCTCTACTTCCAAATCCTCACTTATTCTTTTAATAGATTTGGGTCTTATTGCCTTAATTGCTATTACACTCAAAACTGTCATTTCTACGATTTCAAAAGACACCTTGCTACACCTTATTTTTACTATTGAATCTACCACTGACTGTTTATTCTTCAAACTTGTCTCTCGAACATTCTGCAATTTTATTTTGGTAGATTTACGTATTTTGGTTACTACGTGACGCTTTAAACTTGTATAGCTTGTACGTGTGGACAAAGATTCGAATTTTGAAACTTGTTCAATAATAACTGAGGTATCAGACTCTCGACTCTCACAGTCGTCATCAATATTATTGAAACGATTGAATGCCGGGTTACTAGGCCGTGGGCTCATGTTTGAAGTCCATGATGTTTGTAAACCTTGGTAAGGTTTGACTCTGTACGGCGAACATCTGCTGTTACTCTTTACCGCTGAGGATGGTCTCCACATACGGCCTAATAGTCCGGCATTCAATAATATTGCTTAATAGTGTTATTATTCAAATGTAATTACTACTTTATAGGAATTTGATGAAATCCTAATTACTTCTGACTTTCGATGAGACATAGCTTTGATAAAGCGAAAGCTGGAAGTCATCTTCATTCTCAGGAAACAAAACCGGGCGATCAGTAGCCTATAACATAAAATTTTAATTTCTTTGTTTCGTGGATCTAGCTTTTTTATTTCTTTATTATTTGATTCATTTCCAGATCACAAAAATTTACCGTAAGTAGTTTATTGTAATGATGAAGACAGAACTAATATTATCAATTCTGTTTCTGTCAGCTAGATTTTTATGACTTACTTCTTCTTCTCTTTTAGTGTCCTGTCTAATCAGACTTTGACAACTCCCATTTCAATTACGTTTTTGTATTTTTCTTAGTCTTATGAAGAGTGCAGTAGTTCTTCAGCAGTTAGGCCTGACAACGCTCCGCGGTTACAGAGCCAAGATACCTTTTCCTATCAATCCATATTCTACCTTCTATTTTTTCATTTAGAATGACTCTCAGTAGTGCATATGTGTCAATAGTGGGTCCTCTTTGTATCTGACCCAAGTATGCGAATGTTATTCTTTTCATAGTCACAAGTAATCGGGGCTCGTGTACCATCCTGTTAAGTACTGTGTTATTTCTACTGCGGCTTTCTCAATAAAATTATCACTAATATTGAGGTACACTTCGAAAGCATTAATATATGATCTATAGTACTTTGTTTTAGTGTTCTATGCCCAACGTTTTATTAGTTAAGAGTGACTAGTTTTATAAAGTCATTTGTTCTTACTTTGATCCACTCATCGGAATTCAAGGAATTATTGGTCTAGAAGCCAAGATAATATGCCTTTTAAAACGTTTAATATTACGAGAAATACACTTGATCCATTGTCTGTGCCAACATGTGACCGTCTAGTTACGGCTTCAAAAACGTTTACCTATATTTGAACGTATAAATATAACTGGGGCTTTAAATTTCGCAGATATATGTTAACTGTATGACAAAATAAAACTTATGTTGTAAAACGGTAGAAAATTTAGTTACGGTTGTACAAAATCTACAGTTTAATGAGAGTCATAAAATATTAAAAAAAGAACACCTTATAAAGCTTACTTTTCGTTTAATATTTAAAAACTATAATAATTTGGAAACAATAACAGTAGTAATTCCTGCTGGTAATGATAAAGTTAATAAACATTATCGTAAACCTAGTGCAATGTATTATTAGGATACACGTTTAAAATTTTTTACTGTTTGTGTTTAACAGTTATTAAGAGAGTTTAGTTTACGAAAAATAAAACTATCAAAAACCAGTAACTTTATGAGATGCACTTTATATTCAAAACCAATAAAGATATAAAAAAAATTAATAGTTTGAGGTACACAATAAAATTACATTTATTTAAATAGAATTAGGTTAGACCTATTTATCTGCACACGCACACACACACACACACCCATTATGAAATTAGATAAATATTAACGAAAAAAATAATGTATTAAAGAAATTATTAAATTGGAGATTTTGATCCATCTTACCTGAAGATTAAATTTCTCAATCGAGTAGTCAATGTTACCATAAACCTAGAATAGACGTTAAAATCTGAACATCCAGTAACGACTGTACGCTAAAAATTTTTACAAAATTTTTAGAATTTTACAAATGATTTTCTGGACCTATATTTATATATTTATATGAAGGGGAACCACCCTTCTTTTCATTTACAGAACACGTGTAGAAATTATTTTTTTCACTTCATAGAAACTCTGTTTCGCAATTAATTAAAAATCAAACAGATAATTTAAAATTTTGTACGTTTATGTTTAACAGTTATTACGAGAATTAAGTAATTAAAAGAATAGATTTATGGAGTTAAAGATGATAAAATTGTCATAAGTAGGTTAGTAAACGGCGGCGTGAAGAAATATAATAATTCAGTGCAAGAACGAGCGTGGTATACACTGACGTGAAGAAGAAATACCACCGCATTAACGAAAACTGAACATTCCCAGGTGATAACAAATGACTGCGAGTCATACCATAGAAGTGAAAAATTATTGCGGTAGTATAATAGCGGGGAAGGAGACAACCAAGGATAATATTGATCGCAGATGTACAACAAC
This sequence comes from Magicicada septendecula, assembly GCA_034769895.1. NCBI lineage: Eukaryota > Metazoa > Arthropoda > Insecta > Hemiptera > Cicadidae > Magicicada > Magicicada septendecula. Next base: position 171,366,540 of record CM068374.1, on the reverse strand, counting down.
CGGAAGAGCCTATTTCAATGGAACTGTTTCGTCAAGCTTATAATCATACTGCCTAATGTCCGCATCACATTGATAGCCTTCGTTTGTAACCGCAATTACCTTTGTCACTTTCGCTATCGATTATCACTGAATAGATACTGAGTCATTAGTTAGGCCTAAACTCATTACCTGTTACTTCCATTACACGTTTGTTTCTTTCTCTAATGGGAGTCCGTGACATCATTATTTATTGCCTTTACTTATTCACGATTCTTCAGTTCTCTGTCTACCTCACTGATGTTTATATTATTGTACAGAATCTGTGTTATAATTGTTATAATGTTTTTTACACACTGTTGTCTGCGTCAACCTTAAAGGTGGCAACCAGACCACAAAACCACATGTACATTTTGAACAGTCTGATAGATAAGCTGTTGAAAACAAAGTCTGTATGTAATGTATTCATCTGAAGTTTGTATACAAATAAAGTTTGTAGGCTGCCTTCAACAAGATAGCTCTTAGTCTGAGGATAGTATACATAATATTAGTGAAGCTGTGAACAAAGCATATTAATTTTAACCAGCTTATATAAATTTCAAAACTTAATTTCGGTCTAGTTTACGGAAAATAAAATTAACAAAAGTCAGTTAGTTTATGAGTTGTACTTTTGTATATTTATTTGTTTTAAGATACATTTAAGGTTAAAGCTGCACTACACATTCTAATTTCCACTACACTGACTACAATACGAAACAGGCGCTGTATCAGAACTAACTACCTGCATTGTTTGCATACACCCAATTTGATAATCGCGTCAATTTGGCATGCCATATAAAAATGTTTGTTGTCCGTGAGAACTAATAAAATATATAACTTAGCAACCATTGTTATTGTTTGTTGTGTATGGTGCTTATTGACTGTCTATGTAATATCTGTGATGCAACTGTGACTGTTGTATAGAAGTGTTTACGAAACTCGTAAGTTTTGATTTATGTGATGTTTAGTGGTTTACTATACTGTTTTAATATTACGATCCACCATTTCTCCGTAACAATACATCACTTAACAACCTCTAAATTTTTTTAATTTAAAAAAATTAGTAAGTTATCATTTACTTACATACGTCATATACAATAAAGCTAAAATAAAAAGGAATCGAAAATATGCAGTTAGATTCTAAAGGCAAGTAAAGCGTACAGTCGAAAAAAATAATGAAAAACGATGTAACAAGAGAAAAACTTTAAATTGTAATTATAATGGAAATGATAAATTTGGAAAAATGCCGTATAATCACATATTCAGAAAATGCCAAAAAATTTAAAGAGACATAATGCTGTAGGATAAATGTTTTAATGCGGAAATGACTTCAAATCCAAAATGCAATACGACGTTTTGTGAAGTAAACGAAGGAGACAGAAAATAAGACGCAAAATTATGAGTGCCATTGATTTCAACACGGTAATTTGAAAAGTAGTAATATGAAAGTAAAAATTAAAATAATAAATTTGAAGAAATTTATGATTATTTTTAAGAGTGTTATGTGACGAAATATAATAATTAACTTTTTGAAAGAGTTTGAAGTAATTCAATATCAAAACATCGGCATTATAATCATCATCATCATCATCATCACCACCACCACCACCACCACCATCATCATCTCCTCCTCCTCCTCCTCCTCCACCTTCTTCTTCTTCGTCTTCTTCTTCTTCTTCTTCTTCTTCTTCTTCTTCTTCTTCTTCTTCTTCTTCTTCTTCTTCTTCTTCTTCTTCTTCTTCTTCCGTCGTTATCATAATCATAGGTATATAATCATTTAAATCAATGACACATCCATGGTATTCCCCGGATTTCTCCAGGTGCATTACACAATCACCGTCATACGCATCATATGAATTTTACTTAATAATCATTATCTTTCTCGTTTATTCTCTCATTTGTATTATTTCCCTTTCACTTTACCAGACTTCACTTTTTACTTTAATCCGTAAGCGCAAAGGCCGCCGTAATGACTTTGAACTGGGACATGAGCCATTTATAGTGCTTGGCGTTGGAGTAACTTGCACACTTATCAGATGACAATTTTTATCTTACCAGTGGCCATTGAGACGCAATGTAGTCATTTAATCTAGCCCCTTTATGCTTGTGGACACGTGGTATTACAAGTGGAACACGCCATGGGACCGTAAGTTGCCAGGAGACATACATATTCACATCATCATTTTACGAATTCGTATCATATCACATTAGGATATTTTACGTTGCTGTCATAATCCTTTCAAAAATAAAAAGCACAGGTTGTAGTCACATTATTACATCTATTTGTATAAAGAACAATTTCTTTATAACATCACAGTGATGTGACATTCACCCGTTGAATTTTAAAAAAAATGCCGTTAACCATATCTGATTTAATATGATTAAAAAGCAATGTCAAAGGACAAAAGTAATCAGTACCCATCTTTAGCCAGTAATTCTGACACGTTACAATCTAAATTACATGACCACTAGTATCTCAGTTCAGTGAAGAACAATGTTATTGGGCGAAAGACAGCTATAAAAATTCATATGAGTAGGTAATTGACTTACATTGCAGAATTCGGTCATCAGATGGATGAGTAAACGACAGGCAGGAACACACACATACACAGAGAGAAAACCTGAGCAATACAGTTATTGATGCTCTGATTTCTTGTCTATGTGTTGTGCACTGGCTGAGGGTGTGATATGTTTTCTTCCTTTTGATAAGAGTACGCCGCTGATTCTGATTAACTAGGGAAGCGAATTCGGGTACCCGAATGTTAATATATTTTTACAAATTAAATCAGTAATTGCTAATGATTACGTTTTACAAATTTAAAGACAATTGATCCGGTGGCGCTTACTATATCACCTTCAGACTACAATATATAAGGTACGAAAACAATGTAATACCTTTTATCTTTGATGTGGAAAATTCGAAACATCACTGTTTCGACAGTAGGTTTTATGTGTTTCAAGTTTCGTAACTTTAATAATCCGAAACAAAATGTTTCAAGCATTTTACAGCCAGATAAGTTAATATAATTACATAATTTCTATTACTTTATTATTTAAAGAAAATATCATAATACAACTAAATTTGTAAATGTAAACAAGTGAATTTGCATGTTCTCTTAAATTGTTTGAGAAGAATACTGTAAGGAAAACTGTTTTTTCTTTTCTGTGGATATAGTACCATATGGCAGATAATGTTCCAAATAATTTTAGACTGACACGTGCACTTTCTAAAAATTTAATCAATGTCTGCACATCAAGTATTAAACAGCTTATTTCTCCGTGCTTGGAACCTTAACTAGGTAAGCATGCATTTATTTACCGAACAAGTTACGACCATATGACCGGAATAAGGGTTGAGTATCACAAGCAACCAATACTTTCTTTCATCGCATCCGTTTGTGTTCTACATTTTATTAAGCAGCTGTCAATGTTGATATTCAATCAATAAGCACTTGTATGCTTAAGTGTGTGAAAACCCTTAATCGCGCCTTCGTCGTTTTGTTTAGATATGACTGGCGCACGCGTGTTCGTTTGCTTTAATGTGGAAACATGTTATAAGCGTGGATATCCTCTTCACTGATTTAGTATAAATTAAATTCTTATAGATCAGATCAGTGTACTGCAGTTAATTATGAAATTTCTGGAACAGGGTCGACCAATATGCGGCTGTCCAAAATTTTCTGCGTCCATCGATAATCATTCGATATCGAAAATTTACAGAACGACGTGACAATTGTGTCTGCTTGTTATCTAATCAAAAATGTAAATGATATTTCATACCAAATTTTTTAAATTTATGCTATATGACAGCATTGTTTTTATTCGAATATAATAAACGTACTGCTCCACAAGTAACAACAAATGGCCTACATAATTTTTCAGATATTTATTATGAGCATTGATAACAATTATTTTTTTTACCATTAACAGAGAATCATGATAGCAGTTGTTTAAAAAAGAAATTTGATGAAAAATTATATTTTATCCGTACTGACTTTAACAGTCTCCTTATTTTTAGTAAATAAATAACTAAAGTAATTATTTACAAAATAGTTACTAGTATACATTATAAATAAATTACTAAAAATTTTGTAAGTGTTATAAATTATCAGTAGCAATTATTAAAGTTAGGTGACTTTTATATTTTTCGGATTCAGTAGGTGTATAATTGTATAACTCAACATCAATTGAATACGAGTGTTTTTGGTTTTACACAATTTGAACAAACCTTTTAGTGTCGGTTTCTCTGGTTTTCAATAATTTATTAATGTGTTTCTAAGATCACGATCTATGCATTGTAACAACACAATGTTTTACTGTCGTTTGAGATACTGTTTAGATAATTCCAAACTAAATGTACGGATTTGTAAATTTATTTTATTTTTCTGTGTCCAATATAGTTGCTGAAAATTTGTCTTTACTAAACGATGCACCGTCCTTATGTGGCATTTACCTACCTCTTTGAAACTGGTTATTTGTATTTTATAAATACCGTTAAGCTTAACGTAAGCTGCTCCTATTTCCCGTATTTCATTTCTTACGGTTTTCAGCGTATGTCTTTTCTCAGTAAACACTTTGCAATCGTCTGTCTGCTATCATGTTTTTTTTTTAATTCTAGTGGTGTCCTACTTCAAATTTAACAGATTATTTACAGATCTTACGAGAAAGTCGTTTGCATCCCGAAATACAATCGGTCTCTGAGGCACACCACCCTGAGTATAAAAATCATCCAAGTAATGTAAATTGATCAATCTCGCTACAAGCTCCCCCTAAAACATATTTCATAACGCCAAATATCGGAGATTAGATTTTTTTTGCAAATTTCTCTACGAACTTATACAGAAGTGATAAATTACCCCCGATTCACATTGTCAAGACACTATAATACTTTTTAGTTGGCAGGCTTATCTGTTCACAAATTAGAATATATTAAAGTTTACAAACTTTAATAAAAATATGTTAGGCGTTGACTAGCACAGCCCGCCCCATGATTGATAGAGTACGGTGTCAAGGTTTTTAGAAGTTTAACGTACAAAACAAAGCGCTAGATTTTAATATTTAAAATATACCATAAAACTGAATGTAAGAAAAACTCGAGACGTTATAACTAAATAGGAAAAAATAACAGAAAATTTTTTCAAAACATTAGGCCGAATACACTTCTATACAAATATTTAAGTGGCAAATGTTGGCCTCTCAAATGACAAGCGGAATATCTTGGGATAGACTATGTTTTGTTTTAGGGTTAGAATTGACATTGAGACCAATAATTAGTCGATGACACTGTCATTATCATTTGTATTTATAGCACACTGATCAACCACTCTCTTCCCTATTATTCACTTTGCAAATATTTCTGGTTGGTGTCGTTGTATGGGAAAGGTTTGATGTTTCTTGATCTGCAGTGTGGCAGCATTTATCACTTTCAACCATCTTCTCGCCTAGCCAAATATCCTCCCCACCAGAGATTTATTTTCTCAATTCTCTAACCGTTAGAATCCGGCTCACTTAAGTTATGTATCTACTTAACTATTTTCCTTCTGTCTTTTTTTTTTAATTTCAAGTTTAGTTTATCGTCGTTTATTAGTTACTTCAAAGCGGCGCTCGCTGATCATATATATAATCTTTCAATATATGTAAGAACTACAATTATGTTCTTAACTTGTGTTGTAAAATTATTGTTTCCAAGGGTAATTTTAAATGTATACCATATTCAAGAAACGTAATAAAATATTTAAATACTGTTTCCTTGGAATCATATGATGTAAAGATTCTGAATTTACATATACCTTAGTAAATAGGTTTGCAAAAAAGTAACAGAGATATCAGCTTAGACTCCAATGTTATTTAATACATTTTTGAGACTCGTTAACTGCGACTGACATTTTGTGAGGTTCTGTATAAGTAGTGATGTCGATCATTTAACTTATAGTGTTTAAGAATTAAATACTGCTTTTAAATCCGCGTGTGATAAAATCGAATGAAATGCTGCATATTGGAAATGATAAGTACCATAATATAATTTCTTACATAATAATTATTGCGAAAGAAATGAGAACAGGTAAATTCAATATATTTTCATAAGTTACATTTAATGATTACTGTGATTCATTATAATATCATCATGTAAGTCCATTGTTCAGTATTTATGACATTCCTTCTTCTGTATTTATTGCTTTGTTAGTCTGTGTGGAACACACTCACTTACTCACTCCTCTCCTCTTATTTCTCTCTCTCTCTCTGTCTCCCCTCCTCACTCTCTCTCTCTCTCTCTCTCTCTCCCTGAATACACACATGCGCGCGCGCGCGCGCGCGCGTGGCGTCCCTCATTCTTTTTGTTTTCGGTTGGATTTGAGACTCTAGTAGCCACATTATGTGCATCTGTTCTAAGAATTTAATTTTAATGTTTAATATAATTAATTTGTCGCTGCTTTGCAAATTATTTGATCGTTTAATTGGTTTGCAACATACCGTTTCAATCGTAAAATCATGTACATTCCGCTTCATGGCTGTTGTGTATATACTGACAACATAGAGACTGGCCCACTGACTTATTTTCTTTACGTTTTATACTTTTACTTTCAGAAAGAATATCACACCTGTTTGTAAAAATCCATTCACGCCTAATTTACAAAAAAATTTAAAAACTAATTGAACTTCAGGATGTAGTCGTTTGAAGAAAATGCATTTTTTTAAATCTCTTTTACTGGCCTAAGATTTCGTAAGGTTCGATGATTGACTACCATAATGTTAAAACATTCATGTCGTCGTTTCGATGTAATTTATTATTACCATCGGTGACAGTCAGTAATAAGTTCATAAACAATAAGTACATAGATATAATGAGAATTAGCATGCATGATATATTATAATTATACTTGAATAATGCTAGAATAATAATATAAGTATATTAAAATTCATTATGTAACACATTCAAACAAAATAACTCATCATATATAGGAATATCAATCGTTTTTGTGTTGACCGTATACAGGCCCTGACGATGACAGTACAGGCCTATAATGTCGAAACGTTGACAAAAAGTTTTTAAATTATTCTAGTTAATGTCCATAACTTTTAAAGTCCATCTAATTATTGGCAATCGTGTATGTATGACTCGGTTAGTAACTCATAGTCTGATATGTTAGAAATACTCTATCCAAATAATAAAATACTACATTGTATAACATCATTCTTCTTACAGATTTAGATGTGAAATTACCTACTTCTAACAGTGGAATGTTTGTAGCCATTTAGTTAGTGTCTTCCATTCACAGTCAGAGTTAGATACTTTGTCTAAATAAAAGTTCTTTTAATAGAGTTCCAGGTATCAAAATCCGAACCAACTGATTATAACGCAGGGAATGTGACTAGCTCTTTGACCAGTTTCTCCTTCTTTTCCTCCCTGTTGCTCCCCATGGTCATTGCACACCTGACGGTCCAATACCGCCAGAGAGAGATCAGACGTCTAGAAACCACGAGACGAGTATGATTGCGAGCCACACGGTAAACAATGAGGTGTGTGTGTGTGTGTGTGTGTGTGTGTGCGAGCGCGTGTGCCTTTGTTAATTATCTAGCCTAGCCATGTGAGACAGGAGCGCGTTATTGTTTGCCTCTAGCGTGGACTTGACTCAATCTCATGGCCGCAGCACAGCCGTTGCAATTATGAGGAGCAAACGAAACCATTGTGGTGTCCCGCGTCACGAAACTCCAGCGTTTTTTAAGTAAATTCTTGTGTACATTAGGGAACACGGCTGCTAAGAATTATATCAAATGAAGAACTATGGCACCCCTTCAACCAGTGCCCTATGAAACAACAGAAACACAAAAGAAAACAGTTTTTAATTGACGACATTCTCAAACGTCTAACAATACCATAGGAAACAGGCTATGGAAACGAACATTCGGTGGAGCAAAAGAAGGGAAAGACCAAGTATTAAATTAAAAATAATACTGGAAAAAGAGGTGGATTCTGCGAGAAGCATATGGGCGCAAGCAAAAGTTATGACTCAGGATAGTATTCATGGAGGTCCTATGTAGGAGTAAATAATGGAGAAGAAAAAAAAGAAGAATAACAAGCAGATGTGTATTGTCGCTGACTAGGTAAACCTAATTATCAAGTCAAAAAGAGTTAAAATAGTCATAAAGAAGCATTCATAGGTCGGTGGAATGTCATCACGTGTATAACAAGTATACACAGACACAGACGCTCGCGCGCTCACATACAAGGCTGCGAATTCATTATCATAACTAAACAAAAGCCTTCTGATTTAAAATCAACCAAGACATTCTGTCGATAAAATATTAACAAAATAAATATTCAACGTTAGAACAGAACAGAATAGATAAAATACACTGTTCACTCTTCATCAAATCAAATAGAAAGCATTGATTATGGGTAATCGATTGATAAAGTATATCGATTATTGGGAAGAGGATGTAGGATACGCTGCCTCGACTATAAAATTGTGTCACATGACCAGACTAGCATACGTGTATATATATGACACATCTTCTCACTGCACTTCTCGTGCAGCCTTGGTTTTTGCATTTTTTATACCTTTATGATATCTTTTAACAAGTCAATAATCAGCTGTCCATTTAACCAGGACACGTCACTTTAATTACAATTAAAGTTACTACAATATTATAGTAATACAACTAATAAGTATTTTTGGACTCCTAGTTACGTCAAAGGTATTTGCAAAAATGTATGCTATTTACATTAAAGGAAAACGTGAGCGATAAACAAATTTATAGAATTATATATAAATAATTATAACATGATTCTATGTTAACACAGAATATGTTTAAAAAAGCACTACGGAATCTTTGCCTACTTTAGATAAGATTTCTTTCTCTTTTTATATGGACAGTAATTTATTTATTCTTGATGCAGCAGAATTATTTACAGATTTGTTAGTATAAAACAGACATACTGAACAGATATCTGTAAAAATTGTTAAAATAAATAAATACTGAAAATAATATATTACAATTGAAAAGTAAAAGATAAAGTAGTTTTAAACTTTGCAATGTTTAACGGGATGATGTGAGAGAATGTAATAATTCAATGTATGAAAGATTGTGTCTGATTCAACCGTATGAGAGAAAAAACAAACGTGTCAAAGAGAAGTGAAAATTTCAAGAAAGACAACGAATTGCTGCGAGACACAACAGTCGGATTGAAAAATGGTTCCAGTCACACAGTAGCGGGAGAGAGATTCCTTAAACAACCGCGGATATTGATCCCAGATAAACAAAGAATAAAGCGTAAAAAGCTGTTTCGGTACGATAGCTTCCCTTGCGTTTACACTCTGATTTTGTTTATGCAGTACATGAACGCTTCGAAGTAATGTTATTTGCGACGTAGTCATCTACACACGTTGCACGTGATTTCGTGTTATACGAACAATATGTTGGTCGATATCACTTTTTGTTCGTTTTGGTAAGACATGGACTACTGTAATTAAACTGTTTTAGGCCTTGGGCTTTAACTTTTTCCCAGTATTCCTGCATTAGTTGTTTTGTGCTTCCTTTCTTTCCTCTGTCCACGTTTCGCCTGCCCTTAGCTTAGGCTTTCCTTGGAAACTCTGGTGAGCTCCAAGTTTCCTCTTAAGAGAGTCACGTTCCTGGATGTCTTCGCGTGTGATGCCCACTTCTTGCAAATCCCTACTAAATGAAGAGCTGTGCAAGACGAAGGGCATGCCCATCGCCCGCTCGTGTGCTGCGTCCCGACCTTCAAATAGAGCTCCTGCCGCAGGGACCACAGATGTGCTGGATATTGAGGGTGTGGCCTGCTGCCGGCCGTAGGTCTTCAATTAGTTACCTAATTGAGGGTGAGTGTTCCCCGAGGCCGGATCCAAAATTCACCTGTCACAGATTGGCAGCGACCGAGGGCGCTAATAAGGTGGTTGCCCTGGAAGCGGGCGGTGCGGCAATAGAACTACTGGGACAGTGTCCGCATAGTGGCGACCAGGGAACGGACACGCGGGGTGATTTTGTTAGAAGTCAGGTAGTGGGCCTTGCACGCCCAGCGTAATCTTCGGTCCAGGAGAGACTGAAGCTTTCGCTTTCGCTTCGCTTGGCCAAGTAGCCCCAAACGGGAATTGCGTAGGTAACTGTCGGCACCACATAGGTGGTGACGATAAGCTTCCCTAGGCGGCGGCTCATTGAGAGCTGCAAATCAGTGGACGGAGTTGATATAGACGGTGAGCGGTCTTGCGGGCTACTTGCTCGGAGTGTGTCCGCCAGGTAAGACGACGATCTAGGTGGACCCCGAGGTACTTAACCTCTCGAGACCAGAACAGAGGAGTGTCGCCTACGTAGAGCCTGTCAGGGAGCCTTATGCGCCTGGAGAATACTGCAACAAATCCCTTTCCACCTCCATGAACTAAGCTTCCTTGGTTTTCTTACTTAAAAACGTAGTCAACATAATTTCTTATATTCATTTATAAAATGTAGTGGCCTATATGCTTGGACCTTTGAGACCGTGCGCCGTATTTAACTTAAGCGGTTAGAAGTTAATTCACAAACATCCGTGTGCATCCTGCTAATTTTCTGATTCATCCTTTTAGTATGTATCATATCTTAATTTTCACGTACGAAAAATTGTTTAAATAATTCTTGGTAAAAATCTGTTTTTTCGGCAGCTAGTAGTTTACTTCAGAGTTAATGTAGTTACGGCGATCGCTCGTATTGATGATTTTAAATAGTCAGATAAATAACTGAACAGCAGAAGATTCGTTACTTACAACTTTAATAACGGTGCAGACCAAAAAAACGGAAAGAACAATAACCACTCGTATATAACATGTTTACGATTATTTAACACAAAAACATATACTAATATAACAAACAATAAATATAATCTAATTAACACTATCGCAGTTAATAATTCAAGTCACCAATTACAGAAAGTCCTTTACAAAGTCAATTACAAATAATATAATACTTTACACTAAACTGATGTAAAAGTAGGGACCGAATCGTACACGTCTTATCGTTTCATTCTGCAATACGCAACTGACTGGTTTTGCGACGTGGTTCCTGTAGAACTGCGAAGTTACAGCACAATCGGGGCGAGACATCTGCCGTGTCCGCGACAACATTCAACACGTTATGTCCGCCCAACCGTTTACATAACACACGGCTACTACAACACGTGGCCAGTTGCCCGTCGTTCACAGGCATAGAAATAGAATAATTAAGGTTTAATCTTTAATTCGGAGATCCTGTTTTTTTTTTTTTAGTGGTTTCAAATAGAGTTAGTTGTTAAGTGTTTAAGTGTTAGTTGGTAAATGACCTGAAGATGGCTTGACTGCCGAAAGCGGTTGTCAATACCAAAGACAACATAGTGGTTTGTATAAAATTACTAGTAGAAATACTCAGTTATTTATTAAAAAGTTACTTAATTTAATATTATTAAGAGAAATTTTTTTTGTAGAATGTAAGTTATCCGAAATGATGGAGCATTTTCGGATAAATGGGTAGCCGCATTTAAAACATTTGTTTCTGGAAAATTTAATTATGTAGTTACATGCAACATAACAATTTTGAAATCAACTTTCCTCTGATGTGAAAAAAGTTTCAAAATAATATTTTCATATATTAGTATTACATGACAAAACACATGGTGTACATTTAGAGAACATGCCTTTAGCTGTAGTTGTTGTAAACAAGTATTTAAAATATAAACGTCAATTCAAGATTAGTCAGTCAACAGATATTGAGTTAAACACATTAAGTTGATTAAAAACAACCCTTAACAGTGAAGGGAAACATTAAGAAGGGAAAGCCCTTAAGATAGTCTTTGTTGTTTGGCGTTCCGGAATTGGTGAATTCCGCCTGTTCCGACTTTCTCATCTAGTCGTCGAACTTTCTACACTTTTTCTACGTATCGGATGATATGTCAAGGTTTGTTTTGGAATCCATCCGTTACGTATTTTGGATACGTGTTCCTTTCATTTTTCTTTATACAGCTCTCAGTGTTGTTTTGCCGGATGAATATTAAATTTTTGTCTAATGGGCACACTTCGTATTCTGTCTCCTCCAACACAGTATTTTACTGATCTCAGAAATATTATTTTTGATTATTTCAACTGTCTGAGATCTCATTTCCTTGGGTGTCCAAATCTCTGATCCATACAGCAATGTGAAAACTATCAAAATTTTAGCGCCCCTGAGATTTTGGCCAGAACCTAGGAGCGTATCAAAACAGAGAAAAACGAAATTTTTGAGAACGTGGTGAGAATTATTATAGTTCTGTAAAAGAGACTGTACGAAAGAATATTACTCTTCAGATGGGTGTATTGAGAAAGTCTTGTAGAATATCGACAATAGATTGTGTACATACGTACTGACTGGTGATAGTAACTACGATATTACAACTGATGGTAGTAAAGAATACAAAAAAACATAGAATTGTAACAACTTATTTAGTATGGCCATGTCAAACAAATGTCGAGGACCAAACTGCCCAAGCAAGCCTTAGAATGGAAATCCAATGACATAAGGAAAAGAAAGGGCGACTACTTTAACATGACAGTTTCGGAATATTTTAAAACAGAAACTTCACTGGTTATTTTTTTAGCTATGCTTAGACTATGTTAAACAAGGAATGATTAGGACAAATGAGCATTAGGATGGAACAAAAATGGATACATAAACTTTTACATTTTTTCTGAATATAGTAAATGAATATATTTATAATCATATGAATGTGGATTTCATTACCTGACTCGAGATTTTCTTGTAGCCCAATCCTTCAAACTCCGAGTACAGAAGAATTATAAAAAGGAGCCAGTAGAGTGAAAACTGTCTGATTAGAATTATTTTAAAGAAGAATTCAATGTGAGAATGTTTGTGAATATCATAGAAAGTTTTACATAGTTCGATAGCTAATTTTTGATTATTAAATTATGGATTCTTTTCATACGGTTTCTATAATGTTTCAGTTTTCAGAAGATACTGTTTCTAATCTTCCATTAAATATGTTTGTATTGGTGACGTTCCGGTTAAATCACAACCTTCTGATTGTTTAATGTATTGGTAACTGAATGCGTGTATCGTAGTGCAATATGTTTTATTATTCAAGAACTCTTACAAAACGAAAATGTATGTGATAGTTTGTGGTGTCACTGTTTTTCCACACTTGTAATATTTAGGTGTACATTTACCTTACGTCAGCCTACAGAAGCTGACTGACTTTAAGGCTAGTATTTGTGTATAGTTAAATGTGATCTTAATTTCTCATTCGGCGGAATAGTCCCATTTTGAGTGAATCTGTCCCACTGTCTCCGAAGATGCTGTGGGACGTTTCTGTATCTTCCTTTGAAAGAAAATAAATAATATTTTCTGAACCCACGATATGAGTCACTGAAATAATCAGTCGTTACACCTGGCCAAACAGATGTTTCAAGCCTGTTTACAATCACAATTACAAAGCGAGATAGCAACAATAATCTACTATGTGTAGTCCGTCCACGCTCTGTTGGAACGTATGTAGTCATTACTAGAAAGTAATGCAGCAGATAAAGATATTTTTCAATATCCTAGACATTTTTCATCCAGCACAAGATAGAACAAGCTAGATCGGCACTCAGACAAATGAAACGGATTGTTTTTTAACGCAAAACTAGCATGCGATAATAAAGTTAGAATGTTTAATAGACTGTAGTGAGTATCAGACTACATCGAACAGAACTGTGAGCAATAAAAACCACAAAATACAAGTAAATATAAAATTAGGGCCGTGAAAACCGACTAGACTACATGACAGCCTGGAAGGCGAGCTGCGATACTACTCATTTTGGCGGTTTGTGGTTGATTTTCCTAGCTTATGAACATCGCACTGCTGCCTCGTGTACGTCGAATTCTAAATTACAGTATGAACCTACTGCCAGTATATTACACATACCAAGTTTTAAAGAAAACTGAGACCCACAAAAGTGTTTCACATTTATGTTACTGTATGTTATCGGAGGTGTTAAAACAGCCGTTTTATATTGGAACAATACAAATTATAACTGCGTAGATAGGTTTATTGAAATTACTACAACAGAGTCTATTATCTTGAGGTAGGAAAAATGTATTAATTAACAAATTAAAATTTACTATTGTCTTATTGCTTTATAATATAAAATTGTTTATTAATGAATTGTCTTTCAATAAATGAGTTTATTGATTCGTTTTACATATAAGTTACGTGTGCGGACTTACAGAGAGCATGTAAGTTCTCTCTGTAACGGACCGTCTCAAATAAATTTTAGACCTTCTGATTGGTGGAAAATCTATCAACGTCATAGATGTGCACATTGATAGACCGACTTCAAGTTTACACTCTGTCCGTTTCTGCAAAAGGCCTGTCTAGATTTAATCTACAAATTTTATTACCGATTTCATTAAAAAAACATAAAAATTATAGTTTTGGAGAATTGAGTATATGGAAAATGTAGCTTGCAGCAATGAGAATACCCTGTCCAAGTTTCAAACAGAAAGGTCAATTTTCAGAGAACTTATTAAATAAAATGTGAATCACACCCGCACTCGCGCACTTACACACAAATATTTCACTTGGCAAAAAAAGAGTACAATATTATGCATATTTTGACATAACATACGTACCTTTATTCACAAAACTTATGACTACTTACAAAGAAAAGAACAAAATCAATTTGTAACATGCCTATGGCAGTCAGCAAAAATGTTACAGCATTAGTATCCCTATTATATGAAACTTACATTCTGTTCTGTTGCAATATATAAACGTTTTGAGAGCTGACTTGTTGGAAGAAGATTTTCCCAAAAGGGCAGTAGAGGGGGTGCTGTAGACTGACTAGAACGGACAGTGTTAGGAACGCGGCCAGAAACAGGAAGTGAATTGGACGTTATTGATAGGAACATGTAAAAAGGGCATGGGAATTCACTCTATCAGAATGAACAGGACATTCTTAAGAAAACGGATTTTGAAAGAGCCTACTACTACTACTACCACTACGTATAGTAATGTAGAACGTGTCAACTTGATAATGTTGTTATTAAAATGTGATAAATATTACTGTGATCGTATTAGTAGTAACCTACATTGACTTGTCTGCCCATTAATGTTGCGCAGGTTATCGATCTAACTAAAGCGTATACTCTTGCGGTTATTTACCCGATAAATACGACCGTATATCCGGAGTGAGGGTGATACGTCTTCAGCTAACAATTCTCCCCTTCGCTGCGTCTGTTTATTTTCTATATTTTATTAAGCGCCGTCAATGTTGATTTTCAATCAATATGCATTCATTTGATTAAGTGCGTGAAAGCTCTTCATCACGCCCCCGTCGTTTTATTTAGTTCCGATTGGAGCGCGCACCCCATGTGAATACGTCCGTGGAAGTAGATTGTGTTGAGTTTAGTGTATTGAGCTTTAAGTGCTGCAGTTTTGCTTTCTATAGATATCATACTTTTACAGTCTGTTTCAAAGACATAAATCCAGAGCGAAACGTTCCTTGCACTTTGGTTATGTGTTAAAAAGAAAATACGTGTTCTTTTTGACTGTAGTAAAACTAACGCCATAAATTACGGACGAATATAGACGAGGAAACTATAATCATAATGGGAGAAAAGTATTAGGAGACATTATTATATGAATAAGTAAATAAGAAAAGAGATTACAGATATACATACAAATGTATAGCACACACACACACACACACACACACACATACGCGCGTACACAGGTACACGACTTAAAGGCGAAGCAAGCCTTTGTACTGAGCTTACAAACATTTTTATTATTCTTATTACATATTTGATCTGTTTAAGGTTATTATTAAATAGCATAGTAATAAAATAATTATTTCATAATTAGAAATAACTAATATTGTTTGTAAGATGCAGTGTCTTATGGGATATCAGGTAGGCCTATATAGACTACATGAGATTTCAACCCAGAATTCGCTAGGAAGTAGACGTTAACATGGGATGTAGCCATTGAATTTGACTACATTATAACGTTAGATGCCGAGAGATTTCTGCCGCGTTTGTTGACTGACAGTGAATAGGCTAAAAGAACCACTGATTTGGTGAGGAAATCTTTAGGATGGAAGATGGAACGGAAATGTCTACAACGCTTTTATCAGATGAAGCACACGCATTTTTCTTTTAAGTGCTTCACTGTTTCTTTACGTAAACGACTAACAGCTTGGACAAGTGATCAGTTTATCGGATATACCTGATAAACTAGTGTTTACAGTGGAGCAGCACGAATGCCAGTGTTTTACCAAATTCTGTTGCTAGTCTCGCTTACTGCCTTAGGCGCATCGATTGCAGTACTACTCAAAAAGTTCGGTCTATTTTTTTAACACACCTCATACATCAGACCGATTGGTACAGTAGTCAGCACACTTGTTTACAACACGATCAGTTGTGTGTTGAAATTTATTTCAGGGGAGAAAGTTTTTTTCTCGACTTTTAGTCGACCAAGTAGAACTTTTAGTCGCCTAATACAAGCCTCATTAGCTGGCAGTGTGGTGGTACTTCCTAATTTCAATACAGGTTAGCTCAAATAAGATAGTTTCACCTTCATGCACACACTCTGTTATTTAGTGTAAAACTAGAAATAATACCCGACATACATGACTGAAGAATGCAAACAACGTCTTGAAAAACTTAGTTACGTACAGCTTGTAATACTACAAATTGTGATTGAGATTACGACTACGATACATAAACAAAACACATACGTTTCAAGCAATATGTCCTACGATCAAAAAAAAAGTTTAGGCAGTGAAACATGAAAGGATTCAAAAATTAACTTAACAACATAATTACAAAATTAACTAAATTAACATAATCGTGGCTGCACTAAGTATGGTAACGGAAGACGGATAACATTAACATTTGGAAGCGAAATTTGGTTCGAAGAAAGAGAAGGACAGAACACTAAAATAATATATAAGGAATGAAGAGACAAATTGAAGTAACTGTATGAACCACAAATGACGGGATTAACTACTCACTAAAGTAGATGCAAGAAGAAATTTCTGCTGTTGTGACAAAACTGCTTGTAGATAAAATATGAGTAATAAAATGAGTTGTATTTAAAAATTAAATGTGTGCTGTGTGTATTATCAAATAACTTACTTGCTGAATTTAAATATACGTGATTATTTTTGTAATGTACAATTGTATCATAAAAAATACAAATCTTAAAAAAATTTGTCACAATTCTCAATACAAGTGTTTCATGTTTTAATTAACTTTTAACGTTTCATGTTTAATTTAATACCAGAATGTCTAAATCTGTATTTTTTTTTCACACTGTTGTAAAATTATATTAATAATAAATAATACTTGTTTTTTTACAAATATATATTTTCATACAATCGTATTTACACCGTTTCAACAATATTAACTGTTGTCACTAGAATATACAATTTAACATTCTTTTATATCCATATTTTATTAATTTGTGTATTCTGCTGCTGACAGTTAATAGTGCTGAAACAGTGTAAATATATATAAAAAATATGTTATTGTAAAAACTAGTCTTATTTATTATTAATAATATTAATTACACAATACTAATTATAAAAAGGTATAAATGTCATAAAATTACACAACTTAGATGCGCATTATACTGTTAGCTGTCAGTCGATATAACAGACCAGTGCGTGTTTGGCAATAAATTGAAAACTAGAAAACCCCATTAGTTTCCTATTCCCAATCTGCGGACCACTCGGTACTGTCCCGTGGACCACAGAATGTAAAACAGTGCTTTAGTAGAACATGTACCGTACAATGTGTGATGAGTGACTAATGCTGAATTGTCGTTCTTTGTTCATTGCACTGAAAACTAAGTTTTAATAAAAATAAAATTGCCTTGAATTTAATAATTTTATTGTTCTATGAGAATTGCAAAATTTACGACAAACAGTAACTGTCATAATTTCAGTGGCTGTACTGAATCACTTTTGGTTGAATCAGGGGAATGCCTGACGATACTATTATGTACAATACAGCTACCGGTCACCACTCTCTCACTCTCTCTCTCTCTCTCTCTCTCTCTCTCTCTTAGGCATTTGCCTTGAGTTATTACAGGTTTAGTTCAGACGTGTTGGGTAGTTCGTCGTGGGCAGCGTTGTGTTGGTACTGTGTTCAGCGGTAAAAAAGATGCGATTTATTTACAGAAAACACAGTTCTGGATTTAGGTCAGTCGTATATCAGCTAACCTTTCTCGATACACGAGTTTTTGTTGCTAAAACAAACAGTGCCCCCGTGATCAGCACGCCGATTGACACACAAAAAGTACTTAACACACAACAATTGTAGAATGGTTTTCCTTACGTCCGTCACTAGTGAACAGCTGTTTTGGATATTATAGTATATTTATATTTACTAACTTTCAGTACTTCTACTGTAACTTTATGTCAACAAAATAATTATCATTATTGTTTAGTAGGTTTAGTACTTATTTAATCAGTAATCAGAAAATATAATCAGAAGTACTACAGGCTAATGATAATGAAATGTGTAATGGCGAAAGCTCGATAATTTTGTTTAAAATCCCTTCAACAGTCTCCTGAGTATCTGACTCTCTTGTCTTTTTAATATTTGTTATGATAACGCATTTTATGGTATTCTAACTTGGTTGTTTCTTTCGAACGGTCTCTTGAATGAATTGTATAGTAATTTCGTCAAATTTGATTTGACACGTAACGTGGTACAATATTTTTGACGAACACCTTTCAATTAGAAATATATCAAACTTGCCGGCATAACCCACCGCTATATACAGCAAGTACACAAATAACCTTACTGCTTTGTACTGGAAATTGTTTAAATCGCCTTCTGTAGATAATTGCGATTTTTTAACTAGTAGTCAGTTCAGTTGTTTGATCGATAAAAATCCTTTCGTTTTTGGTTATTTCATGGGCCCACATAAATCGTTGCTTAAATAAATTTAAAGTCATTTTTACGGTAAGTTACCCGATTATTTAAGGCGTGAATATAATTTTAAATTTGTTCTTATTCACCATTACCCAGCCTAATGTTCTAACGTGGTATAGCGCGAAAAAATTTAAATTTTCACGTGAGGCAATAAGTTATAATATTTTCATGAAAATATATTGAAACAAAACATACGTACGTTTACCAAAACATTATTTGTTTACAAAACTAATAAAACAAGCTAATTACTATTTTCAGGTCGCAATAACAATAACGGACTACATTGTCTGAATCAAATGTATTAAAATACATTCCTGCAATACTACGTCTCAACGAACACACTGCTTCACAGTATTTTGCTGTATTGCATTCTGATCTAATCAATGGAACTTTAAAATTACCGTTGTTTGTGCATCGATAAAACATCACATGTCATCTGTCTACCTCTATGCGGTTAATAATACTGTTTCTAGGGAATATGTAGTTTCTTAAGAGAAATACTGTATTTTTTCGTATGACACAGTTAACTCAGAAAGCAAATAACTTAAGGTAAGGAAGATATTATTAGTTTGTATCAAAATATATTTTAAAATAAGGACTTATTTCATTTTTTTTAAGTAAATAAATTTTCTACGTCTGCTGAATACTGGAAACTATATTATCGTTGAATTCACCTATTGGGCTACATTGTATGCTCATGATAACACACATAAATTGAGGAAAGATATTAAACTCAGCAGACGTAATCCGTACAAATGTAAGAGTCTCTTAGTAAGTATTGTTTCATTGCTGAAATAGGAATTGTTTAGTTCAGTATGCAAGACACATTAGTTCTACGTTTTGTTTAGTGTCACACATCAAACTGTTTTTTAGGACTTCACTTCTTCCACGTTTGGCTGGTACCCATTATAAACATTTTGTTGGACATGTCGTATTGTTTATTCTTTATTTTTTTATTTATACCGTCGCTGTTTTGTTTATTAGTATTGTTCACTCCCTCTCATAAAATGTATTTTAATCGTCGGAAGGTTATGTTACAGCCCAGGTTCATGTTTTGTATTAGTAGTCATTTCACCTTAAAATTGCTTTTTAAACAGAAATATTTTCCAGCTGAGAATTTGTACAATACACCTATGTCGTTTGTATTTTGTGACTTGATGGGACAGACTATAATTGAAAGTCTCTATTAATTAAACAAGATTACATAATGTTATACTGTATAACCTAATGACGTCAAATTTATTAAAACTAGTTCACAGATGAATGTGTAAGTTATTCCTCTTCGCTCTTCTCGAGAAATGATGAATTGTCTTGCGGTTAATTTAGTTGGGCCGCGGTAATTTATTTATGGTGGGCGAGGCTTATCTGTGCACAGAAATTAGAATGTACTAAAGTTTACAAAGTTTTTCAGTAAGACGATAGGCGTTAACTAGCAGTGTCCGCCGAATGATTGATATCGTGGCGCTGTGCGGAGTTTCCTAAAAGTTTGACGAGGTTTATAAAACACGCGCGCATTAATTGGGAGGCTACAATTAAATAACCTTCCTGTAGGAACAAAAAAATGCGCAGTTGCCGACACCAATTTGTTCGCACGTACAAACGAGTAAAACTGAAACACGGGCTTTGGCGCGGTCAGCTGTTGTCGGCACAATCGAATTTAGCAAGCACTTAAAGAGGATAGTGGAAGCCGTTATTTTTAAAGGCGATTCTCTAGAGTTTAAACGTTCCAGTCACGACGCAAAATTGACTCTAAACTTATTGAGTCAACTATATAAAAAATATTAAAAATTACTTAATTCCAGAGAAATTGGTATTCACAATTTTTATTTAAAATGTTCATAAAAATAATCACTTGCTTACAATATCATAATATCTATGTTATATTATAAGTATCCTGCATAAGAGTTAATAGATGATAAATAACAACATCGCAACAAAACTGAACAATTCTAACAATTCAACACAAACACACTATCTTTGTAAAACAATAAGCAGAACTGACTGCCTCATTTGCCTACAGTGGTCGTCTATGGCGTAGTGTAGAATTTCCACATTAATTGGGATGTGTCCAGAATGTCTGAGCACGTGATTGTTTGTATCATAATGCACTAGAATATTGTGTTTACGTTCGTAGGCAACTTTGCTTATGTAACCGATATGACTAACACCAGTCAGCAACATGCTGCACGTATGTATCTAAATTATGACGCATTGTCGTATAACTGAACGTAATAGCTTTCGAAAATAATATATGAATTTACAATGCAATACCGAAATGCAAAATATGATACATAAGAACGACACAGTCAAGGCCATTAAATAAAAGAGGACACGGTAGTTGTTTGAGAAAATGGACTTGCAGAGGATGCCTAAGAAGATAAAGAAAACAAGACAAAACTATTATAAACGAGAGGGTCGTTGGTTTGGATGACGTTTCAAAAAAGTGAATCTGAAAAGAACAATGTTTGTGAAGAGAAAACAAAATACATTTTTCACATTATTAGTTGTCCGAGAGCTGTTAGAAGTATTAGGGGATACAGTGGAACAGACAAAACTACAGGGCATAATAAAACTATTTATTGACAACGAATGAACGACTTTTCAATCTAGCAGTGGGGTAGTTAAGCCAAGGAATAATAAAACTGTAGATGAAACAAACGAGCTGGATACTTAAAAACAGAACAGCTGAAATCCTAATTCAGTATCAAAGGATGGTAAGAAGTCGAAGCGGAAAGCCAACGTTTTGTCACACGATATACTAGTTTCTACCACATAAACAATAATTTTAGTTTTTTTTCCATATGAGCCACTGTGGACTAAGTTTGGTTCAACAGGTTCCTCCCTTCTTCTCCTTTCTTTTCCTCCTCTCCTACATCTCCCTCATTCTTGATCGAT
Organism: Magicicada septendecula; assembly: GCA_034769895.1. NCBI lineage: Eukaryota > Metazoa > Arthropoda > Insecta > Hemiptera > Cicadidae > Magicicada > Magicicada septendecula. The sequence continues at coordinate 171,344,691 of CM068374.1, read as the reverse complement.
GTCTCTCCCTCCTTTTGTCGGTCCAGATGGCTCTTCTCCTCTTCTTGGGGTTTTCCTGAAAACCTTGGGCATTTTTTAATTTTTTTTTAGTGCCAAGCATTCTTCAATCTCTTCTTGAGTAATCTGGAGTTCTTCTATGTTTTCTGCTTCTTTTACCACGTATTGGAAATGTTGAGCTTTTTGAAATAGTTAAAAACCTTCCCTGTTAAGTCTCTTATGATTCATTCTTTGCAAATATCCGTAGAAATAAATTCTTCTTTTTCTAATTGCGTCTGTAATTTTTTCAACACGTGTGTACAGCTTACTGTTGTGGCGTTTTCTGTACCGTTCTCCATCTTTTATTGATCCCAAGATTTTTCTTAATATTTTTCTTTCTGTGACTTCCATTTTTCCATCATCATCATTTCATTCTATTGTTCATAGTCAGACACTCAGCTGCACAAAGTGGTTCAGGGCGAATTACTGTTGAATAATTCCTAAGTTTGGCATTAATAGATATTGACTTCTTGTTTATTGATTCGAAATAATTTTACTTTATTTCTAATATATATCATTTTATGTAGTACATTTTTTCCGTAAGCACAAGCCACCCAGATTCATATCACTGACGCGGTTATATGTACTAGGGGTATTTGGCATGATTGAGACGAATAAAAGAAACGAGTCAGGAAAGGGAAGGATAAAATTGTCAGGCGTTTTAAGCAAGAATAATAAATTGAATGAGCACGAGTCGTGTTATTCGTTTACGTTCGCTACACTGAACACGAAAAAGTTGAAAATTAATAGGTTTCTGTGAAAACGGGAAAAAGTCGGGGAAAAGTGAGCTGCAGCAAGATTATTACGAGACAAATTCAATTTTTAAAATAGGCCAAACGTTCAGAATATAAGTGTATACTTTTCCGTAAGAACGTAAGATTGTGTTAAGTCATTTATTATACTATAGTAACGCGAACTGAGTAAGACGCAAGCCACGTGCCTTTGTCGTATGTACTTATTCGCGGCTGTGATTTGATTTCGTTTGAAGGTTCTCGCTATCCTTTAGTCAATACATATTGTAATCGATATGCAGATCTTCTTAGTCCGCTTTTATCCTTTTTTACCTTTACCTGTTAGGATATTCTAGTAGGTTTACATATTTTCCTTATGTATTACGTTTCAGTACCTACAATCTTATAGAAATTAATTTTATTTCCGTTTCATAGTCTGCTTGTTATTTAGTGTTCATGTACAAAATCGTTCTATATTTTATTTTTCACGCATATAGTAAGTTTTCCAAAACGATTTCGCCACATCATATTATACACTATAGTTTCTAATATTATGGCAGTCAGCCATCGTTTCAAAAACAGATTAAAAACACAGCGTTTCAATCTAAAAGTTCGAGGTCGTCATCAGGCGCAAATAATTTATTACATCGTATCTATCAATACCAACGACGTTTTCGTAGGGATCAGAGGTGGAATGCCTCCTCAATAAGACGACCTTCTTTGTAAGTGTAGTATTTGTTTCTATTATTTTATAAATATTTTTGTGATATTGCGGCGATATCTATTCAGTATTGATAAATATGATGTAATACCTTTTTATGCCGCCGACTTCAGACTTTTAGAGGTCGAAAACGTTGTGTTTTCAATCTGATTTTAAAACAATGGCTAATATCCTTAACATTCTAGTGTGTAACAATTAGATCGACTTCTAGTTTTAAGGCACGTATTCCCACATCTTATTTCATTCTACTGTCCTGTTCCTATCAGGTTGCGCAGTAAACAACTCAATATGTGTATTTTATAAAATTCATTGTTCATTTTTTTCATTACCGTCATTTTGTTTACTTTGTTAACATATTCAATGATAGTAGAAAGTACCTACTGAGGTATTAATTCTTGTTACTGTATTGTTTTTGTTACATTATTTACTTAATTGGATCCTACATTTGGTGAAGAGCTTTTAGTGATTTAAACAATTAATTTTTAGGGGTCCTTATATTTTTGCTCTTGCATTAGAAAACAGTAGCCTCGTTTTAACTTTCTCGTGATCATTACCGATACAATTGCATTATCCTTATCACAGAACATCAGCTACTTCTAATAGATCAAGCACTTCACTTTCTTCTTTTATTCAGACAGCTTCTGCCCGTTTCTCGTTTCAATCGCCACACGCTTGTCATCGGTGCGTGTTATTATTTTTAGTCTTTAGTTTGCGCAGTTTGTTTGACGTAAAACAATAAATGTGTCACTCGTACAACGACTCCCGCTGGTCCACCACGCTCTCCTCTGTCAAGGTATCCCCTGAAAGACTCTACGGGATCTTTGTAAGGTTTAAAACCATTTGAGTTTACGCTTTAACTACTCTGTCAACAATAGTTTTACGGACATCACATTCTATCAAGCTTCTCATTTCATCTTTCGGTTTCCTACAGTTACTACTGATATTTATGGCTCCGTCTCAGATAGTCTATCTCCATAGACAACATCTTCTTTTTTTATTTTAATTATTTCGGTTTGCTTTGTGACGATTTAAATAAAAGAAATAATCAAGAAAATAAAAAATCTAAAAAATTAAGGTTGCGAGCTCTTAAGCCATTTAAATCTCACTGTATTAATATAAAATACCTGTATGTACTCAGTATGAGAGGAAGCAGTAATTAATTAGTTATAAGATACTCTAATAAAAAGATAAATTGTAAAGAGTTATTAATATCGTATTTAACCCTTTGCTTGTAAGCAGGCGCTGTCCTGTTGATTCCAGACTCGACATGCTTTCAGAGTCTTGTGTGAGTTAGAATAAGATAAAAAGATTAATGTTAATAATAAAAAAATCTGAAGACATAAATAGTCGCTAAAACAACTGATTTAAATTATGTATATTTGTTTAGGGATAGTTTGGATAAATAAAAATGTTAACTTAAATATAGTTAGGAACTATATTCTCGCGCGGAAATTGTCCCACTAACTTTTGCCCAGTACCAGGCGAAGGGCGCGGAATTTCTCTCTCTTGCAATGGTGACTCCGTACAGTATAGACGTAGGAGCTGTGCGCTTAAAATATGTTAACGATATTTTGCTTCACCTTAAGAAGGTGTACCAGATGTAGTTGTTTAAAACATCTGGATGTGTTAATTAATATAGTCATGTAAATAGACAAGAAATTTAAAGTAAAGTAAAAAATCGAAACGTAATAAAAAAAAAGAGTGTAACACAAGATGACATCGTGCTTGAACAAATAACAACAATTCCAAAGTCATACCCGGACATGTGAATCATCAGAAGCCACAAATTCTACTGCACGTGACAGAAGATGCAGATCGGGACTTCCGATAATCTACAAGATCATCTGAGATATCTACTCTGCATATTGTTCAACCTGCGAACTTTTGGAGCCCTTTACAGAGGAAGGCCAGAGCGAGATGACGACGTAGCTGTTCCTGTTTCCCAAGACGGATACACCAGGACGAGTCTTCAGTATACCAATTAAAAGGTGACTCGATAGCCTGTCTATCGAGGGTTACTAATATTTGTCACACAACACTTCTTGAAAGAGACTTTTCAGAAACTATTCACTTTGTAAAGACTTATAAATTAAATCTAAGAATTTCATGTAACTATTCTAACTTCATACGTTGTAACAGTTTATATGCTAATGTAGAGCATTATAATTCAAGCAATAATACCATTCTTCAAATGGTTGAATAAAAGAAAGTCTTGCAAGCTAATATCATGAAATGAGCATAATTAAAAGTTTTAATTGCAGAAATACAGAAAGTTGACCCGGATCCGAGGTATAGCTATATAAAATCAAGTTTGATCTCAAAGTTTAAAGAAACCTTTCAAATAACTTAATAATTGAATTAGTAATGTCATGGGATCTGTCAGTATATGTTTTTAAATGTTAAATAAAGAGAAGTCTTCTTGTTACACACATATGAGGAGTGCTTAAATCAATTGTATACCTTGCCATTGTTTCCTTACACAGTTAGTAAGCAATTTGTTACATTAATTATTTGTGATCAATTCTGTTACAACGTAGGCAGCCCATCTAATTAACGGAGTTTAATTACGAGGGGCTCCCTGGATTTGTAACGCGTAAAAAAGCAGTGACAGAAATGCGCCACTCTGCTTAATTGTAAAAAATAAAAGGGTAATTGTTTACAGAGTGTCACTATGCTAAATTTTATAAAGGTGTTTTAAGCAAACAAAATTGCGTCATTCAAAAAAAGATAAAGGAAACAAAGGAAAGAGTTTTAATTGTGTATATAGTGTTACAAACAAAATTGCATTCACTATGCGTGGATAAATTGTAAGATCAATAACTGAATATATAATATTGATATATGCACTCAGAAAGTTACTTTAATAAATGTAATGTTCAAAACATATTTAATACACTATTAAATAACGTAATATGTATTAAGTTACGTAGATGGTAGAATGTATAAGTAAAATGTCATTAGCGTCATACAATGTAAAATGCTATATGCAGGTTCCTACCGGCACAACGTGCATAATTTGATGTAAGTACTTCCATACATGAATTGTGACCAAGCATAACGATTTTGGTCAACCGAACAATCTGTAACAGGTTTGTTTACGACAATCTATGACCTGTTGTCTCCTGAATCATTCTGCACAGTGTATGTTCAACTATCTAGCTTACATACACTAGTATATGTGTTAAAAAAAAAAAAAAAAAATTAATTAAAAATAACTTTTTAATAATAATAAAGTAATTAAGTAGAAGTTCGTGATTTAAAACTTGTGAACAAAATAATTAATTTATTTAATTGAGGAAAGTTTATGAATGAACGGAGTCAAAGTGTTGTCTAAGCGGAGTAATAATAAATGTGTTGCATAAGATTGCGCTCCCCTTCTCTCGTGTTCATACCCGTTTAGAGTACGTATACAGTAGTTGTGTTATTCAGTCGCTTTGTGTAGACAACAATAAGAGTAAAACCCCCTTTGTCCCTGACACACACGCGTAACCCTCCTTTGTTAACTAAATATGTAGGCCACCCTCTGACCTACATTCCAGTAAACAGCTGATCGGCTATTTAACCTTGAAAGGTATGTGTGTGTGATTTCTGTCTCTCCCTTAGAAGAGAAATTATTCTTTTCTAATTTGTGTAAATTGATTACTTATGAATTTATTATATATATATATATATATGTAATATATGTGTAATATACTAGTATTAATTTTAAGTACGTGCTAATGTGTTAGAACAAAATGGCCCAATTTAACCCGGATTTGTTATTACAAGACGAGCTGTCTTACGAAGCCCTTTTGCGTGGACTACCCCATGCTGATGTAACAGTCGCGGAATTACGAAGTTCAATTCGCGAATGTGGATTTGATGCGCCCGTGCAATTAAACAATCTAAGCCAACTCGATTATGAAAGCGAGAAAGAAATTTGTAATGCCAAGTATAGTGAACTATACTTATTGTCTCAAACACTCCAAGACGAGAAATCTCCGGCAAAAATTTTGCGGACTACCCAGAGAATAGAGCATTTAACCAGGCGAATAAAAAATTTGTCGATCTGGCCGAATCTCACAGAAATACCCGTTGATGTACAAAAGCTAGCAGACGAAGCTCTACGCCGCTTACCTTCAATTATCAACGATTTAAGACGAAAATCCGACTCATTCAGGATGGACGAAATAGAGAAATCATTAATGAAATTACACATCTCCCCAGTACAATCCCTCACCACTGGTTTACCTCCGCCTAACTCGGATCGGAACTCACCTATCGTATCGCAAGTGCAAGCGAACCCAGAACAAAATACTGATACAGATGTAAATGTCCCTCCTCCCGAGCATTTTCAGTTTCGTCCCGGAAATAATGAATTGACCAACACCCCCAATGAATCTAATCACCCTCATCGAGGAATTACCCCTATGAACTATAACGCAGATCTATACGGAAAAATGACTCACCCTGTGGAGAAGATTTTAACCGAAGTTCCTTATACAGATGGTTTAAACGTTTCCAAATTACTAACATTTATTAGTTATCTTCTTCAGATAAAGGATCTACAGCAGCTGAATGACTGGCAAATTTTACAAGTTCTGTTACCAAAGTGTAAACCCCCGTTAAAAAATCGTGTCCTAGAAGCCCTAACCTCTACTTTCCCAGTAGAAGAGCTACATAGCTCTATAATAAAACACTTTATTCCCACCGGCATCTATGAGGAAATAAAAAGAAAGACAGTACTCCGAGTACAAGGACATCAGGAGAGATTAGCTCACTACATCTCCGATATTAGGGAGTCCTCTCGACTACTACGTGTAAGCTGGAATGAAACACAACTGGTGGATACCATTCTAATAGGAGTGTCACCCGAAGAAAGATCTCGACTATCATTGATGAATAGACCCAATACTATTGCTGATCTAGAACAGTGCAGTATCCATTCTTCAAATGTATGGTACTCAGATCAAAATAGAGAAGCAATGAAAACCTCTGGAACTAATAGACATCAATTGCGAGCACTACTGCCTGATGTAACAACCTCGTATGAAAGACAAGTTTCTAGTAGACCTCACCATGTGCGCAAAGCTGGTAAGTTAACTGTAAACCCAGATAAAGCGGAAACCAAGTACCCACCTCGCAGAAAACCCACCTGTTATAATTGTGGCAAATATGGGCACATAAGAAGAGAGTGCAAAAGTAAGCCATTGGAACGGAATAACCCCAATTCAAAAAACATGTAAGGCAGGGAGACCCGAAAACCTGTGTCTTCCGCAGCTACTCAAAATTGGGTAAACTAAAAGAAACCAATAATAATAATAAGAAAGAATTATTCTGTAATAAAGTGAAAAACAAAAAAGGTGCGAAAGAAATCGACCCCTATGTGCGAGAATTTCGTGAAAAGTGTAATGCGATTAATAGATGTAAATGGAAAAAAAATCTACTACCATTAATACAAGTCGACTTAGGCGTTACATCCCCATCGCCTTAATTGATTCTGGATCTAGTAGAAGCTTAATCAGCCAAGAATTAGCGAACATGTTAACTAAACATCATCTAGTAAAACGGAACCAACCTGTGAATATAAAGTGTGCTAAATAAATATGGTGATTAAATAGACGATAGTTCTAGGAGCGTTTCTTAAATCCCCAAAGTAATTTAATAAATAATAAAGTGAATAATAATAATTGATTTAAATACTAGAGCTAAACAAATCCTAAGTTATACTAAAATTGTGTGAAGTGTAGAAGTAAGTAGGAAAAAGAAAATAATAATAAAAGTTCAGTTACACATTGTAAACACTTCGCAGTGGTGGCCAGTTAGAGGAAATAAAAGCGTGTTCAGTATTGTAGGAATTGTACTAAGCAGCCCCGCACCCTCCCTCTATTGTGTGATAAACCGGTGCAGGCCTGAACAATTGAAAACCACCCCTAGTGAGTATGACAATGCATAATGTAAAGTGTCTCCCCTCCCGCATAGTTTGTTTAAGTATTGTTAAAAGAGATAAAAGAGAATCATATTCGTGAGATTCCGCTTCTCTCAAACCAGTGATCTAAAGTGGAGTATGGGATCCTCTTTAGATCACATTAGAAATAAGTTTATGAGATATAATCAAGTAGTGATTGTAAATGTAACGTAACAGGTCACAACGGCGCCGACTGAAAGGGTAATGATAGGGCAGAAATGTGCCAAAGATCATTAATAAATGCTGAAAGCTAACTTCCGTAGTTAGAGTAAGCTGGTGTCAGTCGGGCCGGGATGTTGTGAGTTACGGATAAGTAGGGATCATTCCAATCTAAGGTTTGGAAATTAGTATTAAGATTAAAATGTAGGTTAGTACTTAAGAAGTAAGAAAAAGGGAATTTCACGAAGGGGATCATTTAAATGAACAAAGTCATTTAAAGAGAAAAAAAAAACTGTTCAATAATAATAAAAAAAAAACTTCACACACTGACACTAATCGTACTCCCAGTCTCCAATATTGAGTTAGACTCAAAAGGCTTAACCGTAGCGTGCAATTTAAGCGGTGGAGTCTGTGACGATTTAAATAAAAGAAATAATCAAGAAAATAAAAAATCTAAAAAATTAAGGTTGCGAGCTCTTAAGCCATTTAAATCTCACTGTATTAATATCAAATACCTGTATGTACTCAGTATGAGAGGAAGCAGTAATTAATTAGTTATAAGATACTCTAATAAAAAGATAAATTGTAAAGAGTTATTAATATGGTATTTAACCCTTTGCTTGTAAGCAGGCGCTGTCCTGTTGATTCCAGACTCGACATGCTTTCAGATCTTGTGTGAGTTAGAATAAGATAAAAAGATTAATGTTAATAATAAAAAAATCTGAAGACATAAATAGTCGCTAAAACAACTGATTTAAATTATGTATATTTGTTTAGGGATAGTTTGGATAAATAAAAATGTTAACTTAAATATAGTTAGGAACTATATTCTCGCGCGGAAATTGTCCCACTAACTTTTGCCCAGTACCAGGCGAAGGGAGCGGAATTTCTCTCTCTTGCAATGGTGACTCCGTACAGTATAGACGTAGGAGCTGTGCGCTTAAAATATGTTAACGATATTTTGCTTCACCTTAAGAAGGTGTACCAGATGTAGTTGTTTAAAACATCTGGATGTGTTAATTAATATAGTCATGTAAATAGACAAGAAATTTAAAGTAAAGTAAAAAATCGAAACGTAATAAAAAAAAAGAGTGTAACACAAGATGACATCGTGCTTGAACAAATAACAACAATTCCAAAGTCATACCCGGACATGTGAATCATCAGAAGCCACAAATTCTACTGCACGTGACAGAAGATGCAGATCGGGACTTCCGATAATCTACAAGATCATCTGAGATATCTACTCTGCATATTGTTCAACCTGCGAACTTTTGGAGCCCTTTACAGAGGAAGGCCAGAGCGAGATGACGACGTAGCTGTTCCTGTTTCCCAAGACGGATACACCAGGACGAGTCTTCAGTATACCAATTAAAAGGTGACTCGATAGCCTGTCTATCGAGGGTTACTAATATTTGTCACACAACACTTCTTGAAAGAGACTTTTCAGAAACTATTCACTTTGTAAAGACTTATAAATTAAATCTAAGAATTTCATGTAACTATTCTAACTTCATACGTTGTAACAGTTTATATGCTAATGTAGAGCATTATAATTCAAGCAATAATACCATTCTTCAAATGGTTGAATAAAAGAAAGTCTTGCAAGCTAATATCATGAAATGAGCATAATTAAAAGTTTTAATTGCAGAAATACAGAAAGTTGACCCGGATCCGAGGTATAGCTATATAAAATCAAGTTTGATCTCAAAGTTTAAAGAAACCTTTCAAATAACTTAATAATTGAATTAGTAATGTCATGGGATCTGTCAGTATATGTTTTTAAATGTTAAATAAAGAGAAGTCTTCTTGTTACACACATATGAGGAGTGCTTAAATCAATTGTATACCTTGCCATTGTTTCCTTACACAGTTAGTAAGCAATTTGTTACATTAATTATTTGTGATCAATTCTGTTACAACGTAGGCAGCCCATCTAATTAACGGAGTTTAATTACGAGGGGCTCCCTGGATTTGTAACGCGTAAAAAAGCAGTGACAGAAATGCGCCACTCTGCTTAATTGTAAAAAATAAAAGGGTAATTGTTTACAGAGTGTCACTATGCTAAATTTTATAAAGGTGTTTTAAGCAAACAAAATTGCGTCATTCAAAAAAAGATAAAGGAAACAAAGGAAAGAGTTTTAATTGTGTATATAGTGTTACAAACAAAATTGCATTCACTATGCGTGGATAAATTGTAAGATCAATAACTGAATATATAATATTGATATATGCACTCAGAAAGTTACTTTAATAAATGTAATGTTCAAAACATATTTAATACACTATTAAATAACGTAATATGTATTAAGTTACGTAGATGGTAGAATGTATAAGTAAAATGTCATTAGCGTCATACAATGTAAAATGCTATATGCAGGTTCCTACCGGCACAACGTGCATAATTTGATGTAAGTACTTCCATACATGAATTGTGACCAAGCATAACGATTTTGGTCAACCGAACAATCTGTAACAGGTTTGTTTACGACAATCTATGACCTGTTGTCTCCTGAATCATTCTGCACAGTGTATGTTCAACTATCTAGCTTACATACACTAGTATATGTGTTAAAAAATTAATTAAAAATAACTTTTTAATAATAATAAAGTAATTAAGTAGAAGTTCGTGATTTAAAACTTGTGAACAAAATAATTAATTTATTTAATTGAGGAAAGTTTATGAATGAACGGAGTCAAAGTGTTGTCTAAGCGGAGTAATAATAAATGTGTTGCATAAGATTGCGCTCCCCTTCTCTCGTGTTCATACCCGTTTAGAGTACGTATACAGTAGTTGTGTTATTCAGTCGCTTTGTGTAGACAACAATAAGAGTAAAACCCCCTTTGTCCCTGACACACACGCGTAACCCTCCTTTGTTAACTAAATATGTAGGCCACCCTCTGACCTACATTCCAGTAAACAGCTGATCGGCTATTTAACCTTGAAAGGTATGTGTGTGTGATTTCTGTCTCTCCCTTAGAAGAGAAATTATTCTTTTCTAATTTGTGTAAATTGATTACTTATGAATTTATTATATATATATATATATATGTAATATATGTGTAATATACTAGTATTAATTTTAAGTACGTGCTAATGTGTTAGAACAAAATGGCCCAATTTAACCCGGATTTGTTATTACAAGACGAGCTGTCTTACGAAGCCCTTTTGCGTGGACTACCCCATGCTGATGTAACAGTCGCGGAATTACGAAGTTCAATTCGCGAATGTGGATTTGATGCGCCCGTGCAATTAAACAATCTAAGCCAACTCGATTATGAAAGCGAGAAAGAAATTTGTAATGCCAAGTATAGTGAACTATACTTATTGTCTCAAACACTCCAAGACGAGAAATCTCCGGCAAAAATTTTGCGGACTACCCAGAGAATAGAGCATTTAACCAGGCGAATAAAAAATTTGTCGATCTGGCCGAATCTCACAGAAATACCCGTTGATGTACAAAAGCTAGCAGACGAAGCTCTACGCCGCTTACCTTCAATTATCAACGATTTAAGACGAAAATCCGACTCATTCAGGATGGACGAAATAGAGAAATCATTAATGAAATTACACATCTCCCCAGTACAATCCCTCACCACTGGTTTACCTCCGCCTAACTCGGATCGGAACTCACCTATCGTATCGCAAGTGCAAGCGAACCCAGAACAAAATACTGATACAGATGTAAATGTCCCTCCTCCCGAGCATTTTCAGTTTCGTCCCGGAAATAATGAATTGACCAACACCCCCAATGAATCTAATCACCCTCATCGAGGAATTACCCCTATGAACTATAACGCAGATCTATACGGAAAAATGACTCACCCTGTGGAGAAGATTTTAACCGAAGTTCCTTATACAGATGGTTTAAACGTTTCCAAATTACTAACATTTATTAGTTATCTTCTTCAGATAAAGGATCCAGCAGCCTGAATGACTGGCAAATTTACAAGTTCTGTTACCAAAGTGTAAACCCCCGTTAAAAAATCGTGTCCTAGAAGCCCTAACCTCTACTTTCCCAGTAGAAGAGCTACATAGGCTCTATAATAAAAACACTTTATTCCCACCGGCATCTATGAGAAATAAAAAGAAAGACAGTACTCCGAGTACAAGGACATCAGGAGAGATTAGCTCACTACATCTCCGATATTAGGGAGTCCTCCTCGACTACTACGTGTAAGCTGGAATGAAACACAACTGGTGGATACCATTCTAATAGGAGTGTCACCCGAAGAAAGATCTCGACTATCATTGATGAATAGACCCAATACTATTGCTGATCTAGAACAGTGTAGTATCCATTCTTCAAATGTATGGTACTCAGATCAAAATAGAGAAGCAATGAAAACCTCTGGAACTAATAGACATCAATTGCGAGCACTACTGCCTGATGTAACAACCTCGTATGAAAGACAAGTTTCTAGTAGACCTCACCATGTGCGCAAAGCTGGTAAGTTAACTGTAAACCCAGATAAAGCGGAAACCAAGTACCCACCTCGCAGAAAACCCACCTGTTATAATTGTGGCAAATATGGGCACATAAGAAGAGAGTGCAAAAGTAAGCCATTGGAACGGAATAACCCCAATTCAAAAAACATGTAAGGCAGGGAGACCCGAAAACCTGTGTCTTCCGCAGCTACTCAAAATTGGGTAAACTAAAAGAAACCAATAATAATAATAAGAAAGAATTATTCTGTAATAAAGTGAAAAACAAAAAAGGTGCGAAAGAAATCGACCCCTATGTGCGAGAATTTCGTGAAAAGTGTAATGCGATTAATAGATGTAAATGGGAAAAAAATCTACTACCATTAATACAAGTCGACTTAGGCGTTACATCCCCATCGCCTTAATTGATTCTGGATCTAGTAGAAGCTTAATCAGCCAAGAATTAGCGAACATGTTAACTAAACATCATCTAGTAAAACGGAACCAACCTGTGAATATAAAGTGTGCTAAATAAATATGGTGATTAAATAGACGATAGTTCTAGGAGCGTTTCTTAAATCCCCAAAGTAGTTTAATAAATAATAAAGTGAATAATAATAATTGATTTAAATACTAGAGCTAAACAAATCCTAAGTTATACTAAAATTGTGTGAAGTGTAGAAGTAAGTAGGAAAAAGAAAATAATAATAAAAGTTCAGTTACACATTGTAAACACTTCGCAGTGGTGGCCAGTTAGAGGAAATAAAAGCGTGTTCAGTATTGTAGGAATTGTACTAAGCAGCCCCGCACCCTCCCTCTATTGTGTGATAAACCGGTGCAGGCCTGAACAATTGAAAACCACCCCTAGTGAGTATGACAATGCATAATGTAAAGTGTCTCCCCTCCCGCATAGTTTGTTTAAGTATTGTTAAAAGAGATAAAAGAGAATCATATTCGTGAGATTCCGCTTCTCTCAAACCAGTGATCTAAAGTGGAGTATGGGATCCTCTTTAGATCACATTAGAAATAAGTTTATGAGATATAATCAAGTAGTGATTGTAAATGTAACGTAACAGGTCACAACGGCGCCGACTGAAAGCGTAATGATAGGGCAGAAATGTGCCAAAGATCATTAATAAATGCTGAAAGCTAACTTCCGTAGTTAGAGTAAGCTGGTGTCAGTCGGGCCGGGATGTTGTGAGTTACGGATAAGTAGGGATCATTCCAATCTAAGGTTTGGAAATTAGTATTAAGAATAAAATGTAGGTTAGTACTTAAGAAGTAAGAAAAAAGGGAATTTCACGAAGGGGATCATTTAAATGAACAAAGTCATTTAAAGAGAAATTAAAAAAAAAAACTGTGCAATAATAATAAATAAAAACTTCACACACTGACACTAATCGTACTCCCAGTCTCCAATAGTGAGTTAGACTCAAAAGGCTTAACCGTAGCGTGCAATTTAAGCGGTGGAGTCTGTGACGATTTAAATAAAAGAAATAATCAAGAAAATAAAAAATCTAAAAAATTAAGGTTGCGAGCTCTTAAGCCATTTAAATCTCACTGTATTAATATCAAATACCTGTATGTACTCAGTATGAGAGGAAGCAGTAATTAATTAGTTATGAGATACTCTAATAAAAAGATAAATTGTAAAGAGTTATTAATATGGTATTTAACCCTTTGCTTGTAAGCAGGCGCTGTCCTGTTGATTCCAGACTCGACATGCTTTCAGAGTCTTGTGTGAGTTAGAATAAGATAAAAAGATTAATGTTAATAATAAAAAAATCTGAAGACATAAATAGTCGCTAAAACAACTGATTTAAATTATGTATATTTGTTTAGGGATAGTTTGGATAAATAAAAATGCTAACTTAAATATAGTTAGGAACTATATTCTCGCGCGGAAATTGTCCCACTAACTTTTGCCCAGTACCAGGCGAAGGGAGCGGAATTTCTCTCTCTTGCAATGGTGACTCCGTACAGTATAGACGTAGGAGCTGTGCGCTTAAAATATGTTAACGATATTTTGCTTCACCTTAAGAAGGTGTACCAGATGTAGTTGTTTAAAACATCTGGACGTGTTAATTAATATAGTCATGTAAATAGACAAGAAATTTAAAGTAAAGTAAAAAATCGAAACGTAATAAAAAAAAAGAGTGTAACACAAGATGACATCGTGCTTGAACAAATAACAACAATTCCAAAGTCATACCCGGACATGTGAATCATCAGAAGCCACAAATTCTACTGCACGTGACAGAAGATGCAGATCGGGACTTCCGATAATCTACAAGATCATCTGAGATATCTACTCTGCATATTGTTCAACCTGCGAACTTTTGGAGCCCTTTACAGAGGAAGGCCAGAGCGAGATGACGACGTAGCTGTTCCTGTTTCCCAAGACGGATACACCAGGACGAGTCTTCAGTATACCAATTAAAAGGTGACTCGATAGCCTGTCTATCGAGGGTTACTAATATTTGTCACACAACACTTCTTGAAAGAGACTTTTCAGAAACTATTCACTTTGTAAAGACTTATAAATTAAATCTAAGAATTTCATGTAACTATTCTAACTTCATACGTTGTAACAGTTTATATGCTAATGTAGAGCATTATAATTCAAGCAATAATACCATTCTTCAAATGGTTGAATAAAAGAAAGTCTTGCAAGCTAATATCATGAAATGAGCATAATTAAAAGTTTTAATTGCAGAAATACAGAAAGTTGACCCGGATCCGAGGTATAGCTATATAAAATCAAGTTTGATCTCAAAGTTTAAAGAAACCTTTCAAATAACTTAATAATTGAATTAGTAATGTCATGGGATCTGTCAGTATATGTTTTTAAATGTTAAATAAAGAGAAGTCTTCTTGTTACACACATATGAGGAGTGCTTAAATCAATTGTATACCTTGCCATTGTTTCCTTACACAGTTAGTAAGCAATTTGTTACATTAATTATTTGTGATCAATTCTGTTACAACGTAGGCAGCCCATCTAATTAACGGAGTTTAATTACGAGGGGCTCCCTGGATTTGTAACGCGTAAAAAAGCAGTGACAGAAATGCGCCACTCTGCTTAATTGTAAAAAATAAAAGGGTAATTGTTTACAGAGTGTCACTATGCTAAATTTTATAAAGGTGTTTTAAGCAAACAAAATTGCGTCATTCAAAAAAAGATAAAGGAAACAAAGGAAAGAGTTTTAATTGTGTATATAGTGTTACAAACAAAATTGCATTCACTATGCGTGGATAAATTGTAAGATCAATAACTGAATATATAATATTGATATATGCACTCAGAAAGTTACTTTAATAAATGTAATGTTCAAAACATATTTAATACACTATTAAATAACGTAATATGTATTAAGTTACGTAGATGGTAGAATGTATAAGTAAAATGTCATTAGCGTCATACAATGTAAAATGCTATATGCAGGTTCCTACCGGCACAACGTGCATAATTTGATGTAAGTACTTCCATACATGAATTGTGACCAAGCATAACGATTTTGGTCAACCGAACAATCTGTAACAGGTTTGTTTACGACAATCTATGACCTGTTGTCTCCTGAATCATTCTGCACAGTGTATGTTCAACTATCTAGCTTACATACACTAGTATATGTGTTAAAAAAAAAAAAAAAAAATTAATTAAAAATAACTTTTTAATAATAATAAAGTAATTAAGTAGAAGTTCGTGATTTAAAACTTGTGAACAAAATAATTAATTTATTTAATTGAGGAAAGTTTATGAATGAACGGAGTCAAAGTGTTGTCTAAGCGGAGTAATAATAAATGTGTTGCATAAGATTGCGCTCCCCTTCTCTCGTGTTCATACCCGTTTAGAGTACGTATACAGTAGTTGTGTTATTCAGTCGCTTTGTGTAGACAACAATAAGAGTAAAACCCCCTTTGTCCCTGACACACACGCGTAACCCTCCTTTGTTAACTAAATATGTAGGCCACCCTCTGACCTACATTCCAGTAAACAGCTGATCGGCTATTTAACCTTGAAAGGTATGTGTGTGTGATTTCTGTCTCTCCCTTAGAAGAGAAATTATTCTTTTCTAATTTGTGTAAATTGATTACTTATGAATTTATTATATATATATATATATATGTAATATATGTGTAATATACTAGTATTAATTTTAAGTACGTGCTAATGTGTTAGAACAAAATGGCCCAATTTAACCCGGATTTGTTATTACAAGACGAGCTGTCTTACGAAGCCCTTTTGCGTGGACTACCCCATGCTGATGTAACAGTCGCGGAATTACGAAGTTCAATTCGCGAATGTGGATTTGATGCGCCCGTGCAATTAAACAATCTAAGCCAACTCGATTATGAAAGCGAGAAAGAAATTTGTAATGCCAAGTATAGTGAACTATACTTATTGTCTCAAACACTCCAAGACGAGAAATCTCCGGCAAAAATTTTGCGGACTACCCAGAG
This sequence comes from Magicicada septendecula, assembly GCA_034769895.1. Taxonomy (NCBI): domain Eukaryota; kingdom Metazoa; phylum Arthropoda; class Insecta; order Hemiptera; family Cicadidae; genus Magicicada; species Magicicada septendecula. Next base: position 171,328,207 of record CM068374.1, on the reverse strand, counting down.
AATAGAGCATTTAACCAGGCGAATAAAAAATTTGTCGATCTGGCCGAATCTCACAGAAATACCCGTTGATGTACAAAAGCTAGCAGACGAAGCTCTACGCCGCTTACCTTCAATTATCAACGATTTAAGACGAAAATCCGACTCATTCAGGATGGACGAAATAGAGAAATCATTAATGAAATTACACATCTCCCCAGTACAATCCCTCACCACTGGTTTACCTCCGCCTAACTCGGATCGGAACTCACCTATCGTATCGCAAGTGCAAGCGAACCCAGAACAAAATACTGATACAGATGTAAATGTCCCTCCTCCCGAGCATTTTCAGTTTCGTCCCGGAAATAATGAATTGACCAACACCCCCAATGAATCTAATCACCCTCATCGAGGAATTACCCCTATGAACTATAACGCAGATCTATACGGAAAAATGACTCACCCTGTGGAGAAGATTTTAACCGAAGTTCCTTATACAGATGGTTTAAACGTTTCCAAATTACTAACATTTATTAGTTATCTTCTTCAGATAAAGGATCTACAGCAGCTGAATGACTGGCAAATTTTACAAGTTCTGTTACCAAAGTGTAAACCCCCGTTAAAAAATCGTGTCCTAGAAGCCCTAACCTCTACTTTCCCAGTAGAAGAGCTACATAGCTCTATAATAAAACACTTTATTCCCACCGGCATCTATGAGGAAATAAAAAGAAAGACAGTACTCCGAGTACAAGGACATCAGGAGAGATTAGCTCACTACATCTCCGATATTAGGGAGTCCTCTCGACTACTACGTGTAAGCTGGAATGAAACACAACTGGTGGATACCATTCTAATAGGAGTGTCACCCGAAGAAAGATCTCGACTATCATTGATGAATAGACCCAATACTATTGCTGATCTAGAACAGTGCAGTATCCATTCTTCAAATGTATGGTACTCAGATCAAAATAGAGAAGCAATGAAAACCTCTGGAACTAATAGACATCAATTGCGAGCACTACTGCCTGATGTAACAACCTCGTATGAAAGACAAGTTTCTAGTAGACCTCACCATGTGCGCAAAGCTGGTAAGTTAACTGTAAACCCAGATAAAGCGGAAACCAAGTACCCACCTCGCAGAAAACCCACCTGTTATAATTGTGGCAAATATGGGCACATAAGAAGAGAGTGCAAAAGTAAGCCATTGGAACGGAATAACCCCAATTCAAAAAACATGTAAGGCAGGGAGACCCGAAAACCTGTGTCTTCCGCAGCTACTCAAAATTGGGTAAACTAAAAGAAACCAATAATAATAATAAGAAAGAATTATTCTGTAATAAAGTGAAAAACAAAAAAGGTGCGAAAGAAATCGACCCCTATGTGCGAGAATTTCGTGAAAAGTGTAATGCGATTAATAGATGTAAATGGAAAAAAAATCTACTACCATTAATACAAGTCGACTTAGGCGTTACATCCCCATCGCCTTAATTGATTCTGGATCTAGTAGAAGCTTAATCAGCCAAGAATTAGCGAACATGTTAACTAAACATCATCTAGTAAAACGGAACCAACCTGTGAATATAAAGTGTGCTAAATAAATATGGTGATTAAATAGACGATAGTTCTAGGAGCGTTTCTTAAATCCCCAAAGTAATTTAATAAATAATAAAGTGAATAATAATAATTGATTTAAATACTAGAGCTAAACAAATCCTAAGTTATACTAAAATTGTGTGAAGTGTAGAAGTAAGTAGGAAAAAGAAAATAATAATAAAAGTTCAGTTACACATTGTAAACACTTCGCAGTGGTGGCCAGTTAGAGGAAATAAAAGCGTGTTCAGTATTGTAGGAATTGTACTAAGCAGCCCCGCACCCTCCCTCTATTGTGTGATAAACCGGTGCAGGCCTGAACAATTGAAAACCACCCCTAGTGAGTATGACAATGCATAATGTAAAGTGTCTCCCCTCCCGCATAGTTTGTTTAAGTATTGTTAAAAGAGATAAAAGAGAATCATATTCGTGAGATTCCGCTTCTCTCAAACCAGTGATCTAAAGTGGAGTATGGGATCCTCTTTAGATCACATTAGAAATAAGTTTATGAGATATAATCAAGTAGTGATTGTAAATGTAACGTAACAGGTCACAACGGCGCCGACTGAAAGGGTAATGATAGGGCAGAAATGTGCCAAAGATCATTAATAAATGCTGAAAGCTAACTTCCGTAGTTAGAGTAAGCTGGTGTCAGTCGGGCCGGGATGTTGTGAGTTACGGATAAGTAGGGATCATTCCAATCTAAGGTTTGGAAATTAGTATTAAGATTAAAATGTAGGTTAGTACTTAAGAAGTAAGAAAAAGGGAATTTCACGAAGGGGATCATTTAAATGAACAAAGTCATTTAAAGAGAAAAAAAAAACTGTTCAATAATAATAAAAAAAAAACTTCACACACTGACACTAATCGTACTCCCAGTCTCCAATATTGAGTTAGACTCAAAAGGCTTAACCGTAGCGTGCAATTTAAGCGGTGGAGTCTGTGACGATTTAAATAAAAGAAATAATCAAGAAAATAAAAAATCTAAAAAATTAAGGTTGCGAGCTCTTAAGCCATTTAAATCTCACTGTATTAATATCAAATACCTGTATGTACTCAGTATGAGAGGAAGCAGTAATTAATTAGTTATAAGATACTCTAATAAAAAGATAAATTGTAAAGAGTTATTAATATGGTATTTAACCCTTTGCTTGTAAGCAGGCGCTGTCCTGTTGATTCCAGACTCGACATGCTTTCAGATCTTGTGTGAGTTAGAATAAGATAAAAAGATTAATGTTAATAATAAAAAAATCTGAAGACATAAATAGTCGCTAAAACAACTGATTTAAATTATGTATATTTGTTTAGGGATAGTTTGGATAAATAAAAATGTTAACTTAAATATAGTTAGGAACTATATTCTCGCGCGGAAATTGTCCCACTAACTTTTGCCCAGTACCAGGCGAAGGGAGCGGAATTTCTCTCTCTTGCAATGGTGACTCCGTACAGTATAGACGTAGGAGCTGTGCGCTTAAAATATGTTAACGATATTTTGCTTCACCTTAAGAAGGTGTACCAGATGTAGTTGTTTAAAACATCTGGATGTGTTAATTAATATAGTCATGTAAATAGACAAGAAATTTAAAGTAAAGTAAAAAATCGAAACGTAATAAAAAAAAAGAGTGTAACACAAGATGACATCGTGCTTGAACAAATAACAACAATTCCAAAGTCATACCCGGACATGTGAATCATCAGAAGCCACAAATTCTACTGCACGTGACAGAAGATGCAGATCGGGACTTCCGATAATCTACAAGATCATCTGAGATATCTACTCTGCATATTGTTCAACCTGCGAACTTTTGGAGCCCTTTACAGAGGAAGGCCAGAGCGAGATGACGACGTAGCTGTTCCTGTTTCCCAAGACGGATACACCAGGACGAGTCTTCAGTATACCAATTAAAAGGTGACTCGATAGCCTGTCTATCGAGGGTTACTAATATTTGTCACACAACACTTCTTGAAAGAGACTTTTCAGAAACTATTCACTTTGTAAAGACTTATAAATTAAATCTAAGAATTTCATGTAACTATTCTAACTTCATACGTTGTAACAGTTTATATGCTAATGTAGAGCATTATAATTCAAGCAATAATACCATTCTTCAAATGGTTGAATAAAAGAAAGTCTTGCAAGCTAATATCATGAAATGAGCATAATTAAAAGTTTTAATTGCAGAAATACAGAAAGTTGACCCGGATCCGAGGTATAGCTATATAAAATCAAGTTTGATCTCAAAGTTTAAAGAAACCTTTCAAATAACTTAATAATTGAATTAGTAATGTCATGGGATCTGTCAGTATATGTTTTTAAATGTTAAATAAAGAGAAGTCTTCTTGTTACACACATATGAGGAGTGCTTAAATCAATTGTATACCTTGCCATTGTTTCCTTACACAGTTAGTAAGCAATTTGTTACATTAATTATTTGTGATCAATTCTGTTACAACGTAGGCAGCCCATCTAATTAACGGAGTTTAATTACGAGGGGCTCCCTGGATTTGTAACGCGTAAAAAAGCAGTGACAGAAATGCGCCACTCTGCTTAATTGTAAAAAATAAAAGGGTAATTGTTTACAGAGTGTCACTATGCTAAATTTTATAAAGGTGTTTTAAGCAAACAAAATTGCGTCATTCAAAAAAAGATAAAGGAAACAAAGGAAAGAGTTTTAATTGTGTATATAGTGTTACAAACAAAATTGCATTCACTATGCGTGGATAAATTGTAAGATCAATAACTGAATATATAATATTGATATATGCACTCAGAAAGTTACTTTAATAAATGTAATGTTCAAAACATATTTAATACACTATTAAATAACGTAATATGTATTAAGTTACGTAGATGGTAGAATGTATAAGTAAAATGTCATTAGCGTCATACAATGTAAAATGCTATATGCAGGTTCCTACCGGCACAACGTGCATAATTTGATGTAAGTACTTCCATACATGAATTGTGACCAAGCATAACGATTTTGGTCAACCGAACAATCTGTAACAGGTTTGTTTACGACAATCTATGACCTGTTGTCTCCTGAATCATTCTGCACAGTGTATGTTCAACTATCTAGCTTACATACACTAGTATATGTGTTAAAAAATTAATTAAAAATAACTTTTTAATAATAATAAAGTAATTAAGTAGAAGTTCGTGATTTAAAACTTGTGAACAAAATAATTAATTTATTTAATTGAGGAAAGTTTATGAATGAACGGAGTCAAAGTGTTGTCTAAGCGGAGTAATAATAAATGTGTTGCATAAGATTGCGCTCCCCTTCTCTCGTGTTCATACCCGTTTAGAGTACGTATACAGTAGTTGTGTTATTCAGTCGCTTTGTGTAGACAACAATAAGAGTAAAACCCCCTTTGTCCCTGACACACACGCGTAACCCTCCTTTGTTAACTAAATATGTAGGCCACCCTCTGACCTACATTCCAGTAAACAGCTGATCGGCTATTTAACCTTGAAAGGTATGTGTGTGTGATTTCTGTCTCTCCCTTAGAAGAGAAATTATTCTTTTCTAATTTGTGTAAATTGATTACTTATGAATTTATTATATATATATATATATATGTAATATATGTGTAATATACTAGTATTAATTTTAAGTACGTGCTAATGTGTTAGAACAAAATGGCCCAATTTAACCCGGATTTGTTATTACAAGACGAGCTGTCTTACGAAGCCCTTTTGCGTGGACTACCCCATGCTGATGTAACAGTCGCGGAATTACGAAGTTCAATTCGCGAATGTGGATTTGATGCGCCCGTGCAATTAAACAATCTAAGCCAACTCGATTATGAAAGCGAGAAAGAAATTTGTAATGCCAAGTATAGTGAACTATACTTATTGTCTCAAACACTCCAAGACGAGAAATCTCCGGCAAAAATTTTGCGGACTACCCAGAGAATAGAGCATTTAACCAGGCGAATAAAAAATTTGTCGATCTGGCCGAATCTCACAGAAATACCCGTTGATGTACAAAAGCTAGCAGACGAAGCTCTACGCCGCTTACCTTCAATTATCAACGATTTAAGACGAAAATCCGACTCATTCAGGATGGACGAAATAGAGAAATCATTAATGAAATTACACATCTCCCCAGTACAATCCCTCACCACTGGTTTACCTCCGCCTAACTCGGATCGGAACTCACCTATCGTATCGCAAGTGCAAGCGAACCCAGAACAAAATACTGATACAGATGTAAATGTCCCTCCTCCCGAGCATTTTCAGTTTCGTCCCGGAAATAATGAATTGACCAACACCCCCAATGAATCTAATCACCCTCATCGAGGAATTACCCCTATGAACTATAACGCAGATCTATACGGAAAAATGACTCACCCTGTGGAGAAGATTTTAACCGAAGTTCCTTATACAGATGGTTTAAACGTTTCCAAATTACTAACATTTATTAGTTATCTTCTTCAGATAAAGGATCTACAGCAGCTGAATGACTGGCAAATTTTACAAGTTCTGTTACCAAAGTGTAAACCCCCGTTAAAAAATCGTGTCCTAGAAGCCCTAACCTCTACTTTCCCAGTAGAAGAGCTACATAGCTCTATAATAAAACACTTTATTCCCACCGGCATCTATGAGGAAATAAAAAGAAAGACAGTACTCCGAGTACAAGGACATCAGGAGAGATTAGCTCACTACATCTCCGATATTAGGGAGTCCTCTCGACTACTACGTGTAAGCTGGAATGAAACACAACTGGTGGATACCATTCTAATAGGAGTGTCACCCGAAGAAAGATCTCGACTATCATTGATGAATAGACCCAATACTATTGCTGATCTAGAACAGTGTAGTATCCATTCTTCAAATGTATGGTACTCAGATCAAAATAGAGAAGCAATGAAAACCTCTGGAACTAATAGACATCAATTGCGAGCACTACTGCCTGATGTAACAACCTCGTATGAAAGACAAGTTTCTAGTAGACCTCACCATGTGCGCAAAGCTGGTAAGTTAACTGTAAACCCAGATAAAGCGGAAACCAAGTACCCACCTCGCAGAAAACCCACCTGTTATAATTGTGGCAAATATGGGCACATAAGAAGAGAGTGCAAAAGTAAGCCATTGGAACGGAATAACCCCAATTCAAAAAACATGTAAGGCAGGGAGACCCGAAAACCTGTGTCTTCCGCAGCTACTCAAAATTGGGTAAACTAAAAGAAACCAATAATAATAATAAGAAAGAATTATTCTGTAATAAAGTGAAAAACAAAAAAGGTGCGAAAGAAATCGACCCCTATGTGCGAGAATTTCGTGAAAAGTGTAATGCGATTAATAGATGTAAATGGGAAAAAAATCTACTACCATTAATACAAGTCGACTTAGGCGTTACATCCCCATCGCCTTAATTGATTCTGGATCTAGTAGAAGCTTAATCAGCCAAGAATTAGCGAACATGTTAACTAAACATCATCTAGTAAAACGGAACCAACCTGTGAATATAAAGTGTGCTAAATAAATATGGTGATTAAATAGACGATAGTTCTAGGAGCGTTTCTTAAATCCCCAAAGTAGTTTAATAAATAATAAAGTGAATAATAATAATTGATTTAAATACTAGAGCTAAACAAATCCTAAGTTATACTAAAATTGTGTGAAGTGTAGAAGTAAGTAGGAAAAAGAAAATAATAATAAAAGTTCAGTTACACATTGTAAACACTTCGCAGTGGTGGCCAGTTAGAGGAAATAAAAGCGTGTTCAGTATTGTAGGAATTGTACTAAGCAGCCCCGCACCCTCCCTCTATTGTGTGATAAACCGGTGCAGGCCTGAACAATTGAAAACCACCCCTAGTGAGTATGACAATGCATAATGTAAAGTGTCTCCCCTCCCGCATAGTTTGTTTAAGTATTGTTAAAAGAGATAAAAGAGAATCATATTCGTGAGATTCCGCTTCTCTCAAACCAGTGATCTAAAGTGGAGTATGGGATCCTCTTTAGATCACATTAGAAATAAGTTTATGAGATATAATCAAGTAGTGATTGTAAATGTAACGTAACAGGTCACAACGGCGCCGACTGAAAGCGTAATGATAGGGCAGAAATGTGCCAAAGATCATTAATAAATGCTGAAAGCTAACTTCCGTAGTTAGAGTAAGCTGGTGTCAGTCGGGCCGGGATGTTGTGAGTTACGGATAAGTAGGGATCATTCCAATCTAAGGTTTGGAAATTAGTATTAAGAATAAAATGTAGGTTAGTACTTAAGAAGTAAGAAAAAAGGGAATTTCACGAAGGGGATCATTTAAATGAACAAAGTCATTTAAAGAGAAATTAAAAAAAAAAACTGTGCAATAATAATAAATAAAAACTTCACACACTGACACTAATCGTACTCCCAGTCTCCAATAGTGAGTTAGACTCAAAAGGCTTAACCGTAGCGTGCAATTTAAGCGGTGGAGTCTGTGACGATTTAAATAAAAGAAATAATCAAGAAAATAAAAAATCTAAAAAATTAAGGTTGCGAGCTCTTAAGCCATTTAAATCTCACTGTATTAATATCAAATACCTGTATGTACTCAGTATGAGAGGAAGCAGTAATTAATTAGTTATGAGATACTCTAATAAAAAGATAAATTGTAAAGAGTTATTAATATGGTATTTAACCCTTTGCTTGTAAGCAGGCGCTGTCCTGTTGATTCCAGACTCGACATGCTTTCAGAGTCTTGTGTGAGTTAGAATAAGATAAAAAGATTAATGTTAATAATAAAAAAATCTGAAGACATAAATAGTCGCTAAAACAACTGATTTAAATTATGTATATTTGTTTAGGGATAGTTTGGATAAATAAAAATGCTAACTTAAATATAGTTAGGAACTATATTCTCGCGCGGAAATTGTCCCACTAACTTTTGCCCAGTACCAGGCGAAGGGAGCGGAATTTCTCTCTCTTGCAATGGTGACTCCGTACAGTATAGACGTAGGAGCTGTGCGCTTAAAATATGTTAACGATATTTTGCTTCACCTTAAGAAGGTGTACCAGATGTAGTTGTTTAAAACATCTGGACGTGTTAATTAATATAGTCATGTAAATAGACAAGAAATTTAAAGTAAAGTAAAAAATCGAAACGTAATAAAAAAAAAGAGTGTAACACAAGATGACATCGTGCTTGAACAAATAACAACAATTCCAAAGTCATACCCGGACATGTGAATCATCAGAAGCCACAAATTCTACTGCACGTGACAGAAGATGCAGATCGGGACTTCCGATAATCTACAAGATCATCTGAGATATCTACTCTGCATATTGTTCAACCTGCGAACTTTTGGAGCCCTTTACAGAGGAAGGCCAGAGCGAGATGACGACGTAGCTGTTCCTGTTTCCCAAGACGGATACACCAGGACGAGTCTTCAGTATACCAATTAAAAGGTGACTCGATAGCCTGTCTATCGAGGGTTACTAATATTTGTCACACAACACTTCTTGAAAGAGACTTTTCAGAAACTATTCACTTTGTAAAGACTTATAAATTAAATCTAAGAATTTCATGTAACTATTCTAACTTCATACGTTGTAACAGTTTATATGCTAATGTAGAGCATTATAATTCAAGCAATAATACCATTCTTCAAATGGTTGAATAAAAGAAAGTCTTGCAAGCTAATATCATGAAATGAGCATAATTAAAAGTTTTAATTGCAGAAATACAGAAAGTTGACCCGGATCCGAGGTATAGCTATATAAAATCAAGTTTGATCTCAAAGTTTAAAGAAACCTTTCAAATAACTTAATAATTGAATTAGTAATGTCATGGGATCTGTCAGTATATGTTTTTAAATGTTAAATAAAGAGAAGTCTTCTTGTTACACACATATGAGGAGTGCTTAAATCAATTGTATACCTTGCCATTGTTTCCTTACACAGTTAGTAAGCAATTTGTTACATTAATTATTTGTGATCAATTCTGTTACAACGTAGGCAGCCCATCTAATTAACGGAGTTTAATTACGAGGGGCTCCCTGGATTTGTAACGCGTAAAAAAGACGTTACAGCTTGTCATCCATAAGTTACACATGTTGGTAATTTTGTGTGTAAGAATTTGTCAAATATTAAACTGAGAGGATTAACAAATTTGGGCACTAGGAAGAAAAATTAGCGACAACCCGAAGAGAGTGACATGCTACTCTTAATGATTAATTAAAATAAACTCTTAGATTAATGTAATCTAAAATTACTAAAAATTATGTAATATTAACACTGACGTAAAAATAACCTATCCTAAGTACTGAATATCCCATCGTGACTATCTAGAAACTGTAAGATTTAGTGCATTCTAAGATTACTCATTGTATCTTCTTACCAATACTTAGTTTCAAATTTTCTAGACTAGCGTGTGTGCGAATTACAGTCGTTCTCGTGAATAATTGTTATGCAATGAATGTATAGTGACTGTTTCCAACTATGTAAATCAAATATGCTTGTGTACGTACATTAATAATCATTGGTTAGTGCGATGTAAATCCAGTCACTGGCAAATGAAAATTAAGCATATTGGTTTTTAGAACGTTTGTCACTATCAGAATATTGAAATTAAGTTATATCACTTTAGACTTTGGTCTAAATATGAAAAAGGCAGGAAATGTGCAACGTTTGCAAAAGTGAAGTCCTGCAAAATATATTTTAACACTTCCTTTATATTGTGCCCCAAGTTCTGGAGCGCCAATTTTACATTTATACGAGTTGTACCCGTTTACGCCGAGCGGTGGACGCCAATTTTATAACTTTTATTTATGCTGCTTATTTTATTCAGCATAAATTAATTGACATATTTTAATTTATTGTATTTTCTCTTATCACCGGTCAAGTGCCGTCCGATCCACCGGGTATTCTCCTCACCATAATACGTTTCCTGAATTTCCCGTAACTCCTTCAAGAACTCCATTGGGAAATTATCCTCCCCGTCGAAAGTGGCTTCCTTATTTACTATCGCCGTATTCATGGCTACAGCCGGTCTTTGTTCGATTTCCTCTAGCCTACGTTGTACTCGTTGCTGATTCTCGTGAACCGTTGTTAGGTTGTTGGCGATCTCATCGAGTTTTCGCCCCTTTTCTGTAGAGACTTCGTTTATCTTCTCTTCCTTACTTCGGTTAGCTTCTTTTATGCTCCTTACTTGCTGTTCAATCTCGTCGATCTGTAGTTTATTTTGATGTTGATTGTTGATTTGGCTTCTTGCCATTCCTTCCGGTCACTCTCACGAGTTTCTTTTTTTCTTTCGCCTGTTTCTTTATTTCTCTGCTTAATTCCTTAATTCCGCTTTCGTTCTTCTTCTGTATTTCTTCTAACTTTTCTGACTTTCTTTGTAGTTCAGTACCCACCTGGTGGATTTGTCCTTGTAAATCTCCTCTCATTAACTCTATTTTTTCGTCTAATTTCTCGGGGAGTTGTTTACCTATTTCTTCATTCTGTTTTTTCGTTTCTTCAATCTTTTCGCCTATGTGTTTTCTGGTTTCTTCATGTAGCTTTTTCATTTCTTCATTCTGTTGTCTTTGTTTTTCATCTCTTTCTTCATTCTTCTTTTCCGATTCTTCAAACTTTTGTTTCATGAATGACATTAACATTTGGAAATTGATTTCCGATGACTGTGGTCCCCGGGCGCCATTCTCTTCACTCGTTGTTGAGTTCTCTTCATTCATCTCATTTCTATCCTCAGACTGCTGAATGCCCATCTGATTGTTAATTTCGAATTCTTCGGAATTTTTTCCCTTGTCGCCATTCTTGCCTTTCGTCGGGTTATCATTCAGATACTTATCGACAAATAACAATACTAACGTTCTTATTCTACTAACATTTACTTATTTAACTTATATCTGTAACCACTGTCTGTCACTGCCCTAGCCTAATTTCTTTAATTAAGCCGTACGGTGCGGCGCCAATTTAACACTTATTTTATATTGTGCCCCAAGTTCTGGAGCGCCAATTTTACATTTATACGAGTTGTACCCGTTTACGCCCAGCGGTGGACGCCAATTTTATAACTTTTATTTATGCTGCTTATTTTATTCAGCATAAATTAATTGACATATTTTAATTTATTGTATTTTCTCTTATCTCAGGGTTCATAAAATAAAATGTACTTATTCTTATAAATAGTTTTTCGATTTATTAACAATTAGTTATGATTGATTATCACAATTATTATTGACACATAAATTATGCAATTTCTAATCAAAATATAAACATAGTCATTTTCATAAATCTTATTTCGTTACTCATATTTATAGCTCTAATAATTAAATATTGTAATTCTTATTCAAAGAGTTAAAAAACTTTTAATAATTATTCTATTCAATTTTAAATACTATAACATAGTTAATTACTGATCTGGATTCATTTAAAATCGGTGCTCATAAATAAATTTAACTTCCATAGCTTCCTAATATTATTTAATTTTGTTTTTTAAGTAAAATTTTTATCTTAATTCTTTAATTAATTCGTGTGAGTTCTTCAAGTGAACAGACAGTGGACCTAAGACTATTTATGGCATGATAAGTTTTCTTGTGGTATGTATCCAAATCTGGTAGAGGTTCATATGGTGTGGTTCGCATGTTGATCGTCTGGCGTAACGTCGATGATTCCTTCCGGATTAGCAGATTGTATCGTGGAATCCCGTGGAGTCTCACAAGGCACAGCACAGCACCAAACTTCACTCACTCGGAATTAGTTCGCGTTAGTTATTATTATAGTTATTCGCTTCCACAGACATTATTGATTATTATTTATCAACTGCGTTATGGTTGGAACTAATGTTATTACAAGTTTAGTTCGTCTTGTAATGTTATTCGATGATAAAGTTATTGTTGCTTATTTGTAAAACTAAATTACAGCGTTATTTAATTATCATTCGTGTTGTACTAATTCACTTGTATGTCACTAATAAAATTACAGTTCTTTTACCGAAATTGTTTTTAGTACGAACTTACTTTTCTAACCATCGTACCGAATTTCTCTAAGTCCCATAATTATGAGATCTCCGTCGCGGACTTACACTCCCGTTTCCGTCAACATTTTTAGTTAGACTTCTTGAGCGCGTCTTTCTCACGTCCCTATATCGAATTCCGTATTTCTCCCACTAATTTCTGATTTTTCTTACGCTGTTTTCTAATTGGTTCTACTTTACCACCCTTCAGATCTAGAGACCACCTATTTTTCCGAAAGCACCTCTCTGATAGGCTTTTGGATTCCCAACAGATTTCTTCCCTAGGTCACTATACTGAGGTCGTTGTCGCTGCTAGATATTGTAGCAATAAATTCTTGCCTGTCACTTTTTTGGAATATACAAAGCAACCCTTAACTTTCTCGTCAAAGTATTGTTTTCGTGCACTTGGTTGTTCTAATGGTATCAACTATTGTCACTTAAAGGCCTTACCAAACTTCATTTGTATGTCCGTTTCTTTGTCTATGTTTCCAGCAACACATCTTCCTTGAGTTCGGACATTACCCCCGAACTTTCTCTCTTCTCAGTAAGGTCCAAGTCCTGTCGCTGACCGTTTGAGTCTTTCAATAATATATACCCTTTTTTGTTTCGCTATATGCAGCTGGCGTGTATACGTAGTTTGGTCTATTGTTAATACATACATCTGCTCTTCAAATGGGTTCATTTACGTTTGTACACATTTTTCTAAGGATTTGAGGTAGTTGTCAAAAACTAACGTTTCTTAGTATGGAGAGCGATGAACTGGGGCCGTGAGCGTTGGGGCTATTACATGCTTTTATTGCCTGTCAATCACCTCTGCGTTTCACACAACAATTCCCTGTCACGGCGCGTAATGATACATCTCTACTCAAAATAAGAATTTTTTAAAATTTCTGATTTTGGCGTTATATCATGTGGACCAGTTAATGAAACTAATTGCTAGAGAATACGCTTTAATCATCAGTTGAAGCAGTTCAAGTATCACTACTGGGTGGATTTTGTGAAGTTGCAGAATCTTGGGCAAAGGTTACCACGGATGATGGGAAAGGGGTTGTCTGGAAAAGAGATATAAGGGAACGTCACCGATGGCAGGAAAAGTCGGTAAAGGTGCCAAAATTTGTTGGATACCAGCGAATGGAATCAAAAAATGAAATGAAATATTTAGAGACAGACGTTGATGAGGGCAAGAACGATTGTAGGCAACAGGAAGAAAAAAATGTTACGTAATGGGACTGCAATACACGTATTTGACGTGATGTGAAATTATGACAGGTACGGCAACTGTGTCACCTGCGTGTATTGTTACCGCAAACGCAATCTGTCACTATGTGGGTCAGTAATAAGGACATTAATGTTGCATAACGCAGTGATGTATGGGTGTTCGAGAACCATCTTTGTGAAGTAAAGTATTAAAATGATGGCGGTGGCACAGGAAGATAAACGATGTAATAATAGCCTGTCCTCAGGAACCCAGCTGGTAATCATAGACGTCTAATTTATGTCACGTTTGGTATTTCTTATTCTTAAGATATATTGCGTTGCTTTAGGTATTCGCCGTGGTTCACTTTTTATGCACTGCACTTTCCTTTAGACACGAATCTTGAAAACTGACTACCAAAGTCGAAAATTTGACGTCTACGATCATGTGTTATTTCAGTTCTTGCCCGTTTTCTGTTTATACAATCGATGGAAGGAAGACACAAAAGCAAAGGACACCGTATAGCCACAGGCGTAGACGAATGAGCTGGACAGGCAGTTATTGACACGTGTCAAACGGAAAACATACACACACACACACACATATGTATAAGTTAATAACACATACACCTACAAAAAATTAGTTTTCTATTCTACCCACAAGTTTCTTTTTTAAAAAATGAATTTAAAGCTGAGCCACTATAATCAAGATTTTATAATTATCTACGCACTCAATGTGCCTATGTAGGAACAGGCGTTTACTATAATAACTTCATCAGGATATTGCAATATAATGGAGTGTGTGTTTGTGTGTACGTGCGTGTACGCCCGCGTGTGCGCTGCTACCATAGCTTTCACATTTTGTCACTGAAGGTTGGTAAGTGCATACCGTCACTTAAATTGTCTGAATCGCACAAACAAATTTCGAGCGTATTTCGAAAATCATGTTTAAAGTCTGATAGGATCGATCCTTTTTTTAAAATCCCTACCTTGAATTACCTCTGCTAATAGATTTGAACTAATTTACGTTTAAATTGTCCCTGATAGCTAGGGTTATAAATAGGTTGTATGTTTATGTTGTGTTTTTGTGTGTTCAGTGTTGATAAATATGTAAACACTTACCAACCCTAATGTGCCTAATTATTACATACATGAATAACTGGGACAACCCGTAGCCGGTAGATGAGTTTTTTATTTGTAACATCTTTTGGGATTGGCTTTTGAATACAATTTGTGCCACGTGTTTGAAGTAATGAGTGTAATGAGTACGCACGCATCAGCAAGTACAGATGACAAAACATGTCTACAAATAACATAGCAAAATATGTTACAGATGAATACAGATTGTAGGAATGTTCAAATATGTATAGTATTAATAGTTATTATTGACATTTTTACCCACTGCTAGTATTGAAGACACTTATCCATAAATTAGAGAATTATGCACAAAGTCACAGAACCATAGAAACACAAAATTATGACTAATGATAACGTAATGTATTTATAATATACAGACATTTATTGCTTACTAATGGTACCTATAATCTCAATCTTTTATAGGTCATTGTTCATAACCTAAAGGTACCTGAAGACAAAATTATGGTAAACACCAATCTATCATATGACAATGATTAATATTTATATTGTTGTAAAATAATATTTATCGAGTACTTGGTGTATACAGAGTACACAGGTTCTGATGATGACAATAAATATTGTCAAAAAACGTCAACACAAATAATATAACATTTGTTATACTTATTGACCGATCCTGGCTAAACCTTCCGTCGTATTTATCGACGGTCACTACTAAATTAAGGACTGATAAGAAAATTATCTATTAAAATTAGACACCACAAAATTGGTTTTCATGCAGGGTTGGGGGAGGAAATATTGTGGTAGTTTTTCGTCAGGTCGAAAGCCGAGGTCAAGAAATCTTACCCTCTTTTAACGTTAAAAGCCTTCCAACCACTTTAAGCTTTGTTTACAGCTCCTGTTAATGCAGTACGTGAGCGTCTGTATTGTTTAGAACTACAACACGGTCTGTTCTCTGCTCACACTGTTACGGTAAACGATACAACTGTAGTAGGTACTACACTCCAATCCTATTAACGTGCGCGAATCAGTTTTAGGAAGGAGTACAAACACAATCGATGTCACCGTATTTAGCGTGCAATTACTTCCTAGTCTGTGTTGCAGGGAAAATATAAATTATAAAATAAAGATTCTGTTGTTTTAATATGCCTAACATCAAAAAAAAATATACAAATCTTCATAGTATACGAATCTCCCAAATAAGGCATATTACGGTCAGTACTCAATTTTCTATATACTACGGTCATTCCAATATCATCAATAATGGCGATATTTACAGATAATAGCAGCCAATGACGGATGCTACTGTTGCTTTGGAAAATCAAATAAAACCCTAAACGAAATCCAAAACTTCAATACTGCCCAAGGTGTTATTTGATAAAGCATACGAATTTAAGTCAATTCACATAACATTTGGCTTTAAATGGGATGACCGTCAGTCTGTAACTTTAGACAACTCTCAGGTGCCGCAAGCACAAGATGTTCAATACTTTCGCGTGTACATGGACAGACGTCTTATATGACGAAAACTTGTAAAAACAAGATATAAGCAGCTACGCCATACCTTTAAACATTAAAGTGTACTGGTTTTTCGGAATAAGTTCTCAAATCTCTTTGGAGAATAAATTCCTCCTGTACAAGATGATTCTCAAACCGGTCTGAACGTACGGTAACTCAAACATCGAGACGCAGGAGCGCATCCAATGTATATTACCGAGGACAGTGGTAACGTCATACTGAAAGATCTCACGGCGCCTTTTTTCGAGAAGAAATTACCGGTAACCTTCATTATACGAAACTGCCTAACATTATTGTCGAAAAATAATTGGCTGACACAGGACACATAGGAAGACTGAGTCGCCGGAAACAAAAGGGCATACCAAATGACTGACATTTTTTAAAAACAGGAAATTGATTTGTTCACGTTTCACGAACGGTAAGCAGAAGGATGCCAGTCAGGTAAAAAAACATGAGAAAAGGAATATGAATGGACAGACTTTGACAAGTCTTATTGAACAACCGAGAGAGATGAGACTAGAAATAGGTGACGTCGGCAGATTTAAACATATCTACGACGAAGACATCAATGATAATGAAGATTATTTAATAACTGGACAAAGTTGTAACTGTGACATGGTTGTAGAGACTAAAGCAGTAATGGGGTAACGGACAACAAAGTTCCTGCAGGGTTTCAACTACTGTAAAAACTTTACCCAAATGCAAAGAACAGAATAAAATACAATATAACAAAAAGACATTAGTAGTTGGGTTAGAAATGTCTTTACAAAGAAAGGTAAGACAAAATCCTTACTATAAATCAGGTACTCGTCAGGGTAAAAGTGAGACAACAAAAATATTGATAAGGATAAAAATTAGATGATAATAATCGTCAGTAATTTAAAAGACCTGAATCAACAATGGAATGGCTACAAATGAATGTCAGATGTCAGATGTCTCAATGTCAGATGTTTAACTAAAAATAAATATTAAAAAGTGATAACATAATTGGCCTTAAGAAAATGTACGAGGACAGTTCTTTCGCATTTTTCCATTTGTAAGCGGGGAAGATCCGTCCTATCATGGATAAGTAAGGGTCATATATTGTACAACAATTGGATAAGAGATATTTATTAGAAAACAGTTTAACAGATCTACTTTTTTTCAAGGTACAGATACAGAACAGCTTCTAACCTTTAAGGTGAAAAGTCAAAGAAGAAAACGGTGAAGAAGAAATACTATTAAACGTATATAATACTTAAATATATTTTAGTATGAAACTTTGTTACTAATCACCGTTTTGAGGAACCGAATTTAATAAAGATTTCGTGGCATAGGTTCTATTAAGTTTGTGATAGAGTTTCATCAGATCAATTCAGCACGTAATTAGACAAAATTGAAAGCGTTTGAAATATAAAGTTTATTAAATTTTAAATTGGATTTCTACTTACAGGCACTAGTTAGATGGTCACACGATGGTCTTGTCTGTTTACCGGGACCAGATTTCTTTAGGGGAGAATGGCGGGGCCGTATGTCCCAAGCGCACCACTTTAATCAGTCGTTAAGAGATAGGTGCAAACCACAGGAATATTTTTCTGACTAAATAAACGACATTTACACAAACGAAAAAACAAGCAGGCGTATACTACGCGATGCTGACACAGCGGCGGTATTATAAGAAAAATGCTGAGGCAAATTTCGTTTACTTTATGAAACATTGAAAACTAGACCTCAGCAATAAACGATTAAGATACGGATGCTTAAGTGGTCTGTTACTGCATTAGATAAATACTTAAATGTGCAATACTCGAGAAAATGTTTTTAATACATCATGAAATTAAAATAAATTGATTTAAACCTTAGCAAAATTTTAAAATATTTTTTATATAATTTAAAATAATTATTGTAAGTTACTATTTGAAGTATAATTGTTAATAGCGTAGAATATTAATTAAAGTGGTAACTCTAATTCTTACAGTTTTTTCGAATGACCTCGGTTTAACTATAATAAGTTTGACTAAGGGTATGAGCAGGGTGTGGACAACTGATAAGAAAGTTTACACACGTGCCGTTCCGGCAAGGAGTAAAGACAATATGCCCATCACTGCGAAACATTAGAATCAGATATTGTTAATTAGCACTAAAATTAATCAGATTGCTTAGGTTTTTGTTTCTATGTAGTTGGTATATTCGCTACTCAAAACAAATAATTTTGTAAACAATAGAAATTTTAAAAGAAACGTCCGTGAGATATTTTGTAACGCGAAAATACAAACAATAAATCATTAACATTTTCAGTATACTTGAAAATAATTAGTTGATCCACAAACGCAATTACTTGGTGTGTTAAACATTTCTACATCATATAAAAAATGCGCGTGTTTGTTTATAGTCGTTTTTCTCAAAAGTAGTATTTATGGATTTGCGGTGTTTTTGTTGTTTGTACATGGTAATATAAATGTACAGAGGTGTCCACATTATTTAACTCATCGCCAGGTTTCTTATATTTTTGTAGTCGCTTTTTTTAGCTATAAATTAAGATTAGAATCGTTGCGCAAGGTTTGTTCAATTATTACCTGTGAACACTGGTCTTTTTTTTTAATGTAGTATTTGTTGAGGTGTTTTAATCTCAGCGTAGTGCCAAGACAGTAAAACACCCAACTTCATAATGATTTGGAGCTGCAGGTTATCTAGAGGAACTAGAAGATTATACTTTGTACAAGGAATTGTAAAGGCGAACCAGTATAAACATTTCTCCAAATTTCTCCAAAACGTAAGGATTGGTTCACTAATGGAGACTTTCTTTCTTGCAAAATTGGCACAAAGCGCAATTATTCATGACGTTTCTGGCAGAAAATAATGCCATTATCCGTCCTTAGATAGATAATAGTTCAGAAACAAATTTTAAAGAAAGCCTTTGGTAATTATTAAGAAAAGTTAAGAATAAGACCATCCAGCAAAGACTAATATTACAGATTGGCACAGGGATAAAGACATCAAGAGAATGTGTAAAATTCTTGTATAAAGCGTACTAATCAGTATGATAATAAAAAAAAATGAACGTAATGGTACATATTAATAGAATTCAAAAGCATGCTAATTAAAATGTTTCAACTTTGATACTTCACACTTTAGCAGTTTATCTATTACGTTATACAACACTAAAGCTTAAAAGAACCAAACATAAATAGTCTGTTTAATTAAAATCACCGCGTTTGTTACATTGTTAAATCTAACTACCTAAAGATTCCTTAATTAACTGTAAACAAACACTATAAAAACCTATCACATTCCAGCGAAAAACGTTTACGCGACATATAGTTTTCCCGTATTTGAAGTTGAAGAAACTACAGAAGCCTATACACAGTGGACACGATGTTGTCAGATGCTGTTAGTTAAGGAAACGTAAACACAACGGAGTCGGTATTAAAGGGATGACAGTGCTTAACACAAGCAAGGCTGGCTGTCGTTGTCGTCTGTAACGTGTGTTGTGATGCGCTAAGTTAATCCCCGTTTGCGACCTGTTGCTTTGACGCTTTGCTAGCGCGTAGGTGTTGTGTTTGGGTGTGGCCTGTGGCCTGTGGCCTTAACGAAAACACTGGGAAACTACGGTAAAGCGTTGCAAAGTGTACAGCGTTAGAAAAACACGCTGCTTACGTTTTTACGAAAAAACACACTGTCTCTACCACAAATAATTTGTGGTTAACGCCCCTTTCCGGCTTTAGCTTTCGTTTTTATGTCTGGTTTATACTAGCTCTGAAGCGCCGATTACTCAAGACCTAGCAGTGCGTCTCAGTATAGTATTCTGTGTTTGTTTGGTGCATCTCATCGCTAGTTGGGCATGTTTTTAAAGAATTGAGAACAATTCTCACTAGTGATAGCGATGTACAATTTGGCTAAAATAATAAAATGTATAATACTACTTATTAAACTAATAATTACGATAATGAAGCACGTCTGCGAAAATTTAATAATTATTTCGTCCTTGCGTCTGTCCATTGTATTCATATATGAGTTACATGTCGGTGGTACTGAGGGGGTCGGAGCCAAACTACATTTTTTCAAAAATTGAGATTTGCACCGAATTTAGTAGCTATAATGTGTAACAATAGTATACGCTAGCAAGTAATGTGTACAGTCTATTCACAACTAAATAAAGATAGCAATAATGTTCTTAAAAGCCATGTAATTAGTTTCAAAAGATTTAAGGATTTGATTAAACGTTCAACTTTTAGTTACTCAAAAATAAGCCTTGGCAGTATTTTGCACCGACCTTCTCGTATGTAATATTAAAAAGATTGAGAACAGTTGTTAATACTTGCGATTGGCGTTTAATTATTACATTTGAGTGTAGTATATAGTAACTCATAATCCAGGATATGCCTGTAAAACGTTTCTTCTTTCTATTCAGCAGTAACAACGGTTCTGAGTACACATATACTACTACTACTGACAAGAACGTCTTCAACTGTACGTAGATTGGCCGTAAACAACCAAAGAATCTCAGCACTAATGACCGTATATCCCAATAAAGTATAGACGGCCTTCTGCGTAATACCGTTCATCTCTATAACCGCGATTTTGTGCTACAGTAAACAGTAGTGTAGTTGCAGGATGATATACCGAGCGAGTATTATTTGTTAACGATTGTGAGCAGTGAAATTATATAAGTTACTTCATTATTAAAAAGGAAAAAATAACATATTTCATTTTCACATTTGCAAAGAATGATTGAGTTTAAGTTTAGAAAGATCTCTCTTTAAATGAGTCTGAAGAGGTTTCATATTTTATTATTTAACATAACATATCAGTTACAACCACAAACTGATGTTCACAATAAAGCATGTAAATTACTTTATTACTCAAGAGACTTTCTGAAGAAAACGCAATTAACGATTTACAATCTTATGACAGTAGATTGTAGATTATAGACTACGGGCTATAATGAAGGAGAGCCATAGTGGCATTCAGGCTACAAAAATAATCTTTTTTGACCTAGTTAGCGGGTGCACTGGCTTAAAAATATTGCAGAACATCGGATTAAAATATTTACTATTAAAGAGTATTACAAATGTAAAGAATGTTTGAATTAATTTAGAAGATTAAAACGTCTAGGAAACCCTAAGACAACATCTTCAAAGAGTGCAGAACACCTGAATTCTAAAGGCAAAACACGTCTGTTGCCATTCGATCAATACCCGTCCGTCTAAGTCTTTTTCATTGCATCCATAATACCTTAAATTTCCTCCTTGCTTTTGTAACTATAGTATTTCGTTTCTGTTGACATACTAATAAACTACATAGCAAGTTACACTTCGATTTCATTTAAAAGGCGTTCTAGTTTATCTGGCTGTAGGTGTCCGTGACGTCATCATATCAGAATCATATATGATGTCCTTTATCAGAAAACAGAAAAATTGTAAATTTCTCTCATAACGCTCATTTTTAAGAATGTACTCTAACTTTCAATCTGTTTGTGTAAAGGTAATAAAGAAACGAAAGTAGAAGAACTGAATGAAACAATTAGAAAGGCTTGTATATCGACTCGTAAGATATGGACATTAAAATAAAACTAACTCTGACCAAAAATTCCTTATATTTTAAAAGATTAGTAAGGATACAGGAAAACATGATTAAATAAATAATTAAGTTTACAGATAAAAGAGATCATGATTATGGCGTGAGTACAAAAATTTCCATAGAGAAAGGAACCGACGGAGGTAGCCAAGGAAGTTTTACTTTAGTACACAATGTAGTATTTCCTATATGCTCTGTTTAAAACGCATTGCGGGTCATGTGTTTTTTACATGAAGAATGAAGTTTCAAGCAGTGTTATCAATTAAGGTTTTAATTAAGATCATATTGGTGTAAATTGTAAGGTTTTCTTCCAAGAGATAATTACATTTTTGTTAGGGTTTTAAACGTAAAATAACGTTCTCTATAAGAAAATGAACCTATTATAGTTTTCCTAGATGTAAAGAGGCAACGTAATTAAACGCTCACAAACGCCCATCACAAATGAGTGTTATCGACACACACACACACACACACACACACACACACACACACACACACACACACACACACACACACACACTACCATCCAGGCAGCCACGTGTTTAAACAAAAGGTTTAGTATTGATTTAATACGAGATTGACAGTTGTTGCACCTATAATATATGTTTATAGACATAAACAAACATTATTTAGATGATCAAAGTTGATCGACGAACAACCAATACTTTTTTGTCAGTTGCTGTCCAATGTTCTCATGTGATTATCTGTAAATTTTATTTTAATATAAACGCAACTGTTTGTGTATACGTTCATCTGAGATACACTTGTCATTCGTATATATGTAGTCAATTTGTTGTATCCTGCCGAACGAACTGAAATAAATTGACAATTTTATTTAAAAAGTAAGGCAAAGTAGGTACATGCTACGCACAAATCATGCGGCCGCTATCTTTCAAATTGGGAATTGGAATGATAAATTATGAGCAGGTATGCTTGCACAGCGAACATACATTCATTTTACATCCCTTTAATCAAACAGATTCTATTCCTCTCCAAAACATGCTTGACAATACAACACGTCCCATTCTGCTTGAAGAGCACACGTATATAAGCTACAGTATTTTGTCCTTACTTCTTTTAACCATCCTTCCATCTTGACCTTCCTATGCCTCTGCTCAAACAATTTACGCCTATCTATCAGGGCCGAATTGTCGGTTTACAGTGTGTTGCTGTTATTTGATAGTCTATAATTATGAATAACTTTAATTAGGCTATATAAGTACGAGCGTTCTACACTAACGTGTATTAATTTTTGCGTGTCATTTGTGTAATGGAGTACCGATAGTTTGGAATCTATTCTGAGAGGTTATGAGTACGAGTCTATTTTACAACAGAGGTGGTAAACTTTATCGCCTCTGTACCCTGTCATTATTTAGAGTCGTTAAAGGTAGCCTACATAGTGCTAATCACATCGTCTTATTTGGATACTGTACAAGAAAAATAATATAGCGTATCCTATATTGACCCTAAACCCTGCCAAGGAAACAAAATGTGACTTTATCTATAAATCTTTTTTGAAAAAATTAACGACACCGATTAATGGTTAATTTCAGATAAGGTGACAATATAATTCTACAGTTTAAGAAACATCCCATAAATCTCAGTTCGAAACAACGTATTGTTCTATTTACTCCCGCGTTTAAGCAACTGTAATCGATTCTGTAATCAACCGATTCTGTAATCTTCCCATATTTCTTTGACTATGGATCTCCTTACGAATTAATTTAAATTGTTTCTCGTATTCAACCCGTTTTGAAAACTTCTTGTGATGCATAAATTTTTTTAAATCAGTTTTTACCGTTACTCATAGTTTATTTACTTCTTACTTTTTCTTTCTTATTCTCTAACATATTCATTTCTTCAACTCTCCTCAGAAATTTAATTTTACAAGTCTTAAGTTGCTGTTTCGTTTGTGAATTTAGTTCCACCTCATAGTAATTTAGGTGTGCATAGTAACTAAGGTAGTTATTTAGGTTTTGTAATACTTTATCTTTATAAGAAATAGTTTTATAATAGGTCAGGAAGGTGACCAACGAAACTACAATAATTATAGAGGGATCTCTAATGTAACAAACTCCTCATTAATTTGTGTACTACCTATATACTTAATAAAATCACTTTTCACCTTCTTCTCAAGCCGTCAATCCTACAGGACGTGTAGATGACAGGTCCTCAAGTATAAATTTCTTAATAATGATGCGTTGTGATAAGTGTATGGATCCCTCGTTGTTGACATTAGTACATCAACTGCTAACAGGTTTGTACTGGACAAAGCATTTCAGCGTCCAGATTTATTATCGAATACCGCAATCAAACAACACACATACTCCGTACATGCACCCTGAACTATCGTTAAAGCGCGAATCATCACCTATGGCCGGTCGCTCCACCATCTTGTCATCTAAATTAGAATAAATTCAATGAAGATAAAGTGAAACACGGTATATGAAATCACCAATAATCTTCCTTAAATGGCTGTGACATGTTCAAGAGAGGTAAGAATAGGTCGTTCAAAATGTTTATAAGTATACATTAAACGAGACTAAAAAATAAAATTATTAAATATAAACAAAAATTAAATTGTTAGTAAAATACTAATTACTTCACATAACGTAATGTTGCCAAATCGGTGACAATTCTGATAAATAAAATATAATATTCCGAATGTAACATGATTATTTTAATACATCTAAGAAGTGTTTCTGAAAACATGATCGTTTAATCGTCACTGAAACAAAAACAACACAAATCTTAGTTTTACATGTAAATGCTTGTGAATAATCTCGTCTTATCTTTTTTCGGAGTGGCATCGTATTTCTCTCAATCCCCAGTGTGTACTTTTGTTTTTCCTTAAAGGACGTTTATCAAGAATATCTCTAGCTACACCCCTCAAGCGTGTTACGTCCGACCCCTTCGATGATGTAATGCTCTTTTGTTGATACTATCTGTAGAGCTGCAGAGTTTCCAAGTCGTGTGTTCACTTTCCTTATTAGAATTTTACGTTTTCTCCGTAGAAGTGACTTAGGCGTAGGAGGTAATCTCTAATTACAAAGCAAAATTTAACTTCGGGAGCTGGTACCGGAAGGTTTTTTCTGTTCAGTTTAGCGTATTTAGCGGTAAAAGTTTAAGTAGTCTCGTCTGATTTCACCTCACAATTCAGCATTCAAATTAAACCTAGTTAACAGCGTTGGCTGTTTTTTATTGTTCACATTTACAGAAATACATACATCACATGTATAATCTATTCAAATAGAATGTTTACTCTCCGTTTATCCTTACAAGCCTAAAAGTCACGGTGATTAAGCAGCCGTTTAATGACGGTCTGTAAAGCTTGATACTTTGACCAACTTAACTTCGCTTGACAATTGGAACCTTGAAACTTAATCACACGTCCGCCCCACAGTGTTGATTAATTTTTAAGTTTTTTAATTGTATTTTTAAAATAAAAAGTGCTATCAGTTAAAAAAAAATATAAGTTTAATGTTTATAAAACATTATAAACAGCCGTACATCATTTTAACCCATTTTCTTATTCGTTGTAAGCAATATACTCTGAGGCTATTTTCACATCCTATCTGATGCAAAGAGCTCCTTGTTTGGACAGTTAAGATAGAAATCCAAGTGATGTAATAAGCGTAGATGGATATAACGGATATGGCAACAAAATTTATGAAATTGTAAATTACCTCCAGATTTAACACTAAAAAAGATCTAATTAATTTTTGGTTCGCAGTTGACATGGTCGGTCACTATAAATGCCTATGGACGTGTTTGATTAGTATATCAATTGAAAAAAAAAAAAATCAGAACTTTTCTATAAATCTCTAGAGCTACGATTATGTGGTTGAGTAAGGAACTGGATGTATATATGGTATATGAGAACTTGTATAATGTCGGGCCAATAAGCTATTACTTTTCTCTTATTCGTTTTTAACACTATTTAAAGGTGGACTTGGACAAACAAGATCATATGAAGGAAGTAAAGGTGAAAAACCGTCGTGTTATCGAGGAACGCTTTTTCTATGTTAGATAGATTACATAAAGTACGTTTATTTGCTCTATATGCTGAATAAAGGAAATTAAATGGTGTTCACCAAAGAAAAGAGAAAACTGAAGCACTTAAAGTGCGTGAAAAATATCGGTATGGAGAACCATACATGACTTCCATGTTCTAAGATTTATATTTAAAATCATATTCGAAATAAAATATTACCATAGAAACTACTTCTTTCTACTTATTGCTTCAGCCTTAACCACGGTACTGTGGTCACTAACGTAAACCACCTGACGTTTTCGCACTCGATTTTCACTGTTGATGGCAGTCGATGGACTGCCGAAAAGTCTGGTTTTGCAGAAAACATTGGACTACGGCTAAACAGCCCGGGAAGGAATTTTAACAAAGAACTACTTCTTTGGTGCCGATAACGTAGTACACATATAAAAATTTCTCCCCTCCCCAATCAACTATAATTTTCATTAATAGAAAATTACCCCCACCCCGTTCACCTAACCTCTTCATTTATAGATATTTCATCTACGTTTCTACAGTGGATTATTATGAGCTTCTAATTAGGATACATTATTTATCAAAATTAAGTACTTTACACTTGTTAAAACATAAAACGTTGCAGGTAAACTACCCCTTTCTCTTAACCAATCTTCACCAAAATCAATAGACCTTCAGTCCTCTACAATTCAGGGATGCATGCAAAAAAATATTTGATTCTGTTTGAATGTGCGACAGTTATCGTTCGTCATATAAACAATTACCCTTGTTAAAACATAAAACGCTGCAGGTAAACTACCCCTCTCCCTTAACCGATCTTCACCAAAAACAACAGATCTTGCGAACTCTACAATTCAGGGGTGTATGCAGAACATTATTTGATTCTGTTTGAATTTGCGGCAGTTATCTTTCGTAAAAAAATTACCCTTCTTAAAACATAAAATGTTGCTGGTAAACTACCCCTTTCCCTTAACCGATCTTCAACAAAATCAACAGACCTTGAGTTCTCTTTAATTCAAAAAGGTTTGCAAAAACGTAGTCGATTCTGTTTGAATTTGCGGCAGTTATCTTTCGTCATATAAAAAATTACCCTTGTTGAAACATAAAAAGGTTGCAGGTAAACTACCCCTTTCCCTTAACCGATCTTCACCAACACCAACAGAACTTGAGAACTCTACAATTCAGGGCTGTATGCAAAACATTATTTGATTCTGTTTGAATTTGCGGCTGTTATCGTTTGCCATAGAAAAAAATCACACTTGTTTGAAAGAAAACCGTTGCCAGTAAACTACCCCTTTCCCTTAACCGATCTTCACCAAAATCATCAAATCTTGAGTACTCCACAAATCAGGGCTACATGCAAAAAATTATTTGATTCTGTTTGATTTTGCGGCTCTTATCGGTTGCCATAGAAAATACCCTTTTAAAACATAAAACGTAGCTGGTAAACTACCCCTTTCCCTTAACCGATCTTCACCAAAATCAATAGGTCTTGAGAACTCTACAATTTAGGGCTGCATGCAAATTATCATTTGATTCTGTTTGAATTTGCGGCTGTTATCGTTTGCCATATAAAATACCCTTCTTAAAACATAAAACGTTGCTGGTAAACTATCCCTTTCCCTTAACCGATCTTCACCAAAAACAATAGGTCTTGAGAACTCTACAATTCAGGGTTGTATGCAAAAGAGTAGTAGATTCTGTTTGAATTTGCGGCTGTTATCGTTTGCCGTAGGAAACATTTACCCTTGACTAAAAAAAAACCGTAGCTGGTAAACTACCCCTTTCCCTCAACCGATCTTCACCAAAAACAATAGATCGTGAGTACTCTACAAATCAGGGCTGTATGCAAAAAATGATTTGATTCAGTGTGAATTTGCGGCGGTAATCGTTTGCCGTAGGAAAACATCTACAGACAGACACATACACAGACACATATAGACAGACTGACAGACAGACAGACACACACGCAGACACTTTTCGAAAAATGACTTTTTTCCATGTTTTGAGTGTAGTACAATCAGAATCTGCAATAATCTCGAACACGATTTTTTTTGCCATCACCATAAATTCCATTTCCTTAAGGAACATGGAAGTAAAAGGAAAACAATAATAATCTGTGTTAAAATAACTTATAAAGGAAGAAAGAAGTAAAGGAAGAAAGAAGTAAAGGAAGAAAACGGATATTTGGGCTTAGAAACGTAAGGAAATCAAAATCGAATTATTCAAGTCGAAGGTTTGGAGCTGGAAAAAATAAAGTATGGGTATTTATGTTCGTTCTTATGAGAAATGCTTCAAGAACCATTGAACACTGCTAAACCTACAGTATGGTGTTCAATAGCTTCCTTTGGAATAATCAGTCCTCACTTCTTTGAGAGTGAATGGGAATTCCATTACTGTCACATCAGAGCAATAAGTCCAAATGATTAACGAATTTTTGTCTCCCCAAGTCGCTGAAAAGTCTGTAATCTCATCAAACAGTATGGAGAGCAACCAGCCATGGAGCTAGGCGATCAATGGATGCAGGCTAACGAGTTACCTTCAGAAGTGGCAACATTTCGTGGCCCGCGAGATGTCCAGCATACCATTTAGTCTATTGTGGATAGTTTGAGAGTAAGGTATACAATAACCCACTCCTATGAAACATCGAAACACTCAAAGTTTCGTTTCTGTTCACATGTTACACCGTGTAATGAAAAACGTAAAAACTACTTCAAAAGTGTGTGAGTTGAAATTGTCGCCACATTTGGGGCATATTGTTCAAAAACTTGTAGTTTCTGCGTCTAGTTAAATGCTATTATGTATACATTCAATTTAATGTAAATGTAAATTTTACGGTCTATAAATAAAAACACAACTGAATTTTTAAAGTCACCCGTATCATTGACTGATCTTGTATTTTAGAATTATTTTTGTCAAATGTTTAAAGGAATTACATAATACTGGACACCGTAGTATATTATATTTCCTAAAAACCCAAATGACAGCACTTAATTCTCACTATTTGTATAATATTTACTAAACTTGTTTTATAACACTAACACTAACACTCAATTATACTTTCCACATCCTAAGGGCAGAGACTTGAATGTGCTTATGGAACGTATAATTGAGTGTTAGTGGTTGCAATACAAGTTTAGTAAAAGTTAGACTTGACCGCTAAATTGTGTTTATCTTTTTATTTGTATAATAGTAAAGCATTTAGAAAAACAATAAAATTTTTATTTGTTGTAATTGTTAATAACAAAAGTTGTTCGTTTCTAAGCAATTGATAGAAATTAAATGAAATTATTTAGTTTAATTCAATACTGCAACGATAACAGATGTGTCCTGTTGATGTCTCTGCAGATAAATTTAGCTTGTGACTCCTTTACCCACTGTGAAATACTCCAGGTAATGGAATTTTTGCTACTCTGACTGTCATGGTTAGGATACGGGCATCACATTTACACACACCCGTTTGGCGGACACATGCCCTGCGTTGCAGTCTGCGTGTTGGAAGTCAGTGCAAGCGCGCGCCTTGCATTGACTTCAACACGCACTCTGGTAAGCTCGCGCGTGTGTTGCCCGCGCGGACAGACTCACACCGCACCGCTGAGCCGACACATGTCCTGCGATGTAGTCTGCGTGTTGGGGATCAGTGCAAGCGTGCGCCTTGCATTGACTCCAGCACGCACTCTGGAACGTCGCACGCATGTGCGCTCGCGGTGTACACACATGCTTCGTTATTTTAATCGTGGCAATCAAAGTAGTAAAATTGTTCAACTGGAGTATGTTCGCAATGGGCAAATTCAACCAGGGTTGAATTTATTGTAGAGACAACATACAAATAATGTACACGTTCTGTATTATGATTCGACAAAATAAATATATATATTTTTAGTGGATGAACACGTACACAATGTTGGACTTAAGATAAATTAACAGAAACTACAAATTTCAGTTTTCTTGATACTTCATTTAACGTGTTTCTGTAATTAATAGTTTCCACATTCTTTAATAAATTTGTAATATATTTCTTTAATTTTCTGTTATTGGTGTTGTTCCTATTGTAGACAGCGGTGTCGTACAATATAAGTTATACTTTGCAAAGGCTTAACTTTAACATTTGAAAGTTAAGCTTACGTTAAAGTTAAAATACATATTTTGAGTTTTCTTCTTCTTCTTCTTCTTCTTCTTCTTCTTCTTCTTCTTCTTCTTCTTCTTCTTCTTCTTCTTCTTCTCAACCTAGAGGTTAGTGGGCTTGCAATTTCTTCCTTTACGTAGCCTCTTGATCACCTTTTCTTACCCGACAGACTTTCTTCCTTTTCTTACCCGAACCGTGTAAGAAAAACTACCTGGGCCTGGGCCTTCCCCTCCCACTACGCCCTCGATCAGGGCGGCGAACCAGTTTTAATGGCATAGTAGGTGCCCATCCAACTTTTCATTTCCACAGTTGATCCAATCAACAGTTTTTTTTTTTCAGTTTTATAAGCACATGAGTGCATAGAAGTCTCTTTTCTGTACTCACTTTAATATTGCCTTCCCACTTTAACCTGGGTCTGCTTCTCTTCCTTTTACCTTCTGGTTTTGCTTCACGATTTTCCAGGGTATCTTCGATTTTCTATTCTACAGACGAGGGTATACCGTCGCAACTGTGAGCTTTGTATCATATCAGTTAGAGGCATCTCGAAGTTCCTGCGGATATTGAGGCTTCATATTATAACTGTTATTATTTCAACAAAGCATTTAATTTCATTTGCATACTTGTACCGACTACTACTTGGTGGAGCCGTAACAATTATTTTCACATTTATTCTGAAAAAACTTTTATACCTTCCAGAATGAGTTCGTCAAACCTGCTATCCGCCTCGACTTAATTTTCACTAAATAACTCCAAATCTTATCAGAAGTCAACTACTATCGTCACACAACATTTCGATTACTAAACAATCTGTAATCGTCTTCAAGTGTAAGGTAAACTAGTACATTAGATACACACTTGAGCCTACTAAGGATTCGTGACAAGCGTGGGCCGCAAAAAAAGAGAAAAACACCATTCTTCTACAAAGTTAAATACAACTATAGAAAAACTAACGGTATATAAAAAGAACCGCTACTTACCCTCTTAAGTCCGCTGGACAGAACCGCCAACTGACGCAAGTTTACATATCGGTATGGAGAATCATATATGTATACATGGAGAACTTCCATGTTTTAAGATTTACTTTTGAAATCATTTTCGAAATAAAATATTTCCATAGAAACTACTTCTTTCTACTTCTTGCTTCAGCCTTAACCACAGTCTTGTGGTCACTAACGTATACCACCTCACGTTAGCGCACTCAATTTTCACTGATGATGATAGTCAACAGCACTGCCGAAAAGTCTTTTTTTGCAGAAAACATTGGACTACCAGCCCGGGGAGGAATTTTAACAACAAACTACTTCTTTGTTGCCGATAACGTAGCACAAATATAAAATATATGTATGGAGAACCATACATAACTTCCATATTCTAAGATTTATATTTAAAATCATTTTCGAAATGAAATATTACCATAGAAACTACTTCTTTCTACTTACTGCTTCAGCCTTAACCACAGTACTGTGGTCACTAACGTATACCACCTCACGTTATTGCACTCGATTTTCACTGATGAAGGAAATCGATGGCATTGCCGAAACGTCTGGTTTTGTAGAAAACATTGGACTACGGCCAAATATCCCGGGAAGGAATTTTAACAAAAACTACTTCTTTGTTGCCGATAAAGTTGTACACATATATATATATATATATATATATATATTATACGCATAAAATTAATGGCTTGTATAAGTTATGATTGA